>CAXKVI010000005.1:100683153-100745653 GCA_964058755.1 Campiglossa producta
TACCCTCTGACACTTTAGGTATTGATGAGAAAATAAGCCTTGCAAAAAATTAGCGCTCTAACTTAACTCTTAGGGGTGGCTATTTTTTTCGCCCCTTCCCATACATTTTTTATGGGGAAAAATGGTATTTTATTCAAAGTGAATTTTCTTTTAATTTTTGAAACTTTTTTGAAAATATTTTTACATACTCTTAAAGTTAAAGCTTTGAGGCTTCCAAAATGGTATGAAATGTATGATTATCTTTGCTATTAAAATAATTACAGCCATTTAAAATTTACTAAATTTTATACGTGTTACTGTGTATGTGTGTGCAATAGTACAAAACTCATCCATTTTCAAATGGCTGTAATTATCTTACTAGTTAAGATAATCGCACATGGCTTACCATTTTGGAAACTTCAAGGCTTCAACTTTAAGAGCATGGAAAAATATTTGCAAAAAAGTTTCAAAAATTAAAAGAAAATTCACTTTGAAAAATTACATTTTTCCCCATATAAAAAATAGCCACCCCTAAGGGTTAAGTTAGAGCGCTAATTTTTTGCAAGGCTTTTTTTTCATCAATACCTAACTTTTTAGGGGGTAAGACCAAGTCGACATTTTTTTTTTAATCACCCTAATGAACATGTTACGTAAAGTTATTTCACAATTTGGCTATTTCGTCTCTCCGATATTACGCAGTATATTAATAAAGTTATCGTTAAAGTAAAATTACAACAAATATTTAATATCTTTCTTATATTAAATACACAGCAGAACTTTAATGGTATACTTCTAAAATTTTAGGTTATATTACCCAACCTAACTGCGATTGACTGGACGCTGAGCATTGAGACGTCTACGTTGTTGTAAACGATTACGACGTTGTTGCCCAACAGCACGTCTTCTCCTTTGATTTTGTTGACGTCTGCGTCTACGCTGTTGATTCGAGGGACGTCCTGCAGGACGGCTTCCATTATTTCCTGCGGGACGATTTCCGATAGCGGGGCGATTTCCATTATTACCGGCGGGACGATTTCCATTATTACCGGCAGGACGGTTTCCATTATTTCCTGCGGGACCACATCCAACGCTTATTGCGGGAGCATTTCCAGCTGCGGGAGCATTTCCAGCTGCGGGAGCATTTCCAGCTGCGGGAGCATTTCCTGTTGCGGGAGCATTTCCTGTTGTGGCAGCATTTCCTGCTGCAGGAGAATTTCCGTTGTTAGCTAAGGGAGCATTATCATTGCTTGCTAGTACACCTTCGTCTGGATAGTCACCTTCGGCATAATCATCTTCGGCATAATCGTCACCAGCAGCGCCACCATCGGCGGCATTATTAGCTTGAGCACCTACCTGTTCGACAATGAACAAGGAAGCCACAAGGGTAACTAGTAAAATTGTTATAGCTTTCATTTTAAACACGTAAATGTAACTGAAAAAAGTAATCAGCTAACCGCTGTTTTATAGCTTGCGAGAAATTATTTGTACAGTTAGTTGAAATTTTTGGCGAATGTTTTTTTTTACCTTCAACCAAAAAAATATAATATACTGTGTAAATATGAGCAATGGCGTAACGGAATTTCGGTAACTGGGAATGTAAATATTACTTATTTTGCGTGAGTTTTGGGATGCCAGACGTAGTATAGAATGAAATGAAATGAAATGAAATTAAATTAAATTAAATTAAATTAATGTCAATGCAGTCTGGGGGGGTACGATACCAACCAGGTCGGATAAAGCACTCCGTTGAAGTACTTAGTCGCATAGAAACTAGTCAGTGAATTGCCATTTCGATGTGTAAAGTTTAGCTTTTTATTCTTTCTAATGACAATAATTACCAGTTTAAATTGAAAAAAATAAAATAAAATAAAATAAAATAAAATAAAATAAAATAAAATAAAATAAAGTTTAGCTTTTTATTCTTTCTAATGACAATAATTACCAGTTTAAATTGAAAAAAATAAAATAAAATAAAATAAAATAAAATAAAATAAAATAAAATAAAATAAAATAAAGTTTAGCTTTTTATTCTTTCTAATGACAATAATTACCAGTTTAAATTGAAAAAAATAAAATAAAATAAAATAAAATAAAATAAAATAAAATAAAATAAAATAAAATAAAATAAAATAAAATAAAATAAAATAAAATAAAATAAAATAAAATAAAATAAAATAAAATAAAATAAAATAAAATAAAATAAAATAAAATAAAATAAAATAAAATAAAATAAAATAAAATAAAATAAAATAAAATAAAATAAAATAAAATAAAATAAAATAAAATAAAATAAAATAAAATAAAATAAAATAAAATAAAATAAAATAAAATAAAATAAAATAAAATAAAATAAAATAAAATAAAATAAAATAAAATAAAATAAAATAAAATAAAATAAAATAAAATAAAATAAAATAAAATAAAATAAAATAAAATAAAATAAAATAAAATAAAATAAAATAAAATAAAATAAAATAAAATAAAATAAAATAAAATAAAATAAAATAAAATAAAATAAAATAAAATAAAATAAAATAAAATAAAATAAAATAAAATAAAATAAAATAAAATAAAATAAAATAAAATAAAATAAAATAAAATAAAATAAAATAAAATAAAATAAAATAAAATAAAATTAAAAAAAAATAAAATAAAATAAAATAAAATAAAATAACTCTTTGTTGCTTTTTTAACTTGTAGTCTATTGCTGTAAATACCGACGGTATTCACAAGCAATTTTCGGGATTATATGAAAATGTGTTTTTTGAGAAAAACTTACCTACGCGCTGCAGGAACCAGACAAGCCGACATATGTTTCGATGATACTGGAGAGATGTAACTCCAAGGACTTTTCTTCCCGGCATTGTGAGAGTCGAACTCACAACACTGTAGTGACTTGTATGCTAGAAGGTCTAGCACCTTAGGCCACTACCCACCTTGAAGGTAAACCCTTCTCAAATAAAGTAAAATAAAATAAAATAAAATAAAATAAAATAAAATAAAATAAAATTAAAAAAAATAAAAAAATAAATAAAATGAATAAAAATAAAACAAAATAAAATAAAAAAAAATAAAATAAAATGAAATAAGATAAAACAAAATAAAATAAAATAAAATAAAATAAAATTAATTAAATTAAATAAAAATAAAATACTACCTATAGAATATAGAATATAAATTAAAATAAAAACTTAAATAAAATTTCGTAAAAAAATCTTAAAAATAATCAAGCAAATTAAATTAAAATAAAAGTATGGAAACACAATATAAAGCCTTCGGCACAGCCGAACACAGCGCACCTTCTCTTTCTTTATTTATTGATTTAACACCTAAAATTAGCAACTTGTTTTTAACAAAAATAACTAACTTGAAAGCTGATTAAACAGTTGAAAAAAATAAAACAAAAGTTGGCCTGCACCGTTAAAATTTCAACAACTCGTGCTTTTATTGATCAAACTCAAACCATGTGATCACAATATTTTTTTACGTCATTTAAACTTGTTTCATGTGCTTAATCCATCAAACTCACCAAGCAGATTATTATCATATCCAGTTCTGCCCAGAACACAAGGTATGATTGTTTTCAAATATCTCCAAAACCATCATTTTTACAAGAACCAACATTTTACATACTTCAAGAAAAAAGTTACGAAATGGGGCATTTTTAAAATATATTACTAGCAAAATGACTTTTATATGGCATGGCTCTTTCTACCCTATGGTCATAGTATGGCTCAAAGTCTCTATGGGGATAATAAACTCTTTCTGTACCATGGTACAAATTTTTATCCGACTTTCTCTTAGCAGCGACATTTTGCACCTGGCACAAGGAGACCAAAAGAAATGCTAAAACTCTCATTTTTTCTTACAAAGAAGTTTGGCCAACTTACTTAACAGATGGTTAACTGCAATAGTATTTTTTTCATTATCCCTTACATAGCACGAATCCACAAAAAGAACTTGCTGAGAAGTGAAGTCCTCTCTCGCAGAACAAAGATCGCGCTCTATAAGTCTCTCATCATACCCGTCCTGATGTATGGCTCAGATTCATGGACAGCGTCAAGAGAAGATGAGATGGCTCTTAGAGTATTTGAAAGAAAGGTTTTTTCGGAAAATGTATGGTCCTTACCGTGCTGTCAACGGCGATTATCGAAGGATAAATACGAGTATTGTAGGACACATATATGTTTAACGCCCCCTACCTGCCTAGGGTCGCGCACTCCAGAATTTTCGAAGATAAAATAGTTAGTTGGGCGTTTCGGGGAAAGGCAGTCACTCACAAAAATTTAGCTTGTGGAGGACTACTCAAGAGTAATACTACATTTACACAGCATCAAATTAGGCAAATTTGGTGCTTTTTAAAATGTTTTTATTAGGTCGCTTTCGTCGTTCTTGTGCCCGGATTTTTGCATTCGATTTTAAAACAACTTTCTGTTGTGCTAGGGTATTGAAATTTTCACCACAGTTCAGGTCGCGATTACAATGCAATATTATGAAAAAAAAAAAATGGCTGAAATTCGGAACATGAATTACTACCATGAAAATAAATATTTTCCTAAAAAAAATCGGCGAGATGGAGCTGAGATCGACGTAATAAAAACTGGAAGTCCTAATTATGGACCGATCAACCGGTTTTGGAGTTATCGCCCAATATGTGGACCATGTCTGTCTGTATGTTTGTTGTCATAACACTCTAAAAGTACTGAATGGAATTGAATCGTTGGATTGCTAGACGCTCAACTTAAACTTTAAGCTATTATTTTTTGCGATATCTCAACGCCCAATATGTGGACTAGGGATGACCAAAAATGTATTAGTACAATATGGGTGTCAAAAGAAAGGTGTCAATGAGTGCTATAATATGCGATGTGATTCATTGAAATATCTGAAATGGTCTGGGAGATATCGTGAAACTTCGATAACTCGACCGGTTTCGGAGGTATCGACGAATATTTCCACAAAAATGTGTTAGTATATTATGGGTATCAAACAAAAGGGCTTTCAGAAATTATTTGACTAATTTCAATACCTAAGCTACGCATACGAAGTCGCGGGCACCAGCTAGTTGAAATAAAAATATAAAAAAAGTAATATAAAAAAATTAAGTAAAATAAAATAAAATAAAATGAAATGAAATGAAACAAAATAAATTTACCTAGATGTAAAAAAATAAAATAAAACCGAATGTTCACTATATGCCACTGCGCAATTTTCAAGACAGCTTTTCCTATGCTTATATGTACTTCGAAAAAACGCAAAAACCCCAAAAAAAGAGCATACCCAAGTATAGCCAAGTACCAAGGCGAATTCATTTACATGGTGCCCGCAAGTGAACAGCTGATTGCTTGTTCTTCTTGTTTTCGCATACAGCAATTGTCATTAAAAGGAAATCGGAAACACGTTTATTTACGTTATTATTTACACAAAACATAATAAAACTCACGAAATGTGCGCGATGACCACGGTTTAAGTAAATGGTATATCGCTCATTTGCTGCAACATCGTCATAACTCAAAAAATGTGATATTACAGAAAACGCATTTTTAGTTTTTGAATTGCTGTATATTTATATGGGATAAGTAATTAGTTCTATCGCGATGCTGCGTGAAATGTTAAAACCTCGGATATAACACTTTGCCAGTTAATCAAACATATTATTTCCGATATATTAGTGATGTTAACTCAAAATTGGGGTTTTTTGAGTTATGACGACATTGCAGCAAATGAGCGATATATTTAATAGCATTTATTGCCGAAACACGCAATAAATTTACTTTTCTAACAGCAATTGTTTGTAATTGAAAAGAAAACACGTGATTGTTGATATTTTGTATCCTCTTTCACTTTGACATTTTATGTACGGCGAACTGAAGCGAATATTGCCCAATTCGCCGTGCTACCACCATGTATGAATTCGCCTTGCCAAGTACGTCAATGCTCATTTTGCTATATTTGATCTACGTCGTAAAAAAAGAATATTTGTTTTTCAAAACAGATATTTGAACTGGCTTATATGTAAATATTTGATTCGAATTTCGAATTTGTACAAAAGATGCAAGTTTATTTCGGTTTTCTCAGTTTTAGTTTGCTATTCGCCGACGAGAAGAGTAGATATTGACATCAATTTACCAAAAGAAAATTAAAAAACAAAAAAAAAAAACTACTATGCAAAATATTAAGCATTTTTTGATCATACTTTTGATTTATGGTCTCGATTACATTTACACCCAAAGAAGGAAGCGTTCGATTACTGATTTTGAGGACGAATTTGCTTATTAAGGAGGATTCAACACTAACGATATGGCAATACATTTGGGAAGGAACCATCAGATTAGAGCAACTAACATTATGTATGTTGTATTCTAAAACATGAGAAAGCATAAAAAATAAACAAAAGTGTTGAGTTTTAATAAAGAGGAGAAGGAGTTGTTTTGCAACGAATCGCAAGGCTGAAATTATTTTTAGTGTTAGTGCTTTATTTTGGTATGTATATGCCATGGATAAATTCTATTTTCTGAACTTGTATTCAAATGACGACACCATACCTGTTTATTTGGTCTGTTATAAATAATAGCGGCCGCCATGGTATAGCGGTTTAGTGTTCGGCCTTCTACACCAAGTCGTGGCGGATCAATGCCCGGCAAAAGTAACATCAAAAATTAAAAAAAATAATTTTTCTAAACGGGGTCGCCCCTCGGCAGTAGCTTGGCAAACTCTTCGAGTATATTTCTGCCCCATGAGAAGCTTCTCAGCAAAAAATCATTTGCTTTGCAAGTGCCTCTCGCAGTCGGCAAAAAACTGTATGTCCCGCCAACTTGTAGGAAAAATCACAAAAGCAAAACACCACAAGTTGGAAAGAGAAGCTCGGCAAAAATCTCGTTAGAGGTTATGATAATCTGTTAATATATCGCTGCCATTAGTTTTCATCTCCGGTCAGGACGCATTATGAAAAATAAAAAAAGTTCTGGGTATTTCATTATTTTTATTCAGGTTTTGGCGAAAGCGGGACATTTTAAGTGTCTTCGAGGACAGCTTTGATAAAATATGTTACATACATACATGACGTTTTCTAAGCCTTTATGTCATTTTATTTTCATTTTCATTTTTTTCTTATAGAATTCTAAATTGAAAACAGTAAAAGTCTCCGCTCTAAGCGTTTACTCCGATTTTTTTAAAGTTAAAAAACTGTTTGGTAAAAGTACAAAATTTTTTCAAATATTTTTTTTAAAAAAACTGGAAATTCCATTTTGTAACCAATTTTAGTCTAACAAAGTGTAAGCTTTAAGTATCTCAAAAATCTTCTTTAATTTTTAGAATTTTTTTTTTTTTTGCGCACTTTTCTCCATATATCCCAAAATCAACATTTTTAGTTCTATGAAATAAATGTCTGATGCCCTCAAACAAAAATTTTTAACAATTAAAGGAGACTGTTGAGATACTTAAAACTTACACTTTGTTAGACTAAACTTGAGCGAGCTACACAATGGCGTTTTCGGTATTTTGATTCAAAATATTTGAGCTCAAGGCCGGTTTTTAAATAAAACAATCACAAATTGTTGTTATTATATGCTTGTAATTGTCAATATTTCGTCCTCAATCTGAGGGCATCTTCAGGACTGAAAAAAGATAAAAATTTTTTTAAATATTCAACAAAGGAAAAACCACATAATTTTAAACAAGGTGCATAATCTCATAACTTTAAACGAGCTGAACTTGTATATTTCGTCGCTCCCAACGAAGACTAACACGGTTCAGTTAGCGGTTGAGGCTTTACCTCAAACTTTGACTTTGACAGCAAAGTTCAGTATACATATTTAAACGAAGCATGGCAATTTGGAGACCTCAAAGTTGAAACAAGGTTAAAATTTGGCAAACTCTCAAATTTTGCTTGCTTTGCTTGCTTTGAAAATCAGATGTTGATGACTTTGCTTTAATTAAAGAATAAAAAGTTGGAGGAAATAATAATTAATTAATTTTTTCTCAATTAAATTAATAAATTAACCAAAACACTTTGAATGCAAAGAAATAAATAACGAAACCAAATGTATAAAAGAGAAGCGTCAAGGCGTGCATAGTAGCATACCTCTGAAGTTGGAAGCAAAGTTTTGAGGTAGCAAATGTCAGGCTAGGTTAACAAAGCTTTATGTGTTTGACCCTTTAGTCTTCCACGCAGAAAACTGAAGTGTGTTAGGTTCGACACAGAGAACGAAGTATGTTAGTCTTCCACGCAGAAAACTGAAGTGTGTTAAGTTCGACGCAGAGAACGAAGTGTGTTAGTCTTCCACGCAGAAAACTGAAGTGTGTTAGGTTCGACGCAGAGAACGAAGTGTTTTAGTCATCGACGCAGAGAACGAAGTGTGTTAGTCTTCGACGCAGAAAACTGAAGTGTGTTAGGTTCGACACAGAGAACGAAGTATGTTAGTCTTCCACGCAGAAAACTGAAGTGTGTTAAGTTCGACGCAGAGAACGAAGTGTGTTAGTCTTCCACGCAGAAAACTGAAGTTTGTTAGGTTCGACGCATAGAACGAACTGTCTTCGACGCAGAAAACTGAACCGTGTTAGTCTTCGTTGGGAGCGACGATTTGTATATCCTTACTATCTCGGGAATCGCTAGACCGATTTGAATATAGATTGTGAGGACCCCAATCCGGAGGCTTCGGAGCCCTCACAACATTTACACTTACTCTTCATAAGCTCAAATGAAGTACGAGCTTTTTTGATGAATAATATTGAAATTTTATACTTTTACACATAAGCCGTTTTGCAAACCCCATCGAGTTACGTGGTTTTACACAAGGAAAGACACTTAGAGGTTATACTTATCCATATTTATGCAAAATATTGAAATTTGATACTTTTGCACATAAGCCATTTCTTAAATGAAGTACATACGCGGTTATGCACAAAACGCCGTATACTTATACTTGCATACAGCCATTTATATGAAGTATAACGAATTTTTATATTTTTGCACATACGCCATTTTTACACATCAAGCACATACACGATTTTGCACAAAAAACATATACTCATTCTTATATGTACATACAAACATACACTTTACATGATTTCATATTTCGCTAATGAATTGTAATTTATACAATATTAGGCACACCCTGATGTATGTTTGTATAATATAAGGTTTTTACCGGAATATCAGCGGCCCAACACGAGCAAATATTCTTGTTGACGACAACCGAAATTTTACACAAACAAGTTGCCAGCTTTCCAACTAGCAAAAGGGTCGGTCAACCAACCCAAACAGCAGTGCTTGGCTACATACACCCGCATGCCTACATGTTGGATCATCCGATGCAGCGGACATAGCATAAAGAAGAGAAGAAAATGCATTGCTAGCACGGCAAGAACAATAGGCGGTGGGAATGCAGCAAAGTAAATAAGCAACTTATACATATCGATGTCGACATTTATGCCAACAGCAAGCCCAGCTGATCAAGGAAGTGCGAGCGAACAGCTGATGGAATGCAATGGGGGCATTCCAAGAGGAACACTCAGAAAAAAACAAGAATTTTGTTCTTAGATTGAAAATTTTTATCTCAGGAATAATTTTGTCCGAATTTAAGAACGCTCGGGGCTGATTCAAGAACAATATATGTATGTATGTATACTTAGATTAGTTTGTTATTCTTATTCCAAGAACGTTTTGGTTACATTTTAAGGGGTTGTGAGTTCGATTATCGGATATAATTTTTAGAATGACAAAGGATAAATTTAAGCATTTTTTCTTAATTTTAGAATTTTATTTTTCTCTGAGTGTACTTCACTCTGAGCGCTAGTGGCCTATGACTGTCCCAAAAATCCTGAAATACGCCTACAATATGGGTATCAAACTATAGGGGAAGGCCACAGAATTCATTTGTACTTCGATATGTGTATTTCGATATACTTATCGATTGCTGAATTATCGCTCAAAACGTGGTTACCGAAAAACCTTGAAAAAAATCTTGAAATTCGATATCTGAAGATTATGGCACAAAGCGGAACACGCTTTTTCCACAACTAGAGTTCGCCCAGTTGTTGAAATTCAACCCCAAAACCTTATTTTATTTTCCTACCTTTTTGCTATTTCTTAAATTTTCTTTTCATTTCCATATTTTTTATATTTTTGGTTTCTAAACATTCGTATTCTTTTTGCATTTTCCTCCCTCTTTACACCATTCAGTAATATAGTTTCAATTTTGCTAATTATTTATTAAACTTAGGTCGTCTTCATACGTTTTTCTTTCCTTTCCTTTCCTTTCCTTTGCTTTTATTTTCTTTCTTTTACTCTCCTTTCATCTCATTTTATTTCATTTGCTTTTCTTTCCTTCCCTTCCCTTTTCTTTCCTTTCCTTTTCTTCCCTCTCCGTTAATTTCCCTTTCCTTTCGTTTTCTATTCTTTTATTTCGTTTTATTTACCTTCTTTCTTACTTTCTTTCTTTTCTTTTATTTTCCTTTCTTTTCGTTTCTTTTATTTTCTTACCTGACCTTTCCATTTCCATTACATTCCTTTTTTCCTTTTATTTTCTTTTTCTATCCTTTCCTTTCGTTTCCTTTGCTTTAGTTTCGTTTCGTTTCCCTTAGCTTCATTTTATTCATGTTTTTTTCATTTCATTTCTTTTCTTTTATTTTTTTCTTACCTTTATTTTCTTTCACTTTTTTCCTTAGATTTCTTTTTCTGTCATTTAGTTTCCTTACCTTTCCTTCCCTTACCTTAACTTTCCTTACCTTTCCTTTCCTATCGTTTCCTTAATTTGTTTCTTTTCCTTTTTTTAACTCCTTTAGTTTTCTTTCTTTTCTTCATTCCCTTTACTAATTTTTTTTAGCTTTTCATTACCTTTCTTTCCTTTATTTTTCTTTCTTTTTATTTTCATTTATTTTCCATACCCTCTTCCTCGCTTCCTTTTCCTTTCTTTTTCTTTTCTTTCCTTTCTTTGTCTTTCTCTATTTGCTTCTCTTTTCCACTCATTTACCTATATTACATTACCTTTCTTCGGTTCCTTTTTGCTTTTCCATTCCTTTCCTTTCCCTACCTTTATTTGCCTTTGATTTTTCTCTCATATTTTCCGTTCCTTACCTTAACCTTTATTTCGTTTTATCCATTCCTTTCCTTTCCCATTCTTTCCTTTATTTTATACTTTTGTTTATTTCATTTTGTTTTATTTTTATTTATTTTATATTATTTCCTTTCATTTCTTTTCAATTTTTTTTCTTTCAATCACTTTTCTATTTCTCATTTTACTTTTTTTTTTTTATTTTATCAATTTTCCATTTTATTTTATTGCACTAAGCATAGCCACGAAGGGCCTTGCATTTGCTTCTCTGAATACCCACTCACAGTTTTTTTTTTTTGTAAACACTGTTTGGCTGGCTCATGTTTATTATTACTGCCAACAAAACAACGCACTTTCACTCTCCCAACTGCAATGAATGCAAACACAACAATGCAAGTGGTCATACCTACATACACACATAACAGTGGCTCTATAAACCCAACAAACATTTTTAGCTAATCTCAATTTGAGATGCATTTGAGAACCATCATCATCTTCTCAAATCTCAAACGTTCGCTTTCAATTTGAGGCGAAATAACCGTTGATAGCGTTCTTAACCTAAAAGGCTCATTTTTAATATGGGATTTTCCCTGATTTTCAAATTGAGAACGGCAGAATTTTCAAACGTGGATCGAAATGGAAGCCACATGCTCTCATTGAAATATTTATTCAGAGATGCCAATCATGCAAAACAAATACCCATTTTAATAAAAAGCGAGTTTCCATTTATGCAGTTAAGTTTTACTTAATACTTTTTTAATTAATATAGTTCAACAAATAATCCTGTTATATAAACAACATTTGAGAAAAAGTTGAGAATAGATGTTTTCTCAAACGTTTGAGATTATGGTGATCGATGTTTGTTGGGAAGTAAATGCGTGTTTAGCACTTGTAGTGGTGTGAATTTCAAATCATATTATAATTAATTTTTGGCTTGTTGTCGCACACCCTACTCATCGAGACCTATCGATACATATCAAATTTTATATACCTTAGAATTGTGGTTATTGCAAAAAAGGGAGAAAACTGTTAAGCTTGCGCCTTTATATATAATAGATAGTTAGTACTCGTTTTTTATACCTTTCATGAACATGAAATTGTATTATAACTTTGGTCCGATGTTTTTAAGTATTAGAAGAGGAATAGATAGACCCACCTGAGTTAATTAATCCATGTCTGTCTGTCTGTCCGCCTGTTTAAATGCAAACTAGTCCCTCAGTTTTACAGATATCTCGCCGGAATTTGGTATGCAGCCATCATTTTATGCGAGATTAATTATTTGTCGAAACCAACAAGATCAAACAGATATTACGTACAGCTCCCATACAATCGATTGTTCCGAAAACGGATTTCAGTTCATAACTCCTGTAATTAAACAAGTCGGAACGTGAAATTTTAAAACTTTTGCTCTTTTTGAATGTGGAATATCGATGTCAATCAATATAACGTTTAGCTCCCATAAAATCGATTGTTCCGATAAACGGATTTTGTGCAATAACTACCGCAATTGTGTAGAAAAAAATGTGAATATAGCCCCCATATAATCGATTCGTCCGATAAGTTCGGTATAAGCGCAAGAACGTTAAATTCGCACAGGCTGTAGGTACTGAGTATCGCACAGTGAAAATCGTGACGCTTAATCATGAAAGGTATACAGCCTACGACACAGCCGAAAACAGCTTTCCTCAGATTCCTGTTTTTAATTATTTTCAACTTTTTAGTTCAGTACTCATTTAAAGTTGAGTTTTAGTTTATCTAAATTATTTTTATTTTTAAATTATTTTCAACTTTTTAGTTCTATACTCATTAAAAGCGTGAGCTTTAGTTTTTCTAAACTATATTTATTATCTTTAAGCGCTGACAGATGAAATTTTTTTTTTTTGCTATAAAAGATAGCATTTGTAAGCATTGCTACAGTTATAGTTTTAACATTCGTGAGATAAACTTATTTGAATTCAAATACAAACTAAAATTAAAAAAATTTGCTATTATGAAAAAGTTTCTGATCATTCTTGTGGTTTCACTTTTGGTTGTGCAACAAGCTGTTGCTAGCGATTACATTTACACGCAGAGGAGGCGTCGCTCCATTCCGGAGGCTGATTTTGATGAGGAGCCCAATGAGTATGCCGATGTAGTGGAAAATGAACTTGTGAGGGCGATACGAGTCGCACCAGTGACCGATCCAGGTGTTGATCCATCTTACGAGACTTAAGTTAAGAAGACCCAGCTATTGTGGTTAGGGTGGCTCTTACGATTTAGTTAACACAGTTCAAAGAGCACCTAATGTGATCTATGGTTATAATCTAACATAGGTATATCTCTACATATCTAAATATAATAAAATTGCAGATATCAACAAAAAATTGATTGGGGGAAACATTATCAAGCGAGTAGAATCCAAAGCAACCATTTAAAAAATTTTTTGTGTGTGTGTGTCTGAAACTTAAAATTTAAGATATTACTTTTTTCGATATCTCAACCGGTTTTGGAGTTATCGCCCAATATGTGGACAATGTCTTTCTGTATGTTTGTGGTCGTAACACTCTAAAAGTACTGAATGTAATTGAATCGTTGGATTGCTAGACGCTTAACTTAAAGTTTAAGATATTATTTTTTGCGATATCTCGCGGGATTTGGAGTTATCGCCCAATATGTATGTATGTATGTATGTATGTATTTATTAACCATTTTCTTGATGATGCATAGATACTTATTAATCTAAGATTACAATATTGCAATAATTAATTTCAAATAACTATGCAGCGTAAGAAAAGCATATGACATTATTTATATAAAAGTTTAACATAGTTCTAAATGCCAGTCCTAGCTTTGGTATATTGATTTGTGTGGGGTGTACAAAAATAAAAATAAAGATATTATTACTTATATATGTGGCAACCACTGTTTTCCACACCTCTTTAATATGGTAGCGCAAACAGCTGATAGCATAATTCACCACAGCAAAAACGTCAAATGGAAAATCAAAACAATGTAATTTTTCTCTATCATTTCCGCCATCATCGTAAGCACACGTTTTTCCATAAATCATTAACTTTGTAAGTAGTTTTAAAATTGGATATTAAATAAAGAACAACAAATAACCTACATATATTAATAGTAAATGAATTGAGATGAGGTTATTAGGAGTTTAAGTTATACATTAAATCAGCAAGAATATGAAAGAGAAACAATAATAAATATTTGCAGCTTCCTAGAGTAGGTACGGTTTATAGGATCGTCCTCAGCAGCGTTTCTAATTCAAAGTGATTATAGCCAAAAAGATATAGCTTAACTTCTTTTTTAAATAAGTTTGAAGTTTCTTATTAACTGTACAGTGGCAGGTAGGGAGTTGAAAAGTTTGCACGACGTATATGTGTAAAAACTTCTAAAGTGCGACGTCCTAGTATGTGGAATTTGTACGAGCGGAAGTAAATTTCTTCGTAAGTTGTAGACTTCAGATTGAAAGCTTTCCAGATATCCACAACTTATAAAGAATGTTTTTAAAACATTGTATAGATACAGATGCCGACACGGAAATATATCTAGTTTCCTAAAGTATGTCATAGAGTGAGACCTGTAGTTTGCACTACAGATGCGTCTTATAACACCCTTTTGAATTGTAACAACTGCTGACAGCTTATTAGCTGAAGCACCGCCCCAGCATGTGAGACCATATTGCAGTTTAGATTGAAATATTCCATAGTAATATGTTTTTAGAGTGGACAAAGAACATAACTTTTTCAGACTATAAAAGTGGCGAGAAGTGTAAAGAAAGTATTTTTTTAGAGTATTTATGTGCTCAGACCAACTCAAATGGTTATCTATTGTAATACCTAGGTATTTGAAATTTTCAACGACTTCGACCCTTAAGCAGCTCTCACTACAGCTCCTATTGTAATCAAAAGATCCTTTCCACCTTAAATATTGAATTAATATAGATCAAGAACAATATTGGACCAAGAACTGAGCCTTGAGCCAGATTAACAATCTGTAAGCTACTATAGCTACATTCTACTTTTACTTTTTGCATTCTGCCTGAATGATACGATTTAAGCCACTTATGCATAACACCGCGGAATCCTGCACTATATAGTTTATCCAAAAGTATACCCCTATCGACCATATCAAAAGCTTTTGTTATGTCAACAAAAATACCCGCGCAACTTCTTTTCTCTTCCAGAGCTTTGTAGACATTAGTGCAAAAATCCAGCAAAGCATCTTCTGTTGATAGTCCGGAACGAAAGCCAAACTGCATGGCGCTAAAAAACTTCGCATTATTTAGAAATTGAAAAATTCTTATTTTAATCCTCACCACATGAGCTAGAACTTTTTAAGGTTCTTATAATGCATATAATTTCAAAACCTGTAATAGGGTCAAAAAAGAAACTATTACGAGAAACTTGGCACGATGGTAGATAGGATGTAAACTGACAATTGCAGTTAGTTAAAACTGTGCTCCCAACCGTTGTAAAAGGGCGCGTTAAATTTATTAGCTACTTCCATATCAACTGCAATCAACTGGCTTCCATCTTGCAATACTATCTTCTCATTAACATTTTTACAATTTCGATTAAGTAGGCTATTGACAACTTCCCATTCTTTTTTAATATTACCACGTGCTGAATTAAACTTGTTTCGAAAAAGTTTTCCCGCGTCAGTCGTATGGCCTTATTGGTGCTATTACTTAATTTATTGTATATGATGCGGAGCCATCTATTACTAGGATGTTTAGCACATTTTTTTCTTAATTGGTTTTTGAGCTTTATTTTCTTTAAAAGATCCCGAGTAATCCAAGGCTTAAGGCTCACATCTTTCTTACGATTATTCTCAGTATACGAACAATTGATTATGTGCGCGTTTGAGGTATCTAAAAATATGGAAAGGGCTACAGATATGTCGTTTTCAGCGAGTACATTCGACCAATTTTCGAAACATAGATTATGGTTCAGCATAGGAAAATTAAATTTTTTATGTGTTTTCTGAACACAGTTAGTGTTTGGTTTGTCGAAAACAATTCCATTTACTTGCAGACCCGTCATTGTGTGATCAGTTACTTGCAAGTCAATATTGTAACTAGTACAATATCTAAATGGTACTGCATTAAAGCGGCAAAAAATATGATCAATACACGTACCAGAACTTAAGCGCGTCGGCTCATTAATATACGAAGTCAATCCATTTCCAGCCATTAACGCTAAATAAACGTCAGTTGTATTACAATCAAGCAAAAGGTCTAGGTTAAAATCACCTAGTATGGAAAAGTTTGTAGTTTCTTCATTCAGCACAAAACTGACTGAAGTAGGAACAGATTGCAGTCTGTATACCCCTAGGAAAACAAATTGGTTCACCTTTTATATTAAGTGAAAGATGTAGCATATCAGCACTATTAAGGCTTTTACTTACTGGTGTACACTAATAAGTATCACCCACAAAGGCTCCAACACCTCCTGCACTGTATCTATCATTCGCGTTGGCATAAAAATTGTAATGAGGTATACTATAATCGCATATTTCATAAGAATAAATCCATATTTTGGTTAAAAATATAATATCTGGTATGCAACCTAATGCATCGATATGACTTAAAAATGAATCAAAATTCTGCTTAAGGCTTCGTATATTTTGATGGATAACTTTTATATCGTTAGAACCTACTGATGATGATTTTTGAAACACATTTTTGCTAGCAAACATCCATAAAAAACAAATTAAGAAAAAACAGAACAAAGAGTATAGCTACAGAGTAGCTAATCAACAATAGATTGTATGTCATCAAATGTTCTGATGTTAATAACCGTCTCATTTTCAGCCCTTTTTAAAAGGAAGCTCGATTTCCCTAACCATAAATAGTTTCTCTTTCTTAACCTTATATGTAGCAGTCAACAAAGCTCGATTAAAACCCGTGAGAACATCATTAATATATATTTTATTATTGCTGGATCCATCAAAAACTCGCGCAGTCAGCTTACGTGATTTTGTTTTCCTACCTGTCGTCACTCTCTTCTTGATATCAGTCGAAGAGAAGTGCACGCATATAACATTGCGGGTGGTTGAAGCATTATTTTTTGGCTTTATGCTTCTTACTACACATTTTTCAATGTCAGATGGTGTTACTGTGATCCCCAAAGTGTCCACGATTTTTTGCATGCATTCTTCCGCATTGTTGCTTTGTTCTTGTGGAATGCCAGTGATTTCAATAGCATTGTTAAGGTCTCACTGGTCTCTCTAATTAAGCTTGCTCTCTAACGTTATCACCTTTTCTTTTAATGCTTTGTTTTCGTCAGCAAGCATACTCAGTGTGCTAAGCATTTCAGTGTTAACACTTCTGAGCGCAACTATCTCTTCATATAGCAGCTGAAGAGTGACCGGCTTTTTGCTGCTGTCCGGTAATCCGCAAAGTTGTTGACCCGTAGATTTGACTGCCTGAATTTGTAAAATAAAATAAAATAAAGAAGACAAATATGCATAAACAATTTTCAAGTATATATGGAATAACACGGTACAACCAAACTAAAGAAAAAAATTTTAAAAATACCAAAAAATTAGTTACAACCACCGTTCTTGGAACAAACCACTCTTTGGAGATAAAACCTAGGGTAATTCAGAAAACTGACTTCAGATTTGGATTCAGCACACCCAAAACCTTTCGAAACCGATGAGAAATCCTCTGAGATCTTTTGGATGTTGTACAGTGTAATTAGAAAGAAACATTGAGTATTGTTAAAAATTTCCAGAAAAACACATTGACTTTGTTCTTTGTTCTGCATTTGTTACGTGACTGCCAAGTTCTTTTTGTTGTGTCGCGCTATAAAAGGGATGTTGGAAAAAACATTATTGCAGTTAAACGTCTGTTAAGTACGTTTGAATAACTAATTTTGAAAAAAAAAAATGAGAGCTTTAAAAATTCTTTTGGTTGCGGTCGTGGCAACCTTGTGCTTGGTGCAAAATGTTGCTACCCAGGATAATAGGGTTGAGGCAATGGATCCGGCGGTAAAGATTAATAATCCTGGTGCCAGTTCCAGTTCCAGTGCCACTTCCGGCATCGGTTCCGGGGTCGATAGTGGTGCTTCCAGTTCCAGTTTGGGTAATGGTGCTATAAATCCACCGGTCAATCCTGGTGCCAGTGCCAGTGCCAGTTTCGGTGTCAATAATGGTGCTACAGGTTCCGGTTTGGGTAATGGTGCTATAAATCCACCAGTCAATCCTGGTGCCAGTGTCAGTGCCAGTACCGGCGTCAGTTCCGGTGTCAATAATGGCGCTGCAGGTTCCGGTTTGGGTAATGGTGCTATAAATCCACCGGTCAATCCTGGTGCCAGTGCCAGTGCCAGTTCCGGTGTCAATAATGGTGCTGCTGGTTCCAATACCGAAAACGGCGCTCTGGGCTCAGGAAATAATGGAAATGCTATTCATGGCGGTTATGGTGGTTACGGCGGCTATGGCGGTTATGGCGGTTATGGTTCTCCCTCAGGTAACTGGCACCGTGGAAGATATGGAAGACACGGCAGACATGAAAGATTTGGTAGACATGACAGATTTGGTAGAAATAGACGCGGCGATAGAGGTTATGGTAGATGGGGTAGACAAGACTGGAGGAGAGTGGGTCAATCATATGAATCATATGGACCATATGGACAAGAACGCTTTGAAAGGACTGGCAGACATCAATGGTACTATCCTTATGGGGAACAAGGTTTACAGAGAATGTTCAAGCGTGATACAAGATTTGGGCATGAAACCATATCTTAGAGCGGTTGTACAAGTACTTATATTCTAAGAATGCTTCTTAAATTTCTATGAAAAAGTTCTTAAAATCCATGTACGAATTCTTTGGAAACAAGAACTTTTTTGGTTCAGTGTAAAAGCAACGTTATACATACTACAAAGCTTAATGTTTTCCCTTTATTTTAATATATCAAATTCATTATAAATGGCAAATATGAATAAAGTGCATGTCTAGTTTACGACAAATATGTCGACTCAGTTCAGCAAGCATTTATAAATGTTTTAGTTTATTTATTGGGGGTTCCTGAGAAAGTATTGAGAATAAATTACTCAGTGGAGATTTGAGCCTCTGTTAAATCCATAAGAAAGGCGATCTCGTAAACTGATTCAACTACCGTGGTTTCATCTGGCCTATTTTTCGAAAGATTGAAATTCATCGTCGACTGGATCTTATATGTGTGACACCAGAACTACATATGTAGTAAGTCTATCATAGTCCATAAAGCTAGCAGAGCAATGTTAGCAGAACATAAAAGTAACATGTTGAAAATTATGTGCTCATTATGTGCTAATTAAGTGCTCTAATCCCAAAAAATGTGCTCTTCAAATTTTCCCAAAAATCAATGCTCTGTTAGCTTAAGGCATAAGCTAGAAGATCACTATGCGTTAACAGTGGAGGATGAGGACTACATCAAAAATGAATATGCAGAAATTATGTGCTCTTTATGTGCTAATTAAGTAATTAGCACATAATGAGCACATAATTTTCCACATGCTACTTTTATGTTCTGCTAACATTGCTCTGCTAGCTTTAGGGACCTAGACATTTTTGTGGTCCACTGTTCTTCTGCTTTCACTGGTTGGTATCGAAAATAATAATAAAAAAAATAAAATAAAATAAAATAAAATAAAATAAAATAAAATAAAATAAAATAAAATAAAATAAAATAAAATAAAATAAAATAAAATAAAATAAAATAAAATAAAATAAAATAAAATAAAATAAAATAAAATAAAATAAAATAAAATAAAATAAAATAAAATAAAATAAAATAAAATAAAATAAAATAAAATAAAATAAAATAAAATAAAATAAAATAAAATAAAATAAAATAAAATAAAATAAAATAAAATAAAATAAAATAAAATAAAATAAAATAAAATAAAATAAAATAAAATAAAATAAAATAAAATAAAATAAAATAAAATAAAATAAAATAAAATAAAATAAAATAAAATAAAATAAAATAAAATAAAATAAAATAAAATAAAATAAAATAAAATAAAATAAAATAAAATAAAATAAAATAAAATAAAATTAAATTAAATTAAACTAAATTAAATTAAATTAAATTAAATTAAATTAAATTAAATTAAATTAAATAATACCCCCAATTGAAATTCTGTGGGAATTTCGTGGGATTTTTTATTCAAGATATGCGAAACTGTGGGAATTTTTTCCATTGTTGTGGGATATTTAGCGGAGATTATCTGGCATCACTCGTGTCAATAGAAAGTAACTGTTTAATAAAAGAATCATTACTGATAATTTTAAGTGCGGTTAATATTACTAATCAGAAAGCCCCAGAAAAACTCTTACTTTTTTATTTGCTTGGTGTATTAGACTTTCACTTTATTCATACTTGACCATTATCAGGGCAATTCCAAATAAAATTCCGCACGGATTTTGTTCCCTCTCCCAAAAATAATCTACTAATTGAATGACTTAAACAAAACTTAAAATTCGCAAAATCATGTAAATTGCCAAAATAGATGACTTTCAATTCTTGAAATTTCCCCTAGAGAGAATGGGAGGAATTTTTCCAAATGAATAAAAAATTCCTAGGGAGAAAAATTCCGGGAGAATATTTATAGTTGCCCTGTATATGTACATATGTATGAGAAGCGCAATATTGAAGTAAATGAAAACACTAAATATTGAAGTTTTCATAGCGTTGCTCTACTCGATAATTGTTTTGGCCGGAAAGGACGCGCGCCAAGCTTCTGGTGTAAATTTTACCATCCCATCTTTTGTCATGTCGGGTACGTATCTCTCTTCGATATGAATATGGCTGAATATCGTCAGTGTCATTAGCTTCATCTCTTTCTACTCCCTCAACAGCAGCGATATCTTGCACCAGGAACAATGTGGCCACGACAGCAACCAAAAGAATTTTTAAACCTTTCATATTTTGATTAAAAAAAAGTTAATTGAACGTACTTAGTTGACGTATAACACTGCAATAATATTCAGAAATAATCATTTTTATAGCACCATTCAACAAAAATACCAACCCACAGAACAAAGCACTAAAACCGAATAAAACCGAATTGTTTTTCTGAAAATCGCACAATGTTTACCAACACTGAATGAAGTAGGCAAATATTAGATTTCTTTTGGTTACTTAGAAATACTTCAAAAATCCAAGCATCTAAATAGTTAATAGCAACCTATAAATGCACGACTTAAGTGGGTAAACAGACGGTAGCTCTAAACTCGATTAACTAAGCACTAGATTCAATACAAATTCAACCTTGACAGACAGTATTAAGACCATGCCCGGCGAAACTCTATTCCGTCATGACTGCAAGAGCATAGCCTAAGCACACGTGCATTAAAATTTTCATTTTTGGGCACCGTTTCTTTGAATCAATAATTTTTGAACAGGGCTAAGCAATTTTCAAAAAATCTGAGAACCAAATTCACACAGACTATTACGCTCTTTGTTAAGCTTCTGGAACAATTAAATTGTTGTTGCGCTTGTGAGAGTGCTATGATCGCACTGATCAATCAATGGATGTCGTGCGTTATGCTCAGTCGCTCACTTGGGAATAACAACTCAACAACATACGCTGTTGCCTCGGTGATGCTAGTGTGCGAGAGAGCATAAACAGTTAAAATAATTTCATTGGTGCGATGACTGCCCTTTCAATAACACTACCTCATTTACAATTTTGTCCGGACCGGAAATAGAGATAACAAGATTTGATTGGTGCGATTATCGTTCTTTCACCAATACGCCCCTACTTCCAACTCTACCGGGCCACGGTTTAGAATCTAAAATTTAGATTGACCTCACCAGATTGTGGCCCATTTCGCCAACAAATGGAAACAAATATGATGAGTTATGAAATCCCAATAAAAACTCTTACTTTTATATTAAAATTTTACTTTATTTACGGTTAACATTTATGACAAACAAAGGATAAAATTAAATGTTGAAGTATTCATGTAGTTGGTCTAGTGGGTAGACGGCGCTCCAAGCTTCAATAAGGCGTACCATCTGACATTCTTTCATGCCTAAATTTTCCGGGAAGTCCGTTGGCAGCAGAAACATTTTGCACCAGGCACAAGGTGGCCACAACAGCAATGAATACAATTTTTAAAGAATTCATATTTTAATTAAAAGAAGTTATTTGAACGCACTACTTAGTTGAAGTATGACTACACTTTTATTTTTTCCGAGTCCCTTTTATAGCACGATTCAACAAAACGAACTAACACAGGACAAAGACCAAAGTTACGGTGTTTTTCTGGAAATAGCACAAAGATGTTTACCAGCATTGTATGCAGTAGCTAATCAAATATTGGATTTCTTTGAATCAAGTACATATAAGTATGTACACGATTTAGACTTCAGAGATCAGAGCACATACATGTATACTCAGGCCCGGGCGCAGGGGGTGGTTTTGGGGGTTCAAACCTCAATAGCGACCTTTTAATGTACGACAAACAGGCTAGATCTGAAAACTGCTCTAAATTCAAAAGGTTCCCGAAAGAGTGGTCGATATTAGAAGGAATAAAAACATTGGCCTAGGTGGCAACCCTGCCTGAAAATATCTTCGTTGGTGTACTGCCAAAAAATAATGTTCATTTCATACCTATATTGGCATATCTTGCTTGATATTGACAAAAAATTGGATAGGTAGAAATTCATTAAAACGCACGATGTGGCACCACCCAAATAGAAAGTCTTGGGATGAAACATACTATCTGTATGGCGAAATTTGAGCCAAATTTCTTCAGCCGTTTTCCAGATAGTGGATATCCATACATACATATGCTAATAGCTAGCCACACTCAAAGTTATCCCTTCTTCGTCATTTTATCGCCGCCTTAGAAGTTAATTTAAAATAATTAAAAACAATAACGTTTTTTCGAACAAAATATATTCTTTTTTCCCTAGGTTTGTTATCTTTTCAATGAATACCTTTCAAGAGGGTAACACTAAAGCATTTGTTTAATCCATTAGGGTGATTTACTTGCTTAGAATAAAAACACAGACAACTATAGACATAAAAAATATTTACATTTTTCTTTGATTGGTAAAAACTCTGGAAAAGGGCCAATTTTAACAACAAAAAAATAAGGGCTGCCACCTTTATGAAACAACAAGCTTCTAAACTTGAGAACGGCACAACCGCTTTCAATGATTCTTTTTTTTTTTTGATTTTACCTGTGTCATCAATATCATTTTTAGCAAAAGAAAAATGTAGGGTTGCCACATTTAAAAAAACGGCTACAGACAGAGCAAAAAGTCACATAAAATGCCCTCTAAATCAGAAGGATTTCTCTATGATATTTTTCCAATAAGATGCCCGTCTTATTATGACTGGGTGTCTCTTTTTAATAAAACTGAGTAGATAATCACATAAAATTAAGAAGATTTCCTTTTTAATATTTCAAATTAAAAAAAAAAAAAATGAACGCTCAACCCAGATGTCTACTCAGTCTAGTCTAATCTACACTACCATGCCATCGTATACTTGCCAACGTCTAATTACACCTTTGTTCTTTTAGCCTCACCACATGTCCACTTGCCTTATTGCCTTCACCGCGAATCGAACTAAGAATTATTAACTGCTGAACGGAGATCTCTACCATGATGCTATCGTGTGCTTGTGCTTGGTAGCGCCGAATTACACATTTGAAGAAGGCATGAATTTTTTAATTAATAAGGGATCTTCTAAAAATATATAGTTTTCCTTTTCAATAAATTCAATATGAATCTAGAGAAAATAAGAGGATGTTCTCATTAATTTACTTTTTAGCCGATTTCCTTTTCAATAAATTTGAGAAGAAATTCAAGCTAAAATTTAGAAGATTTCCTAGCACAAATTTCTTCAAATTTGTCCCCACTCGCTCTACCCGGCCAAAAAGCTTTTTTAGACGTAGATCTCTTTGATTATAGGTGAACTTTTTGGCTCTGTGCACGGATTTCACTAATTCTTTTTTGGATTGTTGTCTATAAAAAAGCAGCAAGTTAGCAAAAAAATATTGCTGCCACCTTTTTGAATAAAAATGATTATTTTTTTGGATTTTTAGCCAAAAATAGATCAGGGTTGCAACCTTTAAAATCAAAACAGACTTTCAAACTCGAGAACTGCTGAAACGATGTCAGTGATTATTTCGTGGGATTGTTCTTTACAATACCGGACCAAAGCAAGAAAAAAAATTCGGGTTGCCATCTTAAAAAAAAAACGGCTGCATAACTCGAGAACGGCTGAAAAATGAGTCTGCCATCTTTTAAAACAAAACAGGCTTCAAGGGCTCGACCGCTTTCAACGATTTTTTTTAGGATTGTTCTTTATAATACCAGGATCCTGATCTTAGTATGTAATTTTAATTATACCTACTTTGGTTACATTTTTTATTTTTAGAGGTAAACTGTTTTGTCTTGGTTAAAACAAATAAATAAAATTATTTTCATTAGGGTGGCATATTTACCAAATTTTGTTTAAACAAAGCTACAAAAGAAATTAAATACTTTACTTATACATTCTTTGTTGTTATGAATTTTATATATTTCAAAAAAAAAATCGTTTAACTTTGGCCATTGTTTATCGCAGATCTTATGTGAATTGAGAATTTTCTTTTGTTTATTCGCATTATAAAAGGGATGCTGAAAAAATATTCTTGCAGTAATACGTCAAGCAAGTTCGATCAAATAACTTCTTCTTATTAAAATATGAGAGCTTTAGCAATTGTGTTGGTTGTGGTCGTGGCCACCTTCTGCCTGGTTCTAAATGCGGCTGCTCAAGCTAATAACGTTGAGGCAGTAGAACGCGACGACAATGCTGCTATCGGGTCGGACGATATCCTTATGAGAGACCTGAAGGATGAACGCACCAAATGGATTAACTACTATAGGAGTTTTAAGCCATTACCGAAATCAGGCAGAGGGTCGGACGGTAGGCTTATTGGAATGAGAGCCCTGGAAGATAGTTAAGAGTATAAGAAGCTTGGCGCTTCGCCCTGCTGGTACCAGTTTTTAGATGTTCGATATAATTACTTTAGCTTATGTGAAATGTTTAACGCTTCCCTTTTAAGTAAGAACGAATATAGAAGTTAACAAACTAAGAATAAATGAATTTTAACAAGGCAAATAAAAAAGTAAACGTTTTTCATTTGATGGTGGTGAAACTGGGGCAGTGAAATAAAGCCCGGGGAAATAACACCAGCGGGCGTTTAACAAAAACATGTCTTCGTTGCATTTTGTTTTGATATTTAAGTCGTTCCATACGCCACCTACCGAAATTTGTTTGATGTGGGAATGCATTATCAATGGGTTCTGACAAATGTGTCAAGTTTTAAGTCTTTAGCTTAGAGGAAATTTACTCAAAAATCTATCGCAAGTTTTCCCCTGTTTTTAAAGAATTTTTATTATATCGACTAGCGCACCACCTATCGGAATTTTGAATTTTACAAATTTTTTGTCACCGTGCCCTCAAAGTTAGTCAAAAGTCGATCGCAAGATTCCCAATTTCAAAAAAACATTTCGAAATAACTTGATCCGTGCGCCATCTACCCGAATTTCTTTGATGGGGGATTGCATTGTCACCAGGTTCCGTCAAATGTGTCAAGTTTCAAGTCTCTAGCTAACCGGAAAGTTACTCAAAAATCAATCCCAAGATCAATATTAGAATTACTGCCTGTTTGCCCCTTTAGAGCATTTCTGAGTCGCAATTAAGTATTTAATTGCTTGGGTGACTGAAGTCTAAATATTGAATACTTGGGACAAAGGAAATACAATATTTGCTTGCTTTATTCAGTATTTCCAGATAAAAACCTTGAATTTGATCTTTTTTCTACGCTATAAAAAGAATAGATCATGGAAAAATACTATGCAGTTATACGTCAACTAAGTACGTTCAAATAACTTCTTTTCAATAAAATATGCAAGATTTAACAATTCTTTTGGTTGCCGTCGTGGCCACCTTGTGCCTGGTGCAAAATGTTGCCGCTCAAGTTAATGAGATTGAGGCAGTCATTGAAGCCAATGACGCTGCCGAAAGTGATTACTCAGCTGTTGATAGCGGTAAATATTCAATAAGGTCGGTTTTGCAAAGAGCCATGAGACCCTTGGACAAATATCGTGTTATTCAGCCACATAGAAGGGCGGACGGTAGGATTATAAGAGGGTAGGATACGAATAACACAGTAAGCCGAAGTAGAAGAGCACAGAAGGCGTGGAATTTAATTCTCTTATAACAATTGAAATTTTCAATCAATAACTTATTCATAAATAAAAGGATTAATAGAACTCTTGTAATTCAAAATTTGTATGAAAATGTTATTTTAAAAAGATATATAAACCAATTTTACGTTTAACTAATATGGGGATTAGTATATAATATATTTTTGGCTGCATAGAAAAATATGACACTTCCGCCGCTAAATAAAAATAAAAAACAATCAGTGCAATATACAAAATAATAAATCAAGCAAAAACTATACTTCATAAATGCTGCCTTTGCTACTTTGTTTAGACAAAAAGTTCGTGTGCTACAGCGTGCTACGCCTTCTAACTGCAATAAAATGAAATTTTGGAAGTTTTTCTATCGATTCAAGACAATAATGTTTTGTTCATATTTGCCCCCGTTGATTTTATGACGAAAAGTCACTTCAAATAATCATAAAAGTGACTTGACGTGATGCTGCAATTCTACCGATTTGAATGCTTTAAGAGAAAGCTGAAAAAGCACGAAATAATGCTTACAAAAAGTACAGGTGATATCAATAGACTGCTGGCATGTGATGAACACAAAAGTATATGGAATTGGGTTCTGTTGTCAAGGACATTTTTGGCATTCTATTGCACAAACCCCTACTTTTTTTTACTAATGAATGGGTACGGGTACCCAGAAGCCCTGGTAAGCAAATCTCATTTTTGACTTTCAAAAATTCCTACACAAACTAACACTTTAAAAATTCTGTACGCCACTAACACATATGACTTGTGTCTGACGAAAACTAACTACACGGCTAAAAATTTGAACCTAAATTTTAAACTTTTTTGGACTATAGATATATTCGAACCAAAACTCCCCGCATCATGCCCGTTTGCTCTACCACTGAGCTACCTCGCACACGTAAATGTTGTTGGCAAAATTCAATCTTTAACAAGCTTTCAAAAATAAATTTGAATATTCAAACCCAAAAGTTTAAATTTTAGACCGAAAAGTTTTAATTTTCAAACCAAAAAGTTTTAATTTTAAACCGAAAAGTTTTAAGAATAAATTAAAACTAACAAAAATGTGGCAGCTGCCAGGATTCGAACGAAAATGCTCAGGAGTCACAACCGCCTGCTCTACCGCTGAGGTATGACGCACATGAAGATTTTGTGGGCAAAATTCAATTACATTCAAACAAACCAAAAATAAAAATTTAACTGCTTTTTCATTTAGATTTTAAATCGAAACCAAAAGAAATTGAAAATCTTAGTAGATAATTGGATGGTTTGATATATTGTACAAAAAAGTTTGAAAAATTGATTAAACTTTATGTGGGTTTAAAATTTAGGTTTTTTACTATTTTAGTTATTTCATCATCATTTATTGGCGCTTAACCGCCTAAGCGATTTTGGCCGTCGCCTATCAAAGCACGCCAGTCATTCCTTTTTAGCGATAACTGACGCCAATTGGAAACCCCAAGGGAGTTCAAGTCATCCTCCACCTGTTGTTTCCATCTCAGTCGAGGCCTCCCCCTTCCTCTGCTGCCGAATTCGGGTGACGATTGGAAAACCTTCTGGGCTGGAGCTTCTTTGTCCATTCGCATGACGTGACCCAGCCAGCGGAGCCTTTGGGCTTTAATTCGCTGGACTATGGTCAGATCTGCGTAAAGCTCGTACAGCTCATCGTTAAATCTCCTTCGATACTCGCCGTCGGCATCACGGGAAGGACCATAAATCTTCCGGAGAACTTTTCTCTCAAATACTCCAAGGGCCATCTCATCTTCTCTTGACATTGTCCATGAATCTGAGCCATACATCAGGACAGGTATGATGAGAGACTTATAGAGCGCGATCTTTGTTCTTCGAGAGAGGACTTTACTTCTCAATTGCCTACTCAGTCCAAAGTAGCACTTGTTCGCAAGAGTGATTCTCCGTTGGATTTCTAGACTGATATTATTTTCGGTGTTAATGCTGGTTCCCAAATAGACGAAGTCCCTCACAGTTTCAAATTTGTAACTATCAACAGTGACGTGGCTGCCAAGGCGCAGGTGCGCCGATTCTTTCTTTGATGACAGCAAATACTTCGTCTTGTCCTCGTTGACCGCAAGACCCACTTTTTTCGCTTCTTTATCCAGTCCAGAGAAGGCAGCGCTTACGGCGCGGTTGTTAAGGCCAATGATATCAATATCATCGGCATACGCCAGCAATTGCACGCTCTTGTAAAAGATTGTACCATTGCGGTTTAGCTCTGCTGCTCGAATTATCTTCTCCAGCATCAGGTTGAAGAAATCGCACGAAAGGGAGTCGCCCTGTCTGAAGCCTCGTTTGGTTTCAAATGGCTCAGAGAGGTCCTTCCCGACTCTGACGGAGCTGTTAGTATTGCTCAACGTCATTTGGCAAAGCCGTATAAGCTTTGCAGGGAAGTCAAATTCAGACATGGCGGCATACAGGCAACTCCTTTTTGCGCTGTCAAAAGCGGCTTTGAAATCGACAAAGAGATGGTGTGTGTCGATTCTTTTATCATGGGTCTTCTCCAGGATTTGGCGTATCGTGAAAATCTGGTCGATGGTAGACTTACCAGGTCTAAAGCCACACTGATAAGGTCCAATCAGCTTGTCTACGATGGGCTTCAGTCTTTCACACAATACGCTAGAAAGAACCTTATACGCGATATTAAGAAGGCTGATTCCGCGGTAGTTGGTGCGGTTAGCGGGATCGCCTTTCTTGTGGATTGGGCAGAGCACACTTAAATTCCAATCTGGAGGCATGCACTCGTCTGACCATATTCTGCATAAGAGCTGATGCATGCTTTTTACCAGCTCTTCGCCTCCGTGTTTGAACAGCTCGGCGGGCAGTCCGTCTTTTCCAGGCGCTTTGTTGTTTTTCAGCCGGGATATAGCTATCCTCACTTCATCATAGTCAGGTGGTGGGACGACTTTTCCATCGTCAGGGATTGGGGTATCGGGTTCGACGTCTCCCTCGCAATTTAGCAGTGAGGAGAAGTGCTCCCTCCATAATTTAAGTACACTCTGTACGTCGGTTACCAGGTCGCCATTATTGTCCTTACAGGAACTTGCCCCGGTCTTAAAACCTTCCGTCATCCGCCGGATCTTTTCATAGAATTTTCGGGCATCATTCCTGTCAGCCAGCATCTCAAGCTCCTCACACTCACGCCTTTCGGCCTCACGTTTCTTTTTTCTGAAAAGGCGTCTCTCTTCCTTCTTTGCCTCACGATAGCGTTGCCATACACTGCGGGTTGCGCCCGTTCGCAACGTCTCCCTGTAGGCAGCGTCCTTTTTGTCCGAGGCAGTGCTGCATTCCTCATCGTACCAGTTGTTTTTGCGGGCTCGCTGGAACCCTATAGTGGCCTCAGCGGCGGTACGTAATGAGTGAGAGATATGCTTCCATTGCTCGGTTGCATCGTTAGGTCGAGGATTGCTCTCCGATAGCAGGTGTGAGAGTCGAGTGGAGAAATTGTCAGCTGTCTGTGTCGTGCGCAGCTTCTCGACGTCAAACTTTCCTTCCGTTACTGTGCGCACTTTCTTTGCTACACAGAGGCGTGTGCGTATCTTGGCTGCAACAAGATAATGGTCCGAGTCGATATTGGGACCACGAAGGGTACGCACGTCCAGAACGGTGGAGCTATGTCTGCCGTCGATCATGACATGATCAATCTGGTTTCTTGTTCTTTGATCAGGAGACAGCCATGTGGCTTGGTGTATTCGTTTATGCTGTAACCTGGTACTACTGATGACCATATTGCGAGCAGCAGCGAAATCAATCAACCTAGTGCCGTTGGGGGATGTTATATCATGGAGACTAAATTTTCCAACTGTTGGACCAAAGACTCCTTCCTTGCCCACCTTCGCATTAAAGTCGCCGAGCACGATTTTGATATCATGTTGGGGGCAGCGATCATAAGTCTGTTCAAGTTTATCGTAGAAGGAGTCCTTCTCTGCGTCGTCCGTCTCCTCAGTCGGCGCATAGGCGCAGATAAATGTTATGTTGAAAAATTTCGCTTTGATGCGGATCGCAGCGAGACGCTCTTCCACGGGGGTGAACGCTGGTACTTGGCGGCGAAGTCTCTTTCCCACAACGAATCCTACACCACGCGCTTTGCCGCGTGTCTGGCCACTGTAGTATACGTCACAAGGTCCGATGGTCGTCTTTCCTTGTCCCGTCCATCGCATTTCCTGCAGGGCGGTGATGTCAGCCTTTGCGTTAACGAGGACATCAACCAGTCGGGCAGCGGTACCGTCCCTTGAAAGGGTCCGGACATTCCCGGTACATGCCCTAATATCCAAATCATTATGCCTTATTCGTTTTGCCGGGTCGTCAACATTAAAGGGGGTTCTCATCCGAGGCTTTAATTTATTTTTCATTGGACTAAATTTTTTACGTGGCGGGTCCCAAACCCAGCGCACAACCCGTTTCGGGGTTTTTGGAAAATATTTACACATTTATATAGCGAGCCGCTTGCTTCAAGACAGACGCCCGCTTGCAGCCGCACCTCATGGTGAACAGACGCTGCGCAAAAACCTCGGTGAGCCCTTAAACCAAGTATGTCAGAGTGGCCCCACCGGGGCTCCCTCTCTTTCTGCCGCGAGCCTAGGTAGCTCCCGTTGCCCAGAGTGCACGAACGAGGACGCAAGAGTCGGGATTGAGCAAGGTCACTTAGCAACCACACTCCATTACACTCCTAAACACAGCTAAAAATTTGAACCTAAATTTTAAATTTTTTTGGACTATAGATATATTCGAACCAAAACTCCCCGCATCATGCCCGTCTGCTCTACCACTGAGCTACATCGCACACGTAAATGTTGTTGGCAAAATTCAATCTTTAACAAGCTTTCAAAAATAAATTTGAATATTCAAACCCAAAAGTTTAAATTTTAGACCGAAAAGTTTTAATTTTCAAACCAAAAAGTTTTAATTTTTAAACCGAAAAGTTTTAAGAATAAATTAAAACTAAAAAAATGTGGCAGCTGCCAGGATTCGAACGAAAACGCTCAGGAGTCACAACCGCCTGCTCTACCGCTGAGGTATGACGCACATGAAGATTTTGTGGGCAAAATTCAATTACATTCAAACAAACCAAAAATAAAAATTTAACTGCTTTTTCATTTAGATTTTAAATCGAAACCAAAAGAAATTGAAAATCTTAGTAGATAATTGGATGGTTTGATATATTGTACAAAAAAGTTTGAAAATTGATTAAACTTTATGTGGGTTTAAAATTAAGTTTTTTAATATTTTAGTTATTTACCCTACCGAATTATTTCGTCCAATTACATCAGGTATGCTGCCTATTATGCTAGTATACCTTGTACCAATTTCATCGTTCCACCGTAATCAGTTTAAAAGTTATGACCCATGAAATTTTCAAATATGCCTACTTTTAAAAATTTATCAAAAAATCATAATAGAATGACTAGGGGGTTCATCCTACCAAACTATATCATTTTAACCATTTCCGTTACCGAATTATTCCATTTATGTGATTTTCGAAATTTTCGATATCGAAAATGGGCGTGGTTGGAGAGCGATTTTTTCCAGTTTCATTAGGTATACTCCCAACGATGCTAGTATGCTTTGTGCCAAATTTCATCGTTCTACCCTAATCGGTTTAAGTTACGAGCAGTCAAATTTTCAAAAATGTCCTCTTTAAAAGTGGGCGGTGCCACGCCCACTATAGACAATTTATGGAAAAATCATAAGAGAATGACCAGGGTATTCACCTATTATATAATTTTTGCCTTTTCAGCTGTCAGAGATATGTCAATTTGTGTGATTTTCGAAATTTTCGATATCGAGAAAGGAAGCGTGGTTATCATTCGATTTCGCCCATTTTCAATAGAAACTTACCTTAGCCAGAAAGTAACCTGTATACAAAATTTCCTGCAAATATCTCAATTTTTACTCAAGTTGTTGTGTACACTGACGGACAGAGCAATATACTCGGGGTGACCCTGTCTGACATTTAGGCAGGGCTACACCTCGCTACAACAACAACAACAACAGGACAGATGGACAGACGAACGGACATGCCTTTATGAACTTCTCTTTTCAACCTTAGAACTTTCATATATGGAACTATATATCTATCTCGATTATTTTGTGCCGTTACGTACTACGTTATGTGAACAAAATTAATATACCCTTGTACTAGTACTAGTGCGCTGGGTATAAAAATGAACTTTTTTTTCGGTCCCTGAAGAAGGAAAAAACCATGATTTGAAGGGAATAATTTACTAAAGTAGAATTTAATTTGTACTTCTTTCAACTCTATGCCATAATTGTTTTAAACTCTTTTTAAAATAAATATTATTCAAATTTCATTGTATTAAGTGTCATTGTATAACATGAACAATGAGATCGTGTCAACAATTGCTAAAGTCAATTTAGCTTAATTGATAATAAGGGGATTTTGTTCAGTTCCAAGAACATTGACAGTAGAACGTGACTATCCGTTAGAGATCAGCTGGTGTTCTCTTTAAAATGTCTGCCCTTAAATGTACGACAATTAGTCTAATTCAAGGTTATAAGATTTGTTCGCATATTTTTCAACAAAAAAAAAAAAATTTCGAAAACATTTCATTATAAAACCGTAGAATTTTTTGATTGTTTAACAGTATATGTATGTATGTACATGAAATCTGAAAACAGTTAACTAAAAAGTAACTGCAACATGAAAATACTTGTCGTCGTCCTGCTGGCCTTGGCTTCAGCCACACCAACATTTAGTCGAACTATGGATCGCTGTTCAGTGGCACAAGAAATGTACAAATTGGGGGTACCGAAGAGCGAATTGCTATTTGGACTTGTATTGCCGAGCACGAAAGCTCCTATCGTACCCATGTCAAAGGAAAAAAAATACGAATGGTTCCCAGGATTTTGGACTTTTCCAGGTTAACAACAAGTGGTGGTGTGTAGAAAAAGGTGGAATTGCCTCCTATAATGAGTGTAAAGTAGACTGTGAAGAGTTGTTGAGCGATAAAATTGACAAATCCGTGAAATGCGTGCAGCAAATCAAAAAACAACAAGGTTGGACTGCATGGGCAGTTTGGAAGTACTGTAACGGCACTCTACCTCCTATTGATGATTGCTTCCCAGGTGGCTCAACATGTTATTAGTTTCTTAAAAACAATACTTGCCTATTATTAAATACTAGTTATGTGTATAAAGTTTAAAAAATTATTTGCAAACAAAAAAAATTAAATAAATGTGTCAAAGTTTCTTTATTCCATATCGTAGCTATGTAGGAAAAATATATTTATGGTTTAGGTCAGGCAGGTTTCGGTCTCAGTTAATTTTTCGTAACAACTTACCGTTTTCGAGAAAAGTCCAAAAAACATAAAACTTTGACTCTTTGACGCCGAATAACTTTTTCAGCACACATAGGATCGATGAGGACTTTTTAAGTTTTGGCTCTGTGGGAATTATTGTTATTTAACCACTATTTTCTGTCTATATTGACCGGACTATTACACGGTTAAAAATTTGAACCAAATTTGGATTCAAATTCAATCTAGATCAGTTTTCATGAAAATTGGCTAAATGAATCGGGTTTCAATTATAAACAAGAAATGTTTTAACAATTTTTTAAAGATAAAATAAATTTTTTGTCCGTTGGCGGAATTCGAACCAAGACTCCCCGCATCATGCCCGGTTGCTCTACCACTGAGCTACATCGCACACATAAATGTTGTTGGCAAAATTCAATCTTGAATAAGCTTTCAAAAAATAAATTTGAATTTTCAAACCAAAAAGTTTTTATTTTAGACCGAAAAATTTAAATTTTAAAACCAAAAAGTTTTAATTTTAAACCGAAAAGTTTTAAGAATAAAATAAAACTAAAAAAATGTGGCAGCTGGTAGGACTCGAACGAAAACGCTCAGGAGTCACAGCCGACTACTCTACCGCTGAGCTATGACGCACATGAAGTTTTTGTGGGCAAACTTCAATTATATTCAAACAAACCAAAAATAAAAACTTTATACTGCTTTTTCATTTAGATTTTAAATCGAAACCAAAAGAAATTGAAAATCGTTGTAGGTATTTGGACGGTTTGGTATATTGTACAAAAAAGTTTGAAAAATTGATTAAACTTTATACGGGTTTCAAAGTTAGGTTCTTTTTTTTAGCCGTGTATTATACCCTATGTGTTTCAAATGTGATGTATTAATCAACATATCTATATAACTTACTTACTTACTTAAAATAGCCTTTAACCGCCTGGGCAATTTTGGCCGTCCAACATGTTACGCTTCCTTTTCTAATTTGGAGTACGCAGAAGTTACGGCGCGGTTGTTGAGGCCAATGATGTCGCCAACAGTTGTACGCTCTTGCAATATATTGTTCCAGCGTGGTTAAGTTCTGCAGCTTGTATTATTTTCTCCATAGGTGTCGCCCTGCCTGAAACCTCGTTTAGTTTCGAACGGCTCGGAGAGGTCCTTCCCAATTCTAACCGAGCTGGTGTTGTTGTTCAGCGTCATTTTGCACAGCCGTATAAGTTTTGCTTGGAAACACAAAATCAGACATAGCGGCATATAGGCAACTATTTTTCGTGTTGCCGAAGGCGGCTTTAAAATCAACAAAGAGATGGTGTGTGTCGATCCTTTTCTCGCGGTTTTTTTCCAAGATTTGGCGTATTGTAAAAATCTGGTTGATGGTAGATTTAACAGGTCTGAAGCCACACTGATAAGGTCCAATTAGTCAGTTTACGTCAGGCTTCAGTCTTTCGCACAATACGCTTGATAGGACTTTATATGCGATACTCAAAAGGCTGATTCCACGATAGTTGGCGCAGTTTGCGGGATCATCCTTCTTCTCTATATAACTAGATATGTACATATCGGATAGCATCATGATTTTTTTTACAGATCGACGTATGATTAAATTTTAGGACGCTACCTAAAATTTCAAACCTCTAGCTTTTTTGGAGATTGAAAATGGAAAAGGTCTGGCTGGACTCATGTGTAAGACGGAGGGTTAAAAATAAAAATATTAAGTGACTAAAATGGTGTTTGCGTTATATTTTTGTCTTTTATAAAAAGTCACTTAGCACTTAAAAAACAAATAATTAGTTGAGTTTCTACTTGGTACAAAGGAAATCCGAAAGAAATTATTTGCGTCTTTTATTCAGTGTTTGTTAAACATTTGTTTTGCGATTTCCAGGAAAACATTTTGACTGTGGCCTTTGTTCTACGGCTAGCTTTTTAATTAATTCGCGCTATAAAAGGCACGTTAGAAAAACTATAGCATTCATACGACAACTAAGTACGTTCAAATAACTATTTTTCCAGAAAAAAAAAAATGAAAGTTTTAACAATTGTATTGGTTGCGGTTGTGGCCACTATGTGTCTGGTGCAAAATGCTGTAGCTCAGCCTATTGAGGTTGAGGCAGTAGAACAAGACGACGACGCTGCTGTCAATGCCAATGTCGATAAAGTTGCTGTGGATTCAGGAAATGAAACAAATGCTGCTGCCAAAATTGATAATTCAGCTATTGGTCACAAATTGCAGAGAATGGATGAATTTTGTTTTGGAAAGAAACATGTGCTCCGACTTTGTTTTGGAAATGACCCTGACCACCCTAATGGAAAATAATCAGAATAAATTAAGATTAGTTAATTAATCATATTAAAAATGTAATTAAACGGCATTAAATGGAAATAGAAATAATCAAAAAATTTTGTATTAGTCTAATCTTGGCTTGGCAATAACTTATAATCTAAAAAGTAAACTCAACCAGTACATGAATTCCAGTTTTCGCTAATGCTTAGTTTCCATCTCCAAAAATCTCTAAATTCATTTTGCTAAATTTTAGCGCCTTTTGCGATTCCAGTGAAAGAAAATCTCTATAAATCTCCATCTTTGCTTCATTTTTTAGCATATTTAAGCGATGAACGCAAAATGAATCAGATAACGTAGCTCAGCTGTTTTTGACAGCTACTAAGCTAAATTTGCGATTCTGCAACTTTAGCTATCTCGCAAAATCTCCAATTTTCTCCAAAAGTTGGCAAATTTTGGCGACGAAAAAAAGTTGTTGCTAAAACGCAAAAAAATAGGAAAAAGGGTAGAAATATGTTGTTTTAGGCCCTAAAATTACTCAAAAACAATAAATATGTGTAATTTATAAGAAAAAATGATATTTAATTATGTATTTGCCCATAATTTTGGAAATTGTATTTTTTTCTTTCCTACTAAAACTGCAAAAACCACGTCGCAAAAAGTCGGGAGAGGAATCAAAAGTTGAGTTTCAGTCCCAGAAATCATAATCCGGAGTCACAAAAGTAATATTATTTATCATTTAAAAGTTATAACTAAAAAACATTTTTTGTTTCCGTATAACAATTTTATAGAGAAAAACTCAATAAATAATTAAATTAAGGTGTATATAACAATTTAAAATCTGTTCTTAACCGACTTTAATAAACAAACACAAATCTTTTTACCGAAAATGGAATTTATTTTGTAATTAAAAAAGTAGAGTAACGCTTTAGTCACAACTAAATTGACATCTTGCAGTGATGCCTGCGCGCCATCTATAGTGCAGATAACGCACTATTATCATAGCTAGGCGGCTTGTGGATCAGAATCGCAAATAAGCGTCATCTCCTAAAATTCTCAGAGTTGATTTACTTAAGCATTTTAGCATATTTTAGCATTTACGAGATGGAGATGGATGGAGATTTCTGGAATCCGCCTGCAGGTCGCCTAGGCGATTTTGGCCGCTTCTTATCAAAGCACGCCAGTCGTTCCTTTTTAGCGACAACTCACGTAAATTGGAAACATTAATCATGTACATAAGTAGAATGTGTTAATTAATTAATTATTTTTAATTAATCGTTAAAATCGTGCAGCTACACAGAGCAAAAAGTCACATAAAATGCCCTCTAAATCAGAAGGATTTCTCTATGATATTTTTCCAATAAGATGCCCGTCTTATTATGACTGGGTGTCTCTTTTTAATAAAACTGAAAAGATAATCACATAATATTAAGAAGATTTTCTTCTTAATATTTCAAATTAAAAAAAAAAAAAAAATGAACGCTCAGCTCAACCCAGATGTCTAGTCAGTCTAGTGTAATCTACACTACCATGCCATCGTATACTTAACTTGCCAACGTCTAATTACACCTTTGTACTTTTTGCCTCACCACATGTCCACGTGCCTTATTGCCTTCACCGCGAATCGAACTAAGAATTATTAACTGCTGAACGGAGATCTCTACCACGATGCTATCGTGTGCTTGTCTTTGGTAGCGTCGAATTACACATTCGAAGAAGGCATATCTGAATTTGAATTAATAAGGGATCTTCTAAAAATATATATTTTTCCTTTTCAATAAATTCAATATGAATCTAGAGAAAATAAGAGGATGTTCTCATTAATTTACTTCAAACAGGTTTTCTCATAAAAACAAGCAGATTTCTTCTAACTTTTGACAAAAGTACATAAAAAATTCATAAATAAGAAGCTAACTCCTTGTTTTTAGCCGATTTCCTTTTCAATAAATTTGAGAAGAAATTCAAGCTAAAATTTAGAAGATTTCCTAGCACAAATTTCTTCAAATTTGTCCCCACTCGCTCTCCCCGGCCAAAAAGCTTTTTTAGACGTCGATCTCTTTGATTATAGGTGAACTTTTTGGCTCTGTGTACTGGCAATCAATGATTAAGCACATTTATGAGGACGACGGAATGAAATTTTAATCATTGAAATTTGTGCGGTTGTTTTAAAATCGTCCGAAAATCGATTTAGGTAAATATATCCCGATTTCGTGCTACGACAACGTTAAATCGAGTAGGAAGCTTTAAACTTTGTGAACAATTTGGGAGCTTTCGTCTATCATAAAAAATGCTCTTTAAAAGATAACAAAATAAGAAGAATTTCTCAAAACTTATGCAAAGTCATAATTTCACTTTCTTCTGTTTTGTCAAGTTAATTTTTTCAATATTTCAAAAGCACTTAATAAAAACCCCTTTTTTCATTTTCAATGAGGATACTTACACCCAATTTGTTGACAAAGTTTCAATTCTAATTGACATAGAAGTGATGTGATATTATGTGGTATCGAAATCACTTTCACATCACGTGATTTCAAAATGTTTACTTTCAAAAGCTGCTTGTTCAGTTAATCAAGATTAGATTAAGATTAGATCTACCATCTGTTTACACCCTTATGTTTTACATTTGTAGATCGCTATTAAGTGTTTCGGTGATTAGATGATTCAAGGTTAAGTAGTACACGGTTAAAAATTTGAACCTAAATTTTAAACTTTTTTGGACTACATATATGATCAAACCAAATTTGGTTTCAAATTCACTCTAGATCAGTTTTGAAAAAAATTAGCTAAATGAATCGGGTGTCAATTATAAACCAGAAATGTTTCAACAATTTTTTAAAGATAAAATACATTTATTGTCCGTTGGCGGATATTCGAACCCGAATCTGCTCTACCATTGAGCTACATCGCCCACATAAATGTTGTTGGCAAAATTCAATCTTGAATAAACTTTCAAAAATAAATGAAAACAAACCCAAAATTGTAGACCGAAATGGTTTTAATGTCAAACCGAAAAGTTTTAATTTTCCAACCAAAATGTTTTAATTTTAAACTGAAAAGTTTTAAGAATAAAATAAAATTAAAAATATGTCACTTGGTAGGATTCGAATGAAAACGCTCAGGAGTCACAGCCGACTGCTCTAGCGCTGAGCCATGGCACCCATAAAGTTTTTGTGGGCAAAATTCAATTATTTACATTCAAACAAACCAAAAAAAAAAAAAAAGATTTATACTGCTTTCTCATTTAGATCTAAAATCCATACCAAAAGAAATTGAAATTCTTTTTAGACTTTTAGAAGGGTTAAAATATTCCCAAAAAATTTTAAAAAAATCGCTTAAACTTAAGACGGGTTTCAAATTTAGGCTCATTTTTTTAACCGTGTAAATACTTGATACAAAAGACACCCTAATTTGCTTGCTTTATTCAGTATACATGAACATTATTTTGCGATTTCCAGGAAAATATCTTGACTTTGGTCTTTGTACTGAGGCCAGTTTTTCAATTAATGCGCTCTATAAAAAGGCTAACTACAAAATTATGATTTCAGTTATATAAATACTTTCAAATAACTACTTTTCAATAAAATAAAAATGAAAGCTTTAACAATTCTATTGATTGCTGTTGTAGCCACTCTGTACCTGGTGCAAAATGCTGTAGCTCAGCCTATTGAGGTTGAGGCAGTAGAACATGATGACGATGCTGCTGTCGGTTCCAATGCTGAAAAGGCTGCTATGGATTCAGGCATTGGAGGAAATGATATTGCCGAAAGTGACAAGAGAAATTTATTACCTCCTATAAATTACAAAGGCCGTCGAGTTTATGTGCCGAAATAATTTTAAATTGGTTTTTTTTTATCACGTTATTTTTCAGAATAGCAAAAAAAAAAATATATTGCAAAAAATTTCAGACGTTTGTATTAATTTGTCTATTTCTGATAGTTAACATTTTTTACGACTTACCTTAAACCTAAAACTGCCTTTCCATTGAAGTAGAAAAATTTTACTACACAAGTTTTGTGGGAAATCGAGTTCCTCACAAAAACATCCTTAATGAAATTTGTTTCATGGTAGTCGGAATCCAATATTCAGGTTTTAGATTATGGTATGGTTTTTAGTACAGTCAAAATTGGTTTAAGCTGACAATTTTAAGGCTAAAACACGGTTTGCGGGACACAGGGTGTTGAAGAAGACATATAATGTTGAAAATAGGGGTGTAAGTGGTTTTTCTTGAATTACATTGAAAAAATTTATGGATCTATGGATGGTAATGCCGAATATTCTGATACGAAGGTCAAAATTCTTATATCAAGAACTTTTTTCTTAGATCGAAAACTCTTATCTCAGGAATAATTTTTTCCGAATTTAAGACGCTCGGGGCTATTTCAAGAACAATATATTCTTAGGATCAGTTTGTAATTCTTATTCCAAGAATTTTTTGGTCTCATTTTTAGGAATTGTGGGTTCTATTCTCAGTCAAGTCAATATAATTTTTTTTTTTCTAATCTTTAAAATTTTTTTTTTTTCAGAGTTGTTATATTGTTCTTGCAACGAAATTCGAACTCAGGTTCCTCGAACGCACAACCAAGGTGTCTACTACGATGCCTGCGTTTACTTATGCTTGCCAGAGTCTAATAACAGCTTTGTTCTAAATGACAATTTGCCACTTTGCTTTGCTGCCTCCGCCGAGAATCGAACTCACACAGCTTTGTTCTGTATGTATTTGTATACGTAACAGTTTTGTTTTTTTAGAACACTTTTTCTTAATATAAGTACACGGTAAAAAAATTAGCATACATTCTAAACCCGTCTTAAGTTTAAGCGATTTTTTTAATATTTTAAGCCTTCTAAAAGTTTAAAAAAAATTTCAATTTCCTTTGGTTTCGATTTAAGATCTAAATGAAAAATCAGTCTACATTTTTTTTTTCTTAGTTTGTTTAAATGTTATTGAATTTTGCCAAAAAAACTTTATGTGCGGCATAGCTCATCGGTAGAGCAGTCGGCTGTGACTCCTGAGCGCTTTCGTTCGAATCCTTCAAGTGCCACGTTTTTTTATTTTTTTTTTATTCTTAAAACTTTTTGGTTAAAATTAAAACTTTTTGGTTTGACAATTTAAACTTTTCGGTTTAAAATTAAAACTGTTTGGTTTGAAAATATACCCCCATACCAATAAATTATAAAATTGGTTTATAAAGCTTTTTAAAATGACATTTTCATACAAATTTTGAATAATAAGAGCTTAATAAATCTTTAATATTTTTTATTAATAAGGGGATAAATCTTTTCGGTTTAAAATGAAAACCATTTCGGTCTAAATTTTTTTTTTGTTTAAATTTTTTTTTTTTTTTGAAAGCTTATTCAAGATTGAATTTTACTAACAACATTTATGTGTGCGATGTAGCTCAATGGTAGAGCAACCGGGCATGATGCGGCGAGTCTTGGTTCGAGTCCAAACCAACGGACAAAATATTATTTCTTCTTTAGAAAATTGTTAAAACATTTGTGATTTTAAATTGAAGCCCGTTTCAATTAGCCAATTTTCTTGAAAACTGGTCTAGTTTAAATTTGCAACCAAATTTGGTGATGGTAAACAATTTTGTGTGATTTTCAGAAAAACACATTTTATTTGGGCTTTGTTCTGCGCTAGTTCTTTTTGCTGATTCGCGCTATAAAAGGGACGTTGGAAAAAAATTGTAGTCATTCGTCAACCAAGTTCGTTCGAATAACATAATTTAAATCAAATATGAAAGCCGTCACAATTGTGTTCTTTGCCTTCGTGGCCACATTGTGCCTGGTACAAAATGTCGCTGCTGTTGATCTCAATATCCATAATAATGCTGTGGATTCAGGAAATGGAGCTGCAGAAAGTGAAAATTCACCTGTTGAAAACTTGTTAAGAAAATTCAAGTTCGAATGGCCTCACGGTATTTTTGGTCTTTAAAACAACTGCAGGTGACATTTGTGTCAAAAGATTTCTAAAAACTGTAATTATTTTGTAAATATTTCTAAATAAACGAGTGTTGAATAAATAAATAAAAAGATTTCGATACTGAAAGCCGACAACTTGGAAATCGGTTTAGTTATCGAAAGAAGAGTTATTTTTAATTTTCAGTTAGACGTCTAACAATGATACGTCCACCAACATAAATGTAGCACACATATTTAATTTTCTATAATAAGCCGATACGTCTGTGAAGTTGGCATACGAAGGTTCACGAAAATCAAAAACAAAAGCTTTTCTGAGTAGCTTTTAAAAAGCTCTAGAGTTCTTGCAAAGGAAAAAAAAGGTTCTGCAAAATTAGACCCAAAAAATGCTTTAGAAATTATGTATGCCAATTTCAAGCAGAATACGACTTATCGAAAAACGACTTTTTTAAAACTGTTGTGGGTTAAAAAGTTCTAGAGTTCCTGAAAAGTAGAGAAAACGTTCTGCAAATTTGTACCTAAAACCCGATTTTTAAAATTGGTCCGAAAAATGAAAACTTCAAAAATGTTCAAAACTGGGAGTTTAAAAATTGTTCTGGGTAGCATTCAAAAAGTTCTGGAGTTCCTGAAAGGAAGAAAAAAATTTCTGCAAATTTGGACCCAAAAACCAATTTTTAAAATTGGTCTGAAAACTGAAAATTTTCAAAAACTTTCCAAACCGGGATTTTAAAAACTGTTCTGGGTAGCATTCAAAAAGTTCTAGAGTTCCTGAAAAGAAAAAAAAAACGTTGTGCGAAATTGGACCCAAAAAACCGATTTTTAAAATTGGTACGAAAACTTAAAATTTTCAAAAATTTTTAAAAACTGTTCTGGGTAGCATTCAAAAAGCTCTGGAGTTCCTGAAAAGAAGAAAAAAAAAGTTCGGTTTTGTAACAAACCGGTTTCGGCGATCTGCCATCTTCAGTGTTTGATTTCGAACGATTTAGGTCGAAATTGCATTTCGAACGAAATCAAACACTGAAGATGGCAGATCGCCGAAACCGCTTTGTTACAAAACCAAATTTGACAAGGGATGACGGAAAATCGTTCCAATATACATCTAGTATCCACCCTGTCGGAAAAACACATAATCAAATCAACTCAAAAAAAAGTTCTGCAATTTCGACCTAAATCCCGATTTTTAAAATTGGTCCGGAAATTGATAATTTAAAAAATGTTCAAAACCGGGAATTTAAAAACTGTTCTGGATTTCCTGAAAAGTAGAGAAAAAGCAAGTTTGGACCTAAAAAATATTTTTATCAAGTGTTTTGAATTCTGCGTCAAAAAAAAAATATTTAAAATTTATTTGAATACAGTAAAGTTTTGTTTTTGACGCAAAATGCAAAAACACTTGATAAAAATATTTTTTTTTTGATTATTTATCAAGATTAACAAATTTATCAAGAACACAGAATCGAGAGATAAAACTCGATTTGAGAGACACAGGGTGTTGTGGAAACCCCACAATCTTGAAAATAAGGGTTTACGTCTTTTTTCTAGATCTACATCGAGACGACTAACTTTTCCGAAAATTTAGCTAGCGTTACATCATATCTGTGCCCATATGCGCAAAAACCCAAACTGAAGTTTATAGCAAGCACTGTCACAAACACCATAGACGCAAACCTATCGTGAATTAAAAAAAAACCTATCGTGATAAAAATGACATTTTGATCATTTGAAAATTAAAACTCCGTCTTAGAGAGAGCCGAAGTGGCTCTTTTCCGGGAAAATTCATATAACCTTTCTTGTAAAGAAAAATCATCTCTACATATGTTGTGTTAAAATTTATTAGCAAGAAACTGGGGAAAGTTTTTTTGGTCTACTTTAACCCAATATCCAGGATATACCTATTAACATTCTCTTTTTATCCGACATTCTTGGTGAATATGGCTGAATATAATTAACACTTCTTTCAAAATCCTCTTAGTTTGTAGCAAGGACTCAATCCGAAACCGTAACCGATTAAAACCGATTCATTTTTTCAAAACCGAAACCGTAACCGGTTTGTAGATTGTAGGGATATCGATCTTATGATCCGGCACTTTTTAGGGTACCAAAATTAACACGATTTCTTTCTTAATATTCTGGGATTTTCGGAACTTGAAATATGTTATTAAATATAATTTCTTGTTGATACAATGCAATATTTTTGGATATTTTAACATGCCTTGTTGAACACAACCGGCATATAGCTTCTCGCGTTACATCTGGTATTCTATGATTTTGGCACACAAATTAAAACTCAAGTTTTTTTATTTATTTAATCAACATTCGTTTGTTTTTTGTTTATTTAATTTTAAGCAAATTATAAACCAAAACCTTAGTTAACTGAGTTTCTCATATATGGCCTCCATGAACGTAGTGATGTCCGACTCTGAAATTAAATCCTTTCGCCATGTTTTCAGCGTCATTTGCTTTAATTTCATCATTATCGATATGGGAACCGACTGCAGCAACATTTTGCACCAAGCACAAGGCGGCGACGACAGCAACAAAAAGAATTGTTAAAGATTTCATATTTAAATCAAAAGAAGTTACTTCAACGTAATTAGTTGACGTATGACTGCAATAACATTTTCCATTGTCCCTTTTATACCAAAAATTACTGAAAAGAACTGGCGCAGAACAAAGACCAAAGTCAAGGTGTTTTCTGGGAAATCACACAGAAAAGTTTACGAATACTAAGTGCAGTATTCTTATAATAAAAATATAATTTCTTTTGTACCTGCCAATAATTACGTATTTATATCAAACAACAAAGCAATAACGCAGTGCAACAAAACAAACAAGAAATGGAATACACTTTTGAAGCAACCTAGTAGAGATTGTTCATCTGGTCGAGTTATACACGAAACACCCTTCAAAAGATTTTTAACACCCTCAAAATCTGGTTTTAAGGCACGTTTAAAACAAGTTTTTTTCAGAGTTTTCGTTCAAAAAAAAAACATTAAAAATCAAGCTTTCAACCGATTTTGAAATTCTCAACGGTTTTTGGTAGAGAATTGTTGACACTTTCGAAATGTGTATAGTCTTTTGTTCATTTGAAGAGGTTATGACACGCTTTTCACGCGAGAATTTAAATTTTTTTGTAATTTTTTTTCGGTTTTTCCGATTTTGACGGTTTTTTTTTGCCACTAATTGACAATGAATGAACATTATTGGGCATGTGTCATCGAGAGGCATTCACTACTTAATTATACCAGTTTTATTTTTTTGGAAAGGATTTCAGGTTTTCAAGATATGCAGCATAATCCAAAATTAAATTTTTTGGTCTCAAGTGCCCTACAGCGGTACATAAGTAAGAAGCTGGGTCGATTTGAAAATCACCCAAGTGGTGGTTTAGGGGGTCTGCCACTGTCATGGGTCCGTCAGCCCTTCAAAGTTAGTGGGGGTCGGTCATACATTTGGGTACGATTCGAGCAATCTAAATGGGTGAACTTATGATTTTTCAAACTTTGGCGCTCAAGGACAAAAGTAAAAAGTCGGGACAACAGAATTGGTTTCAGAGGTATGCTTCCTTCGGCAAAGTATCTTATTTTCATCACTAAAATACGATTTTCTCTTTCACTTGGGCGATTTTGAAATCGACCCGCCTAATTGAACACAGTACTCCTGTGCGGCGCTTGGGACCAAAATATTAGGTTTTGGTTTCGGCTGCATATCTTGAAAACTTGAAGTCCTTCCCAAAAAAAAAAAAATGGTATAATTAAGTAATGAATGCCTCTCGATGACACATGCCCAATAATGTTCATTCATTGTAAATTAGTGGCAAAAAAAAGGCGTCAAAACCAGAAAACCGAATGAAATTTCCAAAAATTCTATCTTCTGGCTTGAAAAACATATCATAAAAGCATGCATAAAAGCTGATAACGACTCTCCGGAGCTTAATTGACATATTTTGTATGGTTAGCTGTCAAGTTAATCACCGATTAGGCGTTATCGGCTTTTACCATAAATCTTCCGGAGAACTTTTCTCTCAAATACTCCAAGGGCCATCTCATCTTCTCTTGACACTGTCCATCATTCCGAGCCATACATCAGGACTGGTATGATGAGAGACTTATAGAGCGTGATCTTTGTTTGACGAGAGAGGACTTTACTTCTCAATTGCCTACTTAGTCCAAAGTAACACTTGTTGGCAAGGGTGATTCTTCGTTGGATTTCTAGACCAGGCATGAGCACTTAGTGGGACAATTGTCCGAAAATCTGAGAACCAAATTCACATAGATTATTACGCTCTTTAATATCCAAATCATTATGCCTTATTCGTTTTGCAGGGTCGTCAACATTAAAGGGAGTTCTCATCCGAGGCTTTGGTACATTAGTTTTCATTGGAATTAAGTTTTTTACGTGGCGGGTCCCAAACCCAGCGCACAACCCGTTTTGGGGTTTTTGGAAAAATATTTACACATTTATATAGCGAGCCGCTTGCTTCAAGACGATGGTGAACAGATGCTGCGCAAAAGACCTCGGTGAGCCCTTAAACCAAGTATGTCAGAGTGGCCCCACCGGGGCTCCCGCTCTTTCTGCCGCGAGCCTAGATAGGTCACGTTGCCTAGGGTGTACGAACGAGGACGCAAGAGTCGGGATTGGGCAAGGTCGCACAGCAGCCACACCCCATTCAAAAATAAATGAAAACAAAATAAAAATTGTAGACCGATATGGCTTTAATTTTAAACCGAAAAGTTTTATTTTCAAACCAAAACGTTTTAATTTTAAACCAAAAAGTTTGTAATAAATAAAAATATTGAGTCTTCAAAATTCGAAGCGTAGGAAAACAAACAATTTAAGTATGACAATAACAAATAAGAATGAGACTTTTGCTTGCTTTTTTTATGAGCACCTATATAGGCATACAACTTAAAAAATCAGCTAAAATTACTCCTTCAACTAAAATAATTTGCTACAATTTTCTAGTACCTAGGTGACAGAGCTTACTCGGTATTCCTCGAATTTGTCACCAAATCTTACCTACCAATAGTATAAACTTTCCGAAATGATTTTCAAAAAAAAAAATAGGTGGCACCCAGGTGGAAAAAAATTAGAACGCAGCATACCTACTAACTCTATAATAAAATGTCATCCACATAGGTCAATAGGCAACCGAAATAGTGGCCGAAATAACAAAGAATAAATAAAATGCGGTCAGGTGGCAACCATGCTTGAAATTGTCATATTTGCTCAATATTTAAAAAAAAATCGATAAAGGTGACAACTCTGTAAACCGACGCAAGTGGAAACACCCATGTATAAAATCTTAAAATTAATGAAATTGTCTATATGCCAAATTTTATTCAAATCGGTCAAGCAGCTTCCGAGATATTCGAAAAAATAAATAAATGGCGGTTAGGTGGCAACCCTGCGTGAAATCGTCATTTGATACCCATATTGGCATATCTAGCTAACCCTGTAAACCGCCATAATTGGCAACGCCCATAAATTCTGCTCGGCCCAACTATTACAATTGTGCTAGCTAAGTTAGCTAGATCCTAGAATTTCACCTCCTATTTGATTTGCACAGTCTGCAACATACGCTAGTCGGCTACAATTTCTATTTCCGTTGCATCATCAGCCGTTTTCTCAAATTTTACTCTCAATCAAAATTTCATACCGCCGCCTAAGAAGTTAACTGCCAAAATGTGGCACTTGGCAGGATTTGAACGAAAGCGCTCAGGAGTCACATCCGACTACTCTACCGCTGAGCTATGCCGCACATTAACTTTTTGTGAGCAAAACTCAATGGCGCATAATCATAGTCCTGAGTTAGTGTACACTTTAGTAAGAGTATAACTAAAAAATTTAAGTGCACTTCTTTTTTAATTCATCATAGTCAGTTTAGCGCCATGCTCTACCGAGTAGCAATGGTAACGCAGTTCTATATAAAAATGGTAATGCAGTGCGCCACAGTAGCCTAGCGGTTAAGACGTCGCGGTAGTAAGCGGGAGGTTCTAGTTCGACTCTTGGCAATTTCTTTGATTTTTTTATTTTTATTTTTTATTTAATTTATGTTTTTAAATAATTCATTTTTAATAAATTGCTGTAAAACATGTGTTTGGACGTTGGAGAAACCAAAAAATTGCGAATATGCATGTTAAATAGGATAAAATAAGGTAGAATAAAAAATAAAATGAAATGAGATGAAATAAAATATTACAAAAATAAATTAAATTAAACAAAATGGGCCATAAATGACTTCCATGAGTCATAAATGACTTTTCCTTGAGTAATGAATGACTCTTCCATGACTAGTAAATGACTCTACCAAAACTTATAAATGAGTCATAATTGACTCTTTCATGAGTCATAATTGACTCTTTCATGAGTCATAATTGACTCTTTCATGAGTCATAAATGACTCTTCCGTTAGTCATATACCACTTTTATAGCCATCTGTGAGCCAAATGACTTTCAAACAGACCAAAAAAAATGTTGACTGCTGTCGAAACCAAACTTAATTGAAATTCTTTTTAAACTTTTGGACCGCTTTAAATATTCCAAAAAAAGTTCAAAAAATCGCTAAACTTTTTAAAATTTAGGCTAACTTTTTTAATATTTCGGGATTTTCAATAATTGAAATATGCTATTAGGTATAATTTCTTGTTGATACAATGCAATATTTTTGGATATTTTAACATGCCTTGTTGAATACAACCAGTATACGTATATTTGGTTTCCGCATTACATGTGGTATTCTATGATTTTGGCACACAAATTAAAACTCGAGTTTTTTTATTTATTTAATCAACATTCGTTTGTTTTGTGTTTATTTAATTTTAAGCAAATTATAAACCAAAAACTTAGTTAAATGAGTTAAAATACCCTTTTTGGAAATATTTTCTCATATATGGCCCCCATGAATGCCGTGATGTCCGACTATGAAATTAAATCCTTTCGCCATGTTTTCAGCGTCATTTGCTCCAGTTTCATCATTATCGATATGGGAACCGACTGCAGCAACATTTTGCACCAGGCACAAGGCGGCGACGACAGCAACAAATATAATTTTTAAGGATTTCATATTTAAATCAAGCGAAGTTATTTGAACGTACTTAGTTGACGTATGACTGCAATAGTATTTTCCATGGTCCCTTTTATACCAAAAATTAATCAAAACAACTGGCATAGAACAAATAAATTCCACAAAAATGTGTTACTCCCACCAAATCGTTTACCAACATTGAATGCAGAAATATGCAAATATTGAATTTCTTTTAAACTAACAATTGACTTTTTAGATAGAACAATTAGGCGCTTAAAAACAAGATAGCCGTGCAATCAATCCAACAAGTTGAAAACTAGTTTACAACTAGTTCTTGCACCGGGCCCAACTAGTCAGTCTTTTGTCTTTTTTCATATAAGCCATTGGTGTGTTTTACGTATTGATGTCCTACACTCAGAGAAAAAACAAAAATTTTGTACTTAAGTCAAGCCCAAATCAAGAATTTTGGTCACGAAAGTACGGTAATACCGAATGTTCTTTTACGAAATACAAAATTCTTATATCAAGAATTTTTTTCTTACTTCGAAAATTCTTCTTTCAAGAATAATTTTGTCCGAATTTAAGAACGCCCGGTGCTGTTTCAAGAACAATATATTCTTAGGGTTAGTTTGTTATTCTTAATTTGAGACCGAAAAAATCTTTTTTCAATCCCATTTGTTTCTTAAACTAATACTAAAATTCTCAAAACAAGATTTAAGTTTAAGGGGTTGTGAGTTCGATTCTCGGTGAAGTCAATATAATTTTTTTTATATAAAAAATAATAAAAAAATAATAATTTTTTCAGAGTTCTTATATTGACTTCATTGAGAATCGAACTCAGGTCCCTCGAACGTTTAACCAGGGTGGTTATTATGCCATCGTTTACTTTTTCTTGCCACTTTCTAATTACATGTTTGTTCCAAATGACACGTAGCTTTTTGTTGCCTCCCCTCCATCGGGAATCGTGCTCACACGCTTTTACTGCTGCACGGACGTCTCTACCACGAGTCTATCGCGTATTTATGTTTGCTGCTGTCTCATAGCAGCTATGTTCTGTTGTTATTTTAAGACAGGGTAGTATATTTTCAAGAAAAAGTGTTCTTGTTTTAAGACCACAAAGTGTTTGATTATTTCGTTCATTTCATATCATCTGCATTACAAACCAATATAATTCGCAGATAGTTTATGGAACTTTCTTAATATAAGTAAATTTTTCTAATTTATTGATTTGAGTATATAATGGTTTTGTTTTAAGAATAAAAATCTTAATATAAATATTTTATTCTTATTTGAGGCTTTTTGCATCTCAATTTCTTGAAATTTTAAGAATGGAAAAAGGATAAATTTAATTCCGGTCGGACTTAATTTTAGAATTCTTTTTTTCTCTGAGTGTACAAGATGTCAATTGTCAGATTTCGACAAGAACGTAATAGTTATATACTAGTCATGAAATACTAGAATCATACTGGTTGTAAAATACCAGTTTAATACTAGTTCAAAAAATATTGAACTGGACTCGTATGATTTCAACCAGAAATTAATACTACACGGATAAAAACTTGAGCAAAAATTTGAAACTTTTTTTGACTACATATATGACCAAACAAAATTTGGTTTCACATTCAATCTAGACCAGTTTTCATTGGCTAAATGAATGGGGTTTCAATTTTAAACCAGAAATGTTTTAACAATTTTTTAAAGAAAAAATTATTTTTTATCGGTCGAATGGGATTCGAACCAAGACTCCACGCAGCACGCCCGTCGGCTCTACCACTGAGCTACATCGCATACATAAATGTTGTGGGAAAAATTCATTCTTAAATAAGCTTTCAAAAATAAATGAAAACAAAACAAAAATTGTGTACCGTAATGGTTTTAATTTTAAACCGAAAACTCTTAGGTTTAAACTAAAAGGTTTTAATTTTAAACCGCAAATTTTTAATTTTAAACCGAATAGTTTTAAAAATAAAATACAATTAAAGAAAAGCGACACTTGACAGGATTCGAACGAAAGCGCTCAGGAGTCACAGGCGATTACTCTACCGCTGAGCTAAGCCGCACATGAAGTTTTTGTGGTCAAAATGCAATAAATTAAAAAAAAAAACCAAAAAATTCCGACTGCTTTTCATTTAAATCTTAAATTGAAACCAAAAAAATTGGAAATCTTTGTAGGTATTTAGAAGGTTTAAAATATTTCAAAAAAAGTTTAAAAAACGCCTAAACTTTAGACGGTTTTAAAATTTAGGCTAATTTTTTTAAGAGTGTAACAGCTTCATTATTTTCATGACTTTATTTTATCATTTGCTTTCGTTTTCAAGTTACAATATTCTAAAAAGTCTTACAATTAAGGAATACTTATATTCATGCATTCTAAGAATGAGCTCGTGAATTTAAGAATGCTTTCATATGTACCTATAGGTATCGTACACGGTTAAAAAAATGAGCTTAAATTTTAAACCCGTCTAAAGTTTAAGCGATTTGTAACTTTTGTAATATTTTAAACGCGCCAAATACCTACAAAGATTTTCAATTTTTTTTTTGGCTTCGATTTAAGATCTAAACAAAAAAGCGGTCTAAATTTTTTTTTCGTTTGTTTGAAAGTCATTGAACTTTGGCCACAAAAAAATTGTGTATGACATAGCTCAGTGGTAGAGCAGTCGTCTGTGACTCCTGAGCGCTTTCGTTCGAATCCTGCCAAGTGTCACCCTCTTTTAGTTTTGTTTTATTCTTAAAACTTTTCGGTTTAGAATTAAAACTTTTTGGTTTGAAAATTAAAACTGTTCGATTTAAAATTAAAACTTTTCGCTTTAAAATCAAAACCTTTTCGGTATAAAATTTTTGATTTGTTTTCATTTATTTTTCAAAGCTTATTCAAGATTGAACTTTGCCCACAACATTTATGTGTGCGATGTAGCTCAGTGGTAGAGCAGACGGCCATGAACCAGCCAACGGAAAAAAAAATTATTTTTTCTTTAAAAAATTGTTAAAACATTTCTGGTTTAAAATTGAAACCCGATTCATTTAGCTAATTCAACCAAATTTGGTTTGGTCATATATCGTCGCTCCCAACGAAGACTAACACGTTTCAGTTCTATGCGAACTGTGCTAGTTTCCCACGCAGAGAACGAAGTGTGCTAGTCTTCCACGCAAACAACGAAACGTGTTAGTCTTCGTTGGGAGCGACGATATGTAGTCCTAAAAATTTTAAAATTTAGGGTCAAATTTTTAACCGTGTGAGAATGACGTCGTTCTATTTAAGAATATATTCACACATTTTAATAATGGGTTCTTGCATTCTAAGAATTATTCCTCAAATTTGTTTGATATTAATCTACGCATATGCATTTTTTTTTCTTAAATTCCATGAAAACGGTTTTTGCAAAGCTTTTAATGAAAAAATTCTTAAAATGGATATATGTACAGTACCGAGTAAAATTCGTGGCACACCAATATAGTTCAACTGTGGTTCTTACTTAAAATAGCCATCAAACCGCCTAGGCGATTTTGGCCGTCCGACATGTTTCGCGAGTCGGTTAATTGTTGAGCCAACTGGCGCCAAATATAGACATCGCGCATTCGCAGATCTGCCTCCACTTGTACCTGTCATCCCAGCGGCGGTTTTCCTAAGAATAACTTCTGGGCCGGAACTTCTTCTTTCATTCACACAACGGGGCCTAGCCAGCGAAGCCGTTGGATTTCAATTCGCTGAACTATGTCTACACGGTTAAAAATTTGAAACTAAATTTTAAACTTTTTTGGACTACATATATGTATGACCAAACGAAACTTGGATTCATATTCAATCTAGACCAGTTTTCATAAAAATTGGCTAAATGAATTGAGTTTCAATTATAAATCAGAAATGTTTTAACAATTTTTTTAAGATAAAATAAATTTTTTGACCGTTGGCGGGAATTCGAACCAAGACCCTACAGCTATATCGCACACATAAATGTTGTTGGCGAAATTCAATATTGAATAAGCTTTCAAAAATAAATTTGAATTTTCAAACCAAAAAGTTTAAATTTTAAACCGAAAAATTTTAATTTTCAAACCAAAAAGTTTAAATTTTAAACCGAAAAGTTTTAATTTTCAAACCAAAAAGTTTTAATTTTAAACCGAAAAGTTTTAAGAATTAAATAAAACTAAAAAAAATGCGGCAGCTGACAGGATTCGAAAGAAAAGGCTCAGGAGTCACAGCCGACTGTTCTACCGCTGTAGCTCAGTGGAAGAGCACGGGCATGATGCGGGGAGTCTTGGTTCGAATTCCCGCCAAAGGACAAAAAATTTATTTTATCTTTAAAAAATTGTTAAAACATTTCTTGTTTATAATTGAAACCCGATTCATTTAGCCAATTTTCTTGAAAACTGGTCTAGATTGAATTTGAGACCAGATTTGGTTTTGTCACATATGCAGTCCAAAAAAGTTTAAAATTTAGGTTAAAATTTTTAACCGTGTTCAGCTCCGCTGTTGTTAAAATCCCACATTTCTACTCCTAAAGTAAATTGAGATTTCTTTAAAGGCTGAAACTGCAAGTCAAAGTTGAACTATCTTGCTGTGCCAATAATTTTGCTCGCCACTGTATGTACTTTTTCTTAGAAAATATGTACTTTTTTGGTTCAGTGTAAAAAGGAATTTCAAAAGAAATAACATTTTATTTGTTTATGTGAAGAAAAGTACATGGTGACACAGGGCTGCTTGCGCAACCTTTCATTATTAAACCCTAAGTCCCTAGCCTCCTTTTTTATGGGTCTAAATAACAGCAAAATTATTTAGGAAAAATGTTTTCTAAACGGAATCGCTTCTTAGAGATTTTTGGCAAACTTTCCGAGAATATTTTTTTTGTCTTTTTGTTTTTTTATCAAGACGTTCGAAGTCACATATTTTAAGAGAAGTTGGGCCTGAAAATCTCTTCGGGGGTTTATGACGATATACCTTGTGTGGATATCGCGTCATACTTTGATTTAATTTTTTTCTAATTAATTAGTGCTTTGTTTTTTGATCTAAATACCTAATTATTGGTAGGTACAAAAGAAATTATACTTTTATTATGAGAATACTGCGCTCAGTGTTCGTGAACATTTTTGTGTGATTTCCTGGAAAACGCCTTGTTTTTGGCCTTAGTTCTGCGGCAGTTCTTTTCCTTAATTTGAGATATAAAAAGGGCTATGGAAAATACTATTGCAGTCATACGTCAACTAAGTACGTCCAAATAACTTCATTTGTTTTAAATATGAAATCTTTTAAAATTATTTTTGTTGCTGTCGTCGCCGCCTTGTGCCTGGTGCAAAATTTTGCTGCAGCCGGTTCCAATATCGATAATGATGAAATTGAAGCACATGATGCTGAAAACATGGCGAAAGGATTTAATTTCATAATCGGGCATCACGGAATTGGTGGAGGCCATATATGAGAAAATATTTCCCAAAATGGTATTTTAACTCAGTTAACTAAGTTTTTGGTTTATAATTCGCAATAATGAATTAAAAAACCAAAAAGGACGAATGTTGAATAAATAAAAAGAAAGATTTCGATACAGAAAGCGACAGACCAATTTTTATGTCAAAATTATAGAATACCACATGTGTGTTAGATACTATGAATCGTATAGATAACTTTAAACGAGCTAAACTTGTATTTATGTATATTTGTATATCCCGACTATCTCGGGAACCGCTTGGCCGATTTGGATGAAATTTTGAATGTAGATAGTATGATTGATTCTAAGACTATCCACTTGGGGGTTGCCACTTGGGGCGATTTAAAGGGTTGCCAAAAGAAAGGTATTTTCGGGATTTATACACGGCTAAACAAATGAACCTAAATTTTAAACCCGTATAAAGTTTAATCAATTTTTCAAACTTTTTTGTACAATATTTCAAACCGTCCAAATACCTAGAAAGATTTTCAATTTCTTTTGGTTTCGATTTAAAATCTAAATGAAAAAGCAGTCTAAATTTTTAATTTTTGGTTTGTTAGAATGTAATTAAATTTTTCTCACAAAAACTTCATGTGCGTCATAGCTCAGCGATAGAGTGACTCCTGAGCGTTTTTGTTCGAATCCTGCCAAGTGCCACACATTTTTTAATTTTATTTTATTCTTAAAACTTTTCGGTTTAAAATTAAAACTTTTTGGTTTGAAAATTAAGATTTATTTTTGAAAGCTTATTCAAGATTAAATTTTGCCAATTTTGTAGCTCAGTGGTAGAGCAGACGGGCATGACGCGGGGAGTCTTGGTTCGAATTCCCGCCAACGGACAACAATTTATTTTATCGTAAAAAAATTGTTAAAACATTTCTGGTTTATAATTGAAACCCGATTCATTTAGCCAATTTCCTAGAAAAGTGGTCTAGATTGAATTTGAAACCAAATTTGGTTTGGTCATATATGTAGTCCAAAATAGTTTAAAGTTTAAGTTCAAATTTTTAACCGTGTATTGGAACGATTTTTCGTCATCCCTTGTCAATTTTGGTTTGATTTCATTCTACTCTCGGCTTCATGCCAACTAAAATATTTTCGAGTAGGGTTGCCACCTAAGGTTGCCACTTTACTGAAGTATAACCGATTTGAATGAAATTCGGTATATAGATAGTATGATTGATTCTAAGTCTATCCAATTCGGGGTTGCCACTTGGGTAGGTTTACAGGGTTGCCACCTATCTCAATTTTTTTTTAATTTTGTAACAAGGTATGCCAATATGGGTATTAATTGAAAGGTATTTTCGGCGACATGCCAACTAAAATAGTTTCAAGTAGAGCTGGCACCTCACTGCAATATATTTGTATTTCCGGTACTATCTCGATAACCGCTTCACCTGTTTGAATGAAATTTGGCCTAGAAATTGTTTTATTGATTCTAAGGCCATCCACTTGGGGGTTGCCATTTGGGGAGTTTACAGGATTGCCAACTATCTTAATTTTTTTTACATTATGGAGCAAGATATGCCAATATGGGTATCAAATGAAAGGGGGGTTGCCACCCAGGGATACCATTTTACCGTATTGTATTTCTATGTTTTGTGGTCATTTTGGGATCATATTTGTATTATTTTTGGATCATTTTGGGATTATTTTTGGGGCTATTTTGAGATCACTTTGGGTTCAATTTTGGATAATTTTGGACAATTTTGTGGTCATTTTCGGATCATTTTGAGGTCATTTTGGGATCAATTTTGGATCATTTTGGGATAATCTTTGGATCATTTTGGGTTCAATTTTATATAATTTTGGAAACATTTAAGGATCTTTTTTTGGTCTTTTGGGATTATTTTAGGATTATTCTGGGTTTATTTCAGGGTCATTTTGGGATTATTATGGGGCATTTTGGAACATTTTTGGATCAGTTTAGGGTCAATTTGGGATCATTTTTGGGACGTTTTGGGTTCAATTTTGGATAATTTTAGGAACATTTCAAGGTCTTTTTGGGGTCGTTTTGGGATAATTTAAGGATTATTTTTGAATTATTTTAGCGTCGTTTTGGGATCATTTTGGGTAAATACAGTAAGGACTAAATTGATAGCACCGAGCAACCTCGGTCACCCAGGTACTAATAGAGTAGAGAAAAGGGACAAAATCGGATTATAACCACGCCCCCTTTTTCGATATCGAAAATTTCGGAAATCACATAAATTGGCATATCTCGGTTTTATGGAGGTACAAGAAATAATCCTAATGAAACTGGTAGAAATCGCTGGGTATTTAATGTTCGATTTACCCGAACTTAGACTTCCTTACTTGTTTTTATAATAATTTCACACTTCAAAGATTTTGAATTAAGTATTTAGGTGCTCAGGTGTTTGAAATCTTAATATATTTAATATTGTCGATACAAAAGAAATTTAATATTTGCTCACTTCATTCAGTGCTGGTAAACATATTTGAAGATTTCCAGAAAACCAGGTCGGTCTTTGTTCTGCTCCTGTTCTTTTTAACGATTCGCGATATAAAAGGGATGATGGGAAAATATTATTTCAGTCATACGTCAATCAATTACGTTTAAATAATTCTTTTTATTGAAGTATGAAAGCTTTAACAATTTTTTTGGTTGCTGTCGTGGCAACTTTGTGCCTGGTACAAAATGTTTCTGCTCAGGCTAATGACGTTGAGGCAGTAGAACAAGATGACGATGGTGCTGTCGGTTCCCATGACAATAATGGCCGTGCTGTGGACTCAGTATCTAGTAATCAAGATCGTTTTGGAAGGAGAGCTTATCATTTTCATCCAGATCCACGAAGAGGGGCGGATATACCGAGAATGTTATTACCTCCGTGGTATTTGGACCCTAAGACTAAACCAAACTATTCGAGTATGCAGAGAATGTTAATACCTCCCTTTCATTTTAAAAATAAGAATAAACCAAGCCATAAGACTGGACCAGACCATAAGTATAAACTAGACAAGTCGGGTATGCAGAGAATGTTAATACCACCCTTATATTGGATGAAACAACATATGCAGCGCCACCTACCTCCTCAGACCCACCTCAGACAGGCAGCTGATAAAGCAGAGCGTATCGGACGTTAAATATCTTATCTCAATAGTTTAGCAGCTTTCACATATTCGGTATAGTAATGTTGACTTTTGTGAAATGTGAAGTGTTCGAAATTTAAGTGTTGTCCTTTTGTGAAGAACATATTTGGCAAGTTATCCAGCAAAAATAATGAAAACTTGATGGTTTTGATTGGGGGTTTCTGAATACTAATATGTACCTACCGTATGTAATATACTAACTGAACAAAAGGTGTTATACCCAAATAGTTCTAACTGTTGCATAATAAAATATTTGTGACCACACCCTTAATATTATTTTGAACTCTATGAAATTTCTTTTTTATGTAGAATTTCATGCTGATTCCAAATAAAGTAGAAGAGTTTTCGAGATACTTTGAAATTTCAGTTTTTGAGATAAAACTGATCTGTCAATATCGCCATTACTATCTCGATTTTTATGATATTTCATACCCTTACCCTATCCAGCAAATAAAAAAATTATTAAAATTGACGTTAAACTGACTGAGTTATGACCAACCAAAAATTTTGTTTAACTAAATTTTCAGTTTTTTTCCGACATTTTTTATACTTTTTTGTATTTTTTTTTTTACGAAACATCAAATATCCCCCAGGTTTTACACTTTATAATCTGCTTTGAAATGAAGAAGCCTTATTTTGAGTTAGACTTTTCTCAATTTTAAGTGAATAATCTTGTTTTGAAATGGAGAATTTTCATTTTAAAGTGAAGTTTTCTGATTTTAAATTTATAAATCTCATTTCGAAACATTGGTATCTAACAAAAGGTAAAGACTACGGCTTTCAATTGTACTTTGGTTCGTTTCGATATATTTATCGATAACAAAATTATTGGTCAAAATGTGGTTGCGCATATACTTTGGAACATTTGCGCAAAATTGTAATCAAACGAAAAGGAAAGATCACAGCTTTCCTTTGGATTTTTTTGGGTATAAAACAAAAGGGGAAGATCACAGCTTTTATTCGTATCAGAAGAAAGCTTTCATTTGGACTTTGGCTGATTTCGATATATTTATCGATAACACAAAAACTTTGGAATATTCGCACAAAATGGGATAACGGAGTCAAAATGTGGTGGGGCATAAATTTCAAACGAAAGGGGAGAAACCACAGCTTTTTCGGTTCATTTCGATATATTTATCCATAAGTCAAAATGTGATGGCGCATTAACTTATCAAACAAAAGGGGAGATTACAGCTTTCATTTGGACTTTGTTTACTTCGATAAAGTTATCGATAACAAAGGTATCGGTAAAAATATTTATGAAACAAAAAATTTAAATTCAAATTCCGCTAAGATCCAGGATTTCATGTGGACTCTAAAAAGGAATATTTAAAAGGAAAAGTAACCTTAAATATTTATCTGGTTGATATATAAAGGTGACTCCATAGGAACTTCTGTTATTTAGCTTATTTCCTCCGTATGGGCAAAGCCGCGGATAAGAGCTAGTATAAATCTTTACAGTACATAGTAGCAATATAAAACAAAGTTGGGGTACTTTTCTGAGCTTCAAGCTGTCCAGCACTAGAAGTAGCATTAATTCCGAGATATTTAATTAGGTTTAAAAAGAGAGACAATTATACCAAAAATGGTTCTGATTAACTCTACAACAAGCTTGAGATGCTGGCTGGCAAGAATGATGCCCGAAAATTCTATGAAAAGATCCGACGGTTGACGGAAGGTTTTAAGACCGGGGCAAGCTCCTGTAAGGACAGTAATGGCGACCTGGTAACCGACGTACACAGTGTACTTAAATTATGGAGGTTGCACTTCTCCTCACTGCTAAATTGCGAGGAAGACGTCGAACCCTATACCCCAATCCCTGAGGATGTACATGTCATCCCACCACCTGACTACGATGAAGTGAGGATAGCTATATCCCGGCTTAAAAACAACAAAGCGCCTGGAAAGGACGAACTTCCCGCCGCTTTTACGGCTTCCCGCCGCTTTTAAGGCTTTGCCAAATGACGTTGAGCAATACCAAATGATCCGTCAGAATCGGGAAAAACCTCTCTGAGCCATTTCAAACCAAATGAGACTTCAGACAGGGCGACTCCCTTTTGTGCGATTTTTTCAACCTGATTCTGGAGAAGATAATTCGAGTAGCAGAGCTAAACGGCAATGGTACAATCTCTTACAAGAGAGTGCAATTGCTGGCATATGCCGATGATATTGATATCATTGGCCTTAACAACCGCACCGTAAGCGCTGCCTTCTCTGGACTGGATAAAGAAGCGAAGGCTCCACTGGCTGGGTCATGTTATGCAATAAGGAATTTACTTTAACCTTAATTATCTCAATTCAACGTCAATGTTATTTAGATCCTTTTGGTTCTAAGTCCTTCATATATAAATATCAAATTCTTAGTACAAAAGAAATCTAATATTAGCTTACTTCATTCAGTGCAGGTAAACATTTTTTAAGATTTGCAGAAAAACAGATTGGGCAGATTTTAATTCATTCGCGCTATAAAAGGGACTATAGAAAAAAATTATTTCAGTTATATGTCAACTAATCTTTGGAATAACTGATTTGAACAAAAAAATGAAAGCCTATTTTGGTTGCTGTCGTGACCACTTTGTGCCTGGTACAAAACGCTGCTGCTCAGCCTATTGAGGTTGAGGCAATAGAACAAAATTACAATGCTGCTATTGGTTCCAATATCAATAATGAAGTTGTGGATTCAGGTATTGTGGCAAACTTGAAGAGAAATTTGGTTTATCATATGCCGGTACATCCAAAAGGGTCGGGTCTACAGAGAGCTTTCAGGCATGAGAAAGGGTCAGACGGTAGGTTTATAAGAGCAAGAGGCGTGGAGCAAGATCCTTTTGGAAGGAGAGTTTATTATATTCAGCCATTTCCAGCACTAGGCTTAGGAAGAATGTTCTTACCTCCTACTAGATGGGGAGACGATCTGGGCATGAGAACAGACATGCGACGCTTCCTACCTCCTCAGAACCACCTCAGACAGGCAGCCGACAAAGCAGAAATCGTAGGTTAAGGGCCTTATTTCAAATGTGTGGCTTAACAAAAGTGTACGAAGTTCTAGTGTTTTCCCTCAAGTTTTATTTATTAGAGTTAAGTTTATTCAAATAAATTGAGAAGAAATAAAATAAAATAAAATTTAAAAAAATAAGTATATATTAGTTTAGTTATTTGCATAACTGTTTCGAGAAGAATACTCATTAATTGAGTTTGATTTTTTTTTTAAATTGCTTTCTTGGAAAATCAACAACAAAGCAAATATTTAGCATAATTTTTAGACAGAATTTTTGTCTTTGAAAAAAGAGTTTAGTTCTTTGGTCTACACAATACCTTGCCGTTATTCTAGGTCCTATTTGCTAGCTAAAGATTTAGGCTACTGTTGTTACCGTAGTTCCGAGGGAGTCAATTCCAGGCTGTATTAACCTCCTGTGATCATGCACAAATCACCCACGGATGTGAAGGTCCAGTTGTTCCGTAGTGACCAGGGCATAGGTACTCCTAATAGGATACCCGTACAGTGGAAATGCCCGTGATGCCATCGCGAAAGACCAGATGAAATCGGCAACGCCGACATCGTTGTGATAATGCAGCCTCCATGAAGTCCGCCGCGGGGTACTGCTGCATCAGGTTTGTACCTACTAAATCGAGCGCCTAAAAATATGCATTTTTTTTTAGTTTTCTCAGTGGCGGTTAATAAGGGGTCGATTCGTTGCACAGTGGGTCGCTGCGTCAATTTGGGTGGTAAAAAATATGTTATTTTGGGAAGAATATGGTTCATTTTGCTATCAATAATGAAACATCAGACAAAACATTCATTCGATTATTCATCATAACCTTTTTTATTTTTTAAAACTTTTATATTCGCTTTCTTGTTTGCACCACCTTTTTCATACGAAATTTCGGAATCTTGCAAAGTCTTTTTAGATATCTTCCCGTTAAGCTAGACACTTGAAACTTGGAACATAGTTCGGAGCTCCGTAACAATGCAATGTGAATGAAAAAAGTATCCGCTAGGTGGCGCACGGATCAAGAAATACGGTAAATTCATTTAAAAATTGAAAATTTGGGACGCATATTTGAGGAACTTCCCGGTAAGCTAGATTATTGAAAATTTGCATACATATGAACAATTGAAGACAATACAAACTGTTGTACAAGAAATTCCGCTAGATGTCACACTGGTCCAGATAATTACAAAGAATATTAAAAGACTCCTGGAATTTTGCGATCGATTTTTAGTAACTTCCAGATTAGTTAGAGACTTGAAACTTGACACATTTGTCACAACCCGATGACAGTGCAATCCCTCATCAAAACAATTCCGGTAGGTGGCGCACGGATCGAGATATTTCGAAAACTAATTTGAAGTTGGAAATTTTGCGATCGACTTTTGACCAACTTCCTGGTAACATAGGAACTTTAAGCTTAGCATTTAGTTAAAGGAACCGTGACAGTACCATATTTAAAAAACAAATTTCCGATAGGAATCACCAAAACTAAAAATAAAATAATAAAAAGATGATAAAAAAATTTTAAAGACAATCTTCATATGGATGCTGTCAAAATTTTAGTCATACCAATTGTAATAAATTTTTGTGATTTGAAAATATAAAGGTTTTGACAGCATTCATATAAAGGTTGTCCTTAAAATTTTTTTATCATCTTTTTTTTTTGTATTATTCTTTTCAAATTTGTTTTATTTTATATTTCTTATTTTTTTTTAATTGATTGTATTTTAATTTATTTAATTTTATTTATTTTATTTTGTTGTATTTGTTTTATTTTATTTTATTTTACTTTTTTTATTTTTTTTTATTTAATTTATTTTTATTTTTTTTTATTTTATTTTATTTTTTTATTTAATTTAATTTTTTTTATTTAATTTTACTTTATTTTATTTTAGTTTTTTTTCCTTTGTTTATTTAATACTTTTATTTATTTTTTTAATTTAATTTTTATTTTTTATTTAATTTTTATTTTTTTTTTTATTTTTTTTTAATTCATTTTTTATTTTTTTTTTAATTCATTTTTTTTTTTTAATTTACTTGATTTTATTTTACTTATTTTTTGTTTAAACTTATTCTAACGCATTTGGTTTATCCACTAAATTTGAACTAAATTTTTTCTTTTAAACATCAGAAGTGCACTAATTCATTTATTAAATAAAAATTTCACAATATAACAATGAGAAAACAACTTATTTCTAACAATAATTCAGACCTAACAATAATTCAGACCTAACCACGACGACGTCTGTTTTGT
>CAXKVI010000005.1:100755653-100825653 GCA_964058755.1 Campiglossa producta
TCTAATGGAGTGGAAAACCAGATTTTCTACTTGCAACATGTTGTGGGTGAGCGTGTACTATATACATATGCATATGTTTATGTATGTAGTAGTGGAAAATGTAGAACGATTGATAGATGGGTTTATGGTTAGAAATTGAAAATTTTTGCAAAGACTACAATTTTGTGTACAAAAATATTATATTCACACATAGTTACATACTAAGGAAAAAAAAAAAATAAATAAAAAAAATTAATTAAAAAAAAATATATGTATGTATATATGGGTCATCCCATGCCAAATCGACAAATTTTTTACCTGACCCCCTTCGATTTCGTTAACAATTTGCTATCTCTTTCTACCCGCGAAACACATTTTTTAGAATATTTTCAAATTTTTTTCCTCAAATCAAAAAAAAAATTACGAACTTTTTCAAAAATCGACCGTTTGGGATCATGTTTTTTTTTAATTTTTTTTAAATGTTGTTTTCGGAAAAAAAAAATTTTAAAGCCCAGAATATACATTTTTTTTAAATTTTTTTTTTATTTTTTTTTTTTTAATGAAATTTTTTTTTTATCAAAAAGAAAATAGAACCGAGTTTCGGCACATCTTGTTATTAGCAGGGCTTATTGCAGAATTAGATGAAGTTTGAAAAAAAAAAAAATATAAATAAAAATAAAAAAAGATTTCGAAAAAAAAAAAAATGTCAAAGTCCATAACTTTTTTTGATTTGGGGAAAAAAATTTGAAAAAATTCTGAAAAATGTCTTTCGGGGCGTAGAAACAGAAAGCACATTTTTAACGAAATCGAAGGGGGTAAGGTAAAAAATTTGTCGATTTGGCATGGAATGACCCATATGTAGTGAAAAATTGAGTTAAATAAGTAAAATAAAATTAAAACTTAATTAAAACAAAAAAAAGGGACGTGTGGCACTCGGGAACTGCCGCGGTAATGCTATTGCATATCACTTTTTATCAACTTAAGCAGTTATAATATTTATGAAAACTCAATTAGCATATTTATGATTTTAGAGCAGTACAGCCTTAACCTGTTAACAGTATAGCCTATACAGCTCCCATTTTATATACAACGTCACACTGTTAGTAGTATAGCCTAAATGTAGGCAACCCTTACAGATCCAATTTTAATGTAATGCAATATACAGCTATAATTTTATGTAATCCGGCTGCTGCTAACATCAGTACAACGTCATACGCCTAAATGTAGGCAACGCTTATATTTATTTTTTTCAAGTTATGTTGGTAACGCCGAACCTTTTAACATTGAAAAAAGTCCGTTACTACGAACTTTTTTAACATTAACATTTTTTTTAATTTCACACCCACCGCCAAGGCCTGCGATAAAATCTATGCAATAGCTTAAAATAACGAAATGTATGTAAAAAAATACAATACAAATGAACTTAATAAAAGTAAGGTGAACTAAAAAAAAGTAACAAAACTAAAAAAACAGAATTTAAATAAAAAAATAAAAAAAAAAATAAAATAATATCTTCTTACTTATACTTATTGTTTTGATCATAATATGACCTACCATAAACTCACATACATATGCATCTTCAACATAATACGTATGCAAATGTTCATAAATTATAATTAGAATGTTTGAATTTTGAGTGTATCTCAAATACACTCAACGTCGTCAAATCTCTATTTGTTGAGACCATAACTAATGGCTTTATCAAGACTTCTTGACTTTAAATGCAACAACACAGTGTGTGTAAACAGTGGCATACATATTTACAGATACAAATATTTATATAGGTATATCCTCCAGTGAAGCCTCAATGTGGTGCGATCAACAGTATTGACCTAAAATGCTTGATTAATGTTTGATATTTTCTATCACGCTAAAGTCAATGTAGTGTGGAGGAAACCATTGACTAATTGATTTTGTGACCCAAATGTCCCAAAACTTACCACAAAATAGTCTCAAAATGACAAGAAAATGATTCCAATATTACCACAAACTGGCCTCAAAATGATCCTAAATTTACGCCAAAATTATCCAAAAGGACTTCAAAATGACCCCAAACTTATCCCAATATGATCTGAAAATGATCCCCAATTAACCCTAATATGACCCAAATTAACCCTAATATGACCCAAATTAACCCTAATATGACCCAAATTAACCCTAATATGACCCAAATTAACACTAATATGACCCAAGTCAACCCCAATAGGACCTAAAAATTACCCCAAAATTATCCCATAATTACCTCCATTTTGACCCCAAAAGTTCCCTAAAATTACTCAAAAATTATCCCAATATGTCCTTAAAAATATCGTCAAATGACCACAAAATTACCAGAAATGTTTTAACAATTAAAAAAAAAAAAAAAAAAATGTTTGTCGGTTGGCTGGTACTCGAACCAAGACTAATCATAAACCAAAAGACTTTAATTTGAAACGGAAAAGTTTTAATTTTAAACCAAAAAGTTTTAAAAATAAAATAAAGTTAAAAAATGTTGTACTTGACAGGATTCGAATGGAAGTGCTAGGGACTCACAGTCGACTGCTCTACCGCTGAGCTATGCCGCACATGAAGTTTTTGTGGGCAAATTGCAATAACTTAAAAAAAAAAACAAATTTTAGACGGCTTTTTCATTTAAATCTTAAATCGAAACCAAATAAGAATGACGTGTGGCACTCGGGGACTGCCGCGGTAAAGCTATTGCATACCACTTTTTATCAACTTATGCAGTTATAATATTTATGAAAACTCAATGAGCATATTTATGATTTTAGAGCAGTACAGCCTTGACCTGTTAACAGTATAGCCTATACAGCTCCCATTTTATATACAACATCACACTGTTAGTAGTATAGCCTAAATGTAAGCAACCCTTACAGATCCAATTTTAATGTAATGCAATGTACATCTATAATTTTATGTAATCGGCCTGTTGCTAACATAGTACGACGTCATGCGCCTAACTGTACGCAACGCTTATATTTATTTTTATCAAGTTATGTTGTTAACGCCGAACCTTTTAACATTGAAAAAAGTGCGTTACTACGAACTTTTTTAACATTAACATTTTTTTAAATTTCACACCCACCGCCAAGGCCTGCGATAAAATCTATGCAATAGCTTAAACAAATTTCATATTTTTGTAGGTATTTAGAAGGTTTAAAATATTCCAAAAAAAGTTAAAAAAAAAATCGCTTAAACTTGAGACGGGTTTAAAATTTAGACTCACTTTTTTTAAACGTGTAGTGTTCTCAAAATAATACTCAAATCGAGACAATCATAGTTCTCCAATCGAGTTCTAATGTCATCCTCTAATGGGACTCAAATTTTAAATAATTGAATTTGCATTATTTCTGTAATCATTTTCGAGTCAGTTGTAATGTAGCTCTCCGCTAGTTATCGTTCCATGCTTCATCCACTGGTTTTGTTTTCCCACATTTTACACTTATGTATGAATGTTAATTTTTGAACTATGTTTTCAGTTAAATACCAGTTGCTTACATACTCAAAGGTCATTTGGCCTATGATTAGTTGATTTGACTGTAGGGTACATATCCGGTATCTCTATACGCATATGTAAATGTCTGGTACACAGTGCGTTTACTTTTGCAGTCATGTCCTAATAATACTATCTGATGCATAATAATGAAATGTCATTATTATTATTCCTGTTAGGAATGTTGTGGCACTTGTGGCATGTTAAGACAGCAAAGTGCTCTGAGTATCATATTAATGAATGTGAATGTGAAATGTTTGTAGAAGAGGTTGAGCGTAGCAAATGTTTGGGCTATTAGGATTATTTATATTGCTTATTATAAATGCTATGCATTTGTGCCTAGTTCCATGTATACATATATAGGTTAACTACTTATGTCCTTACATCCAAACATGCATTTGTAAATAGCATACCGATTGTACATCTGAAATGTAGCAACTAACTAAGTTATAAGGAAGCATACTACATTTCATTCTTTGATTGAATGCAACTAGATAAATACATTTTGCACTTCAACGAAAGATAATATGTATAATCAAATACTTGTATAAGGGCATGTAAAAGGTGACTACATAAGGATGGGTATTAGACTTTCCTGAAATTTTTATTTTTTTTTTAATATAAACTAAAAGTTACTCATACGCCGTGTATGACCTATAAAAAGTGCACTATAATTGCAAAGAGTCAAGATGTCTACTATTATTTTTGCTAGATAACATATTATTACGCAATCTACTAAAATATTTTTGAATATCCAATGCCCTTTTTACAGTGCTTACGTTTTTTCAATATTCTTGTAAAGAATCCTGTTGTCCTTATAAAAACTCAAAAGTTAAGATTGGTGCACAGTTGACACGTATGAGTGAAATATTAAAATCACGTAATTTTTTTAAGCCTTCAACTTTTGGTACTCTCTAATGGGTATATCTTAGACTGAAACTTATTTGGAGGGTGACTACTACTTTTAAAGATTTTTATTCAGTGGTTTGGAATTCATGAAATCATAATTTTGATGAGTCCTAACAAATAAAAACTTATCAATTTTATTCCTCTACTAATCAATATCAAGAGTTTTTTTTTCGATAGGAGTTAAAAAAAAATTCCGTACTCTGGCGTGTTTGTAATTTTTGAATTAAGAAGAAAAAAAGCAAAACAAATTAAATTGTCTGATGTCACGATATGTTTAATTTTGATCATACTACACTACCATAAGACAATACACTAAAGTTGTTTTCTACCACTTCAAATTGTAAACACACGTGCGTAAATAGAAAATTTGTTTTGTTTCGTAGATCAATAACAAATACATACACTTTGTTTTTTTGGCGAATTTATGTTTTACAAAATAAATACCTTTCATTGACATACATACATATATAAGTATGTTTTTAATAGGAATGTGATAAGTAAAAGTCTATTTTTTCGAGGTCTTCTTATTAACTACCAGGGTCGTTCTATGAATGGGGATACTTGAAACGATGCCTGAGAGGCCGTGATACCTATAGGTAACTCGAAAATAGTTTTCTAAGCACTTTGTTCAGAGTTGTTTAATATCAAACTCGGTCGTCAAATGTCATCAGTTTATTAGCTTGGACAATTTTATTTTATTTTATTTTATTTTATTTTATTTTATTTTATTTTATTTTATATTATTTTATTTTATTTTATTTTATTTTATTTTATTTTATTTTATTTTATTTTATTTTATTTTATTTTATTTTATTTTATTTTATTTTATTTTATTTTATTTTATTTTATTTTATTTTATTTTATTTTATTTTATTTTATTTTATTTTATTTTATTTTATTTTATTTTATTTTATTTTATTTTATTTTATTTTATTTTATTTTATTTTATTTTATTTTATTTTATTTTATTTTATTTTATTTTATTTTATTTTATTTTATTTTATTTTATTTTATTTTATTTTATTTTATTTTATTTTATTTTATTTTATTTTATTTTATTTTATTTTATTTTATTTTATTTTATTTTATTTTATTTTATTTTATTTTATTTTATTTTATTTTATTTTATTTTATTTTATTTTATTTTATTTTATTTTATTTTATTTTATTTTATTTTATTTTATTTTATTTTATTTTATTTTATTTTATTTTATTTTATTTTATTTTATTTTATTTTATTTTATTTTATTTTATTTTATTTTATTTTATTTTATTTTATTTTATTTTATTTTATTTTACTTTATTATATTTTATTTTATTTTATTTTATTTTGTTTTATTTTATTTTATTTTATTTTAGTTTATTTTATTTTATTTTATTTTATTTTATTTTATTTTATTTTTTAATTTTTTTTATTTATTTTATTTTAATTTATTTAAATTTTTTTAATTTATTATATTTTATTTTATTTTTATTTAAGAATATTTTTTTTATTTTTTTATTTTATTTAATTTTACTTTATTATATTTTATTTTATTTTATTTTGTTTTATTTTATTTTATTTCATTTTATTTTATTTTATTTTATTTTATTTTATTTTATTTTATTTATTTTATTTTATTTTATTTTATTTATTTTTATTTTAATTTTTTTTTATTTATTTTTTTGTTTATTTTATTTTATTTTATTTTATTTTTTTTTACTTTATTTTTTTATATTTTATTTCATTTTAATATATTTATTTTATTTTTTTTTTTATTTTATTACTTTTTCTTTTTTTAATATTCTTTATCTGGTTTTATTTTATTTTAATACATTTTTTATTTCTATTTATATCATATATTTCAAATTTTCCGATCAATATTCCTTTCAACTCCTGTGAAACGTTGTGTAGTGTTATGGTTAGAAGTTCTTCATAACTTCACTTACTTACTTAGATTCGTTAGATTGTGTGCGACTTTCTTTGTAGAGATTCATCATAGTTGAGTGGCATAGCTAAGTAAATTGAAATGACAGAAATCGCAGCTATGCAGCCGAGCTATCCATTACATGGCATTGCATTTGCGTTTGACAGGCAAAAGGACATAGCAGCAAGCAGCGAGGCGAAGAAGCAATCGCGTAAATGGCTGCAGTTCGCATTGATTCAACTACTATTTTTGCTTTATTCACATTTTGTAGAATTTCAATCAATGCCGTTTGCTTCTCATGCATTGCATTATACATATATATGACGTCGTGCGTGCGTGCGTGTGTATGGCTGGTTTAGTGAATGAATTGCAAGTTTTATTGCTTGCGCATCGACGCATTTCCGATTTGCCGGCTTGATTTATGCTAGCTTCCGCTAAACACTTTGAACGGCTAAAGTAATATCGAAACGTTGTTTGTATGCTGCATTGCACACATTTATCGATATAATATAGACAGGGTGTTCAAAATTTGGTTGGTCATCATCAATCATTGACACTTAGCTGTCAGAAGATTTTGGCCGTGAATGCCAGTAATCCCTTTTCAGCGATAACTCACGTCAATTACTTACATACTTATTTTATTATTTTATTTTTTTTGTTTATTTTTTTTTTTTGTTTTTTATTTCATTTCATTTCATTTCATTTTATTTTATTTTATTTTATTTTATTTTATTTTATTTTATTTTATTTTATTTTATTTTATTTTATTTTATTTTATTTTATTTTATTTTATTTTATTTTATTTTATTTTATTTTATTTTATTTTATTTTATTTTATTTTATTTTATTTTATTTTATTTTATTTTATTTTATTTTATTTTATTTTATTTTATTTTATTTTATTTTATTTTATTTTATTTTATTTTATTTTATTTTATTTTCTTTTTATTTTATTTTATTTTATTTTATTTTATTTTATTTTATTTTATTTTATTTTATTTTATTTTATTTTATTTTATTTTATTTTATTTTATTTTATTTTATTTTATTTTATTTTATTTTATTTTATTTTATTTTATTTTATTTTATTTTATTTTATTTTATTTTATTTTGTTTTATTTTATTTTATTTTATTTTATTTTATTTTATTTTATTTTATTTTATTTTATTTTATTTTATTTTATTTTATTTTATTTTATTTTATTTTATTTTATTTTATTTTATTATACCCAGCTGTACTTGTACACAGGGTATTATAACTTTGTTAGGATAACGGTTGGTTGTACAGGTATAAAGGAATCGAGATAGATATAGACTTCCATATATCAATATGATCAGGATCGAAAAAAAATTTGATTGAGCCATGTCCGTCCGTCCGTCCGTCCGTCCGTCCGTCCGTCTGTCCGTTAACACGATAACTTGAGCAAATAATGAGATATCTTCACCAAATTTGGCATGCGTACTTATTTGGGTTCAGAATAGATTGCTATTGAAAATGGGTAAAATCGGACCATAACCACGCCCCTTTTTCGATATCGAAAATTTCGAAAAACGTATAAAATGGGTTAATTCAATATTAGAAGCAGCTACAATGATAAAATTTGCAATATGTATTGATTTAGATGTTCTAAGGCCGATTTTATAAAAATTTTTGAAAAGGGGGCGTGGTACCGCCCACGTATCTTTGAAGAAATTTTAAAATTTTGACTCTTAATAACTTCAGAACAGTTTATGCTAGTATAACGAAATTTCGTAGAGGACATACTATTGTTGTGGTAAATTCAGCTATAGAAAATAAACGAAATCGCTTCGCGACCACGCCTACTTTTTCATAAAAGTTATATTGAAAGGAGGTGGAAATATTGAAAAGTCCATATCTAATTAACTGATTTCGCTATAATAATATAATTTGGTACATACATCAACTTTCATATTCTTTACATAATTTTTTCAAAATTTTGGAAAGTGGGCGTGGCACCGCCCACTTATGAGTCAAGCAATTTTTAAATTCGACTGCTAACAACTTCAGAACGGTGTGAGATAGATTTACGAAACTAGGTACCAGGCATGTTATGTTTATGTAGAGTACTACCACAGAAAATAAGAAAAATCGGTGAACGATCACGCCCACTTTATGTGCACAGCTGGGTATGTAATGTTCGGTTTCACCCGAACTTAGACTTCCTTACTTGTTTTATTTTATTTTATTTTATTTTATTTTATTTTATTTTATTTTATTTTATTTTATTTTATTTTATTTTATTTTATTTTATTTTATTTTATTTTATTTTATTTTATTTTATTTTATTTTATTTTATTTTATTTTATTTTATTTTATTTTATTTTATTTTATTTTATTTTATTTTATTTTATTTTATTTTATTTTATTTTATTTTATTTTATTTTATTTTATTTTATTTTATTTTATTTTATTTTATTTTATTTTATTTTATTTTATTTTATTTTATTTTATTTTATTTTATTTTATTTTATTTTATTTTATTTTATTTTATTTTATTTTATTTTATTTCATTTTATTTTATTTTATTTTATTTTATTTTATTTTATTTTATTTTATTTTATTTTATTTTATTTTATTTTATTTTGTTTTATTTTATTTTATTTTATTTTATTTTATTTTATTTTATTTTATTTTATTTTGTTTTATTTTATTTTATTTTATTTTATTTTATTTTATTTTATTTTATTTTATTTTATTTTATTTTTAATTAAAAATTTTTAATTTTTTTTTGCTCCTGCAATGCATCACCCAGCCAACTTTACAAAAATGACAGTTCATAAAAGTGTGTGTTCATCTAATATGCAGTCGTGCTGTTGGTTTATGAATATGCTGGAAGTATAGCGCAGGTTCTCAATACAGACAGTTGCTGGAGTATATTCAATAGTTGAATACGAGCAAATATGGACCTACCAGAGCATGCACACAGGCATGTATAATCATAAATGCATACGCACACATACCCATCCGCAATGCATGTCGCAATTGCTTTGTCAGCCATTTTTATAGAGTGTGTGCCCCTTCTGTGTGTCTCTTGTGACTGTGCAAGCTCGGCAAGTTATTTGCTTTTTTGTCCATCATCTATGACTTGAGAATATATTTTTACACTTCTGGTTTTTTAGAGCTTAGATTATTTGTTGCTATTTTGCAGCTGTTGCTTTTTTTCAGCGTTCGTTCTTCCTTTAGTGTGCTGGCAGCAACACATTCGAGTTCTCGAAACTGCATGGCAAACAATTTGTGCCGCATGACATTTGAGTGAAGTCTGAAGTGCAATGGCAACATGGCCACACAGCCACAAAATCAAAATGCAACGATAGCTGTAGTGAAAGCAAAGTCAGCAGCATGCTGTAGGAGAAAGCAGTTCAGTAGCGCCCATGCAGACAAGCAACCATAAAAGTGTGCGGTGTAAGAATTGTGATCATAGGCGGTAGGAAATTTGCGAGGCCGATTTCTAAACACAATGTATGTAAATAAAACTATGAGGGTCGAAAGCCTCGCTTATCCTGCACACATAAAAAAATTGACCTTGTGATGGATGGAGAATTGACAGTGATTTGGTCATATCAACCAAAATATCTGTTGTTTCAACCAAAATCACGTTCAATTCTTATCGATTTCCAGCTCATTTTTCTCTGTGTGTAATTTGTCTTGCGATCCTATTCATTTTTGGTGAACCTTCTAGAATGAGAGCTCTTTTATGGCTGAAATATTCTAAGATGGTTTGGCGAAACGCAGAGGTGCAGAAGAATGACTAAGACCACACCCCATCACACTCTCTTGAACGATAGATGACAAAAGTTTTACAAAAATACAAATTGAATAAATAAGTATGTAGGTACGAACAGCTTTCAGTGTAAGTCATAAAATTCTCATTGGGCCTTTCAAAATTAGCACCAATATACCACATTTTTGCTGATATCGAAATTTTGAGTGTGTCTACACCTCAAACACAACACATGTAACTCATATTTCAATATCAGCATATTTTTTTATAAAAACTTCTAAACTAATGTATGCAGAGATCAAATGGCCTATTCCACATAAAAGCAGAGCAATTTTATTTCGTTAATAGATAGACAACTATTGATGGAAATAACTGGTATAGGTGTACAGATTTGGAGTTGCTAGGTACTGCTACTACAACAATAACAACAATAACAACAACAACAACAACAGCAAAAAAAAATTGTACACAAAACTTGCACAGTCCAATCAGGGTTCATAGAGTAAAAATTGTAATTTCTTAACATTTTTGCTTTTGGCATTTTCTATCAAGTTAATTTTGAATCAGTTATCGATCTTTTATGGGGTAATTTTCGGACTGTGTTCGGGATCATTTTCAATGGTTTTCGGGATAATATCGACACTATTTCTGGGATCATTCTTATTTTTATAGTTACTTTGATTTCATTTCTCGATAGTTTCGGGCATTTTTTTGGGGTGGCTTTTGGAACCATTTCGTTGCTTTTTAGGGATCTCCCACAAATATACCTTTAATTTAATTCCGAAATTAATCTCTACATTTCATTTCATTTTCAATCAAAAAATTTATTGGGGGAAGCATTATTAAGCGAGTAAAATCCAAATCAACCGTTTTAAAAAATTTTGTGTGTCTATCTGTCTGTCTGTCTGTATGTTTGTGGCCGTATCACTCTGAAGGTAATGAATGGAATTGAATGACACGTTTTTTGTTACATTGCTCGACGCTCAACCTAAAGTTTAAGATATTATTTTTTGCGATATCTCTACGGGTTTTGGGGTTATCGCCCAATATGTTTACCAGGGGTGACCAAAAATGTCTTATTACAATATGGGTGTCAAACGAAAGGTATCAATGAGTGCTATAATATGCGATGTGATTCATTGAAATATCTGAAATGGTTTGTGAGATATCTTGAAATTTCGATGACTCGACCGGTTTCGGAGGTATCGACGAATATTTCCACAAAAATGTGTTAATACATTATGGGTATCAAACAAAAGGTATTTATGAATGCTGCCATAAACTATTTGATTAATTTCAATACCTAAGCTATGCATACGAAGTCGCGGGCACCAGCTAGTCTGAAATAATCCCAAAAACAATTTCGAAATTACTGGAAAATGTTCCAAGATAAACTTGAAAACCGTTTCGAAATGGCACGGAAAAGTAACGAAATGATCACAAAATATTCTTAAATCATTCCCAAAATTATCTCAAAAACAGAAGAGATTAGTCCTGGAACTCTCTCCCAATAATTTTGAAGGATACCGCAAGAATCCTCCTTGAGTCAAATAAGTTGCCAAACTGACCTTACCATTACCCTACCATTGCCGTATCTAAAATCCAGAAGTGCCAAAAACAGGTACCTACGACCCGAATACAATTCAAACCTCGCCCTGTACATAGGCTCTATAAATATATAGTCTTTTTTAGAATCTTTATAAAAAACAAATTTCACAATCACCAACATTTAAAACGTACATACATAACTGTATAAAAAAACACAAACACACCTGCCAGCAACCACTTACGAGAGTACTTAAAAAAAGCCGCTGCAGTGGCAGCTGAAGAGCAATGCAGCAGCAGCGTTGGCAGCTACTGCTTCAGTGTCAGCTCACTTAAATTGAAATTGCTTGCCATTGGCACCGCTTTGCTATTTTCTATGTTAAAACTGTACTATATATTCGTATGTATGTGTGTGTGCTGTACACGTATGCTGAACTGCTTTTTGTGTTTTGGGTTGCAAATTTTTTTTCATACATTTTAATGACTTTTTATGGCTCACCACTTTGTTTTTACCTTTCTGCTGTTAAACACTTCAACAATGATCTCCATAATATTTTTAACAATATACGAACGATGAAAATAAATAAATGAAAAATGCAAAAGAGGCATATGTGCGAGTATGTTTTGCAGATATTTCAATACGCCTGCTGCTTTGTTTTTTTTTTTTTCACATGTACAGCTGAACGCTGTAGTGTCAATTATTTTTGTTGAAAAAATTGCATATAAAAACGCCAAAAAGCAAAAAAAACAGGCAATTTAAAATGCGATCTGTTTTCATTCGTTATTCAATGTAAGCCATCTGCAGCGATACATCAACACCAATCAGTGGCTGTTGAAGTATTTGGCCAGCAATTGATGGTATTGCCGACTGTGGAAATGGTGAAGTAATAACGGTAAATGCGAGTATGTTAAAAATTGTAAAACCAAACAAAATATTTTAAGATAACTATGAACTGATATTTGCAATGGTATGTGCTTACAAATGGATATATATATAGATGTATTACATGTAAAGAAGGAGAAATTGAGTTATTTGATTGAGCAATCAGTACTATTGCTATTTTGTACTACACGGCGTATAAGCAACATAAAAAATGCATTGATTTCGGATGCTCCATTCCAAACACAGTACATATAAAACTTTTCCACATTCTACTTTAATTTAATTTATTTAATTTAAATTTATTTTATTTAATTTTATTTTATTTGATTTGACTTAATTCAAATTAATTTAGTTTGATTTAATATAATTTTTATTTAATTTTTATTTTAATTTTATTTTATTTTATTTATTTTATTTTATTTTACTTTATTTTGTTTTATTTTATTTTGTTTTATTTTATTTTTTATTTTTTATTTGTTTATTATTTTATTTTTCTTTTATTTTTATTTTATTTTATTTTATTTTATTTTATTTTATTTTATTTTATTTTATTTTATTTTATTTTATTTTATTTTATTTTATTTTATTTTATTTTATTTTATTTTATTTTATTTTATTTTCTTTTATTTTTATTTTATTTTATTTTATTTTATTTTATTTTATTTTATTTTATTTTATTTTATTTTATTTTATTTTATTTTATTTTATTTTATTTTATATTATTTTATTTTATTTTATTTTATATTATTTTATTTTATTTTATGTTATTTTATTTTATTTATTTTATTTTATTTTATTTTATTTTATTTTATTTTATTTTATTTTATTTTATTTTATTTTATTTTATTTTATTTTATTTTATTTTATTTTATTTTATTTTATTTTATTTTATTTTATTTTATTTTATTTTATTTTATTTTATTTTATTTTATTTTATTTTATTTTATTTTATTTTATTTTATTTTATTTTATTTTATTTTTTTTTTATTTTATTTCATTTTTATTTCAAATTTACTATCGCATAATATAAGGGTCGAAAAGAAGATGATTACTGAAATGTTTCCTTCCGCATTAACTTTTTCTACAAATACAAACACTATTTCATTTTAAAAATTACAAAATTTATTGATTACTGAACACTTCACAATGTGACAAGTGATTTCTTGCTGAAACCTTTAGCTATGTCAACATCCTAACCGCGAACGGCGCCACGACGACGTCGGTTTTGTTGCCTGCGGCGTCTCTGTTGTTGCTGACGTCTGCGTTGGTTTTGTTGTCTACGGCGTCTCAAAGTTTGTTGACGTCTTCTTCTCTGTTGTTGACGTCTACGTTGCCTTCTACGTTGAGCTTGATTGTTGTTGTTATTCCCATTACCGCCAGTGGCAGCATTATTTCCAGCTGCTGCAGGAGCTGCTGCAGGAGCTGCTGCAGGAGCTGCTGCAGGAGCCGCTGCAGGAGCTGCTGCAGGAGCCGCTGCAGGAGCTGCTGCAGGAGCCGCTGCAGGAGCTGCTGCAGGAGCTGCTGCAGGAGCTGCTGCAGGAGCTGCTGCAGGAGCTGCAGCTGGAGGATCAGCCGGAGCTGCAGCTGGAGGATCAGCCGGAGCTGCAGCTGGAGGATCAGCCGGAGCTGCAGCTGGAGGATCAGCCGGAGCTGCCGCAGGAGGATCCTGTCCCACAACCTGTTGAGCAATCAACAATGAAGCCACGATGGCCGCGAATATTATTTTAAAAGCTTTCATATTTTCTAACTGTACAGACTAAAGCAGCGAACTCTTCTTTTATAGGCAAAAATTCGTTTCCAACTATGACAAATATTTGTATTAGTAGTTCAATTCATTGGATATATAGTAAACGCGTGATGTGTCGTGGGCCTTGTCAAAACAGTTGTTCAAATTTCGATATTTCGCGCATAACTAAAAAAGCACATACAACGTAGTATAGTATCAATCCCTGCAGGGAACTCAGACACTAGTGAACAAATTTTAGGTTCAGAACTAGATATAAAGTGGCCAATAAAAACTACTACGTTAGTGATTACATTTTCACTAGTTCGAAACCAGTGTTTGAGGAGTCGTTAAAAGGCATTTGGATTCGTATTTGAATTCAAGTTTTTGAATTTAATTTATATTCGTTTCTATGCTTAGAAATGGTTCAGAACTATAGAAATAGTACCAATAAACGAACTAGAGCCAAACTACAGGGATACTACAGATTATACCACAAGTGTATCAGCTTCTATACCACGTATAATTGTAGTGAACATTTTTATACTACAGTATCAATACCAAGATTATGAACGAAAAAGTTCTGCTTCGAAAATTCTTGCTACAGTGAAAAGCTGGTGGGGTCAAATTAAGAGAACTAGAGTTCGCACAGTGGTTGAAATTCAACCACAAAACCTTATTTTATTTTCCTACCTTTTTGCTATTTCTTAAATTTGCCTTTCTTTTCCATATTTTGTATATTTTTGGTTTCTATACATAATGAATAGGAATTCCTTTTCCTCCCTCTTTACATCATTCATTAATATAGTTTCAGTGTTGATAATTATTTATTCTTCTTAGGTCGTCTTCATACGTATTTCTTTCTTTTCCTTTCCTTAGCATTAATTTGCTTTTATTTCCTTTCCTTTCCTCTCCTCTCCTTTCATCTCAATTTATTCTCTTTGCTTTTCTTTCCTTCTCTTCCCTTTTATTTCCTTTCCTTATCTTCTCCTTTCTTTTCCTTTTCTTTCCTTTTCTCTTCTTTCCTTTTCTTTCCTTTTCTCTTCTTTCATTTCATTTTATTTCCCTTCTTTCTTTCTTGTTCTTTTTTGTTCTTCTCTGTTCTTTTTCTTTCTTTTCGTTTCTTTTATATTCTTACCTGATCCTTCTTTCCATTTCCATTACATTCCTTTTTTCCTTTTATTTTCTTTTTCTTTCCTTTCCTTTCGTTTCCGTTGCTTTAGTTTCCTTTCATTTTATTCTTTTTTTTTTTCATTTCAATTCTTTTCTTTTATTTTTTTCTTACCTCTATTTTCTTTCACTTTTTTTCTTAAATTTCCCTTCTTGTCATTTCGTTTCCTTACCTTTCCTTTCCTACCGTTTCCGTATTTTCTTTGCTTTTCTTTTTCTTTCATTCTTTCCTTAACTTATTTTTTTTAGCTTTTCATTACCTTTCTTTCCTTTATTTTTCTTTCTTTTTATTTTCATTTATTTTCCATACCTTCTTCCTCGCTACCTTTTCTTTCCCTTCTTTTTTTCTTCTTTCCTTTCTTTGTCTTTCTCCTTTTGCTTTTCTTTTCCACTGCTTTACCTACATTACATTTCCTTTCTTCCCTTCCTTTTTTCTTTTCCATTCCTTTCCTTTCCCTTTGATTTTTCTGTCATATTTTCCGTTCCTTACCTTAACTTACCTTAATTTTCCTTTTATCCATCCCTTTCCTTTCCTATTATTTTCTTAATTTAACATTTTATTTATTTCATATTGTTTCATTTTAATTTATTTTATATTATTCCCTTTCCTTTCATTTCCAACAAATTTTATTTTTTTACTTTCAATCACTTTTCTATTTCTGATTTTACTTTTTTTTTAATTTTATAAATTTTCCATTTTATTTTATTTCACTAAGTCTAGCCACGAAGGGACTTGTGCATGATCTAGCTTATTTGTGCTTTTTTTTAAAGCATTTGCTTCTCTGAATCCCCACGCACAGATTTTGTTTTTGTAAACACTGTTTGTACCTAAGCTCAATAAAGTTGATGCGCTGGCTCATGTTATCTTATTGCTGCCAACAAAACAACTCACCCTATTGCAATGAATGCATACACAACAATGCAAGTGTATCTACATACACACATAACAGCGGCTCTATAAAGCGAATGCGTGTATAGCACTTGTAGTGGTGTGATTTTCAAATCATATTATAATTAATTTTTTTAAATTTTTGGTTTGTTGTCGCACACCCTGCTCGGCGAGACATATCGATACATACCAAATTTTATATACCTTAGAATTGTGGTTATTGCAAAAAAGGGATAAACCTGTTATGTTTGCGCATTTATATATAATAGATTTTATTTTATCTTATTTTATTTTATCTTATTTTGTTTTATTTTATTTTGTTTTATTTTATTTTATTTTATCTTATTTTATTTTGTTTTGTTTTATTTTATTTTATTTTATTTTATCTTATTTTATTTTATTTTATTTTATTTTATTTTATTTTATTTTATTTTATTTTATTTTATTTTATTTTATTTTATTTTATTTTATTTTATTTTATTTTATTTTATTTTATTTTATTTTATTTTATTTTATTTTATTTTATTTTATTTTATTTTATTTTATTTTATTTTATTTTATTTTATTATTTTTGCTTCTCTGACTACCTACCCACAGATTTTGTTTTTGTAAACACTTTGTGTAAGCGCCATGAAGTTGACGGGCTCGTGCTTATTATAGTAAACAAAACAACTCTCGTTTTCAGCAACAGCAATCAATGCAAATTTTCATGACTACACACACAATTGCATTGAATGCAAACACAACAATGCTAGTGGTCATACCTACGTACATTCACACATAACAGCGGCTCTATAAGGTGAATGCGTGTTTAGCATTTCATAATATAATTAATTTTTTTTAATTTTTGGTTTGTTTTCGGCCACCCTGCTCGGCAAAACATATCGATACATACCAAATTTTATATACCTTAGAATTGTGGTTATTGCAAAAAAGGGATGAACCAGTTATGTTTGCGCATTTATATATAATAGATAGATAATAACTCCAGAGGGTCCCTCTCCAGAGGGTGGTTTGACAAAAAAAAAAAACATCCCACCCTAATAAACAACACAATCAACTTAACTTCAAGTTTTTTCGATCAATTTTATTGCTTAAGTTTTAAAAATTTCGCTGATATACTTTGGAATTTCTCGAAGCTTCAAATTTTGCATAAGTACCCCTAACCTGTAAGGTTCACACGTCGGTTGACAATACTCCTGCCTGCTTGCCTAGCACGCCTCTGCCGTCTCAATCGTTGTTGACGTCTCAATCTCATTTGCTGTCTGCGACCTCTCAATCGTTGTTGGCGTCTTCTTCTCATTTGCTGACGTCTGCGACGTTGTCTATTCCTTCACCAGTTCCACCGGCAGCCGGAGTAGCAGCGGCGGGAGTACCACCAGCAGGCGTACCAGCGGCTGGAGTGGCAGCAGCAGGTGTGCCAGCGGCGGGAGTAGCAGCAGCAGGATCAGCAGCAGCAGGTGTGCCAGCGGGGGGAGTAGCAGCTGCTGGTGGCGGTGCTGGAGGAGTTGCTGGTGGAGATGCTGCCGGATCTGCTGGTGGAGGTGCTGGCGGATCTGCTGGTGGTGGAGCGGGTGGATCTTGAGCCGCAACCTGTTGTAACGCCAATGTAGCTACAAGGGCGACAAACAAAATCGTGAAAGATTTCATTTTGGTTGAGACACAAACTCAATCGAACTTGCGAGTAGTCAAATATAACTGCAAAAGCCTTGACATTAAAACTTTCTTTTATACCAGAAATTCTCTTTGGAAAGCTTAAAGTTTTTTTATGCATTGCAAACAATACAAAATAATTTATATAAAAAAAAACGCAGCCAAATATGTCGACTGACGTCCATTAATGAACGCTTTCAAGGTAATCAAATAACGGTTATTTGTTCTAGAAATGATAATTTTTGCATTTTTTTTATTTTAAACAAGTAAAGGAAGTACTAAAAATGCCTTGCTAAAATTTCTTTTAGAATAAACTAGCAAATCTATATAAGATAATAAAAAAATTGAATAAAATAAAATATGTATCTACATATATAAATTTAAAGAACCTACCCAAAACTATCCCAACATGACCCTAAAATAATCCTAAAATTATCCCAAAACGGCCCAAGAATGATCTCAAAATGATCCCAAAATGATTCCAAAATGATACCAAAATGACCCTGAAATGTACCCAAAATTATCAGAAAACGACGCCAAAATTATCAAAAACGACGCCAAAAAGACCCTCAAATGTTTCCAACATGATCCAAAATTGAACACAAAATGACTAAAAAATGTATCCCAAAATGATTCAAAAATGACTCCAAAATGATTCGAAAATTATGCCAAAATTGTCCAAAATTAATCCAAAATGTAACCCAAAATGATCTCAAAATAATCCCTAAGTTACGCTTGAATGATCCCAAAATGATCCTAAAATAGTCCAAATATGATCCCAAAAATATACAATACGGTAAAATGGTAACCCTGAGCGGCAACCCAACTTGAAAATATTTTAGTTGTATGTCGACGAAAATACCTTTCATTTTGGCATATCTCGCTCCATAATTTTAAAAAATTCAGATAGGTGGCAACCCTGTACACCGCCCAAGTGGAGGGTCTTAGAAACAATCATACTGTCTATATTCAAAATTTTATCTAAATCGGTCAAGCGGTTCCCGAGATAGTCTGGATATACAAATATACAAGTTTAACTCGTTTAAAGTTATAAGATAACAAGTAAGGAAGTCTAAGTTCGGGTAAACCGAACATTAAATACCCATAAATGCCATTTCGGAAGTAAGCGTGGTTGGGAAGCGATTTCGTCCAAGTACATCAGTTATACTCCCTATTATGCTAGTATATCTTGTACCAATTTCATCGTTCTACCGTTATCAGTTTACAAATTATGACCTGTGAAATTTTCAAATATTCCTCCCTGAAAAGTGGGCAGTGCCACGCCTACTTTTAAAGATTTATCAAAAAAACGTAATAGAATGACTAGGGGGTTCATGCTACCAGTTTAGCCGTTTCCGTTACCGATTTATGTCAATTTAAGGCATTTTCGAAATTTTCGATATCGAAAGTAGACGTGGTTGAATAGCCATTTTATCCAATTTCATCAAGTATACTCCACACGATACCAGTAAGACCGTTAGCGAGTTCGTTCCGGACGTGTCGCCACTGGTCTTTGGGAATGGCCAAACGGTCGTTGCCTCGGTCAGGAATGCCTATAAGGATCCTTAATTACTTCGGCAAAGCGTGGTCTTCCCACGCGCGATCTCTTGCGTTTGAAAGGGTTTCCGTTTACCCTTTTTGGCACATAAGTGGTTTGGAAATCCGGTATCAGAGTTTGCATCAATTCCTGGAACTCGGCGACAGCGTTTCCTGATGGACTCTCTCATATTTCTTCAGGGTCCTTGCGGCCAATCGTTTTTCCAAGTACACAGAGCGGAGGGGAGATGTCTCCTGCAAGTCCGGACCCGTAGTTGCCATCGCGGTCGCTCCCTTTGCTTTTTTCTCCTTTGGATCTCCGAGGCCAGTTCGTGAGATCGCTGCCACAGACGTTAAGAGATTGGGTTTCATACCGGCGATTGATGAACGTTATTAAAAAAGGATCCAATTATAAACATTGCCGTTTTATAATAAGCGTACATGTTACTGCTACCCACAAAAAGGGCATGCTTTTTACAGTTACATTGAAAATTAATTTAATTTTCCTAATAATTTAAAAAAATAACCCTGTTTATACCGTCGTTCGGGAGGTATAATATAGAAATAAACAAAGCAAAGGCAGAATGATTAGTATTAAATCACAATAAGTCGCTTTATTGTTTGCAAGGTATGAAACCGATTAAAATAAAGTTCCGGTTTCGGTTACGGTTTTGTAACGTGTTTCGGTTTCGGTTCCGGTTTCGCTCTTCAACATTTATTTCGGTTTCGGTTACGGTTTCGTTCCGGTTTCGGTTTCCAAATAAAAACACCAACACAAAAAAATTGTGCTACTACAAAACTCAAATATGTACCTAAATGCAAAATAAGTCTGAATTTTAATAACTTTACTCCGGTTTTCATGAAGAATTTTCTCCAATATATGGTAATAAATATTACTTTCGCTATTTATGGACAATTTTTTTCTTTAATATAAGTATGTATGTTATAAGTTAGTGGTCATTAATTTGAAAATCTTTGAAAATTTGGTGGACTTTTGACCGATAAGTTTAAAAAATTAACTCTACTTTTTATATTAGACAAATGTTAAAATGGAACGTTAATATGATGACGCTTTCTGAGACGGCCACTAAACATTTTTTTTTTCGGTTGTCGTAAATTTTTTCGATGGCTTCATTCGCCTATAGTTCAGTTCTTTCGAAATTTTGATATTGAGGTCAAAAAGTGTCTTGCTTAATCATCTTTCATGAAAATTATTCAGGGTAGCCTCTTTTAAAATAAAATAGGTATGTGTCCACAAAAAAATTCAAAACCGTTTGGAACCGGTTCCGGCTTTTGAAACGGTTTCGGTTTCGTTCTTCTTCAGAAAAAAATAACGGTTACGGTTTCGGTTTCGGTTTTGAAAAATGAATCGGTTTTAATCGGTTACGGTTACGGTTTCGGTTTCGGTTTCAGTCCTTGATTGTTTGTTATTATTTATGTACAATAGATTACCTTAAATATAGTGGGTGATTGTGACAGCGGCAGCAGGCAGGTCCTTTCTCTTCGATAGTGAAAATGGAATGTTATTGGAAAATTGATCTCGGCTCTGTCGGACCGGAGATCGCACGGAGGTTTTCCACTGGATATTGGATATCCAAAGGAAAACTCTGTTACCCGTGTTTTCTTTTGTGTATCTGTGCATATACATGACAGCTTTTGTATGTATATGCAACATTATAAATATTCGCATTAGGGTGTACCTTTTGTTCATAATAAATATTTTAGGCTCCGACCTAAACATGCCGGCCCCCTTGCGATAAACAAGATCTAAAAGAAAAGGAAATCCCATGCCGGAGTTGTCTCGCTCACTTAAAGCTAATAATAAAATTTCAATTAATTTAAATTGATGTGAGTTTGTTGGCAGTACTTTCGCCGGACTTGTTTCAGTCTATCCGCTGCTGTAAAATTCAGAAAACAACATTAAGGCTGAAAACAAGAACGGCTTATATTTCAACGCACTTTATAAAACTATAATTAATTTTAGTATAAGATATAGTTAAAAAAAAAAAAAATATATAATACTAGCTGACCCGGCAGACGTTGTCCTGCCACAAATTTATTTCCCTGTCTGTTTCTCTAACCCGATCCCTATATCTATTTAAACCATATCCCTATCTCCTTCATATAGGAGAAACCACGCCAAAATTTCAGTGGTCGAACCTAAATACTTCTACAGATATGGACTATGAAGTATTTTATTCGTATGGGAGGTGCCACGCCCCCTTTATCGTTAACTCGAGTTTTTTGGGAGGTATTAGGGATCGATCACATATAAACCCTCACCAAATTTCAGTGGTCTAACATAAATACTTGCAGAGATATGGGCTATGAAATGTTTCCTTCATATAGGAGAAACCACGGCCCCTTTTTCCTTATCCCCAGTTTTTTCTGGAGGTGTCCGGGATTGATCTTATATAACTCCTCACAAAATTTCAGTGGTCTAACCTAAATACTTCTAGAGATATGGACTATGAAGTATTTTATTCGTATGGGAGGTGCCACGCCCCCTTTATCGTTAACTCGAGTTTTTTGGGAGGTATTAGGGATCGATCACATATAAACCCTCACCAAACTTCAGTGGTCTAACATAAATACTTGCAGAGATATGGGCTATGAAATGTTTCCTTCGTATGGGAGGTGCCACGCCCCCTTTTTCTTTATCTCCCGTTTTTTTGGAGATGATGGGATTAATCTTATTTAACTCCTCAAGAAATTTCAGTGGTCTAACCTAAACACTTCCCGAGATATGGACTATGAAGTATATCATTCGTATGGGAGGCGCCACGCCCCCTTTTTCGTTACCCTAGTTTTTTTGGAGGTGGTAGGGATCGACCTCATCTAACCTCTAACCACGTTTCAGTGGTCTAACATAAGTACTTTCAGAGATATGGACTATGAAGTATTTCATTCGTCTGACATGTGCCACGCCCCCTTTTTCGTTATCCCCAGTTTTTTTTTGGAGGTGGTGGGGAACGATCTCATATAACCCCTTACCAAATTTCAGTGGTCTAACATGAATACTTCCAGAGATATCGACTATGAAATATTTCATTTGTATGGGAGGTGCCACGCCCCCGTTTTCGTTATCCCCAGCTTTTTTGGAGATGGTAGGGGTCGATCTCATATAATCCCTTAACAAATTTCAGTGGTCTAACATGAATACTTCCAGAGATATCGACTATGAAGTATTTCATTCGTATGGGAGGTGCCACGCCCCCTTTTTGGTTAACCCCCAGTTTTATGAGTGAGAATGGTGTTGTTATCCTATAGGTCTGTACCGATTTCCAGGTCCCTACCTTAAACCCATTTAGAGATATTCACCTTGAAGAAAAATGTTTGTATGGGAGATGCCACGCCCCCTAATATTTTGTTCTGATTTTATAACATGACCTGCGCGTGGTAATAACAAACAAACCCCCTAAAGGAAGTATATGATTTGGTTCAGCCGTTTTCGAGCTTTAGCGTAACGACTGAACACCATTTCATTTTTATATATATAGATTGTATGGGAGGTACCACGCCCCCTTTTTCGATAACCCCAAGTTTTATGGGTGAGAATGGTGTTGTTATCCTATAGCTCTATACCAATTTTCATGTTCCTACCTTAACCACTTTTGAAGATATTCACCTTGAAAAATTAAGTTTGTATGGGAGGTGCCACGCCCCCTTTTCCGATTACCCCTTCTTTTATGTGTAAGAAGGCTTTTGATACCATATAGGTCTATACCAATTTTCAGGTCCCTACCTTGAACCCTTTCACAGATATTCTGCTTAAAAAATTTAGTTTGTATGGGAGGTACCACGCCCCCTTATTGGATGACCTCCGGTTTTATAGGTGAGAGTGGTGCTGTTATCCTGTAGCTCTGTACCAATTTTCATGTTCCTACCTTAAACACTTTTGAAGATATTCAACTTGAAAAATTCAGTTTGTATGGGAGGTGCCACGCCCCCTTAATATTTTGTTCTGATTTTAAGACATGACCTGCGCGTGGTAATAACAAACAAATCCCCCAAAGGAAGTATTTCATTTGGTTCAGCCGTTTTCGAGTTTTAGCGTTACAATTATACACCATTTCATTTTTATATATATAGATTTAATTATTTATAAAGGAAGCTGGCTCGGCCGTGTGGCCAGTCTTCCCTGGTATTGTTACGAGCGGCAGTATGGTCGGAGAGGCCGTGTGTCCGATCCATGCTCGTTTTTATTCTTATTCGGTTAACATCTGGACGAAGAGGCCGAGTGTTCGATCCAGATTTTGCTATGCTTTATAATTCAATTTTTGATTTATGACAATTTTGTTGCTAGTGAATTTTTTTGAAAATGAGTAACCGGTGAACCGGTTTTTCACTCGTAACTTTTGAACGGGTACCCGGATTTCGATTCGGGTTTGGTTTTGTGATCGCGGCACGCATACGCGTCGTTTCATAACACACTTTCCCATATCGGCCGAAATTTTTTGACAACTTGTTTGCGCAAACACTTACAAACGAAAATCGTAGTGTGTACGGCCCTTAAGGTTAAAAGTGAGTGCGAATGACAGTGGATGACAAGTAAGACCTAAATGACAATTGAATGAAAAATTGTCATTACATAATAAACATGAGGTAAGTAAAGTGTAAACATTTTTGTAAAATTGTAAAATATTGAAATTTGTGTATAATACTAATATTTTCTTTTCTTTTCAGATGTGATAAAATGATGGGAAGTGCTAAGAGCACCAGTAAAAGCGTGGAGGGCAAAAACCCTGGAGTATTGTTGGCGGGGTACTGCGGATGCGCTGCAGCCCCTAAGCCGGACTTTTGTTGTTGCCTGCATGGCAAGCCGGTGGTGCTGAGGAGCTGGTCCCACCTTCGAAGATTTCCCTTGGTATAAAGAAAGTTGCATATTTTCATGTGATTGTTTTAATCACATTAGGCCGTCCCAAAAAATTGCAAAATTTTTCTGCCCAGAATTACTGGGAAGAAATTAATATTGCACCATCTCGAGTGCTTCCCTCGTAAACCGCCCTTCAAAATTTGGTGTTGCACATTAGGGTGTGCCCCTCTGTAAAATATTTTTTTTTTTTTTGATAAGTTTCAGCTTACGGTTTTCTGACCATTACTTTCACTAAAACAAAAAATTAAAGAAGCGCTTCAGGATTCGTGATCCTGAGGCCAAAATCGTCTATTGAGCTATCTCACATAATTTTAGCTAATTTATTAGCAGTCGACACGTAAAGTGAACTAATGCCAAAATGGCTAGTGAAGCTCAATATGTCTTCACTATTTCCCTTTTAATTGTCATTGAAGACATTTTAGAAAATATATTTAACATTTTTTATTTTAAACAATAGGGTGTGCCGAAAAAAAAATTAATTTCAGCGCGAAAATAAAATGCACAATAGGGTGTGCTGATATGTTTATATGAATTATTTGTCTAATTAAAGCAACTTGACGTATTTTGCATTTTAATTAAACTTTACAGAAAGTACCAACAATGCGATTATGTTGCGAACTGTAAAGTTTTGTCAAATTGGTCTAATTAGACATTTAACTTGAACATATTAACTAAAACTTTTTATATTTAGGAAATTGAAAGGACAGAAATCCCGGATTATGAAAAAACTACATTTTTATGGATTTTATGGTCGTGAGTTTTTATACATGTAGATTTGTGTATGTATATTTGTAGTTTTTAGTTTTTGTTTATGTAGTTTTGTATATTTTTGTTTATACTTTTTTTTTATTTTGGGGATTTTTGATTTGGGTTTACTTTTTCTGGGATTTTGGTTTTGTTTTTTATTTTCTTCGTGGATAAGTTCGCTTATCCACAAATTTTCATTCTATGATTTTAAATTTAATAATTCAAATAAAGATATTTCTAAACACTTTCATTCTTTTTTATGTTGGTTTTGGTAATTCAAAGTGGCATTACCAACTTTCATGAAGTGGAATATACTAATTTTAAGATACGATTTGACTATTAGTGGAGTCGTCTCCACTTTGGTCATTTTCGGGTGGAAGTAGGACCAGTTTGGTTAGTGGTCTTGTGATTACTCCTTTTTCTGTCGTTATGTCGACTACTCTCACAAGATCATCTGGGCCTTTGTGGATTTTGACCACTCTTCCTAGTCTCCATTCATTTGGAGCTAAATTATCTTCTTTTAAGACCACTAGGTCGCCTAATTTGATATTAGCTTGGGTGTTTCCATTTGACCCGCTTTTGTAGCTCCAAGAGATATTCTCTTTTCCACCTTTTACAAAAGGTTTGATGTAACGCCTTCAATTTCTGCCACCGATTTACTATGGAGGCAGGATACTCGTTGGAATCTATTTCTGGTGGCGCGAGCAGATGTCCGCCTATCAGGAAATGACCTGGAGTTAAGGGTTCCAAGTCGGTCGATTCATTTGACGAAGGGCTTATGGGTCTTGAGTTGAGACAGGCCTCTATTCGGCATAATTGGGTCGAAAACTCCTCAAAAGTATATTTATACCCAGTTGCCACTTTTCGAAAGTGGCTTTTAAAACTTTTTACTCCTGCTTCCCACAGACCTCCCATGTGCGGAGAGGCAGTGGGTATGAAATGCCATTCTAAAAGTTGATGAGCGTATTTCGACAATGCGCTCTCACGTGATCTGGCTAAAAATGCCTTAAATTCTGATCTTAATGATCTTGAGGCTCCGACAAAATTAGTCCCATTGTCGGATATATGTTTTTTGGGCAGCCGCGCCTAGCTATGAACCTAGAGAGTGCGGCTAGAAATGATTGGGTGCTGAGGTCGGTTGTGGCTTCTAGGTGTATTGCTTTTGTTGTAAAGCAGACAAACAGATAGACATAACCCTTAGAAATTCGACAACCTCGACCTCGGTAACTCTTTATTTCGAATGGTCCTGCAAAATCTACCCCTGTATTCGTGAATGCACGGGAAAATATGGTGCGTTCCTGTGGTAGGTTTCCCATAAGTTGGGTTTGTACGCGTTTCCTATAGATCGTGCAGACCTTACAATTATGGATAGTGGACTGTATCATATTTTTAACCCTCGGTATCCAATATTGGGTTCTAATAAGTCTTAACATTAGTTGGTTTTCTCCATGGAAAGAAATATCGTGGATGAACTTAACAATGAGACGGGATAATTGACATTTGTATGGTAGGACCCCTGGGTGCCGTTCGCTATACGCTAAGTCCTGAGAGGCGACCTCCGGTTCTTATAATGTCATCCTTGTCTAAGAAAGGGTTAAGAGGAAGCACTTCGCTTTTTGAATCGACCGGTTTTCCAGACTTTAGATTTTTGTACTCGGTACAGTAAACTCTCTGTTGAGCGACTTTAATTAAACATTGTGTCGTTGTTTTGATTTCATCTGATGAAATCTCATACGACGTTTTATTAAAGGAATCTTTTGTCTGCCTATGGGTTCTTTTGAAAAATCTTAAAACGTAAGATATTACCCTTAAAGCTCTAGATAGATTCGAAAATCTATCCAGAATATCGCTTACATCCTGTTTGGTCGTTGCTGCATGCACTTGCACTCTTTTTTCCTCGATATTTGTATTATATGTTGTCTCTTGTGTGGGCCATTTTGATATGTCTTCTTGTAACCAAGAAGGTCCCTGCCACCACAACGAATTGTTGACCAGTTCATTTGCTGGGAGTCCTCTGCTAGCCATGTCGGCTGGATTTGTTCCCGAGTCCACATGATTCCATTTGTCGTTTCCGACTTTTTCGACGATTTTCGTGATACGGTGTGCTACGAAAGTTGACCACGAACATGGTGGATTTCGTATCCATGCCAGTACGATCGTTGAATCTGTCCACAAAAAGGTTTTCGGATTCCCTAAATTAATGTTGCTTGAGATGGTTTCCATCATTTCGGCGAGTAGTACGGCTCCGCATAACTCCAGTCGGGGAAGTGAAATTGTTTTTACTGGGGCTACTTTTGTCTTGGCTAAAAGTAAGTTAACCAAGACTTGCTCGTCTTTTTCGACGCGAAGGTATACTGCCGCAGCATATGCTTTCTCCGATGCGTCGCAGACACATCGTCGAATGGGGAAAAATAATTCCATCGCGGTATCCGAATATTATCAATTTCGTGATAATTTTCCATGAAATTTGTCCATTTTTCTTTTGTATTAGGTGATACATTTTCATCCCAATTTGTTCCTTCTAGCCAAATATGTTGCATAAGCATTTTGGCTACAATTATTATTGGGGCAAGCCATCCCATTGGGTCAAAAAGCTTTGCAATTGCTGATAAGATTGCCCTTTTTGTTAAATTGTTGCAGTTTTCCATCGGCTTTGTGATGAAATAAAATTCGTCTTTGTGTGCGTTCCACCTGATTCCTAGTGCTTTCACTGAACTTGCGTCTTCGAATTCCAGGAAATCTTGGGATAGACGATGTTGTTTTGGGATGTCTTTCAATATTTGGTCACAATTGGCTGTCCACTTTCGAAGTGGAAACCCGGCTGATTGCAACACTTCAGAGATTTCATCTCTTGCTTTAATTGCTGAGTCGATGCAGTGTCCACCAGCAAGAATGTCGTCCACGTACATACAATTTTTAAGTATGGTGGATGCTATTGGAAAGGAATCTTCTGCGTCCTTTGCCAATTGTAGTAGTGTCCTTATTGCCAGATAAGGAGCACAATTTACCCCGAATGTTACAGTCTTTAATTCGTAGAGACTGATAGGGTTGTCAGGACTAGTACGATATACTATACTCTGATATTTTGTATGATTTGGGTGTACCATAATTTGTCGGTACATTTTCTCTATATCGCTGTTGAAGACATATTTGTAAAGTCTCCAGCGAAGTATGAGAAGAGTTAGGTCTGCTTGTAGTACTGGACCCGTGTGAAGAACATCGTTCAGGCTTACTCCGCTTGCTGTTGAGCTCGATGCGTTGAATACGACTCGAACTTTTGTTGATGTACTTTCTTCTTTGATGACTGCATGGTGAGGTAGAAAATAATGGTCAGAGGAGTCTCCATTCACTTTTCTGGTGATCCATGCCATATGTCCTAATTCCTCGTATTCGGTCACAACTCGATTGTACTCCGTTTGAAGAGAAGGGTTTTTTGCGAGGCGTGTCTCGTTCCGGAAGAACTGAGAGCATGCCCTTTTGAGGGATGGCCCGAGGGATATGTTCGCAGGGAATTCTCTTTTAAATGGCAGTGAGACTGTATATTTCCCTGAGTTATCTCTCGTGGTTGTACTCCTATAAAGATCCTCGCAGTATTTTTCTTCTTCATTTAGTTGTTTGCTCCTGGGAAGTTCTTCTAATTCCCAGAAGGCTGTTAGTTGGTTATCTAACGATATGTCACTGTAATAAGAGACTATTTTGTTTTGTTGCTCTTGAGCATCTGCTCGGCCTGTGAGTATCCAGCCGAATACAGTTTCTTGTGCCAAGAGCGTACCAAGAACATCCTTCTGCAATCCGTTTAATATTATCTGAGGGTAAATGTCTCCTCCCAGAATTAGGTCCACTGGCTCGTTGACATAGAATCTTTTATCAGCCAACTCTAAGTCAGGGAATGACTGTTTTGCCATTCCACTGATTTGACAATTTGGCAGATTTCTAGTCAACTGTGGCAGGACAAGGACGTTTACGTTCACAGAGAATAATGGGTCAATCAGGGACCGCAGCTCTATTGAACACGTCTCTTTGACCTGTGCAGAGAATGAATTTGTTATTCCCGAAACTTGGGCGCGAACTTTCTTACATGGCAGGTTAATTCGCCGTTTTAGTCTTTCAGTCATAAACGAGCACTCTGAACCAGAGTCGATTAGAGCTCTTGCTGAAAAACTGGTATTTTTATAGTGTATATTTACCCGAGCTGTGCCTAAAAGCACACCGTATTGGCATGGCAAGACTGAACTTGCTTATCATTTGTTTTAGAGTTTTGTCTCTCTTGTGCCTGTTTGGAAGTTGAGGCTCTATCGTCGTCATCTGAGCTCCGACTATGCGCGGATGTCTTTGACTGACTTTTTGGTATATGCAGGAGGGTGTTATGACGATGATGACATGTCATGCAATTGTACCCATTTGTACATTTTGAAAGTGTATGTCGTGAGGACAAGCAGTTCAGGCAGCTGTTGTTCTTCTTAATAAACTCCACTCGACGAGAGGGAGAAAGTTTTTTGAACTTGTCAAAATTATGTAGTTTGTGACTATTTGTACGGCACATCTGGCAGAAAAAGTACTTCAAGTTTGTTTGGAAGGACCCGACCTTTTTTTGATGAGGCTCAGGGGAATGTTTGTGGGGCTGGGGTTTTGAAGTCTTAGAGGGCTGGTTACTTCTATGGCCGGATACGTTTTCCAACCCTAAAAACCTATCAGATAAGAATTTGTTCATATCCTCCCATTTGGATATTTCCGTCTTGTTCCCTAAAGACTGTTCCCATAGTGAAAGGCTGCTCTCGGGCAACTTTTCTGCGCACAAATATACAAAAAGTGCATCCCACAAATCAATTGTATGGCTTTTTAAGGCTGTTATGCAATTATTTAATTTTAATTGTAAATCCTTAATTGATTTTCCGCAATCAGTTTCAATTGGCCTAATACTGAAGACGGTGTCTAATTGGGCCTTTACCAAACTGCGTTTATTTTCATAACGCTCATTTAAATTTTTCCACGCTATGTCAAATCCTGCATTTGTAAGTGGGGCATTGCACACAATGTCGTATGCTTCCCCTTGTGTTTTCTGGGTGAGGTGGAATAATTTTTCCACAGGGCTTAGATTTTTATTAACTATATATATGGCCGTAAACATATCTCATAACGTAGGCCATGAGATATAATCACCCTTGAAAACTGCCATGTCGCATGGCGGAAGGCGAATTTTGTGTTCGCTGATTGGCGCACTGTCGGTCTCCTTTTTGCCCTTTGATTGGAGTTGTTCCGACAACTTGCCCATTGTAGTTAAGCATTTTAAATATGCTCTATAAGAAACTTTGTATTTTTTCTTAATGGACGCTATTTCTGCTGTTTTTCCTACAAAGTCGGCAAGGGCATCTTCATAAGCATCCCTAAACTTTTCCCATTTAATTTTTAATTCCCCCTGCTGAATTCCTAGAGAAATTATGAAATGGTCGCTTATGGGTTGCTCACTGAAGTCGGTCTCGAATTCTATAATCGATTCCGCTCTTTGTATAAATGACTCCATTTTCAATTTTATAATTTAATTGGCCGAAATCGGTAGACAGATAAAAATCAGAATAGATTAAATGTAAACCTTTGAAATAAAGAGAAAAGGACAACCACTTTTTTATCGCAAAATAGAATAATTACTCACGTATTTTGTTATTTGCAATTATATTGCTAATTATTTTAAAATTTCTTTATTTTTTTTATTGCAGGCTATTTACTTGCACGTGAGTGTATTTTTTGCTTATGCAGTTTCGCCACCCAACAACAATGTGTATTAAATGTGTAACAACAACAACGTTTGTCATATTTTTGTTTACTTGTGAATTTTAAAAGAAAAGACCGATGAAGTCTTTCCAACACAAAAAAAGTGGAAATGTGTGGTTATTTAAACCAAATATAATGTGCACAAATTATTGTGCAGTAAACGAAATCTTAAAAAAGTGAAAATTCAAAGATAAAAAATTGCAATGTAAAATTGCCAGTGATTTGTTTGGCTATGTGAACCAAATGTGTTGTTGTTGTTGTTTATAAACAAACAATTAAACGAAATAAGTGAATGTGAGGTTAGATCAGCTGTAAAACAGTGCAGTGTAATTGGCCGATATTCTTCGAAATATTTGTACTGGCACTATTTTTCTTTAAGCTGTTTCAGCTAAATATATTTTTGGACAAAAAATCGAACATCAAGTTCACTTAAAAAATTTCACTTGAAAAAAATTTGTGCGGTTGAAAATATAACCACGTACCTTGTGTTATGAGATTTGTTTCTTGAAATCTCCAGCAAAGAACTGTCAGCAGAAGAGAGTCTTGTAAAAAGCTGTCAAAATCTCATTTCTGCTAGTTTTATCTCTCTTCTGCTAGTTTTTCGCCGAACAGGAGCCAGCAGAAATTCTCAAGCAGAACAGCTGTTCTGACAATTAACAAATGAAAATAAAATTTTTGCGCAGCACACGAAATTGCGAATTTTTCAGTCTTTGAACCATTTCTCCGTATATATCGACGTAAACCTTACAAAATATTAAGAAAATTAAATGCCTTATACACCTTCAGTATATTGTCAGCCACCCAAAGTTATTAAGGGTGACACTGGATAATACTTTCTCATCTGCTGGTCATGTGTCTGCAAAGGTCTCAAAGCTACGTGTTCGCAACAAGATCCTCAAGTCACTTGCCGGCAGTACTTGGGGAAAAGACAAAGAAACGTTGCTGACTACATATAAGGCCATTGACTTGCTGCACCCATATGGTCGCCTAATGTACATAACACCAACTGGACGAAGATACAAGTCTGCCAAAATACTGCCATCAGAACTGCTACGGGATGTCTCCTCATGTCTTCCGAGCCTCACCTCCATCAGGAGGCAAAACTGCTAAATGTAAAATAGCACGCGGAAATGCTGAGCAGGCAATTCCTTCTGAACTGCCACAAGCCAGCACATCCAAACCGCATCTTTTGGACACAGATCCGCCCCCGAGAGACATAAAGAAACATCTCCGTAAGCATTATGATGAGATCCGGCATCATATTACCATGCAGTTTGATCTGCATCTGGATACAGTGTGAGGTTAAACTAATACTTATCCAAACTGAATGATACAATCTCAAACACATGCCCTGCATGTGGTAGGACCCCCCATGATACTCTACATCTCTTCAATTGTTCATCTGAACCTACTCTTCTAACCCCTCTGTCCCTCTAGACAAACCCTGTTGGAACTGCACGTTTCCTTGGACTCCCCTTAGAAGAGCTTGATGAAGATCTTCGGAATGATCATTCGCTCTAGACAGGGCAATGCATTGTTAACAACAACAACACAACACAGCCACATTACTTTGGTACAACGGACGTTGGGCTTCGGCGCATTGCTATTCAAAGATACGGAATTATTGAAGATTTGGTATTTATTGTATGTACTTACTTCATTTGCTAGTAAATAACTCATAGTTTTCAAAATATTTGTAATAAATTTTAAATTTCATAAAAATATGCAATAAATTTTTATTTTGCCATATGTCACAATCAGCTGTTTGTTACTTGCTAGTTTTTGCTGGACGAAAAATCCCCAGCAGCAACTTGCAGCGAATTGGCGCTCTTTCTCTCAATTAAATGTCAAAAAGCTGCTGGATTCGCTGCTAATTTTTTCACAAAACACTTTTTTAGGAATAATTATTCATAATTAGCAGGAAAGAAACAAAGCTATGTTGTTGCAGCTATGTGTTGTTGTTGTGGTGGTGATTTTCCTTAAATTGCGCTATGTAATTAGTTTGAGTGGTTGTTGTTGTTCAACTGCTGCTGCTTTTATTTGCCCGTAAATTAATATATATGAACATTAGCTTTTTTTGTGCGGTGAACTGTATTTTTTGGCCGGTTTGTTGTTGGTAGGTCGCTGGTGCCTTCTCACGGTGAGGAAGGACCAATGTTTATACCGTCATAAAAAATATAAAAGGTTTATTAAGATCTTATAACTCAAAATTTGTATGTGAATGTCACTTTAAAACGCTTTATAAACCAATTTTATTTTTTATGAATAAGGGCAAATTTTTAAAAGGCAGATTTCCGGAAAAAAAATCCTGAAATTTTACGAACGGCCTTCCTTCTTTTTCTACTACAATTTTCCTAAAGGGGGATTTTTTTACCCTTTTTTGCATCCTTCGTAAATGCAACTCTAAGAGACGGTTGACATTTTTAAATTCGCTGCGTATTAAAATTTTTTTTTTCTTATTTATTCAGTCAATTGACGTATTTAGCAGTCACATGACTTTTGCCATGTCTCGTGAGCTATTTTTTTAATTGCAAAAAAAAAAAAATTGTTATATTTACTTATGACCTAGAAAAAAAGTATTTGAAAATAATGTCTGGAGAAATTTTACCCGAATTTTTGTATAAAAGCAGTAAACGATTTCCAAAACTTTACAGTTTCAGTGAACGACTTGTGACTACTAATTAAAAATGAAAGCTATCTTAATCCTTTTGTTGGCCCTTGTGGCTTCACTCTTCTTGGTACAGGTTAGTGCTCAAGCACAAGACAACGAAGCTGCTCCAGCTTTAGAGCCTGTTGTACCAGCTCAAGAGCCCGCTGCTCCAGCTCAAGAACCTGCTGCACCAGTTCCAGAACCTGTTGTAGCAGCTCAAGAGCCCGTTGCTGCTCCAGTTCAAGAACCTGTTGCTGCTCCAGTTCCAGCGCCTGCTGCCCCAGTTGAAGAGGTTGCTGCCCCAGTTGAGAACGCTGCCGCTCCAGTTGAGAATGCTGCCGCTCCAGTCGAAAATGCTGCCGCTCCAGTAAAACCGGGCTGTAACGCAGGTCAAGGTATTCCACAGAGGCCAAGACGTAGACCACATGGTCCACATGGACCAGGGAGACGTAACCGTCGTGGTGGACGTGGTGCCAATCGTTTTGGTGGACGTCGTGGCAACCGTTTCGCTGGACGTGGCAGACGCAATAGTCGCTTCGGCCGCCTTTAAGATGGTTATACAACGTAGGAATGTATAATGAAAAATATTTGTGATAACTCTATTATCCAAAGTTAAGTGTCGAAAAAATAAATTTGAAAAAATAAATTTGAAAAAAAAATTATAAAAAATTGTATTTGTTTTGTTGTCTTCAGAGATTGAAAATAACTGTTAACAAACCGAAAAATCTAAATCGACAAAAAAATTTATTTTAAAAGTTTTTTTTGTCTTTGAGTAACCCAAATATTTTAATATTCAACATAGAAACGTGAACCAGACTATATGAGTTAGTTTTTTCGAGTAATTTTTTCAAGGATTTCGCTTGAGTTGTGCCTCCTTTAACCGAAACAGGAATTCAAAGAAGAAAATGGTCCCCATACTGAGGGCCTATGCTGCAATAGGAGTTAAGGAAAATGATGATAATGACGATACTGAGACTTGTGGAGTAGAGACACCAAGTATGACTAAAACTAATTCAAGAGCTGTGCTCTAAAATTAATGGTTCGGAGCTTGACAATGTCGCTGGTAAAGTCCTCGGCGATACTATTCACGCTTGGACAACGCAAATGGGAATAGAGTTAGAAATCTACGTAGGTGGTCACAAACTACCTACCGTCTCCCACCCCAAAGTCTTAGGGGTGACTTTCGACATCATGCACATTTTCGCTGCCCATTCCGCCACAATTGTCTCTAAAATATAAAGCCAAAACCAAATCCTCAAGTCCGTACCCGGAAGAACTTGGGAAAAAGACAAAGTAACGTTGCTGTTAACTTATAAGGCAATTGGTCGGCCGATCCTGAACTACGCGTCAGCGATATGGTCGCCGGTACTGCAGGGCTGCAGGCCTGCCCAAACACCGTACCCAGAACCGCTGAGGGGTGTGTCCTTATGTCTCCTATACCTATAATGATATGCAGGCAGTTCTTGTCAAATTGCTGCAAACCGCAGCATCCGAATAGGCAAATGCTTGAGCTAGTGCCGCCTCCTAGGTTCGTAAGGACACACCTACCTAACCATTTTGATGAGATCCGGCACATAGCAGCAATGCCGTTTGCTCCAAAGGTTCATGTGCAGGCCCTGAAGCACATTCATGATACGTCTGTTGTCTCCTACCTTGAGCACTGTCCGATGAACGCTGGTTTGCATACTCCAACGCCTCGTGTTTCTGACGAGGAACTTCATCTTCCTCGCGAAACAAGGGTCACTCTGGCTCAATTACGTTCTGGATATTATAGCAGGTTATGTGAAACTGTAAAGGTTTTTCTGAGACAAATAAAAACTTTTTTTGTGTTTGAATTTTTTGTTTTCAACGAATATTTGAATATTTGTCGTAACTTTTTTGTTATTTTCAAAACCTTTGAAATTGTTAACTGATATTAGCTTTGTTTCTTTCCTGCTAATTATGAATAATTATGAATAATTGTTCCTAAAATAGTGTTCTTTGAAAAAATTAGCAGCGAATTCAGCAGCTTTTTGACATTTAATTGAGAGAGAGAGCGCCAATTCGCTGCAAAACAACAACAAAAAATGTAAATTCAAATTGTTAGCCAATCAGAAACGTAACCGCTGTTTTGTCTGCAAGTTTCTGCTGTACCCTGTTCGATGAAAAATTAGCAGAAATAAGACTTTGACAGCTTTTTACAAGACACTCTTCTGCTGACAGTTCTTTGCTGGAGATTTCAAGAAACAAAGCCATTTTCGATGTCTGTTTGTCGTTATTGTTGTTGAAGTAAGAGTGCTATTCCTGGCCTAACCGACTAATAGAAAAAAAATCGCTTTACAATCATTTCTGCTGGAGGCACACAATTTTTCACACTTGGTTTTAGGAAGCGTGTCATGTTTTGCCGAGGGGCGACCCCGTTTAGAAAAATTCTTTTTCTAAATAGTTTTTGATGTTACTTTTGCCGGGCATCGAACCGCCACGACTTGGTGTAGAAGGCCGAACACTTAACCGCTACACCACGGCGGCCACCAATAACAGTTATAGGTAAGGTAAAATTTAAACCAAAAAAATTACTATGAACACCCCTTATTGCTCTCCGTTTCGATTTGTTAAGACATTTTTTTTTGCATTTTTCGCGTAAAAATTAAAATAAAAGTTTTTTCAATTTGTAAATTTTGATCGGAAAGTACATAAAAGTTATTAAAAAAAATAACCTATTTTTCGATCGAAATCAAAAAATTAAAAAATATATTTAAAATAATAACAACACAATATAATAACTTATTTTCTGATGAAAATTAAAAATTTGGAAAATAATTATTATAACCAACTAAAATAATAAAAGTAACTGTTATATGCGGTCCCTGGTTTTGAAACGAGCCAGCTGATTTGTCAACTAAATCCAGGGCCGTGATATATAAAAATTACCATTTTTGACGCTTTATATGAAAAAATCAGCGGAATGGCTATGCCATTGAAAGATTCAAAAAAAAAAGTAACCCCAAAAAGAAAAAAGATAGCCAAAGTGATCCCAAAATCATCTTAAAAAGATCCGAAAATCCTCCTTAAAATGTTTCCAAAATGATCCCATAATAACACCAAAATGACCCAAAAACAACCCAAAATTATCCCAAAAATTACCGGTATATGATTGCAAAATGATCCCATAATTACCAAAAAATATAAAAACACAATGCCGTAAAATTGCACCCCTGGCCGGCAAACCTTCTAAAAATATTTTAGTTGGTATGTCTTTCATTTGATACCCATATTGGCATACCTTGTCCAATATTTAAACAAAATCTAGATACGTGGCAACCCTTTTTTGCTTCCGAGCGAGCTTTGATCTCAGTTGCTTCAACAAATATTAAAAAAAATATTAAAAAAATAAAAAAAAAAAGTAAAAAAAAAAATAAAATAAAATAAAATAAAATAAAACAAAAAAAAAAAAAATTAAATAAAATAAAAAAAAAATAAAATAAAATAAAAGAAAATAAAATAAAATAAAATAAAATAAAATAAAATAAAATAAAATAAAAAAAAATAAATAAAAAAAATAAAATAAAATAAAAAAAAAATAAAATAAAATAAAATTTAAAAAAATAAAATAAAATAAAATTAAAAAAAAAAATAAAATAATAAAATAAAATAAAATAAAATAAAAAAAAGAAATAAAATAAAATAAAAAAAATAAAATAAAATAAGAAAATGTGTTTTTTGAGAAAAATTTACCTACGCGCTGCAGGAACCAGACAAGCCGACATATGTTTCGATGATACTGGAGTTACATCTCTTCAAGGACTTTTCTTCCCGGCATTGTGAGTAACTCCAGTATCATCGAAACATATGTCGGCTTGTCTGGTTCCTGCAGCGCGTAGGTAAATTTTTCTAAAAAGAGACATTTTCTTATTTTATTTTATTTTATTTTATTTTATTTTATTTTATTTTTTTTATTTTATTTCATTTTTATTTCAAATTTACTATCGCATAATATAAGGGTCGAAAAGAAGATGATCACTGAAATATTTCCTTCCGCATTAACTTTTTCTACAAATTTAAACACTATTTCATTTTAAAAATTACAAAATTTATTGATTACTGAACACTTCACAATGTGACAAGTGATTTCTTGCTGAAACCTTTAGCTATGTCAACATCCTAACCGCGAACGGCGCCACGACGACGTTGGTTTTGTTGCCTGCGGCGTCTCTGTTGTTGCTGACGTCTGCGTTGGTTTTGTTGTCTACGGCGTCTCAAAGTTTGTTGACGTCTTCTTCTCTGTTGTTGACGTCTACGTTGCCTTCTACGTTGAGCTTGATTGTTGTTGTTATTCCCATTACCGCCAGTGGCAGCATTATTTCCAGCTGCTGCAGGAGCTGCTGCAGGAGCTGCTGCAGGAGCTGCTGCAGGAGCTGCTGCAGGAGCTGCTGCCGGAGCTGCTGCAGGAGCTGCTGCCGGAGCTGCTGCAGGAGCTGCTGCAGGAGCTGCTGCAGGAGCTGCTGCCGGAGCTGCTGCAGGAGCTGCTGCAGGAGCTGCAGCTGGAGGATCAGCCGGAGCTGCAGCTGGAGGATCAGCCGGAGCTGCCGCAGGAGGATCCTGTCCCACAACCTGTTGAGCAATCAACAATGAAGCCACGATGGCCGCGAATATTATTTTAAAAGCTTTCATATTTTCTCACTGTACAGACTAAAGCAGCGAACTCTTCTTTTATAGGCAAAAATTCGTTTACAACTATGACAAATATTTGTATTAGTAGTTCAATTCATTGGATATATAGTAAGCGCCTGACGTGTCGTGGGCCTTGTCAAAACAGTTGTTCAAATTTCGATATTTTGCGCATAACTAAAAAAGCACATACAACGTAGTATAGTATCAATCCCTGCAGGGAACTCAGACACTAGTGAACAAATTTCAGGTTCAGAACTAGATATAAAGTGGCCAATAAAAACTACTACGTTAGTGATTACATTTTCACTAGTTCGAAACCAGTGTTTGAGGAGTCGTTAAAAGGCATTTGGATTCGTATTTGAATTCAAGTTTTTGAATTTAATTTATATTCGTTTCTATGCTTAGAAATGGTTCAGAACTATAGAAATGGTACCAATAAACGAACTAGAGCCAAACTGTAGAATTTTGTACTAGTTCCAGCCTAGGACATCGCCATGTTAAATTCGCCAGTTGATTTCATGTAAAAAAGATAGTTCGCGAGCTAGTACTGGTTCGGAACGCACTAAAAGCGAACTAGCTCTGAACCAGAGATTTTCCCTACAGGGATACTACAGATTATACCACAAGTGTATCAGCTTCTATACCACGTATAATTGTAGTGAACATTTTTATACTACAGTATCAATACCAAGATTATGAACGAAAAAGTTCTGCTTCGAAAATTCTTGCTACAGTGAAAAGCTGGTGGGGTCAAATTAAGAGAATAATAACACTGTACAATAGCCAAAAAACTCCAGAGGGTTCCTCATCGCTTTCAAACGTTTTTTTTTTGTGTACTGAATCCGAATTTGAAGTGAGTTTTTTTTGGGTCACCCTCTCCAGAGGGTGGTTTGACAAAAAAAAAAAACATCCCACCCTAATAAACAACACAATCAACTTAACTTCAAGTTTTTTCGATCAATTTTATTGCTTAAGTTTTAAAAATTTCGCTGATATACTTTGGAATTTCTCGAAGCTTCAAATTTTGCATAAGTACCCCTAACCTGTAAGGTTCACACGTCGGTTGACAATACTCCTGCCTGCTTGCCTAGCACGCCTCTGCCGTCTCAATCGTTGTTGACGTCTCAATCTCATTTGCTGTCTGCGACGTCTCAATCGTTGTAGGCGTCGTCTTCTCATTTGCTGACGTCTGCGACGTTGTCTATTACTTCTGCGTGCTGCATTATTACCATTAGTACCAGTTGCGGTGGCACCAGTTCCACCGGCAGCTGGAGTAGCAGCGGCAGGTGTACCAGCAGCAGGCGTACCAGCGGCGGGAGTACCAGCAGCAGGCGTACCAGCGGCTGGAGTGGCAGCAGCAGGTGTGCCAGCGGCGGGAGTAGCAGCAGCAGGTGTGCCAGCGGCGGGAGTAGCAGCAGCAGGATCAGCAGCAGCAGGTGTGCCAGCGGGGGGAGTAGCAGCTGCTGGTGGCGGTGCTGGAGGAGCTGCTGGTGGAGGTGCTGCCGGATCTGCTGGTGGAGGTGCTGGCGGATCTGCTGGTGGTGGAGCGGGTGGATCTTGAGCCGCAACCTGTTGTAACGCCAATGTAGCTACAAGGGCGACAAACAAAATCGTGAAAGATTTCATTTTGGTTGCGAGACAAACTCAATCGAACTTGCGAGTAGTCAAATATAACTGCAAAAGCCTTGACATTAAAACTTTCTTTTATACCACAAATTCTCTTTGGAAAGCTTAAAGTTTTTTTATGCATTGCAAACAATACAAAATAATTTATATAAAAAAAAACGCAGCCAAATATGTCGACTGACGTCCATTAATGAACGCTTTCAAGGTAATCAAATAACGGTTATTTGTTCTAGAAATGATAATTTTTGCATTTTTTTTATTTTAAACAAGTAAAGGAAGTACTAAAAATGCCTTGCTAAAATTTCTTTTAGAATAAACTAGCAAATCTATATAAGAATAAAAAAAAATTGAATAAAATAAATATGTATCTACATATATAAATTTAAAGAACCTGACCCTAAAATAATCCTAAAATTATCCCAAAACGGCCCAAGAATGATCTCAAAATGATCCCAAAATGATTCCAAAATGATACCAAAATGACCCTGAAATGTACCCAAAATTATCAGAAAACGACGCCAAAATTATCAAAAACGACGCCAAAAAGACCCTCAAATGTTTCCAACATGATCCAAAATTGAACACAAAATGACTAAAAAATGTATCCCAAAATGATTCAAAAATGACTCCAAAATGATTCGAAAATTATGCCAAAATTGTCCAAAATTAATCCAAAATGTAACCCAAAATGATCTCAAAATAATCCCTAAGTTACGCTTGAATGATCCCAAAATCATCCTAAAATAGTCCAAATATGATCCCAAAAATATACAATACGGTAAAATGGTAACCCTGAGCGGCAACCCAACTTGAAAATATTTTAGTTGTATGTCGACGAAAATACCTTTCATTTTGGCATATCTCGCTCCATAATTTTAAAAAATTCAGATAGGTGGCAACCCTGTACACCGCCCAAGTGGAGGGTCTTAGAAACAATCATACTGTCTATATTCAAAATTTTATCTAAATCGGTCAAGCGGTTCCCGAGATAGTCTGGATATACAAATATACAAGTTTAACTCGTTTAAAGTTATAAGATAACAAGTAAGGAAGTCTAAGTTCGGGTAAACCGAACATTAAATACCCATAAATGCCATTTCGGAAGTAAGCGTGGTTGGGAAGCGATTTCGTCCAAGTACATCAGTTATACTCCCTATTATGCTAGTATATCTTGTACCAATTTCATCGTTCTACCGTTATCAGTTTAAAAAATATGACCTGTGAAATTTTCAAATATTCCTCCCTGAAAAGTGGGCAGTGCCACGCCTACTTTTAAAGATTTATCAAAAAAACGTAATAGAATGACTAGGGGGTTCATGCTACCAGTTTAGCCATTTCCGTTACCGATTTATGTCAATTTAGGGGATTTTCGAAATTTTCGATATCGAAAGTGGACGTGGTTGAATAGCGATTTTATCCAATTTCATCAAGTATACTCCACACGATACCAGTATGCTTTGTGCCAAATTTTATCGTCCTAACGTAAACAGTTTAAAAGTTACGATCAGTCGAATTTTCAAAAATGCCTTCCTTAAAAAAGGGCGGTGCCATGTCCACTTTATATTATTTTAGCCATTTCAGCTACCGATATATATATCAATATATGTGATTTTCGAAATTTTCGATATCGAAAAAGGGGGCGTAATTATCATCTGACTTCACCTATTTTCAATAGCAACCTACCTTGGCCAGAAAGTAAAGTGTATACCAAATTTCTTACATAAAGCCAGTGAGGGACAAAAAAGTAGTCAAAATTTACTCTACATCAAATTTACGAAATTTATGTTTGCAAAGCTTCATACAATTTTTTCAAATGAATAAAATTATCAACCGGTGGAACGACGCACACCCACGACTCTCCTAAGCGGCTGTCTACGGGGTTGTCGTTGTTGCATTTGTTGCTGTCTTCTTCTTAGTAGTAGTCGACGTCTCTGAAGGCGCTGTTGACGCGTTCTACGCAAAATTTGTTGACGTCTGCGACGTTGTCTTGTTATTCTACGCCGTGCAGTATTTCCATTGTTATTGTTACTAGCTGAGGCGGGTGTTGATCCAGCACCTGCGGGAGACTTTCCACCACCACCTAAAGTTGAAGCATTTACGTTTGCTGCGGGACTTTTTCCAGTAGAAGCTGGGACTTTTCCGTTTGCTGTTGGAGCATTTGCAGCAGCAGCTGGAGTATTGGCAGCGGCGGCTGGAGTATTTCCATTTGCAGCGAGAGCACTTGCTGCGGGAGTAGCAGCTTCTTCATCTGCGTAGTTGGCAGCATCATCGACAGCAGCAGCATCGTCGGCAGCATAGTCCTCAGCAGCAGCGTCGTCGTAATCAGCTGCAGCATCATCGTCTGCATATTCATCTTCGGCTTGGGCAGCACTATGCTGCACACATAAGAGTGAAGCTGCAAGGGCAAACAGCAAAATTGTTACAGTTTTCATTTTACAAAAAAAAAACTGCCAAACTGTTGAGAATAACTGCAAGCAAATTTATGCGGAACATACTTTTTATATCGAAGTTTTATTTAAATGCGCTAAAAGTCTTGTTTAAATATTTAAAATGAAATTTAATGAGACAAAATTTAAATGTGTTTTATTTTCCATTTCGTGTCAACTGTACAAGGCAGGGTGCACGAATAAAATGTGCAAAATTGTTTCAACTGTGCTTTGGGTATTACTCAGTTATCTTCTCATTTATGGTCTCTGGTGGAAAGTAAATAGCGGTATTGTTGCAAATAATTTTAACCTTTTCCCATTTATCAGTTGTTTAAATATGTGTACTACATTAGCAAACTTTTAAATTGTATAAAAATTCCACATACATGTTTATATTTCCTATTAAAGAATACAAATATATGACACACAAAAACATTATACTAAAAAGAGGGTGGCGCCGCGCCTACCTTCCTAGATTCCACAAAATTTGTTTTCGGTGATGATGAATTTCTACTGTGAATTGTTATTTGTATTTTCTCCGTCGCTCACTCGCAAGCACCAAAGCAACATCGTATGTTGTTGAGTCGTTGCGGGCCAGTGAGCGACAAGGCATTACCAACGACGTTCATTGATTGGTCAGTGCGATCATAGCGCTCTCACAAGCGCACCAACAATTTCATTGGTTCTCACATTTACGGACAATTGTCCCACTATATGCCGGGGTTTGCTTTAAACGAACTAAACTTGTATATACGGTACTATCTCGAGAACCGCTTGACCGATTTGGTTGAAATTTGGCATATAGATGGTAGGATTGATTTTAAGACTATACACTTCGGTGCTGCCACTTGGGGAGGTTTACAGGATTGCCACCTATCTCAATTTTGTTTAATTATGCAGCAAGAAATGCCAATGTGGGTATCAAATGTAAGGTATTTTCGGCGAAATGCCAACTAAAATATTTCCAAATAGGGTTGCCACCTTGCCGCAGTATATTTGTTTATCCGGTACTATCTCGAGAACCGCTTGACCGATTGGAATGGAATTTAGCATAGAGATAGTATTATTGATTTTACAACTATCCACTTTGGGTTGCCTCTTGGCGGATAACAGGTGGCCATCTATCTCAATTTTTTTTTATCAAATGAAAGTTGTTTTCGCCAACATACCAACTACAATATTTTCAAGTAGGGTTGCCGCCCAGGGCTACCATTTTAACGTTTTGTACTTGTATATTATAAGGTCCCTTTAAGATCATATTTGGATTATTTTTCGATCATTTTGGGATCATTTAGAGGTCAGTTTGGAAAATTTTGGGCCTATTTGGGATAATTTTGGGTTCCATTTTGGATCATTTTGTGCGCATCTTCGCATTATTTTGGGATCATTTTGCGATCATTTTTGAATCATTTTGGGATCATTTTAACGCCATTTTGGGATCATTCCCGGATCATTTTGAATCATTTTGAGTCATTTTGGGTTCAATTTTTGATAATTTTGTAAACATATAAGGGTCTTTTTAGGTTCGTTTTGGGATCAATTTAGGATTATTTTGGGATTATTTTAAGGTCATTTTGGGATCATTTTGGTTAAGTAAAGTTAGCGCTAAATTGATAGCACCGAGCAAGCTTGGTCACCTAGGTACTAATTCTTTATGACACATAGATTTATTTCGCGTTACGATAATGAAACTTTTCTGGGGCCATAACCATTTTCGAAAATATTTATTTTCCGCATATCGTCTTGTATGTACACCAACACTTTGAAACTGGCATAGAAATGATAAAAGCCTCTTTTACGCAAAGTTATTGGTCGGCAACCGCCGTGGTGCAGCGGTAGTGTGCTAAGCCTACTACACCAAGCGACCTGGTATCGGCCCCCGGTCAAAGCAACATCAAAAATTATTTAGAAAAAGAATTTTTCTAAACAGGGTTGCCCCCTCGGCAGTAGTTTGCCAAACTCTCCGGGTGTATTGCTGCCACAAGAAGCTTCTCAGCAAAAACTCATTTGCTTTGCAAGCGCCGTTCGGAGTCAACAAAAAAATGTAGGCCCTGCCAAATTGTAGGAAAAAAATCAAAGCAGAACACTACAAGTTGGAAGAGCAGCTCGGCAAAAATATCGTTACAGGTTATGATAACGCCGCCATTAGTTTTATTTTTTTTTTTTTTTTAATGGCTATCTTTTTTCTTTTTGGGGTTACTTTTTTTTTGAAACTTTCAATGGCATAGCCATTCCGCTGATTTTTTATATAAAGCGTCAAAAATGATAATTTTTATATATCACGGCCCTGGATTTAGTTGACAAATCAGCTGGCTCGTTCCAAAACCAGGGACCGCATATAACAGTTACTTTTATTATTTAAGTTGGTAATAATAATTATTTTCCAAATTTTTAATTTTCATCAGAAAATAAGTTATTATATTATGTTGTTATTATTTTAAATTTATTTTTTCATTTTTTGATTTCGATCGAAAAATAGGTTATTTTTTTAATAACTTTTATGTATTTTCCGATCAAAATTTACTAATTGAAAAAACTTTTATTTTAATTTTTACGGGAAAAATGCAAAAAAAATGTCTTAACAAATCGAAACGGAGAGCAATAAAGGGTGTTCATAGTAATTTTTTTGGTTTAAATTTTACCTTACCTATAACTGTTATTTGCGGTCCCTGTCTAAAACACAGTATCTGTTGTGTAAAAAATACCTAATACCGGACGCTGAGAATTTACATTTTTTGTTGTTGTTTTGCTATGTCACCGATCAGCTGTTCCTGCTTGCTGGTTTCTGCTGGATGAAAAATCGCCAGCAATAACTTGCAGCGAATTAGCGCTCTCTCTCTCAATTAAATGTCAAAAAGCTGCTGAATTCGCTGCTAATTTTTTCAAAGAACACTATTTTAGGAACAATTATTCATAATTATTCATAATTAGCAGGAAAGAAACAAAGCTAATATCAGTAAACAATTTCAAAGGTTTTGAAAATAACAAAAAAGTTACGACAAATATTCAAATATTCGTTGAAAACAAAAATTCAAACACAAAAAAAGTTTTTTTATTGTCTCAGAAAAACCTTTACAGTTTCAAATAACCTGCTACAATATCCAGAACGTAATTGAGCCAGAGTGACCCTTGTTTCGCGAGGAAGATGAAGTTCCTCGTGAGAAACACGAGGCGTTGGAGTATGCAAACCCGCGTTCATCGGACAGAGCTCAAGGTAGGAGACAACAGACGTATCATGAATGTGCTTCAGGGCCTGCACATGAACCTTTGGAGCAAACGGCATTGCTGCTATGTGCCGGATCTCATCAAAATTGTTAGGTAGGTGTGTCCTTACGTTCCTAGGAGGCGGCACTAGCTCAAGCATTTGCCTATTCGGATGCTGCGGTTTGCAGCAATTTGACAAGAACTGCCTGCATATCATTATAGGTATAGGAGACATAAGGACACACCCCTCAGCGGTTCTGAGTACGGTGTTTGGGCAGGCCTGCAGCCCTGCAGCACCGGCGACCATATCGCTGACGCGTAGTTCAAGATCGGCCGACCAATTGTCTTATAAGTTAACAGCAACGTTACTTTGTCTTTTTCCCAAGTTCTTCCGGGTACGGACTTGAGGATTTGGTTTTGGCTTTATATTTTAGAGACAATTGTGGCGGAATGGGCAGCGAAAATGTGCATGATGTCGAAAGTCACCCCTAAGACTTTGGGGTGGGAGACGGTAGGTAGTTTGTGACCACCTACGTAGATTTCTAACTCTATTCCCATTTGCGTTGTCCAAGCGTGAATAGTATCGCCGAGGACTTTACCAGCGACATTGTCAAGCTCCGAACCATTAATTTTAGAGCACAGCTCTTGAATTAGTTTTAGTCATACTTGGTGTCTCTACTCCACAAGTCTCAGTATCATCATTGTCATCATTTTCCTTAACTCCTATTGGAGCATAGGCCCTCAGTATGGGGACCATTTTCTTCTTTGAATTCCTGTTTCGGTTAAAGGAGGCACAACTCAAGCGAAATCCTTGAAAAAATTACTCGAAAAAACTAACTCATATAGTCTGGTTCACGTTTCTATGTTGAATATTAAAATATTTGGGTTACTCAAAGACAAAAAAAACTTTTAAAATAAATTTTTTTGTCGATTTAGATTTTTCGGTTTGTTAACAGTTATTTTCAATCTCTGAAGACAACAAAACAAATACAATTTTTTATAATTTTTTTTTTCAAATTTATTTTTTCAAATTTATTTTTTCAACACTTAACTTTGGATAATAGAGTTATCACAAATATTTTTCATTATACATTCCTACGTTGTATAACCATCTTAAAGGCGGCCGAAGCGACTATTGCGTCTGCCACGTCCAGCGAAACGGTTGCCACGACGTCCACCAAAACGATTGGCACCACGTCCACCACGACGGTTACGTCTCCCTGGTCCATGTGGACCATGTGGTCTACGTCTTGGCCTCTGTGGAATACCTTGACCTGCGTTACAGCCCGGTTTTACTGGAGCGGCAGCATTCTCAACTGGAGCGGCAGCGTTCTCAACTGGAGCGGCAACATTTTCGACTGGAGCGGCAGCATTCTCAACTGGAGCGGCAGCATTCTCAACTGGAGCGGCAGCGTTCTCAACTGGGGCAGCAACCTCTTCAACTGGCGCAGCAGGCTCTGGAGCAGCAACAGGCTCTTGAACTGGAGCAGCAACCTCTTCAGCTGGGGCAGCAGGTTCTTGAACTGGGGCAGCAACCTCTTCAACTGGGGCAGCAGGCTCTGGAACTGGAGCAGCAACAGGTTCTTGAACTGGAGCAGCAACGGGCTCTTGAGCTGCTACAACAGGTTCTGGAACTGGTGCAGCAGGTTCTTGAGCTGGAGCAGCGGGCTCTTGAGCTGGTACAACAGGCTCTAAAGCTGGAGCAGCTTCATCTTCGGCGACATCATCATATGCTTCATCATCATAGTCTTCAGGTTCGTTGTCTTGTGCTTGAGCACTAACCTGTACCAAGAAGAGTGAAGCCACAAGGGCCAACAAAAGGATTAAGAAAGCTTTCATTTTTAATTAGTAGTCACAAGTCGTTAACTGAAACTGTAAAATTTTGGAAATCGTTTACTGCTTTTATACACAAATTCGGGTAAAATTTCTCCAGACATTATTTTCAAATACTTTTTTTCTAGGTCATAAGTAAATATAACAATTTTTTTTTTTTTTGCCATTAAAAAAATAGCTCACGAGACATGGCAAAAGTCACATGTTTGTTAAATACGTCAATTGACTGAATAAATAAGAAAAACAAATTTTATTACGCAGCGAATTTAAAAATATCAACCGTCTCTTAAATGTAAGGACTGTTGTAGAAATATTACCCTAGCATTCAATAAAGTAAATAAAAAATAGAATAAAAAAATATTTTTAATTTAAAATGTTTTTTAAATGAACTAAAAACTGGAAAATAATTTCCCCTCTGCCTACATAGATTCTTCGCCACGTAAAGCTTATCCGGAACATTGGTGAGTGGGAATTCTTATAGGTATTAAATAGTACTTGGAGTTTCAAATGTATAAAAACATTGGCGCATGATAAAGATGGTTCGCATTAATTTCTAACAATCTTATTACCGATTTGAGCTTTTCTAAACAAAAAAAAACATCATTTCACGATATAGCAAGCGCCAAAATTCGGCAATTTTCTACGTTTACACGCTTTACGCGGTGTTTCTATGGTTACATGAATAAAATTATTATTTTTTAAGCAATATAAAATACATCATGTTGTTGTTGTTGTAGCGAGGCGTAGCCCTGCCCAAATGTCAGACAGGGTCACCCCGAGTGTATTGCTCTTGGCCGGCTCGATATAAGAAAACGGCCCGGGTCGTTTCGGCATGTGGGTACAGCACAAGTACTGGTACCATTCTCGTAGAACCGGCAATACAAGAAACTAGCCGTGTAGGCCATGTAGGTCATTTAGCGTTACATCATCTTTCCTTCGTGCAACAGTGACTGCGCCTAAATGTATGCAGAGGACGTTGAAGATTGTATGTTCGAATAAGTGAAATTCTAATATTCGAAATTTCGATGTTGTTGATGGCGCTGAAAACGCATTATAGCATGCGGCATTATAGTATGCGTACGAAATATTCAGATAGCTATAAGGAAGATAAGCCGATAAATAGGACTTTTGCAATTAAAGCAATATTTTGGATTTTTTTTTTTTCGTATAATGCATTGTCAGCGAAACCTGAACGATGGTGAAAATTTCAAAACCCTAGCTCAACGGGAAGTTAGTTCAAAATCCAAAGCAAAATCTCTGGAAATGAAACTTTATCTCTACCCGTGCGCCACCTATCTGAATTATTTTTTCGTTATATTGCGTGGGGGCAGAAAACTAAACGTTGGTGAAAATTTCATGATTCTACCTCAACGGGAAGTTCGTTGAAAAACGAATTAATCGACACAGAAAACAGACCTTCGCATTTCTTAAATAGAGCGACTCACGCGCCACCTAGCGGGTCCAATTTTTTTTTGAACATTTGGAAATTGATTAAGTAATACACACGCTAAATATCAGATAAATCGGCCATAATTAGGATTTTCAGTTTTTATTACCCCGATCTCAGCTCCACCTAGCGGATTTTTTTTTTAGGAAAATATTTCTTTTCATAGTAGTAATACATATTCCGAATTTCAGCCAAATCGGATCATAAATGCGATTTTTGAAAATATAGCGACCCACGCGCCACCTATCGAATTTTTTTTTTCATAATATTGCATTGTCATCGTGACCTGAACTGTGGTGAAAATTTCAAGACCCTAGCAAAACAGGAAGTTGGTTCAAAATCGAATGCAATAATCCGGGCACAAGAACGACGAAAGCGACCTAATAAAAACATTTTAAAAAACAGGAGATGGCTAAAAGTCGGATGACTAAGTTTTTCAATTTGTCAGTTGATTAAATAAGGAGCTTAATAAGGAAACTTTTAAATTGACTTAAAATTGAATCAATTTTGTTTACTAATTTTTATGTTTTTTTATTTTATTTCATTCTAGTTTTATTTTATACTATTTTATTTTTTTTATTCCTTTTTTCTTTTTTTTAATTTTATTTTGTTTTATTATATTTTATTTTATTTTATTTAATTTAATTTAATTTAATTTAATTTAATTTAATTTAATTTAATTTAATTTAATTTAATTTAATTTAATTTTATTTTATTTTATTTTATTTTATTTTATTTTATTTTATTTTATTTTATTTTATTTTATTTTATTTTATTTTATTTTATTTTATTTTATTTTATTTTATTTTATTTTATTTTATTTTATTTTATTTTATTTTATTTTATTTTATTTTATTTTATTTTATTTTATTTTATTTTATTTTATTTTATTTTATTTTATTTTATTTTATTTTATTTTATTTTATTTTATTTTATTTTATTTTATTTTATTTTATTTTATTTTATTTTATTTTATTTTATTTTATTTTATTTTATTTTATTTTATTTTATTTTTTATTTTATTTTATTTTTTTTTTTTTTATTTTTTTTTTTTTTATTTTTTTTTTATTTTTTTTTAATATTTTTTGAAGCAGCTGAGATCAAAGCTCGCTCGGAAGCAAAAAAGGGTTGCCACGTATCTAGATTTTGTTTAAATATTGGACAAGATATGCCAATATGGGTATAAAATGAAAGGCATCTTCGGTGACATACCAACTAAAATATTTTTAGAAGGTTTGCCGGCCAGGGTTGCAATTTTACGGCATTGTGTTTTTATATTTTTTGGTAATTATGGGATCATTTTGCAATCATATATCGGTAATTTTTGGGATCATTTTGGGTTGTTTTTGGGTCATTTTGGTGTTATTATGGGATCATTTTGGAAAAATTTTAAGGAGGATTTTCGGATCTTTTTAAGATCATTTTGGGATCACTTTGGGATCATTTTAGACCGCTTTACCGATTTCCGTCAAGCATGCTTGATTTTAAGACTTTCCACTTGGATGTTGCCACTTGGGTTAATCTCCTTTTTCCTAAAATATTAAACAAGGTATGCCATTATGGATAACAAATCAAAGGTAATTTCGGGAGCATGCCAACTAGAGATGGGAGTCGTGCGTGTTTTTGACCGTGACACGAAACGCGCACGCGTGTGTCCATGTGCTCATGTCTGAAAATGCGATTTCATGTCGTGCTCGTGCGTGATCGTGCTGGGTTCGAAATCCAAAAAAAAAAACACGAACGCCCTATCTGAACGAATGTTCAATACATTTTTAGCTGAGAGAGGTTGTTTTTGAACAAGATTTTCATATAGAGGGGTCCATTAGCTATTACGACAAAGCTCCCGTCGGAGGAATATGTAATAGATTATAAGAGAATTCAAGCGATTTCATCAGAATTTGGTAGTGGATTTCGATAAAGTCGATGAAATCTCTATCGACTCTCCCGAATTATTCACGACGGGAGCTCGCCGGAATAGCTGATATGTAGACCCCAAAATATTCTGCAATATATTAGAGAGGGCTGATTTGTAGGGGAGTGAAAAAACCGAAAAATGGGCAGTGTACAAAGCTTTTACGGAATCTTTTAAAGAGTTTTTATTTTCTTCGTGCGTGTTATGTCGTGTCGTGTTTTAGTGATTTTTGCGTGCGTGTTAGTGCCTACACTCGAAATTCTGTCTCGTGACCGTGCACAATGGGCTAGTGCCAAGTGTGGGAAAATGGCATGTTTTGAAAATTCGCAGGATACTATGCGTCAGTTCGAACAGTTTAAACCAAAAAACTACCTAAAAATATATTTTAGAGTAATCTTAGTTAAATGACAAAAAATTATCGTTTGAAAATTTTCAAAAAGTTAAAAAAAAAAAATCCAAAATGTTCCACCATCCGAGAATGTCAACGAAAAAGAAAAAAAAAAAACTAATGGCGGCGATATACCAACAGGTTATCATAACCTCTAACGAGATTTTTAGCCGAGCTTCTCTTTCCAACTTGTGGTGTGTTGATTTTGAGTTTTCCTACAATTTGGCGGGACCTACATTTTTTTGTCGACTCCGAACGCCACTTGCAAAGCAAATGAATTTTTTGCTGAGAAGCCTCTCATGGCAGAAATACACCCGGAGAGTTTGCCAAACTATTGCCGAGGGGCGACCCCGTTTAGAAAAATCCTTTTTCTAAATAATTTTTGATGTTACTTTTGCCGGGCATCGAACCGCCACGACTTGGTGTACAATGCCGAACACTTAATCGCTACACCACGGCGGTAATTGTTCAAACTTTCATGTAAAACATTTATTTTAAAGACCCGGGCCGTTTTCTTATATCGACCCGGCCAAGAGAAATACACTCGGGGTGACCCTGTCTGACATTTAGGCCGTCGGTGTATATGGCAGTGCCGTCATTAGTAGTGGTACACCGATCTGTCCTCTCCCATTCTTTCCTCCTGGAAATGTTTATTCCTGTTGTGGTCACACAACGAATTGTGTTCAGAGGGAGAAAACAGTAAGATCCCACAATACTAAAGTTTCCAGTAGTGCTTACGCCTTAGACGAACGTTTCCATTAGACGCAGAGACGATGCTGCTGCTGCCCGGTACCCCTTCAAAACGAGTGGAAAATGCCATGAATGTCCTGGAGAGCTTCTTATTGCACCACTTTAACAGATCATACTTGAAGAACATTCTCCTTCGAATTAAATTTTCTGTCCAGAACTGTGCCTAGGCACTGGTTGATCTTAACGGTGGGTGGTATTCTGTACCACTTTTCCCAGGTTGATAGTAAGTCCGCAGCGAGAGAACGATGACGAAACTTCTCCCAGTGCTACTAAGTCAAGTCACACAGAGTTTGTGGGAATTTTCCCCTGCATGCAATCGGCTAAGTTGGCTGCCTATGCTACAATCCAGGACCCACCACTGCAACAACGAATGAGACAATAACATTATCTTCAGCAATCATGATCTCACCCTACTATGGAGAAAATGCGTTTTTGCATATGAAGACTAGCTCTCTTGATTTTTGGTGGTAGCGAAATGGGCTGAGATTTTCGCATAACCGAGAAGTACCTACGTTTTCTATAAAAACAATCCAAATCACATTTTCAGTTTTTGCATATATATTTTATTAATAATTTATATCGGACAATAGAGCTAACACAATTATTTTTCACTCTACATTCCTTTTCAGGACGCATCTTAAGAGCGGCTGTTGCTCCTTCCACGTCTGCTACGTTGTTGCTTACCGCCACGACGTTTGCCACCACGGCTACCACCACGGCTACCACGACGGCTACCATGACGCTTGCCACCATGTGGTCTACGCTTTGGTCTCTGTACAGCTGCATCAGAACCCTCTTCAACTGGAACATCAGCCTCTGGAGCAGCGGCCTCTTCGACTGGAGCAGCGGCCTCTTCAACTGGAGCAGCAGATTCTTCAACTGGAGCGGCGGCCTCTTCAACTGGAGCGGCGACCTCTTCAACTGGGGCAGCAACATTTTCAGTTTCATCATCAGCTTCGGCTTCATCCTCGGCGACTTCGTCATCTTCAGCTTCATCATTGGCAGCGACATTTTCGGCATTTTGAGGTTCTTCAGCTGCGATATTATCACCAACAGGCTTATCAACATTGGTGTTGTCTTGTGCTTGAGCACTAACCTGCACCAAGAAGAGTGCAGCCACTAGGGCAACCAAAAGGATTAAGATAGCTTTCATTTTTAATTAGTAGTAGCAAGTAGTTAACTGGAACTGTAAAATTTTGTAAAAAGTTAACAGCTTTTATACCAAAATTGGTATTACATTTCTGTACTCGTCTATTGTTATGGGTCATAAGTAAATAAAAAACAATATTTTTTAAGTTTTTCTAAAAATAGATTTTGCGACTTAGTAGAAGTCACGAGTACATTTTCGAGTGTAAGCAAATGTGTTTTTGATACGTCAATTGACTGTATAAATAAAAGAAAGTATTTTTTTAATTTTGAACAAAGAATTTTGGGGTATTTTTGTCAACAAAAATGTTTATTTAATTTTGGCGAAGGTTCTGTAAACAACTCGGTGATAGACAGTCTGCTGAACGGGGAAGGCTGTCGCTACGCCAAATGGCGCAATTGCTATGAACAACTCCTCGTTGAGAGACAGCCTCCGAGACGGGCAGGGAAGTGCTTCAGATAAATCTGCACAAATCCAAAGTAGCTTCGGCTGCTTTAAGTAGTCGTCTTTCTTAAGGCGACGTGGATGTGGGTAGGGCCCTTGAACTTGCCAGGCAGGGTACGACCAAGCAGGTTCTTCGGGATAAAGAGCGCTTAGGCCCGTTTGTCACATTCAAGCTTATGCTGTTCGGAGTACACACCAAACCTGGCCAAAATGGGATCATAAAAGATCTAAAGACATTCACACCCTAAGAAGGAGAGAAATCTCCTTATTAGTAGGCACGCGGAAAGGCTAGCTATGCCCTACCGACGATGTTGTAGGAGTTGCAAAGATAATTAGGAGGAGGAAACGGTGGGACAACTCAGCAACTGCCCGGCTTTAAGCGGCTATCCCTTCCTGTATAGCCTACGCCAGATCGCGGAGCTGGACATAAAGGACTGGATGTACCTTCATAAAACCATCTAAATGGTTGGAGGAGGAGTAACGGTGTTGATTAAGGAGTATCAGTCCCTGGTTACGGCTATGTGGAGAAATCCAACAACTCAGGCATTTTCCATTTGGCAGGGTCACGGTACTGACGTTCCTAGTGTTGTTGGTATCACAACGGGCCTTTCAAAACTGGCCTGAGTGTGCCTCTGCGGCATCCACTTCAACCTAACCCTAACCTAATTTAATTTAATTCTTATTTTTTGTATTCTGTTTTAAAAGCCGAAACTGGAAATACATGGGGTCACGGAAAATTCTTTCAAAATATACTTATTTTGTAACGAGATTCATGAGATGTACTTTTAAATGAATTGATAGTTAATATCATAAACTCAATCTAATATATATATATATAAATATTTGCCCCAGTAGTATTTGCCGTAGAGGATCATGGACCCCAATATTAGAATACTATTAAACTTAAAAAAATATATGTGGCTTAAATTCTCTCGTCGATATCAAATATAGACGAGAGCTATTAATCGGGGGACCACTCTCTTAAGTTATCAGCCATCTCGGCAAGATTGATAGGATAGGATCTTGATAATGTCAAATCAGTCTTTTATATTTTAGTATTTTATATTTTAAGTCTATCATCATTATTTTAAACCCTAACCTCTTCCTCGCACCATATTTCATCTCCTGTTGCGCTGTTGTCTGCGCTGCTGCTGTCTCAAACGCTGTAGTCGCAGACGCTGTTGCCTTTGACGTTGGAGTTTCTCCCGTTGTTGTTTAGCTGCTTGTTGTCTTTTTTGATTTTGTTTTCCACGTTTGTCCTGCTGCTGTTTCTGTAGTTTTTGCGAATTTCCAGAAACTTTGGAGCTGCTATTATTATTTTTAATTGCAAGGGACTCCGTTAATATGGGTTCAGCTTTGGACCCTTTGTCGCTTTCAACTACTTTTCCGATTTCAGTATTGTCACTGGCTTCATTGTTAGTTTTATCTTCCTTAGTCTCAGCTTCCTTCGTTATAACATCATTAGCAATGTCATCGCTGTAATCTTCACTGGAATCGTTCTCATCTTCCTTTTCCCCTTCGCTAGAATAATCGTCGTCGTAGTTGATGTCATCCATGAAATCTTCACTGGAAACATTATCATACTCGCTAACATCGTCGACATCAGCGCTATCGTCTTTCGCAAAGCTGAGTGCGGCTGATTTCGACTTAAACTTGCTATCACCTCCTAACTTTCTGTTCTGTGAAGAATTGTTAGCAGCAAAACTTTGCTCTATCAAAAGTAAGGAAACCAAGATAGTACAAAACAAAGTAGTGATTGTCTTCATTTTATTTGTCCGATCAAAATTAATTTTTTTCAGAATTAGTTTGCTAGAAATACTCGTTAATTCAGATTCGTTCTTCGCTTTTATACCATGGCTTAAGTATTACAAGAAGCAAATAGAACCTCAGATGGTAAATATTAGTCTGAAATTTTAGATACATAAATACAATATCAAACCTTATTTATTTTAAACCAAAAGATAAGCAAATTTAGTCTCTGTCTTAATCAGAACAAAAAATAGTATTTGCTTTTTTTATTCCATAAATTGTATGGGCTTCCTAGAATCTATTTATTTTGACAGAGTTCAATAAAACTCATAAGTAATTTTTTTGCACGATCAAGGTCTCCAAAACTTTAACATGCGTGCTTTCGGAAATTAAAAAGAGTTGGTCAACTACATATGTTAAATTTCTACAAAGAAAGTGGCACGATGGAACGAAAATAAGTACATAGGTCAAAAGTAGAGATGGGCGTATGCATGATTTTCGCTTCACGGCACGACACGCACAATAAAAATAAATCTTTATAGATTCTTTATGAAACTTTATCATATTGATCCGGTGAAAATTTTCCACACTGGCCATTTTTCGGATTTTTCCGTTCTCTACAAATCAATCCCCTCTAATATATTTCAGAATATTTACAAAACCACCTACATATCTCATCTAAATATATATTGAATTTGAGTTAAGTTGGTGTTTTTAAGGATTTCGGACTCAGCACGAGCACGATACAAAATGGTATTTTCAAACACGAGCACACGGCCAAAAATACGCACGACGCCCATCTCTAGTCAGAAGTAAGAAAGGGCGGCCATGATGAAATAACCAACAAAAATAAGCATCATATTTGAGTTGATGTTATTGTGTTAATCGCTGATAGAAAAATGGTAAAAAGAATTAAATGAAATAAAATAAAATAAAATAAAATAAAATAAAATAAAATAAAATAAAATAAAATAAAATAAAATAAAATAAAATAAAATAAAATAAAATAAAATAAAATAAAATAAAATAAAATAAAATAAAATAAAATAAAATAAAATAAAATAAAATAAAATAAAATAAAATAAATTAAAATAAAATAAAAAAATAAAATAAAATAAAATAAAATAAAATAAATTAAAATAAAATAAAAAAATAAAATAAAATAAAATAAAATAAAATAAAATAAAATAAAATAAAATAAAATAAAATAAAATAAAATAAAATAAAATAAAATAAAATAAAATAAAATAAAACAAAAAAATAAAATAAGATGAAATGAAATGAAATATACTACTACTACTACTACTACTTCTACTAAATAAAATAAAACCAAAAATATGTATAAAAAAAGAATAAACTAAAATTAAATGATTGTTTCGCTCTCTGGCTAAAACACTATACACTGAACGTAAGCTCGATGTAATTTTCAGTACTTGAACTATAATTAACGCAGCTATCGTACTATCCTAATCTATAAATTTCATTTAACTACCTTATTACTAACTTGAAATCTAACGTTGGAGCTTGCGAAATTATATAGTTATCCAACAAGCGTCTAAAAGCATATTTCACTTTATTTAATATACTCTTAATGGTAATTTCGAGGCTAGTTTATGTATTTATGTACTCCTTCTGCATGGCGTAGCTGCAATATTCAGGCAAGCGTGCTTGCTAAGCTACAATAACATTCAAAGAGAACAATAGGAACACATGCTGTAGGAACACAGGGTGTGTCAGTTGCAGGTGATTTGGTTTCTTTAACCCACTGGCTGATATGGGATTAAGGACAGCCCCGCACTTTCAACCTCGTGCTTTACTTTGCGTTAGGAAAACCAAAAAAATTGTAAAACTTATTATCCAGAAGAGGACAACAAAAGGCTCCCTTAAAATATAACTGTACATATTCGATTCTCAATCCACTCTCGGAGCTTCTAGCTACTTCAGGCACGCTAGGTAAGCCAACCTAGCAGCTCATATGGTGCAGCTAATGCAGCTAATTAACTTCATTGAATTGGGCAATTTGTTGGTGTCATGCACCATATGAGCTGCAGAGTTCAGAAACCGAAGTTTTCAGGTGTATTGGAGCTCATTGGTGCGTGGAAGGCACACACACGTGCACACACTTTAGAAAGACAAAGTGTCTGTGTTCAATAATGGTAATAATAATTATATTAATGGCATTATATCTCATTAATTGAACTCGTTTTGGTTGGCTTATGCCCTCACCTTTTCGATGTTGTTAAAAGTGTATGGTTTCCGCAATCAACACCATAGCCATAACCACCAATAACACGACCACTTGTGTAGTACAAAATAATAATGAGGCAGCTAAGTAAGTGAATTAAAATCAAATATTTAGCTAGAACAACAACTCCTAACTTGTTAGAGCTTAACCACTGAAACAAACCAAGTAACCTTGACAACCTATAGTCCATAACCTAAAGTAAAGGCATATTTGAATACGTACATCCGTATATATGAAGAGCTACCCAGGAGTTAAAACGATTCAACACAATATACTACTTTCGGTTTCGGGGTTTCAAAGAGTTGGCACAAGGTACGCAATATATTCTCAATTCCAGCATATGGTATCATAGCGCACATAACCTAACCATCTCGGTTTTATTCCATGTTAGCTACATAGAGGCACTAACGCTTAGTACCACCGAAACTGCTGATGCTAATGTTGGCTTTAATGCTGATGTTCGTACTGGTTTTTTTTTTTTTGCTGCTTCTGTCATTATCCTTTTGCCTTTGGCACACTTTAATTAAGGTGAAAGTAATGGGCATCGATATTTATTGCCATTTATACATACATACATAAGCAAAAGCAGATAGATACGAGAGATACGCATATATATTAACAAAATCAACCTCACCATACAGTTGCTCAAACTAGTTCATTAGGAACTAGAGCAGCCTCATGTGGGAAGTTTTGTACCTGTTCTGTAATTCCATCCTCAATTGCCTTCTTCCATCTGGAACTTGGTGAGAACCTAAAAAATGAATTAAAAGTATTAAAAATAAAATAAAATAAAATAAAATAAAGTAAAATAAAAAGAAAATAAAATAAAATAAAATAAAATAAAATAAAATAAAGTAAAGTAAAATAAAATGAAAATAAAATAAAATAAAATGAAAATAAAATAAAGTAAAATAAAAAAAATAAAATAAAATAAAAAAATAAAATTAAATTAAATTAAAGTAAATAAAATAAAATAAAATAAAATAAATTAAGATAAAATAAAATAAAATAAAATAAAATAAAATAAAATAAAATAAAATAAAATAAAATAAAATAAAATAAAATAAAATAAAATAAAATAAAATAAAATAAAATAAAATAAAATAAAATAAAATAAAATAAAATAAAATAAAATAAAATAAAATAAAATAAAATAAAATAAAATAAAATAAAATAAAATAAAATAAAATAAAAAAAATAAAATAAAATAAAATAAAATAAAATAAAATAAAATAAAATAAAATAAAATAAAGTAAAATAAAAAAAATAAAATAAAATAAAATAAAATAAAAAAATAAAATAAAATTAAATTAAAGTAAATAAAATAAAATAAAATAAAATAAATTAAGATAAAATAAAATAAAATAAAATAAAATAAAATAAAATAAAATAAAATAAAATAAAATAAAATAAAATAAGATAAAGTAAAATAAAAAAAAAATAATAAAATAAAATAAAATAAAATAAAATAAAATAAAATAAAATAAAATAAAATAAAATAAAATAAAGTAAAATAAAAAAAATAAAATAAAATAAAATAAAATAAAATAAAATAAAGTAAAATAAAAAAATACAATAAAATAAAATGAAATAAAATAAAGTAAAATAAAAAAAAATAAAATAAAATAAAATAAAATAAAATAAAATAAAATAAAATAAAATAAAGTAAAATAAAAAAAATAAAATAAAATAAAATAAAATAAAGTAAAATAAAAATAATAAAATAAAATAAAATAAAATAAAATAAAATAAAATAAAATAAAATAAAATAAAATAAAATTAAGTTAAATTAAATTAATTTAAATAAACTGAAATAGAATAATTTAAAATAAAATAAGTTGAGAAGAATTTTAAATCGAACTCCAGAACTTTAAACCCCGACGACTAGTATCGAGCTAGCGTCCACTTGTTCCTCTGACTGCTGGGTTTAAGCATTTAGATACGTACAAATACCTCGGAAAAGCATAAAAAGTGTAAGTTTTTTTTGATCATTTTAACGGTGCTTGACACTAATTAATTGTTTTTATAGGCACCACTTAAGTGTCTATTTGATAGCAAATTGGTTATTTTTACATTTTGAGTGCTAACAAAATCGGATTAACAGTCAGATAATATTCATTTAAGTGTAATTTAAACGAGCGTGCATGTAAGCTACTATGAAATGTTTAATAATTCTGGATGTAAAAAAAAGTAAAGTGAATGTTTAAGTTCCCATGAAAGCGAACTTTACATGCCAAGTTGAGAATTTGATAGTAGGGGACATATAAGAAGGATTACAAGGATGGGACCAATATCATTTAAGAACTTTTCAGTGAGCTAAATTTATACTTGACTTTAAATTGAAAGCCTTACTTCTAGTTTACCTTACCTGAACTCCACTACATTCCCAGTTTTCAAACTCATTGCATTTAAAAATATTTGTTCAGCAACAATTTCAATCACGCTTTCCAAATACATAACTGGTTAATGGAAATTTTTCCGATTTAGGTATATTTAAATAATTAAACGCTTGTATGTTGTAGTAAGCCAATAAGCATCCGAATTGTATTTTAATTAAATTCACATTTCATATTAAATGAGCTGAATTAGAATCGTTTGTTTTAACTACCTTTATGTAAATTGAGGAGCTTAATGTCCTCGTAGGTATATTAAATTCATACATAAGTACACACATCACAATAAAAACAATCCCAAATTTATAAATATTTTGCTTTTAGGAGTTATGTCAAATGGGTATGCAATATAAAATATTCTAAAACACTTTGTAACTAATTGAAAAAAAAATTTATTTAAATCCATGTCGTTGCAATTATTTCATTAAAATCAAATTAAGTTATACAATATCACATTTTAGGAAACTCGGCAACTTATATTTGTTGTATTGTATGGAAAAAAAAAATGTAAATCACTGTGTACATACATATATCTGTATCTGCTTTCTAGTGGTGTGAGCCCCAAAATATTTATTACAATTCTTCATTTATTTTTGTAAAAATTTTAGTACAAAACTTGTAGTTCAAAATTTTTAGTACGTAATGGTAATTGGTCAAACTTTCATGTAAAACAGTTATTTTAAAAGTTTTTAGTACGACCCCAATTTTTTTAAATATTTAGTACAAAATATTGAATTCCCAAAATTTACATGTTATCCAAATTTCTGGTAAAAAATATTTATTTAACAAGTTTTTATACAATTCCCCAATTATTCAAATTTTTAGTACACATTTTTCGAATATTATTTAAATTTAGTACAAAATATATGTTAAACTAATTCTCGGTACAAGCCCCAATTATTAAAATGTTTAGTACAATTTAATTGTTTTTAAAAATTTTGTTATTTAATTAAATTTTTCAGTAAAAAATATTTTTTTACACAAGCTTCTAGGTCGTCCTCGTACTAACCAAAATTTTTCGAAGCTTTATTACATAATGTAAATTTTTTAGTACATATAAATATTCAGTTTAGAAGGTTTTATTACAAATCCCACAGTTTTTTTCTAAATTTTAGTACAAATTGGTTTTTAATCCTAACTACATAATAAGAATTTTTTAGAGCTTGAGTACAAAATATTTATTTTACAAGTTTTAATGCAAACCACTATTATTAAATTTTTTAGTACACATTTTGTGTATGGTATTAAATTTAGTACAAAATACTTGTTAAACCACTTTTTTTTGGTACAAGCCTTAATTATTAAAATTTTTAGTAGAAATGAATGATTATTAAAAATTTTTGTGTCAAAAATATTTATTACACAAGCTTATACTTAGTACGAACTGCAATTTTTTCAAATTCTACTACATAATTCCCCGTTTTCAGTACGAAATATTCAGTTTAAAGGGGTTTTCTGCAAATCTCACTTTTTTTAAATTTTTAGTACAAAGTTTTATTTTTTCTTTAGTACATAATGGCAATTTTTTAAATCTTAGTTACATATAACTTATTTTAACTACTCGTTTTTTGTACAAAACTCCCATTTTCAAATTTTAAGTCCAAATCTTCATATTTCACAGTTTATGTATAAAAGGTTAGTTTTTCGAATTTTTAGTACAAAGTATTTCTTTTCTTCAGTACATTATAGCAGTTTTTCAAATCTTGATTACAAAATATTTATTTACCAAGTTTTTTGTACGAAATTACCATTTTCCAATTTATAGTTCAAATCTCCATATTTAAAAGTTTTTGTACCTATAAAAGGTTAGTTTTTCCAATTTTTAGTACATAGATTCATTTTTAAAATTTTTACAAAACATCTTCGGTTTTTCAATGAACAGCTTCTTTTTTTCTAACCATTTTCTGTATACTCCTTGATATATTTGCTATGAATATTTTTAGTACAATCCTTAAGTTATAAAATCTAGTGAAAAAAATTTATTTTAAAAATTTTAGTACGAAATAAATAAAAATAAAAATTTTAGTACGAAATAAAAAAAATTAAAAAGGTGGTAAAAAAATATTCACTTTTCACATGTTCAGCACAAAATCAGGCCTTTTATATTGTTTAGTACAAAATAAAATATTAAAATATCAAAATTAAAAAAAATTTCTTTCCCACTCTGTAGAAAAACTCATCTTTTCTCCTCAAACTCTTCAACTTTCTAACTAGATATATCTTTTTTTATTTTTCGAAATAAAAAAATCTTACTTTTTGATTACTTGATCACGGAGTTGTAACACCAGGATATCAGACATAAAAAACACATACATATGTTTATACACTCATACAAAACTATCCATACATATAAACGCATATAATTTTTCCGGTCAATTTTTCATTTAATTAACTCTGGCTACAAGCAAAGCAAAAATGCCGCCTAAACAAAAACACACAGACGAGCACCTTGAAACAAAAAACAAACTAAGTTCTCTCAGACTAACGCACATATCGTCGTTCGTTTGCCAGAAGCTTGTATGTGCCAAAATTTAAATTTTGGGAAATCGTATTTGAAAGTTTATTCCTCTCGCAAAATTCGAAATTTCAATTCATCGAGATTCATCTTTTAAAAATTTTCAAAGTAAATTTTTAAAATTTTCGTTTTGCCAGAAACATGAATGTGTTGTACTCAACAAGAGACACCATAACGTATGCGTAACAATTTTGCTACACACTCATGTTTCTGGCAAACCAAAAATTTTAAAAAGCTAAAAATTCAGTTGTTAAACATTTTTGTTGCTCCAGGCACATTCGTTTTTCTGATACAATTTTCAGAGTTTGAACTACACTTTCATAAAAATATCATAGCGAACTCAATCCTGGAAAATTGGCACATTCATGCCTCTGGCAAGCGAGCAACGATATCTAATACGAGTAGATGTGTAATTTTGGAATTTAGACAAAAAATACTTCGGGGCTTTTATGTCAGTATAGAGAAACAAAATTTCACAGAGTGATGTGTGAAAGGGTATGCTGTCCTAAACTATAGAACAGTGGAGCAAAATGAAAGTTTTAAATTAAAAAATTAAATTGGCTCTGTATGTAGGTGCATATGGCTTTAAAAAGTTTTCCAGCGAGCTGCCACATGAAACAAAGCCAAAACTCAAATAAAAGCCACCACAAATCCTTTTTATCTGACGAAATTTTTTTTTTTCTAAATTTTCAACGTTTATTTTTTTTAATTTCAGTTACTTTTTGTGGCACATTATGAGGTTATGATATATTGAAATAGTAACCGGAACAATGTAGTGAACAAATGTAGCTAGAGGGATGCTACGGAACTGAGTTTGAAGGATGCAAGGCTATAATCGGACTTTATTTGGTGTAATTAAACGGAGTCAATATTGATATAGGAATAGAAAAAGGAATTGGGAGCAGTTTGTAACAATTACCTTCAGTTAGGTCTTTCAACTTGGCTTAATTAATTCACTGTTTACATTCACAACTTAAAACGAACTCTATATGACATCGTTTTTAGTACAAAACTTCAATTTCTCAAAGTTTTTATATTCTTAGTATTTCAAATTTGTTGGGTGTACAAAATCTTAACATTTCAAATTTTTAGTACAAACTTTCAGTTTTTTAATTTTTAATACAAAAATACTTTTTATTTTTTACTACAAAATTTTAGTTTTTGAAAATATATTTAACTTTCAGAACAAGATCTCAATTGTTTTAAATACTCATTTTTTAAGACAATTTTAAGCACAAAATCCCAATTTATGTATATTCAAAAATTTAAAAATGTAGTAAAAATATGTTAGTTTTTCGAGTTTTTTACACGAAATCCTACTTGTTATAGTTTTTAGTACAAAGTCCAAAGTTTAAATATGTGGCAGAATATCTTTATACTTTAAATTGGCAGAGTGTAAAAGTGATCTTACAAAGTTTTAGTAAAAAACATTAGTTATTTAAAGTTTTTAGTACAAAATCTTAACATATCAAATTTTTAGTACAAAATTTTTATTATTTAATTTTGCAAATGTAGTATAAATCTTAATTTATGAAAATTTTAGTTACATGTTATGATGTAACAAAACTTGCAAGTAGTCAAATTGCAAGTTTTATAATTTTTAGTACAGAGTCCAATGTTTAAAGAAGTGAAAAAATATCTTAATATTTAAAATTTTCAGTGCAAGCAAAGTGGAAGCACAAAATCTTAATCGTTTAAAAATTTTTTTACAAAATTTTAACGTTTTAACTTTTTAGTACAAACTTTATTTATAGCACTGAATCTTAAGTTTTACAATTTAGTACAAATGTCAAATTTAAGAGAAGTGGTAAAATATCTTTATATTTAAAATTTTCAGAACGTAAAACGGCTATTAAAAAGTTTTAGCACAAAATCTTAATTATTTAAAGTTTTTAGTACAAAATCTTAACATCTCAAATTTTTAGTACAAAATTTTGATTTTTTAAGTTTTAAAAATCTGACTCTATGAAAATTTTAATCACAAATTATGTTACAAATTAAAATTTTTTAAAAATGTAGTAAAAATGTTAATTTTTTCGAGATCTTAGTTTCTATAATTTTTAGTACAAAGTCAAAGTTGAAAAATTTGATAAAAATGCTTAATTTATAAAAATCCTGCTTCTACAAATTTTTAGCACACAACCTTAATATTATGAAGTTTTAGTACAAATTTTTTTTTCAAATTTTTATAAAAGCTTTTCGTTTTTTTTTTTCAAATTGCTTCACCCAATGGAATTCCATAAATTTCTAAGTCCTTTTTGTATTTCTCAGCATAAAATCTTACTCTTTCGCTCCTTCTTGATAAAAAGGCTCGTAACATCCCTATTACGTTTGTATGTAAGTAAATATATGTATAAATCCTTTCACCACCGCATATGAGCCAACACATAATGGAATGAGACTTTCCTTTTCCGAAAGTGTAATTTCTCTGCGGCACCATTAAAATATTCAACACAATTATCAAAAAAAAAAAAAAAAAAAAAAACACACGCAACAAATAATGAGTTGCAGACGTTCTGCCCAGCTCGCTCACTTGCATGCCGCTCGAGGTGGAGAATGTGTGGGTGTCCCGTCGGATATTTATATATATACACCACAGTTACTATTTGTATTTATATACAAAAAGTTAGGTTATGTTCCGCTTCAAAACGACCAAACTAACCAGCAAATGCAATCATTTGGTTAAAAAGTTTTGCAAACTAAACGCTTCGCCACTTTTAGCTCAAAATTGTATGAAGTAATTTGCATGGAAATTTTACAAACAACCAAACACCAACGAGTTTTCCATCATTCCTGCTGCCATACCCATTCATACATACTTACATATAGACGGACTTTTAGAGGAACAAAAGTTTTTGCATATACAGCAGCAATTGTTTCAAAAGTGAAATATGTATATTCATTCAGATTACATTAATGAGTGGTAAATCAGCACAGTCCAATGAAATTCCAATGAGGAGCAGCCGGGGCTGGTAGTAATAAAGGAAAGTGTGGTAGTAAAGTATTGAAAATGATAAATGCAAATGCAATTTGTTGGCCCATTGAGAGCTTTGTGGGGTATGCTTAATTGGAGTTTCGAAGTAATTGTATTTTAATTTGATTACGCGAAGTGCAGCTTATGTGTGGATGAAGGAAATATCCAGGGTCTCGCTTACTTACGACTGGCGTATGGGCTTAGATAGAGTGGAAGTTGAGTGAGCTAATGAAAAGATTTAAAGATGTGGCAAAATATCTTTATATATAAAATGTTCAGTATGTAAAATTGTTTTTACAAAGTTTTAGTACAAAATCTTAATCATTCTAAGTTTTTAGTTTCAAATAATTTTTTGTACACATTTTTTTTCTTCAAGTTTTTAAATGTAGTATAAAATATTTATCTTTGAAAATTTTAATCACAATTTATGGTACAAAATTGAAACCGTTAAACTGTTTTAAAATGTAGTCAAAATTCAAATTTTTCAAATTTTTTTGCACGAAATTTTAGTTTGTATAATTTTTAGTACAAGGTCCAGAGTTGAAAGATGAGGTAAAAAATCATTACTCCAGAAAAAAAAATTAGTAGGAAATCCTGCTTCTACAAATTTTTAGTACACAATCTTAATTTATAAATTTGTAGTATACAAATTTTTTTTTTCAATATAAGTATCAAGGGTCCGGCTTGCCTTCTACGGACGTATGGTCTTAGATAAATGGGAAGTTGAGCATTAATGAAGCATTTTAGACTTTGTTCCCTATTGCGCAAGGGTACGTATAATCAAACCCATGCCTAACCTTTTTCCCTCTTTTTTCTCTTTCAATTTATGACGTCGCGTTACAACTGCAACACTGTAATTCGGCCATCGGCCATCTTGAACTGGTCCATGGTTGCCCCACAACACAGTTTTTTTTTTAATCACACCAGCGTTAAAAGTATAGTATGGTGGAAATTCTGTGTCAACTCATGACATAGCAATTATCTGATTCTGTCAAAACTGGCTAGTTCATTCTCTTTGGTTCATGCGTATAATAGATTTGGGTAGTTCATGAACTAATTAGTTCATTGAACTAGACCATGGAACTGATCGCGGGAACTAGTTCAGAATTTCAAATTCACTACTTGAACTATGAACAATTTTCGTCAAATTTATAGAATTTATTGAAAATAAGAAAACTAAAGTAAAGTCCCTGCCAATCAGAGCTAGCCATGGTGAAAACAAAATCACAAATTAGTGCTGTGCAATACCAAAAAATACTGTGGATTAGAGTAGGCATCGAAATAACAACGCATAATTCGATCATTTTCGACACAAATTAGCAACTCCAACATTTTGTACAAAGAACAAAGTTGACCACTTTTTTATCTTGTTTTTTTGTACCAAGTAATTTCCCAAGATTTTATCCGCTGCTGGTTAGTAGGGTTTGTTCTACCGTTGATAAGGTGGTATTTGTTTCCTTTAAGAGTTAACTGCAAAACAAGTTGAAAAGTGTAGGAGTAGGCCAAAAGGCTTCTTTTGATACCCCTCCCAACGTTTTTGGACGTGTTTTAGCAGTTATTTCCTAAGCGAAACAAATACAAATAATTGAACTAAAAACGAACTATATGAACTAGTTTATTTTGTTGGGCTAGTTCTAAATCTCTGATCGCTTTAATGAACTAAAACTCCGAACTCTAACGTATATCTGAGGTGTAAAATTCACTCATTTGAGAAGAAATGAAACGAAAAATGCGACAACAACCATGGTGGTTATGTTGTAAAAATATTGGAATTTGCCTTGAATCATGGCGATCTTAAGTCGTATTTTAAGTAAGTATTTGTGCATGACAAATATTAAACAGATAACAAAATTAATTCACCTCAGCAGAATATGGTTCTCAAGATCAAAATTTTAATTACAAAATCAGTCGCCAGTTGAATGACATTTCCAGGATTCAAGATCAAGCTCACATTACACGATCAAATGCTCTGATAAATAAATGTTGACACAGACTTTTCAAGGCACAATTTTAAATTTACACAAGAAGGTGTGTATATTTATCCACGATGTAAAAATAAATAAGCAAAAAATGTCAGGAAATCTAAATCGACTGAATTAAATATACTCCGTGGTATCTATCGGTGGGAGAGTGAATGGATTCGGTTCGTTTAGTCTGAATTAATTCAATAATCTAATATATAAATATATGATATACATATTTGCTAAGTAACTATAATTTTTCTTAGGTTTTTAATTCGGTAAGGTTAGGGCAACGGCCCCCCCTTTCTCTCGTTGCTTTGTTGCCTTCGCCGAGAATCTAGCTCATACTATTTGACTGCTGAACTGAGGTGTCTACCATGATGCCATCATGTACTTATGCTTGTCGGCGTCTAATTATAGCTTTGTTTTAGGAAATTTATGACAGTATCTTCGCTGTTGGATTAACTGCAGGAGTTCGTTGTTTTTATAATGTCAGCTCCTTCGCTGATGGATCTGTCAATTCTACTAAATTTAATTGGATGTTGCAATAAATTAAAAATGACAGTTCCTTCGCTGTTCAATTAAACAAAGGAAGTTGTTGTTTTAACACAAAATTTAGTTAGATCAACAAAAAATCTGTTAGTTTTACCAAATTTCTATAACTATTCAATCAACAATTGAAATTGTTAATTTTACCAGTGGCATTTTTTTCTGTGTAGGAACCCGTCTCCGAGACATCGAGCAAAACTGTGGACCAGGTGTGACCCTAGAAAGTGTTTGGACAATATGGGTGCCAAATGAAAGGTGTTGATCAGGGTTCTAACAGGTCGTGGCTCTTAGTTCCAAATGCGAACCCGGCTCCGAGATATTGACCTACATAAATGTGGACCAGGTGTGACTCAGAGGAAGTTTGTACGATATGGCAGGGATGAGTTTTAAGTTCAATGTACGAACCAGTTTCCCGAATATCGACCAATTGTGGATCAGGTGTGAACTGGAAGTGAATTGTGGAACTGAGAGTGAATTTTTGACCTATGAAGTAATGAAATTAAAATAATTTTTATACAAAATTTATGAAAAGAAACTTTGAATACATAAAAATTATTTTTGTTCCCCCACAAAACTTGCCCCCCCCCCCCCTCCAGTTGTGACCCATGTATGAACCGGATTGACCTAAATGTGGACGACGTGTGACCCTGGACGTTTTCCCAGATTTTTACCAAATGTTACCTACACAACGTTTTTTAGGAAAAGGGGGTGTGGCACTTCCAATAAAAACATAGCTTTTTATGCTGAATATCTCTAAAAGGGTTCAATATAGGAAAGGGTGGCGTGGCACTTCCAATAAAAATATAGCACAACTGAGTATAACAAACAAACTATATACTAATATTTATCGAGAACCGAAATCCAAAAGTAAAATATTTTATAAAAGTACATTTCAAGTTGAAGGCCGATTTTTACTTTACAAAATTTCTGCTATAAATAGCCTAGAGTTCTTTGTCGAGATCATCATTTCAAAAACCAATCAGTCATGGCAAAGTACTTACTTCCCTTAGCTGTTCTCTTAATTGCCGTCGTGGTGCATGTAAACTCTCAAGCCGGCATTGTGGTGGTCAATAATCCAGCCTTGGGCGGTGGTATTAATGGAGGTGTAGGTGGTGGTGGTGGTTTAGCCGGTGGCAATAATGCAGGCATAGCTGGTGGCGGTAATAATGGTAGACGAGTGAGAATAGGACGACCAAACCAAGGTAATAGCGGATCGGGTGGCGGTATTGTGAGAAGACGAAGAACACAAAGTTGTGGCAGCTCGTGTGGAGAAAGTTCTTGTGGCGGTAGCTCTTGTGGCAGCTCCGGAGGCAGTTCGTGTGGTGGCTCCTGTAGTGGAAGCTCTGGAGGATCTGTTGGTCAAAGTGGTGGTGGCCGTAGAAACCGCAATCGTGGCGGTAATCGTGCTGGTAATCGCGGAGGAGCAGGCGGTGCAATAAGACCAGGCGTAATTGCTGCTGTCGCTGGAGGTGGTAGAAGAAGAAATGGCAATGGGGTTGGTAATCAGGGATTAGGTGGAATAGGTAATCAGGGATTAGGTGGAATAGGTAATCAGGGATTAGGTGGATTGGCGGGTTGAACATGAGTTATAGTGAGTAAAATGATATATGTATGTACTATTTCGAATCAATAAAAATGGTGAAACAATTTGCTAAAAGAAAATGTATTTTATTTTAATGATGATGATGTGCCACCAGCGGCCGCGAAATTTTTATATCGGAAGCTCTTTTATGGAAGGGAGCACTTTTGGTTGTAAATTCTTAAGGCTATGTACTGGGAGCTCATGAAATTTTTTCGTAGTTTTGCCTTGCAAACCGAACGGGCGATACAGAGGAGGGAGGGGTCCTAGTTGATTGAAACTTTGCACACCTATCATATCTGTGCTAGTGAAGAAATCGAGCGTATGAGCCTTGATTTTTGATTTAAGTTTTTTTTTATAAAAATCATCCGTTAATTTTAGTGAAATGTCCCACAATCAGCAAAGTTGCGTTTTTTCTTTTTGCGCTTACGTCTTTTCAGCGCACACGGCTCGAAATATTTTAAAAATGGTTGAAATAGGTGAACCTCTAGGGCTACCTGCCTTGGACCTATGAAAAAACTAAATACTAAAATAATCGCAGATTAAAAAAGCTAGATATCTTCAGAAAACTTGGCGCATAAGTCACCCTCATAAGATTTATTTACGGTCCAAAATCTGTTTCAACCAGTCGACCCCCAGTGTACCTTCCTTGGAACTATTGAAAAAATGTAGATGCAAGTGTCAGCTCAAAAAATAAAGTCATAGTCGAAATAATGTAGTCACTAAGGTTGACGTC
>CAXKVI010000005.1:100833153-100843153 GCA_964058755.1 Campiglossa producta
TTTGGATGTTTTTCCTGCTTTCTTTTTGCTAAGTTCTATGGGACCTGATTAAAGTTTTTAGTTAGGTAGCTAGGCAACTGCAAGACCCACGACATTATCCATCCATTTTCTGATTTTTTTATTTTTTTTTAATTTATTTTTTTTTTTATCTATATTTTTAATTAAATTTTTTTTTTATTCAATAATTTTTTTTTTTAATTTTTTTTTTCTATTTAATTTTTTTATATCATATTATTTTATTCTTTTTGGTTTGTTACATTTTTTATTATATTTTATTATTTTATTTTGTTGTTTTATTTGATTTAATTTAATTTTTTTATATATTTTTTTTTTTAATTTTTTAATTTTATTTTATTCTATTTAACTTTATTTATTTTTTTAAATTTTATTAATTTTTTTTTTTTATTTTATTTTTTTTTTTTTTCATTTTATATTTTTTATCATTTAATTTTATTTTTTATTTTGTTGTTTTATTTGATTTAATTTTTTTATATAATTTTTTTTAATTTTTTTATTTTATTTTATTATTTAACTTATTTATTTTTTTAAATTTTTTTTTAATTTTATTTTTTAATTACTTTATTTTTCTTATTTTATTTTTTATTTCATTTAATATTTCTTACTTTGCTTTATTTTATTTACTTAATTTTATAATATTCTTAATTTTTTCGTTAAATACCTATTTAAACATTTCTCATTCAATTTTTTTAATAAAAATATCACCAGTGGTAACACCTATCTACATACATACGAGTACACAGATACATACATATAACCTCACTCTCATCACGACACAAGTCTACAAACACTACATCCATATTTACATTCTTAGACAAATATTTTATGGGTCAGGTTTGAATAGTTGGCAAAATATTTCGAGCTTACTCAAATGTACTAATATGTACTTTGAATTCAACCCTACACAGACACACACATTTACGCACTTAAATTCAGGCATATTTCCCCAGAAAGGATATGCAAAATTCTCTCAACTTAATATGCCATGCTTAGAATATTTACTTCATAAAAGAAAGTAAACAAATTTTTATTTCTTTGAACTTATCCCTAGAGTGCCCAAAATTGCATAGTAGGGCTGACATACATATGTACATGTTAATATCTACAAACTTATATCCTTGAAATGCACACAAATTTGAATACTTACATACATACATAGTATTTATAATATGTTGGCCATTTGAGCTGGCATGTAAATTATGATAGCACAGGTAGCTGAATATGAGCACTGAAGGCAAATAAAGTGGGAGAATTATTAACTGAGCACAAAATTGGAACGTCAGATGTAACTACTAAGTATTTGCGCTAGAGGCAAATGTTTGCAATGAAAATTTCATAAGCTTAGGCAACATATTGGATTGCGTAGTACTTTGTATAGTTAGATAAAATGTACCACTTCGATCAACAGTCAACAGGAAGTCAGAGTACTTTGTATAAGAAAAAATATATATATATTAATTTTAATTTAATTTTTTTTATTGTGATTTATTCGATTTTATTTTATTTTTTATTAATTAATTCAAAATTATTTTATTTTATTTAATATTATTTTATTTAGTTTTGTTTCATTTACCTCAATTCTGCTTGTTTTATTTTCCTTTATTTGATTTTATTTTATTTTAATTTGCTTTACTTTATTTTATTTTATTTATTTATTTTTTTTTTATTTTTTTTTTCATTTTTTTTTTTTTTTTTGTTTTATTTAATTTTTTTTTTTTTTTATTTTTTTTTTTGTTTTTTGTATTTTTATTTTACTTTATTTTATTTTAATATTTTTCGTTTTTTTTTCTAATATGAATAAATTTTATTTTGATTTTTTTTATTATATTTTTGGTTTATTTTCTTTTTTAATTTTTTTTTTATTTTTTTTATTATTATTTAAAATAAACCATATTAATTATTTTTTATACATATTTTTTTTAATTTTATATTGTTTTATTTTATTTTTTTTTTTTATTTTTTTATTATATTTTTTATTTAATTTTATTTTATTTTAGTTTTATTTTATTTTATTTTATTTTATTTTATTTTTATTTTATTTTAGTTTTTTTTTTATTATTTTTTTTTCATTTCATTTTATTTTAATGTATTTTTTTTTTTTTCTAATTCGAATCACTTTTATTCTGATTTGTTTAATTTTATTTTTATTTTTTTTATTTTTTGATAAATTTTTAAAAGTAGGTGTGGCACCGCCAACTTTTCAGGGAGGCATATTTGAAAATTTCACGGGTCATAACTTTTAAACTGATTACGGTAGAAAGATGAAATTTGGTACAAGGTATATTAGCATAATAGGGACGAAATTGCTTCCCAACCACGCCCACTTCCGAAATGGAAAATTCACCCGAACTTAGACTTCCTTACTTATTTATTTTATTTTTCCTACAACAATTCGGTATGTGAAAACCCGGTGCAACAGATTATAATACCTACTTAGTTGACTTCGGCTGTTCGCTACATTGCAGTCAGTAGCCCTAATTTACATATCTGCATACCGTTGTATACCAACCAGCTGACCCGTTAATGTAATGCTTGTAAAAATATTATTTTTATGTTCAGCCAGCACTCGTTGCAAAAACAAAATAATGATGACACTACGCCACTTTTTTCATTTTTGTAATTTTCTCTATTTAAACATTTACTTTGAAATTTCTAGCAGCTAAGTAGCCTTGACGCTTGCTCACTATCGGTGCAGTGTATTTAAGCACTCACACACACTCAGCTACTGCAGTTGGCTAGCAAATGTGTGTTTACAAAAGTGACTTTGCAAACTGCAAGTTTAAGTACAGCCAACATATAATATTTTCAAGGCATTAGAGCCAAGTCAGGCTGTGCAAATAACAAAAATGATGTTTACCGTACTACACTCAAAGTAAATATGTATGCTCAAACCAGTGCAAGTGCAAGTGCAGCCGAAAAGAGGCTTTAGCCGCTGGCTCGCTGTGCCACCACATTGCCGTTCTTGTGGGTTGTTGGGGGAATTTACTGCTTTGACTGAATCTCTCCACTCACGCTTGACGCTGCTCAAAAGCTATTTTTTGTTGTAATACTTGGATGAAATCATTCAGAAGCATATTAGGATGGTGTATTTTATTTTTTTTTTATTTTATTTTTTTTGTTATTTTTTACTCCATTTCACTTCAATTTAATTCATATTAAATAAGTTTTATTTTTTTATAAATAAAGCATGTATTTTATATTAATTAATATAATTTTATATTATTTCAATTTGTTTCTTTTATAATTTTATTCGATTTAATTTAATCTATTATATATAAATCTATTATATATAAATGCGCAATGCTTAAAAGTTTTCTCCCTTTTTTGCAATAACCACAATTCTAAGTATATAAAATTTGATATGTATCGAAAGGTCTCGCCGAGCAGGGTGTGCGACAATAAACCAAAAATTAAAGAAAATTAATTATAATATGATTTGAAATTCACACCACCACAAGTGCTAAACACGCATTCACTTTATAGAGCCGCTGTTATGTGTGTATGTACATAGGTACACTTGCATTGTTGTGCTTCCGTTCATTGCAGTTGGGGAGAGTCCGAGTGTGAGTTGTTTTGTTGGCAGCAATAATAAACATGAGCCAGCCCGTCAACTTTATTCAGTGTAGGTACAAACAGTGTTTACAAAAACAAAATCCGTGCGTGGGTATTCAGAGAAGCAAATGCTTGCTCAGACATGATGTTTTGAAAAAAAGCACAAAGCCCTTCGTGGCTAGACTTAGTGAAATAAAATAAAAAGGAAAATTGATAAAACAAAAAGAAGTAAAATAAGAAATAGAAAAGTGATTGAAAGTAAAAAGAGAAATTTGTTGGAAATAAAAGGAAAGGAAAGAATATAAAATAAATAAAAATAAAACAAAATGAAATAAATAAAATATAAAAGAATGGGAAAGGAAAGGAATGGATAAAAGGAAAATAAAGGTAAGTTAAGGTAAGGAACGGAAAATATTAGATAAAAATCAGAGGCAAGTAAAGGTAGGGAAAGGAAAGGAATGGAAAAGAAAAAAGGAAGGGAAGAAGGGAAATGTAATGTAGGTAAAGGAGTGGAAAAGAGAAGCAAATAGAGAAAGACAAAGAAAGGAAAGAAGGGAAAAAGAAAGGAAAGAAAAGTTAGCGAGGAGGAAGGTATGGAAAATAAATGAAAATAAAAATAAAAAAATAAAGAAAAGAGAGGTAATGAAAAGCTAAAAAAATAAGTAAAGGAAATGAATGGTAAAGAAAGAAAACTAAAGGAGTTACGAAAGGAAAAAAAAGAAAGTAAGGAAACGGTAGGAAAGGAAAGGTAAGAAAAGGAAAGGTAAGGCAAGGAAAGGTAAGGAAACGAAATGACAGGAAAAGAAATCTAAGGATAAAAAGTAAAAGAAAATAAAGGTAAAAAAAATAAAAGAAAGGAAATGAAATGAAAAAAAGAATAAAATGAAAGGAAACTAAAGCAAAGGAAACGAAAAAGAAAATAAAAGGAATGTAATGGAAATAGAAGAATGGGAAGAATAGAAAAGGAAAGAAAAGAGAAGGGAAGGAAAGAAAAGCAACAGATATAAATTGAGATGAAAGGAGAGGAAAGGAAATAAAAGCAAATATAATAGCAAAGGAAAGAAAAGAAATACGTATGAAGACGAACTAAGAAGAATAAATAATTATCTACATTGAAACTATATTACTGATTGGTGTAAAGAGAGAGGAAAAGGCAAAATGAACAGGATTGTATAAAAACCAAAAATGTACAAAATATGGAAAAGAAAGGAAAATTTAAGAAATAGCAAAAAGATAGGAAAGTAAAATAAGGTTTTGTGGTTGAATTTCAACCACTGGGCGAACTCTAGTTCAACTAAATTCATCTAAATTTTTTTATCCAATTTAAGTGTCAAAATTTTGTACCAGTTTACTTGCTAAACAGTGTAATGTGAAAAACCAAAAAAAAAATTTTTTTATTCAAACTCACTTATAAAAGTCCAAATCTCAAAAGAGTTTCTGTAAGCCATTTTTATGATAAAAATTGATTTAGCTTTACATAACCTCACACCAAAATACACACAGCAATATGTAACTACTCACATACCCACAGCAGGGCACTAAACAAGCGCTTCAATAGTTAAAATACCTGTGTTGTAAAGGTATTCAGCAGTAGGACCCGTGAGTGTCCAGCCGTACTTCATTTTATGCTTTGCCATGGAAGCGCCACAACTTATGCAAGTATTTATGTTCAAAAATGTGTAAAAATGAAAATACCCAGCAGTAAACCACAAACTTCCGAGGAAACAGTAAAAAAAAAGTCATTTTCAAGCTACTCAGGAAAAACACTAGCTTGAGGCCTAGCAATTTTTCATTATTGCTGTGGGTTTTTTTTTTTTAATTTTTAATAATTTATATTAATAATTAAAATTTTTGGTTAGAATAGAAAAAGTTAATTAAAGTTAAAGTGTGACCCAATAAACACGTCATAGCTTCGTGAATCGAATTCGGGAGTTGATAGTTCCACTCGTCAGCATGATTAAAATTGAATTAAAAAAAAAAAATCAACAGCCTCAAGCTCGCAATTACATTGTAAATTAAATACTACAAAGGCTGTAATACAAAAATTCCATTGTTGTAAACAAATATACATATGTTAATTTATTTTGGTTGACTTTAATTAACTTTTATTAAATTTTTTTTTTTTTTTTTGCTTATTTTTTATTGAAGGGGATGTCAAACTGACGACTTTGGGGCGTGGGACTGGCTTTGTAGGACAATAACGCTATTGAATTATGCCCATCACTGACAACTAATAAATATTTTGTTGACGTTATTTTGACATATTTGGGCCTTCGGATCCCTTTTATGTCGCATCCAATTTTTGGGACACATATATTTCTGAGTTGGTTACGAGAGTGGCAGTTAATGAAATAAAAAATTGCTTGGTTTGACTACTTGGTTAATATGTCAGAATATACGTTTCAAATAGGTGAATATTTCGATGGATATTTGCATAACGGACAACCAGTCATAGCAGTCCAAACATGATATATGTATATGGCCAAAAAAGCTCGAGGCAAATAATGAAATTCCACATTCAACAAATTCTTCTTAAAATTCTACAACAAAGGGACAAAGCGTGTTGTGAAAAATTCGCAAAGCCCCCCATCTCTTCATAAAAACCTATGCCTTACCTGTTGTATTCAAATAGGAATTATATTCCGCTTTGGTATTAATATTTTCTGTTTTCAGCCTAAAAGTATGCAACAGAAAATAGTTAGTTTATTGAATGTAAAAAAGGGTGGTTGAAAAGGATGGTTTATAAAAACAACGCAACAAACATTTAGGCTTGAGTTATGTTAGATCTCAAGTTGAGAACTTAGGGGCTTCTCAAATCTCAAGCGTTGTTTCTCAACAACTTGAGAATGATAGCGTTCTCAAAAAAGAAGCATTTTTTTATATGAAAAAAACGCTGTTTCTCACGCTGAGAAAGTGATAATTCTCCACTTATACTCAAATGGGATTCTCTAATCGGACTCAAATGTATTAATGCGACTTTGAGTAAAAAACACCGAAAACAATAAAACACGATTATCAAACTATTTCTAAGGTTGGAGAAAAATTGTAGAATTGTGTTGGATATCAACTTGAGAACTACACAGTTTTCGAAAGATTTGAAAAAAAGTTGAGCCAAGTTTGCTGGGAACAAACCGACACCCCATACGAATACTAACGCTTTTTAAATTTGTACGAAAACTAGCACCTTTAAAATTCTGTAAGGAAACTAACACTTTTAATTTGTGTCTGACTAAAAATATCACTTTCATTTTGTACCTGATTAAATTTAAGACTTTTAGGTGGTACATTTTCTTCAGAGAAAAAATGACAAAAAATAAAAGTGTTAGTTTTCGTTAGACACAAAATTTCTGGTATTAGTTTTGGTATGGTACGTCGAACAATATATAAAAAAAAATATAATCAAATCAAGTATAGATAAATAATCGCCTAATCCATCAATTAAATAATTTTGTATTTCAAGTGCTTTCAGTTATTGATAAGGTACTTTACTACCAAACGGCCAAAATCACAAAGGAAATAAAACTAACTATTAAAATTTGTAAAAAAAAAACAACGATCAAGTATCTAGCCCAAGAAAACTTCTACCCAAAACTTTAACAAGCTAGTTATCATGGTTTTTTAATCATCCAAAACCGTTCACATCTCCACATTTACTTCTCAGAGATAAGGAAATGCTAAAGTTAATAAATAGCCTATCGACAAATTACAAACTTTCATCCAATTTGCAGCAGCAATTCAATCGGCAATTTTATATTGGCTGCTGGCTTGGAAAATGGTTTTATTTCATAATTCAATTCTTTCTTTTTGCACTCTCAGCTATGTTCTTTCACAGGAAGACCTTTGTTTCGATAGAGTGAATTTTGTTTCTTCTTTTTTCTTTGAAGGAAAAGTTCTAAAACAAACAAAATTAAAAAGTTTTTGTGATATTTTATTGTCGGCCTGTAGCTTAGTTTTATTTTGGGCTGCTTGTTTCCCTTCTGCCTACCCTTTTTCTATAGACTTTGTCATACGATTGCGTCGCATGATGATAATGATGTTCATCCAATAAGATATTTGATAAATTTTAGATTGTGTTAGTGCACCCTTTTTTGGTCCTTTTTTGATGATGAGGAAATCCCATTTAATGGGTTAATATTCATTTGCTTTGTTTTGGGTCTGGGTTTGTTGGTGTATTGCAGGATACAAGGTTGAGCTACTTTTGAAATTTGCTTTTTTTCTGTTAACATTTTTTTTAGTTGCTTTCTTCTTTTACTTCGGTTCACATTTTCTTTTTAATCTAAAACTGATAACAATTGACGACCGTTTGATGAAAGAAAAAAAAATAGTTGTCAGACGGTGTTGAATCGGATAATGCTGCAAATAATATACCTAGTTGCGAAAGTAAGATAAATTAAAAAAAAAAAAAATTGAAAATTTTAGTAGACTTTTCCGTTTTGAATAATTTTGCAAACAAACTGTCTGCTATGTCTGAATTTGACTTCCCTGCAAAGTTCATACGGTCATGCCAAATGATTCTGAGCAATACCAACGTCTCCGTCAGGATTAGAAAGGTCCTTTCTGAGCCATTCGAAAGAAAACGAGGCTAAAGACAGGGCAACTCCCTTTCGTGCGATTTCTTTAACCTGATGCTGGAGAAGATAATTCGAGCAGCAGAGCTTAACCGCAATGGCACAATCTTCTACAAGAGCGTGCAATTGCTGACGTATGCCGATGATATTGATGTCATTGGCCTTAACAACCACGCCGTAAGCGCTGCCTTCTCTGGGCTGGATAAAGAAACGAACGAGGACAAGACGAAGTATCTGCTGTCATCAACGAAAGAATCGCCTTGTCAGCCAAGTTACCATTGATAATTACAAATTTGAAACTGTAAGGGACTTCGTCTATTTGGGAACCAGCATTAACACCGAAAATAATATCAGTCTGGAATTCCAACGGAGAATCACTCTTGCCAACAAATGTTACTTTGAACTAAGTAGGCAATTGAGAAGTAAAATCCTCTCTCGACAAACAAAGGCTACGCTCTATATGTCTCTCATCATACCAGTCCTGATGTACGGCTCGGAATCATGGACAGTGTCAAGAGAAAATGAGATGGCCCTTGGAGTATTTGAGAGAAAAGTTCTCCGGAAGATTTATGGTCCTTCCCGTGATGCCAACGGGGAGTATCGAAGGAAATTTAACGATGAGCTATACGAGATTTACGCAAACCTGACCATAGTTCAGGGTATTGCTATGCGAATGTAAAAAGAAGTTCCAGCACAGAAGATTTTCCTATCGACACCCGAATTCGTCAGCAGAGGAAGGGTTAGGCCTCGACTGAGATGGAACAACAAGTGGATGACTTGAACTTCCTTGGGGCTTCCAATTGGCGTCAGTTATCTCTAAAAAGGAATGGCTGGCGTGTTTTCATACGAAACGGCCAAAATCGCCTAGGCGGTTAAGCGTCAATATAAGACGCAAGCCAAGATTAGATTAGTTCGTTTTGTTGCGGTTTGACTAGGCCTGTAAGCAAGCCCGACATTTTACAATCATCGAAGTTTGTAATTATTATAGCTTTTCAAATTTGTTAGCAAATGTCAATTATTCACAAATTAATGACCATAAAACTTATGACAGTAAAAAATTTAAAAATTTTCAAAAAAAATGGGATATTTTGTAATAAAAATGAATAATGTAATATAAAAAATATATATGTATGTTAAATAAAAAAAATAATTAAAGAGGAAAAACAACAGCCGCTGCATTCAAATTGGAGTTATTTCCGCCTGGGTAGTAATATCTTTGGTTTTCAGCCTAAATGTATGCCACGGTAAATGTTAATTTAGCTGAATTTAGGGTGGTTCAAGAGGGGACAAACCATTTAGTGGTTAAATTTTATGAATAAAATAAAATAGATCAAAACAAAAATATAATAAAATAAAATTTAAAAAAAAATGTATTTAATTTAATTACAAAATAAAACAGAATAAACTGAAAAAAAAAAAATTTTAAATAAAATAATCAAATCAATAAAATGAAATGAAGTTCGATACCATCGACGATGTTATACTTTCTGTAATAATCACAACTAAGTATAAAAACGTATTGAATCCCACAACAAATAAACCTTTTATAATTTAGTTATCTCAAAAAACAATGTGATCAAGTGTTTGAAGAAGCTTCTTTAGTATCTGAGTCAATGGTTGAGTATTTAAAGGGTTTTATCGTAATAATTGATTAACTAATTTAATTTATTAACTCTCTAATTATTTCGCAGTGTATATATATAAATACTTAATTGAAAATAGTTGATAATTGAATAAAGACTTAAAGAATTTTTTGCCAAGCCATTTTTAACTTTTCAGCTAATTTCACTTCATTGTTTGTTTAACGATTCTTATAGATTTACATAAATTGCCAAGCAATTTGTTATCCGTATAATTGAAAA
>CAXKVI010000005.1:100848153-100863153 GCA_964058755.1 Campiglossa producta
TTGAAAATGTTCCCCTCCCAGTTTGAACACTTACCTTATGAGGTTTTCAAAATTAAATTTTTAAATTTTTTTGTCACCCTGTAAAAACAACGAAATTTGTTTTTTTTTTCTATAACTTCTATATTTCTAGTTCGATTTTCAAGTGATACATTTTTAGAAAGGTATTCACCAAGGCAATATTTCATCAATAGAAACTTTTAGCCCTTTTTTTCTTAGTTTTCCGGAAAATTTTTTTTTTTTTTTAAAATAGAATAAAAACTGAACTTGGCATGAAGGGCTAAAAGTTTCTATGGATTAAATCTTGCCTTGGTGAATACCTTTCTAAAAATGTATCACTTTTGAAAATCGAAAGAGAACTATAGAAATTATAGAAAAAAACAAATTTCGCTGTTTTTACAGGGTGACAAAAAAAATAAAAAAAATTTGTTTGAAAACCTCATAAGGTAAGTGTTCAAACTGGGGGGGAACATTTTCAACTTTTTTTTCCTCCATACACCGTGATACGCTCTAATGGGTAATGAGAGGTGAGAGGAATCATATCCGTAGATCAACCATCGAGTAGCACGTCATTACCTATGTGTATATTAGTCGCCTCTTACGACCGGTATGCCTACCTCGGGCATATTCTAAACCCCTAACCCGCAGGGGCATATATATAAAACCGTGGATCCGCCCCTGATAATAATACACATAAATGATTCAACAATAACAATGCGAATGCATTTTTTTGGGTTTAATGAGCATTCCCTGCTAGCATTTTGAAGAGCGTTTTCTCTTCAATATCGCATTAGTAACGCTTGTGTCACTTCTAGAAGGTGCTTTACATTGTACAACAACAAGAAACATAAATATCGCGTATCTGACTTCTTGGCGTCACTTGGGAGTTACTCCGTTACTTCGTTACTCAGTGTCGCATAAGTGCCGGTAACTTGTGTGAATTTCTATGTTAATATCAGGCAATGCCTTGGCCTAGAGCTAGCATGATCGCCTGGCATACCTAGGGGTCTAGGTTCGAGTCCGGGTAAAATGGATTTTTTTTAATAATTTTCAAATTTTTTGTCATTATTTTTGCTATCCCTCCGACGGGGGAACAGTTTTTCCCGAAAGAAGATGAGAAAAAGATGAAACAGCGATAACTTCCGCGTTACTTCTTGAAGTAACTTTATGGGAAAAAGTGCGATAGAAAATGTTGGCTGGGTTTGTATTAATTTTTTTCTGTAAACAACCTAGTTCCCACATTTTTTTGCTCATTTCTTTTTTTACATACATACATATTTTGTATACGTACTTCTGACCTAATAATTTATTGTACCATATGTATGCAAAAAAAAACTAACAGATAATAAAAATAATCACAATAACAAAACATAACAAAAGATAGTGAAACGTAAACAACATGAGCCGCACAAAAAAAAGGAAATAATTCATAACAAGTAGGCGAGTCAACATTAATGTGCGGAAACTGGGCGTCAAGCCTATACCCAATTGTGATTTATTTTATTTTTTTTTTAATTTTGGTACTTTTTTAACTTAATTTTTTTTTCTATATTTTTAATGTAAATTTTATTACATTTTTTTGTAAATTTTACTATATTTTTTGGGTTGTTGTTGTTGTTGTTGTTAACCGCAAAAAAAACTCCCCGAAGGTTTTGGGGAGTGATGCCGAAGTTGACAGTCCTTGGCTGGATATGACCCCGGTACGCTGCGGTACTCCCTTGCGGTACTGCCCGACTGTCGTGGTAGCGATTTGTGGAACCTTCTAGGTCATGTCATCCCTCCATCCGTGAGGAAGAAGAAGATGGGTAATAGAGCGTATCACCAAAAAAAGTTGAAAATGCCCCCCCAGTTTGAACACTTACATACCTTATGAGGTTTTCAAAAACATTTTTTTCAATAGCAAAACATAACAAAAGATAGTGAAACGTAAACAACATGTGCCGTCCAAAAAAAAGGAAATAATTCATAACAAGTGGGCGAGTCAACATTAATGTGCGGAAACTGGGCGTCAAGCCTATACCCAATTGTGATTTATTTTATTTTTTTTAATTTTGGTACTTTTTTAACTATTTTTTTTTTTTTTAACTTCATATTAGGGGTATTCTCTCTGAATTTTTTCCATGAAAAACACAAGAATTTAACACACTATTGTCAAAATTGCAAAGTGCAAGAACAAAAAACACACGCATTTTCATGTTTCATGAAAAAAATTTTGAAAGAAAATTTTCCAATTTTAACAATATTGTGTAAATTTCCTGTGTTTTTTATGAAAAAAATTTAGAGAGAAGACCCCTATTGATTTTCTTGCAAGCTAATTTTTTTGAAGTTTAAAAAATTTTTTTTTTTCCTGACTGACAATTGCTTCTCTGCTCTGACTCCATAAAGCTAGAGCAGAAATTTGTGATCTGGATTACTCTAGTTTTGTTTTGAGCGTACTCATGAAACAAAAGATAGAGCAACCTAGAGCAAGAAAAGTGTTCATTAAACACAATTTTGTGAAATATCTCAATCTGGCGTAAGCTAGAGTAGCCCAATAAACAAACCTTATTATTCGACCTCCTCTGAAACTCCGTCTTTGTAGTTACCCCTTGCTTTCATAAATAAAACTGCTTAACTTTTATTTTGTACATTTAAATATGTATTTATTTTATTTATCACGTTTTTTTTTTCTTGCTTATACGACGACATAAAATTATTCACAGTTTAAAACATAAATGTAGATCTACATAGATGATAATGCTGACTACTATGCTTAGTGGTGATTATGGGTATATGAATGTTTGATCGTCCTCAGAGCAAAAGAGAGTGCCTCATACATAAAATGGTGAGCATTTGCTCAGACTCAAAGAAGCCACATTTTACTCACCTGAACAAAAGCTCAAATTGTCTCATATTGTATGCATGAGGCCCAGAGTCTCTCACTAAAGCTACTTTCTATCTTTTTCAACTTTTTTGCTCTGAGCTCGTCAATTTTAGCTTGAATGAATATTTAGCGTTAATGTTTTTTTTTATTTTTAAAATAATTTATGCCCACATGAAATATTTATGCAAAAATATTATGACTCTGATTTAACTTATTCTATCCATTTTGCACATATTTTGTTCTCTCTCTTTACTGTACATACAAATTTTTCTATTTATAATTTTAAGTAAAGTGTAGAGAAAATAGATATTTTTTTTAATTTTTTATGATTTATTTGATTATTTCTTCAATTGGGTATGTGTCAAATCGTTAAAGCCATATTTTATTATTTTTTGTTTAACATTATGCATTACATTTAGCAAATGCGTTGATACTTTTTTTATTAATTCGTTTGATAAAATTGTTTGTTTTGTATCTTGATTTTTTATGCCGTTACAAACTTCTGTTATAATACACTTTTTACTACTGCAGCTGGGTATAATGAATGGACGCTCAAAAATACAAAAAGATTTCCAAGCCGAAATGGCAGTGGACCATTTCGACTACTGAGTGGAGAAGATCGCGATATTTCAAAAACGCCGTATATCAGAATTTTTTACAACAACACCCTATTTTAAAATTCGATTAAAAAACACCCTGTATCAGCTGAAACCGTATTTAGTTTTCTCACCGGTAGGACCTTTTTCAAACTCATTCTGAGATAGGGCGTTCCTGTTCGAAATTCTGAAATAGAGGGCTTTTGAAAAATATTTTGAAATAGCGTAAGATCATCTACTCATCAGTCGATATGACTCTAGCCTCAACATGTTTTCAACCTCGTCTTTCTCTTCAACAACATCTAATGGGTATGTTGGGACATTAAGAAGATCTCAACTCATTTGTTTCACGAACTCGATAAGCAAACATTTTGTCGAAATCATAATTTTCCGAGCCAACCAGAGGAGTCCCAGACGGTGCTTCGTTAGGACACTCTAAAAAAAGCGCTCATCTTCCTAAACGGGTACCGCAAAGGCTTTCAATGAAGTGTATCCGACGGGGAAGTGTCTTTTGAAATATACGGAAAAAAGTGTTCCTCTGAGCGTCCTCTTTCGTATAATTCCTAAAGACTCCGTAGCGGCTCCTATTTTTTTCAATGAAATCGATAAATGGTTCCATGCAGTGCTCTTTAGGGCTGCTCTTTTGCTTCTTATTCGAAGGTTCTTTCAAGGTAGTTTTGACAGAGTCAAAAAAGCGTTGAAGACTCCAAAAAAAGGCCAAAGAGGTTTAAAAAACCCATCAAAATGGAGAAAAAAATTTATGGAACTAGCAGTAATTTTTGATAATATTTTGGGATTCCTTCTAGAGTGCCCCTGTAAAACGATTTCTAGCTCATTATCGGCTCCGAAAAGTACTCATTTCGAGGGAAAATGCTTCGAGAAATGTGTGTTTTATAGCTGCGAATGGAGTTATTTACACTCCGTTTGGATAGCTGGGATATTTAGATGTTTTCTGAATTTCGAAAAATGACCTCAAAAACTTTCTACTTATACTACTACTTATTTTAGTACAATTACATTTGTTGTTGTTGTTGTTGTTGTTGTTCACAATGCATTGCCCTGCCTAGAGTGTATAATCATTCCCTAGATCTTCATGAAGCTTTTCTAAGGGGAGTCCAAGGAAACGTGCAGTTTCAACAGGGTTGGTCCAGAGGGACAGAGGGGTTAGAAGAGTAGGTTCAGTTGAACAATTGAAGAGATGTAGAGTATCATGGGGGGTCCTACCACATGCAGGGCATGTGTTTGAGATTGTATCATTCAGTTTGGATAAGTAGGAGTTTAACCTCACACTGTATCCAGACCTAAGCTGTGCCATGGTAACTCTTGTCTCCCTTGGTAAGATGCGTTCTTCTTCAGCAATATCCGGTGAAGGACTGTTTAGAACGGGATTCACAGGTAGAGATCTGACCAAAGTGTCTACCGACTCGGTGTGGATGTCGGTTAGAGCCCGCTTATGATGCTGCAGATTAAACGGCAAGGTAATATGATGCCGGATCTCGTCATAATGCTTACGGAGATGTTTCCTTATATCTCTCGGGGGCGGATCTGTGTCCAAAAGATGACAGTTTGGATGTGCTGGCTTGTGGCAGTTCAGAAGGAATTGCCTGCTCAGCATTTCCGCGTGCTCTTCTACATTGAGCAGTTTTGCCTCCTGATGGAGGTGAAACTCGGGAGACATGACGAGACATCCCGTAGCAGTTCTGATGGCAGTATTTTGGCAGACTTGTAACTTGTACAATTACATTTACTAAAGCTCTATGAAAACAACCGATTTATCGATTATTCGAATAGAAAAAGCTAGAGCATTTTAATTCTTTCGATTTTCGATTTTTTTTATAACTGCAAATCGTTTTCGGATATTCGACGGCGCACGTTTATTCGAATATTTGTATTTGAATATTGACTTATTCGAAAATTAATATTCGAATATTGACTTATTCGAATTGTTCGAGTAATCAAATGTTAAAGAGCTTTAGCAAAAGCCCTAATTTTTAGCTACATCATTTTGGAACAAAAAAGTTTCGAACTATAAAAAGATAAGGCAATATAATAATATTTTTTCACATTCAAAGCATTTTATATTATTTTAGTCATTGCACGTGCCATAATTATTACAATAAGTTTCATCGTTTAGAAAGCTCTTACCGCAACTTAACCGCTATCAGAGAGCGAGTAGTATCATATTGCTGCGCTCAATCTCTTTAGATTTAAGTGAAACATATCAATATGCGCATTTGTTTGATAAAGGTTTTATTAGCTGTTGTTAATTTTGTTTTACTATTACAATTATAACACAATAAAATTTGATATTCTATGATGAGTTATTATAATAATTATTATTATTCTTAGAAGAGAACTAACGACGCTTTTGATGCGAAATCGTTCTTGGCAGTTCTTTTTTTTTTTGTTTTTACTTCGCTATTTTCTATAATTCGTTCTGCTATTAAGATAAGGTTTATTTTTCCTCGCGCCTGTTTCAAGAATACTTCAGAGAAACTTTAGTACTAAATCGAAATTTTCATTTATTACACTATACGACAAAATGAACTTTTTTTCTGGGTATGAGACCAAACTAACTTGTTTCAAGAGATTAGAACTTAAGTAAAAAAAAAATGGCATTTCCCGTTTTTCGCAGTTAGCCTCAAAGATTTAACTTAGAGCTTTCGAAGTTCAAAGATGGACCCTTCGAAGATGTGGCCTTCTTGCTCCTCTTTTTTGATGGGTGTACTTTTGTTCGCCTTTTTCAATTTTACAAACAAAACAATTAGAAACCCACTTTCGAACATCGAACTTCGAAAGCGCGTTACTAAATTTTGGAGACTAACTTTGAAAAACGGGGAGCGTCATCTTTTTACTCTTAATCTCATCTAAAAAGTTAGTTCGGTCTCATATCCACTCGGCTAATGTACACTGTTCTCAATTACCTATAAAATATGGTTCCTGAAGCACATTACTCTCTGAAGTTCACTTGGCGAAGGCGTAGACGCAATGAAATGTGCAGCCTGTTTGAACAAAGTTGTCACTTTACGACATCTTTCAAGCATTGCTGACAAACATTTTCTTGAAGAAAATTTCTTCATGAGACCTCCAATAAATTGCACTAATTTCCAATTCATTTCTCCAGCTTTAGAACAGGCTGCAGAAATACAAATTACACTGTACAACAGCCGTCTGGGTATGGGACCATAGCAATTTTTTTAAGAGATTAAGACATAGTTAAAAATATGGTTTTCCCCGTTTTTCGAAGTTAGCCTCCAAAATGTAGTAACGGGCTTTCGAAGTTCCATGTTCGAAACTGTTTTTTTAATTGTTATATTTCAAAAATTGAAAAAGTCAAAATAGGGGCGTGCCCTGCTTGCCTCTCTTGTTTGAATGGTGTCCTTTTTCTATGCAAAAATGTATGTAAGAAGTGCTATACAGGGCCAAAGTGAGATCTTCTAGAAAAATAAAAGCTGCATATTTTTAATTATTACATACCTATATTTTTTTTCAAACATGAACTTACAAGTAAAGTAAGTACACCAATCAAGTAAGAGCAGGGAGAAAGTCACGCCAACATTTAATTTTTTTCAACTTTTTAAACAAAACTATTAGAAACTCGAATCTTCGAAGAGTGCAGCTTTGAACTTCGAAAGCCCATAGCTAAATTTTGGAGGCTAACTTCGAAAAAAGGGAACGCAGTTTTTTTATGTGTGTTTCAATCTCTTCCAAAAGGTTGGTTAGATTCCATACCCAGAAAAAATGTTGATTTTGCTGTAGGCATAGTGTTAGAATACATATTAATTGATATTTTTTTTTCTTTTTCAGTAATTGTTTGTTCTAAATCGCAAATACATAATTTCAAAAATCGATTTTAACTATCGTTACATTACATACTTAAATACAAGCATTAATTATATAAGATGTGGCTAATTATTTTTTACTTATCTACTACTAAATACAACGGTTTTTGAAGATACATACATAATTAGTACATTTTATTTTATTCGTATTCAATCAAGCAAAAAATTTAAATTAAAAATGCTCTCATGTGTCTAGAGATGTTTTATATGTATTTATATTGAAATTTGTTTTTGCAAAAGTATGACTTGGTTATGGTCTGTGAGCTTGTTTTGAAAGTGAAAGAGAACTAATAACTAAAGTTGAAAGAAAACTTGAAAGAGTTCAAAAATTGCTATAGGTTTATACTTTGTGCTAACTGAGTTTCGTTCGAAATCAGTGTTCCCCGCCTTACTTTTTATATCATACGATATCAACCGAAGATGCAAAAAAGCCACATTTTTCTCTTCGTATATAAAAATCATGAAGTCTCTACGAAAATAAAAAACTTATTAAGAATACTTTTGGAGACATTTTACATTCAAATAGTTTCTCCAAAACTTTCGAATTCGAAAAATATAAGAATTCGAGATTACGATTATAAAAGCTTTTTCGGCAAGTTTCCCACTTTTTTACAATTTGAGTAGATTTGGAAAGAAAAATAATTGAAAATTTTAAAATTCGTAAAGCTTTTATTAGTGAAAAAAAATCGGAACTTCAAACGAATTGGTTCGAGTTCCCGCCAACGAACAAAATATTATTTTTTCTTTAAACAATTGTTAAAACGTTTCTGGTTTGAAATTGAAACCCGTTTCATTTAACCAATTTTCTTGAAAACTGGTGTAGTTTAAATTTAAAACCAAATTTGGTTTGGCCATATATGCAGTCCGAAAAAGTTTATAATGTATGCTCAAATTTTTAACCGTGCATATATCTTATGACTTTAAACGGGAACGGATTGACCGATTTGGATTGCTAGCTGAGCTAAATATGCCAATATGAGCATCAAATAAAACGAATTTTCGGTCATATACCAACTAAGATATTTTCCAGTAGAGTTGCCACCTAACCGCATTTTATTTATTCTTCCGCATATCCACCACTATCTCGCAAAGGGTTCGAGCGATTTGGATCTAATTAGGATAGTATGCTTCATTCTTAGATTATCTACATGGATCTTCCTACTTAAGTCAGTTTCCAAGGTTGCCACCTATTTAATTTGCCAACATGCATTTAAAATGGTCGATAAATCGAGCCCTAATTGCCAAAACAGGCTGAAGTCACTTGATTCTCGGCTTTGCTCTCTGTGCGGTTAGTGTTTTGGAAATATATTTTGGAAAACTAGTTTTGTTGGTAAGTAAGATTAAGCGACAACTTCGACAAATATCGAGCTGGGGGAATGCTTTAATTTTAGACTCCTAAATGAGCCTATAAAAAGTTGAAAGATAAGTATTTTTTTTTTTTTTTAAATTTTGTTCTCGTATTTCAGGGCAAGTTGTGGTTTAAACAAAGACAAAGTTAACAAGACTTTATCTCATACAAATTGGCCGTTTAAACTAGGTTTAAACTCTCACTGAAGTTTAAACTTGCATTGAAAAATCGGGCTTTAAAGTGGGGAATGAAAGTATTAAATAAATAGATAGCTGTGAGTGACTATGGCCCGGTTTTTCAGTGGAAGTTTAAATTTAGTTTAAGCGGCCAACTTGTACGAGGTAAACTCTAGTCAACCTTGTCTGTGATTTAAACATGCACTGAAAAACTGGGCTTAAATGTGACTGATTGTGGCTCAATAATATAAGTTACATAGATGATTATATCATACTCTACTGTACTGTGTACTAAGTGTACTGGTATTATTACATCTGCATCTATTAGTAATTACATATGTTTTCCATAAACAAATTTGTGTATATATTTCTAAAGCATAGAAGAAGAAATACAAACTATTTGAGTTCAAAATATTTTGCGCTTAAATTGATAGCCAATTACTAGAGCTCTTAAAATCATTCAAAAAGTTCGAATATACGAAACTTCGATCATCGATTGTTTTGCTACTGAAAATTGAATATTATTTTTCGAACATATGATATGTTACTATTGTTCGAATATTCGATAAACTGCGTACATTCAAATTTTGATATTCGAACTTTACTATTCAAATACTGCCTTAATCGAATATTTGAAAACTCATACTCGAACTATTTGAATATCAAGAGCTCTACGATTTACAATTTTAGTTTCTCCTCTTTCTCAGGTATATATCTCCTTGAGTAGTTAGGGTAATTTAAATTTAGCTCTGGTTCTATACTCTTCCTTGAGGTAAACGAAATTTTTGTTGTTGCATAAGCGCCTTACAACATTCCTGTTAGCTGAAGATTTCAGTGAAGTGAGCGAAATAAACGACTTTGTGAAGAAGTTTGAATGTAAGTTAATAAGAGTTAAAGGACTAAACGGCAGTGACTGTAGTCGAACATGTCCTAAGATTTGCAGCTCATCATCCAGAGGCATGACACATCACGCATGCTTTTAGTTTTGCGCCTGCGCTCAACGTTTTAGCGTCCATTTTACCGACATGCAAGAGGCCATTTAACTTTGATCATGAGTACAAAAGCTTATTTGTGGACTTTGGAGTTTCGATTCCGATTTTAGGCAATACTTCTAATTGTTTTCAGAAATTTTTCGGCAAATTTTTCGATTCGAAATTTCTTTCATTCGAAGTTCCAAATTTTTTCGAGGAGCGACTTTTTGGCGGTTTCGTCCTTACCTTCATTTCCTTTGGGCATTTTTTTGACTGCGCATGTTCTAGGCGTTTTTTTTTTGTAATTTGGCTGCTTGAGAAATATCGTTGATGCAGGCGCGCGTTTTTTTGGCAGAGAAAAGTGAGTAGAGTTGCTTATGTTTGAATGTGTATGCATGTGTGTGTGTGTGTAACGTTACATATTTTTTGTTGTTTTTATTCTTTCTATATAATCTAACTAAATTTGTTTTCATGTCCTTAAATAAGGTTTAATAGTGCGTCTTAAACTCATATATGTATGATTACAAATTTATTTTAAAGCATTATTTCGTTTTCAAATTTAATATTACTTTATCATCAACATTTCAGCACTTCAGCTTTGTTTTTCTTTTTATAGCAATTTTTCACGTTAATAAATTATAGAGCGCATACCAAAAACACAACTTATGCCTTTTCAGTATCCATGCTAGTAGCATATTAAATTAAATACATACAACATTAATTTCAAATTTTAGTCAATCCACCAACTCCTAAATCCAAACATCTTTCCAAAACAACGTTGTCCAGCTGCCAAACACTAATATCTCTCCCAACATCATTATCACCTTCCTGATCATCATCATTATGTTTTTTTTTTGTTGTCAATATTAGTATGCGCCCTCTCATCGTCGCCGTTATTAGAACATTCACTGCAACTTCCTTTCCCAACTTCGTCAGCTTGCTTCGTCTAAATTTTATTTCATTATCATCATACACTTCTTATAGATCGCGTGCAAATGATCGTCAACACATCAACACCACCAACTCTCTCTTAGCTGCTGCTTTGTGCTTCTGCTCTTCTTCATCAGCTCGTCGTTCAATCCCAGCCATTTTCTTTGATCATGTGCGCCAACTCGATTATATATTTACCTTCTTTATATTTCTGACTCGATTCGTAGGCATGCTCGTACTTCCAACCTAATGGCGTTTTACAGCATTCACAATAGATATCGGCTACGGCGTGTAGCCCGGTGAGTAGAACACGTTCCTCTGTACTACCGCATGCCACATTGACTACGGAATTAAATAGATAAGCGGGTCCTTGACTACCCTGAAATGATTTAGAGATAAGCTCATCGTGTGATGCCAAATGCGCACGGCAATGAACACATGAATATGTCCGATTTGTGGACGGTAGGTAAGCTTGAAATGTTTTGACCATTTTGTTGTTGTTTGTGTAATGCGGTGTGTGTTATGATGCACTTCCACCTCAATTTGGTCAATATTTTATTGCTTGTTTATTTTTTGGTTCTGAATTTCTTATTGATCTCGTCACACGTTACGATGATATGGTGGCGTCGTCAGCTGTGTTGGAATAGAAGACAAAAAGAGAATTTGATTAAACTTATTAAGTTTATTGCAAAAAGCTTAAAAATTAAAAAAAGAAGAGAAAACCATAAACAAAACTCTTAATTTAATTAAATTTAATGTAATTTATTTTAACTTTGTTTAATTTAACTTAATTTTATCAAAAAAAAAATTGTGTTTTTTATCTTTTCAATTAACGTTTTTTACCCTTTTTCAATTAACGTTTTTACACTTTATTATTTTATTATTTTTATTTAATTTGGTTTTTCACTTTTTATTTTATTTATACTTTTCTTTCTTTAATTTTTTTTTTTAATTTTTTTTTTAATTTTTTTTTTAATTTAATTTTTTTATTTATTTCAATCTATTTTCAGTTTTTACTTTGTTTTATTTAAGTTTAATTCATTTAATTATTTTTACTTTTAATGTTTTTTTTGTATATTACTTTATTTATATATATATATTCTTTTTTTTTAATTTTTTATCTTATTTTACTTTTTTATTTCATTTTAATTTTTTTTATTTTATTTTATTTTATTTAAATTTAGTTTATATTATTTTATTTAAATTTTTTTGTTTTATTTTATTTTATTTTCAGTTTTTACTTCATTCCCTTCATATAATTTTTTTTAATTTTTTAGAATTTTTTATTTTTGTTTTTTTATGGATCTTCATTTTATTTTACTAATCTTAATTTATGTTATCTTAATTTATTTTATAAATACATTGTTTTTTGTTTGTTCGTTTTTTTAAAATTTTTTTTTTTTTTACATTTTTGTTCTATTTTTTTAGATATATTTTTTATATCATAATTCTACTCAATTTATTTCATTTTTTTTTATTTTATTTTTTTTTTATCTTACTTTGTTGTTTTTTCCTTCCTTTTTTCTTATTTCTTACTTTATTTTACTTTTTTATATTTTTATTTAATTTATTTTTTTGTTTTATTTTATTTTTTTATTTTATTTTATTTTTTAATTTTGTTGACATATATTATATTTTTTTATTTATTTTTATTTTTTTTTTGTTTTTTTTTTACTTTTTGGTGTTTTTTCCTTTTTTGTTTTTTTTTACTTTTTTTTTTTTAATTTTTTTTTTTTTACTTTTTTACTTTTTATTATTTTTATAGTCTCTTTTTTATTTGATTTGTTTTTGTTTTTGGTTTTATTTAATTTTTACTTTAATTTTACTATTTTTTTATTTTTACTTTTTTTTATTCTTATTTTTTATTATATCATAATTCACAAAGGCCCTAACTGACATTAAAAAAAAAACACAAAAAACAATTTTACATTGAACGCATGGAAATATTGTTTTGTAAATTTAAAATATCTCCGTTATTACTGCTAGTAACTCCTTAAAATTTGTAGTGTGTATTTCGAAAAATGTGTTAATTAGGGCCTTTGTGAATTAATGTAACGATATAATATATTTTTTAAATTCTTTTACTTTTTTGTGTTTTTTTCCTTTTTTTACTTTTTTTTTTGTTTTTTTTTTTTACTTTTTTTTGTGTTTTTTTATCTTTTATTTGTTTTTTTTTTATCTTTTATTTGTTTTTTTTTTTATCTTTTATTTGTTTTTATAGTTTCTTTTTTATTTGGTTTTATTTTAATATATTTTTTTGGTTTTTGGTTATTGGTTTTATTTTATTTTTTCAATTTTACTTTATTATATTTGTTGTAAATGGGTTGTTTTTTATTATTTTTGGATTTCCTTAATTTTTTTTAAATTTATTTTATTTTATTAATTTTGTTTGAGTTTTCTTTATTATTTTATATTTTGCTTTATTTATTTCATTTGAAAAAAAAAGTTTCCCCATTCTTTATTCGATTCTTTTTTTATATTTTTTTTTTCATTTTATTTTCATTTAAATTTTTTTTTCTTTTTTTTTCATTTAATTTTTTTTTTTTTTTTTTCATTTAAATATTTTTTTTTTTCATTTTATTCATTTAATTTTTTTTTTTTTTTCATTTTAATTTTTGTTCATTTTTTTTTATTTTAATTTTATTTCTTTTTTTTGTCATTTTAATTTTTTTTTCTTTTTTTTTCATTTAAATTTTTTTTTTTGTTTTTTTCTTTTTATTTTAATTATTTTTTTTTTTTTCATTTAAATTTTTTTTTTTTTTCATTTAAATTTTTTTTTTTTTTTCATTTAAATTTTTTTTTTTTTTTTTTCATTTCAGTTTTGGTTAAGAATTAACCATTGTCCAATTTTCGAAAAAAAGCACAGCCACATACTCGCCCAACCATTAAGAAAATCAATTTTCAACTTACCAACAAAAGAAATCCCAACAAATCTGCAAACTTTTCGCTTGGTTTGACTTTGTTTCGTCACAAAAAGAAAAAAACAGATTACTTTTTAGGTATAAACCATGTGGATTCACATATGCCACAGCACACCACTTGCAACAATTAGAGCAACACTAGTGAGGCAAGGCAACGACCACAACAACAACAACGATTTCCAACAACAACATTCACTAATAGTAATGCGTTTCGTCTATATACACATATATTTTCTAGTCGCCACGATATGCACCAACATTTACTTTAAACCAACTTGCAGCTCCACACTTCAATGGTTCCACAGTTTAAAAACAACTCAAAAGCATTTACAGACCCATCCGATCGCTTACTTTGCTCTTTATTTTGTTTGACTTTTGGTGGTGCGCTATGATGGTTTTGCTATTTTAGGTGTTCTTTATTATTTTGTTATTTATTTATTTGTCTGCTCTTTGTTGTGTATATCTTTATATTTTCACGTCTGCCACTTTTTCTCGTCTCGGTCTAGGGTTTGTTGTCTGTTGTTGTGCTATTGTGCTGGTTCCAGCTCTTTTTGGCTGATATTTGTTAAATGATTGCTGTTTTTATTGTTGAGTTTTTAGCGTTTGTGTGTAGTGTATTCGCAATACGCTGTGTTCTAGATATATCTACGCTCTGATAAGTGATTGTTTGTTCGATGCACCATCAACCTCACGCGGCGCTACTCCACATCAGCTGAGAGCTAAAATAATATACGACGTAGAGCACACCGATAAGCGTCAGCGTTTGTGTTGGCACACCTCCCGCAATGGCTTTGTTTTGATATTTTTTGTTGTATTTTTTTTTTGTTGTTGGTCTGACTGTCTGACTCTGAAACGTTATCGCCTAATTGTCTGTCTGTGGACCTTAGTGCTATCAGCTATCAGTTTGACGTTGTCACTCATACACTTGCAATATTTATTAATAATTTATTTATATTCGTTTTTGATTTGGTGTTTGCTTCTTCTTCTTCTTTATTTGTCTACAAATATTATATGTATATATGAACCGATATTGTGGTGAGATCTCTGTTTGCCAGTTTTTTTTATGTATTAAATTTCCTGCAACGTAGAAAAGAGAAATGCTTTTTATTATAAGTTTTTCATTTCAAAATAAATAGGTTTATTAAAGGTAATAGAAATGCTGGCTAATTCGGTAAAGAAAATTAGTAATTTAAAATACTAAAATGACATAGTTTGGTAGGGTAGACATCCTAAGTAGTCATTGTTTTATGCATCTAAAAAAAATTAAATTTTTTTCATCTATTTTTTTCATTTTCTTTTTTGTTTTATTTTATTTTATTTAAATTTATTTATTTTTTATTATATTTTATTTTATTT
>CAXKVI010000005.1:100865653-100870653 GCA_964058755.1 Campiglossa producta
AGATTACACAAATATAAACTTATTTAAAATTGTATAGTGTTTTTTCAATATTTTTTAGATTAAGTTGTCACGATAAGTAGGCAATAACAATTGTTAATATTGTTTTAATATGTACATAAATAGAAGACATAAATATGACCGACTCTGTCTTGGAACAAGTAATTCATTTGGAAACACCAAGGAATATGAAATCGTTTTCATCATTCAATAGATTATTTTCTAGTACTCTCCCAGTATTATACAGTTGTTGTTTGAAAGCACTTAACCAAGTTTTAAAGAATCAACAATCAATGCACTACATTATTTATAGACAGCTGGCGTAGAGATCCTTTAAGCTAGCACAAACCAAAATAAATATAAATATAGCATAAGAGATATATCGTTATCTATCATTAGATATCTATCGTAAGCTGTCGTAAGCTTTCAAAAACGTAATTTAACACTAAACGCAATAAGGAAACTATCACATTTAAGTGATTTGAAGTGGTATTATAAAAAGCCACTTAATAACTGTCAGCTTTATTGGAAAGGGTGTATGTCGATTAGATTGCGTCAAATTAATATTTTATGCAACAATCGACGGTTAGACTAGCTTGGAATACAAGAGTTATATTCGGTTTAATATTTTTTGGTATGGTAATGGTATGGTAATGGTATGGTAATGGTATGGTAATGGTATGGTAATGGTATGGTAATGGTATGGTAATGGTATGGTAATGGTATGGTAATGGTATGGTAATGGTATGGTAATGGTATGGTAATGGTATGGTAATGGTATGGTAATGGTATGGTAATGGTATGGTAATGGTATGGTAATGGTATGGTAATGGTATGGTAATGGTATGGTAATGGTATGGTAATGGTATGGTAATGGTATGGTAATGGTATGGTAATGGTATGGTAATGGTATGGTAATGGTATGGTAATGGTATGGTAATGGTATGGTAATGGTATGGTAATGGTATGGTAATGGTATGGTAATGGTATGGTAATGGTATGGTAATGGTATGGTAATGGTATGGTAATGGTATGGTAATGGTATGGTAATGGTATGGTAATGGTATGGTAATGGTATGGTAATGGTATGGTAATGGTATGGTAATGGTATGGTAATGGTATGGTAATGGTATGGTAATGGTATGGTAATGGTATGGTAATGGTATGGTAATGGTATGGTAATGGTATGGTAATGGTATGGTAATGGTATGGTAATGGTATGGTAATGGTATGGTAATGGTAATAAACAATTTTACATTTTTTTAAGTTTTCCTTTTACTTGCAAGTAAAATACTTTTCCCATTCTTATGAACGCAACTGTTTGTGTCAGTGCAGACACGTCTACCTACACGTGAGTTACTTGTGTTAGAATACTCATGACAACGGTAAAAATATATATGAAATATATACAGCAATAAAATTAAACGCAATAATTGTAAGAGGACAACGACACAATATAAATTATTATTTGAAAGCAAAAATAAAGAAAGCAAAAAAGATAAACAAGAAAGGAAATAGTTCGATGAACTCGAAAGTCATAACTGGATGGGTGAAAGAAACCAAACCAAGTGACTAAGATAGTCACAAAAAAAATGCGTAATATAACGGTAAATTGCTGAAGACTACTGAGAACGCAGAACAAAGACAGCAACACTAACACACAAAGATATACATATACGAAACGGGAAACGGGATCAATGGCAAATCACACACAGCCAAACAAAGTAAAGTTACAGTTAGACGCGTTTCGTAAATTGGCAGCACAATTTTCTCTATCTCTGCGAGGGGGGTGGCGTATGAGTAATAAATAGCCAACAGCGAGACAAAGGGTCTTTCGCAAAACGCTTGCGAAAGAGAAAAAAATTAAATTTATGAGTAACTAAAAATGAAAATATATAAATAAACGACTCAAGATAGAAGTTGACTTCTTACCTTAAGAATAATTAAAGCAAACAATTTTGAATATCAAAGTATCTATCTACTAAGAGGAGTCTTAGATAATTTTTTTTTATTATTAGGTTTGTATTATTACTTTTTAGGTAATATATCTACATACAACGAAGGAAGAAACAAAATGGGGTTAGGTGGTAACCCTGCCTGAAAATATCTTTGTTGGTGGGTATACGGCTAAAAATATCTTTCAATTGATATTAGTATTGGCATATCTTGCTAAGTTAAAAATTGGAGATAGGTGGCAACTCTGTAAACCGAATTTCCGAGAGATATTGGTATATATACGAAGGAATAAAAAATTGTGGTTAGGTGGCAACTCTATGTGGCAACAATTTCTGAAAATATCTTCTATTGATACCTATTTTGGCAATTCTCGCTATATACATATTTAGCAAACAAAAATAATTAGATAAGTGGCAACTCTGTAAAGCACCCTAAGTGATAACATCCAAGTGGAAAGTCTTAGAATGAATTAGACAATCTACATATATGACAAGTTTTATCTAAATCGATTCAGGAATTTCCGAGAGATATTGTTTTATATACGAAGGATTAAAAAATGCGGTTAGGTGGCAACTCCATGTGGCAACAATTTCTGAAAATATCTTCTAATGATACATATATTGGCATTTCTCGCTATATATTTAACCAAAAAAAAAAATTAGATAAGTGGCAACTCTGTAAACCGCCCAAAGTGGTAACATAAAAAATATTTATTTCGAAATGGCAAAGCTTTCATTTCCTTAACAGCTCTCACTTGTTATTCAAATTTAACTCCATAAGAACTTTGCATGGCCGCCTAAAAAGTTAACTTCAAAATTATGAGTAACTAAAAATACAAAAAAATACAAGAAATGTGATTACAAAGCGTCTTTTGCGTTGTTCGCATAAAAGTATAAACGGAAAAGCGCTTATCGTATAAAAACAATGTTGCAAAGAAAAAAAGAAGAAATAAAAATCTTCAAAAAATAATAACAAACTTTGAGATACACAAATTCGGTATGTATGTATATGTATATTCCTTTCACAGCTGTTTTTCGCAATTGTAGATAAAGCAATACCGTAAAAAAAATTAAAAAAAAAAAAAACACACGACACAAAAGTCAAAAACGCCAAAATGAGAGCACAGCAGAGCAGAGAGCGAGCGAGTGCAGTAGAAGTCAAAACAAAAGTTGTAAACAAATAAGAAAAGATATATGAAAACAAAAATCACAAAATAACAAACAAACAGCAAATACATACACAAATATTTTCTTGTATGTATAATAGAAACACAACTTTTCGCATTTTTGTTTTTAAACAATTGCAGCTTAAAAAAAAAAAAAAGTTACACTCTTTTTCTTAGCAACAATAACAAAAACTGCAGCCAAATTACTTACCAACTTAAGCGAAATTTTGTAACTTTTTTCATTCAGCTAAACACTTAAATAGCACTATAGGTAAGTATTTTCTATATCTAACAGCTATAAGTATATATGTATAAGTTTGATGGAACAAGCGAATGCCGCAATAGCGCACCAAATGAACACGTTTACGATGGCAATGTAAAACACCAACTGTTCTTACAGCTGCAATGGAAATGCGTTCGGTACTTGCTTGCTGCCGGTTGCTACGACTGCTGATTGCTGCTGCTACTCGCTATTGATGACGGCAATGATGATGGTGATGATGATGAATGACAACAACACAGTAGCAGCAACAGCGAAAATATAGCATTAGCACATAGATGTGGATGGGGTAATTCCAGGATTTTGGGTGTGACTTGAGGGCTTAGTTATCAATTTGATGTTCCGTAATAGCGCTAATGTATAGCCAATTCCGAATTAACTCCGCTTTTGGGAGTAAACTTGGGCATAAACTTCATTATAAACTCCCAAAAATTAAGAAGATTTGAGCAGATATCATAACGATTTGACCGCTACTGTCACCGATAAATAAACAAAAATAGCAACAACAACTACCAAAATTACGATTTACCGCTACTGAACACTAGAGTCACCAAAAAATAAAAAATCCTCAGCGACATCTAGTTTTAAATAGCAAGTAATACAACCGAAGCACTAGATGGCGCCGATTGTTACTCTTAAATTTTGTGTGTGTCAGGGTAAATTTTGGATCTGATTCAAGGAGATTTATTGGAAGTAATCTCCGTGTGTGTATCCATAGCATAAGAGTTATGCTAAATGCTGTTTTTTAAATATCTCGACTTCAGCGCCACCTAGCGGTATAGTTTCTTTGTAACAGAGCTCTTTATTCTATAAAAAAAAAACCTCACATAGAAAGAAGTAGCAAAAACGGACCATATATACGAATTTTCTGAATATCTCGACTATAGCGCCACCTGGCGGGATAATGTTTTGTAATATGGCGTTCACGTTGGGCCATAAACTCGAGTTAAAGGGGCATTTTTTGAGTTTATTCATATTGTTGTGAATGCCCTTTTTTTGAAAATATATCAAAAATACGTTCCAAAAATAAATTCAATCGAGCAATACAGTGACTATAGCGCCATCTAGCATCTTTCAAGAAGCGAAAATGTCAAAAAACTGCATTTCTTGGTTTCCGAGATCCTTGCGTTCAAGCAGACCAACAGAAAGAAAATAATTCTAAATATGATTCAGATGAACTTTACAACATCGTCTACAACAACTTTTCTGGAGTTTTATTATTGTATAGATGACATAAAATTAATTTATTTGAACACGTGGCAACCCTTGAAGTATACGTTCCTAACCATCTACAGGTCAAGCCCTTATTTTACACAATTTTTTTTCGAGAATCATGCTAACGATACAAATGTGAGGCTCTGCACAACAAAAATGGGGTTATACTTAAATAAATATGTGAAATTTCACAACCGCAACTCTTTCGGTTTCAGGGATATATTATTATTATTATGATTTATTAACATAATTAAATAAATTAACTTGTTAAATAGACTAGTGAGCACTTGCTGCCAGGGCTATCGGCTCTTTCAGGGATATAGCTTTTCGAAATTTTATTGATGGTTTTTTCATAGTTGTATGAAAAGTAGGCGAGGTTTTCGGTCA
>CAXKVI010000005.1:100880653-100933153 GCA_964058755.1 Campiglossa producta
CTGGAGTGTAAATTCTCCTTGAGAATGGACAAATAAACATGCTTATCCATAGTACCTTCTATAAAAACTAATTTCCCAACTCCCTGAGCGGGCATACAGCCCCAAACCATGACAGACCCTCCGCCATGCTTAACAGTTGCTTTAATGTTTTTTAGTTTCAGCTCTTCATTTGGCTTCCGCCACACCATACGTCGACCATCGGATCCAAAAATGTTGTACTTGCTCTTATCACTAAACACTACTGTTTTCCAGAAGTCGAAACCTTTCGATTTGTGCTTTTGAGCGAACAAAAATCGCTTTTCTTTATTGACTTTAGAAATTAATGGTTTTTTCCGCGTAACTCGACCGTGAATACCATTGCTTCTAAGAACTCTACGAACTGTCTCGTCCGATATTTGGGTTTCTAATGTTGCCTGAAGCTTGGCATTAATTTTGGGAGTTGAGATATGGGGGTTATCTCGATTTTCTTTTAAAATTTCAAACAAAAATAATTTTTTTTTTAATCGGGATATCTGTTATAAAAAATTATCGATGTATGTATCTTATAAAAAGTCGATTATTGTGGAATTGATTTAGCTGTTATCTAAAAATCGATTGTTGTGCAATCGACTTTTCCGTTATAAAAAAATTGATTGTGCACTCGGTTTTCCAGACTCAAACTAAAATCGATTATCTTTTTCCAAATCGATTAATAAAAAAAATCGATTACTTTTTTTAAATCGATTTTTCTGTTATCAAATAAGGCGAATATTTATTTTTATCGATCAATCCAAAAAAAAATCGACCATCGATATAAAATCGATTTATCCAAACAATCCTATTCTCTGCTTTTCAAAATGATTGCATCGGTGTTCAAAAAATTATTAAAACTTTTTTGGGAACCGATTTTTCTGTTTCAAACAAAAATGATTTTTTTTTAATCGGGATATCTGTTATAAAAAATTGATTATTGTGGAATCGACTTATCTGCTGTCAAAAAATCGACTTAACCGTTATAAGAAATCTATTATTGTGGAATCTATTTTCCAGACTCAAACATATATCGATTATTTTCTTTCAAAATCGATGTATATATTTTATAAAAAGTCGATTATTGTGAAATTGATTTTTCTGTTGTCAAAAACTTTTCCGTTATAAAAATTTGATTATGGACTCGATTTTCCAGACTCAAACCAAAATCGGTTATCTTTTTCCAAATCGATTTATCAGTTAATAAAAAAAAAACGATTACTTTTTTTAAATCGATTTTTCTGTTATCAAGGCGAATTTTTTTTATCGATCAATCCAAACAATGAAATCTACCATTTAGTAATCGATATAAAATCGATTTATCCAAACAAAAACTTCGACCATTCAGTAACCGATTTTTCCGATTCGAGCGATGCTTTTAGGGCCGCTTGTGCATAAAAACTAATAACGACTAACCGGAGTTTAATTGACGTATTTTGCATGGTTAGCTGTCAAGTTTATCACCGATTAGGCGTTATCGGCTTTTATGCAGGTGGCCCTTCAGGGTGAAATACATAAAGCTTTGTTAACCTCGCCTGACATTTGCTACCTCAAAACTTTGCGTCCAACTTCAGAGGTATGCTACAATGAACGCCTTGACGCTTCTCTTTTATACATTTTTTTTCGTTATTTATTTCCTTGCATTCAGAGTGTTTTGGTTAATTTATTAATTTAATAGAGAAAAAATGAATTAATTATTATTTTCTCCAACTTTTTATTCTTTAATTAAAGCAAACTCATCAACATCTGATTGTCAAAGCAAGCAAAGCAAGCAAAATTTGAGAGTTTGCCAAATTTCAACCTCACTTCAACTTTGAGGTCTCCAATTTGCCATGCTTGGTTTAAATACGTATACTGAACTTTTCTGTCAAAGTTAAAATTCGAGGTAAAGTCAAAATAAAGCTTTATGTAACTGGCCCCTTTAAGGTGATGGCCCAATACTCGCTTGCTTTGCTGGCTTTGCCTCGAGAAATGTCAAAATTCTTTTGAACTCTACTGAAATGTATGAAAGTTGGCCCAGTGGCAGCTTTACTTTGGTTGCTTGCAGCGCTTAAAAGCGTCGAATAGCCCAAATCTCTATTTGACTGCGCTTTACACGCTTCGCTGTTTGTGTTGTTGTTGTTGTCTTGTTTGTCTCATCCTGTATTTTTGACAACTTTTGTAGCTTCTATTGGGCCATAGAAGCTTTAAAAGGAAAGCAAGGTAATCCTAGGTAAGCAAAACTAGCATACATTGGGGCATCAGCTTTAAAGTGGTGACTTCAGTGTTCAAAAAAGTATTTAATTTTTTTTGGGTTGTGTCCGGTTACTGGCACATTTACCCTATTCCATTATACTATATGTATGCATTAACCTACCTGTATTTATGCCAATATGTGTCGTCCATATAGCCACTTTTGGCAAAAAAAAAAAAAAAAACGGTTGGTCAGCTGCGACGACGATTATGTCGACGCAACACTTGGAGCGCTAATTTAATTAGATTTTAGAGTGTAAAAAAATACAAATCGATAGCTAGAGCTGTTCTCACGCTACTAGGTACATAAAGACATGGAATACTCAACAAGTTCTACCAACTCACAAGACGACACGAGAGAAGTCACCATTTAGCTATAGTTCCTGCTGCCTCTTGGTTTACCTTGCAATTTGCTTGACTTTTGTTATGTCAGATGTTTCCAAACCTGTTGTTGTTGTTGCTATTGGATGCACTCATGTATACACATATGCAATATACAATTTACCTATGCACGTATGTTGTATTCCACAGCTGTTTGCTTGCCCTTAATTGCAAATTGGGTTTTCAGCATATAATTCTTTGAAAATTTCCGTTTTAAAATTAGCCAAGATTTCGACATTTGATTTGGGTTTCACTTCGATTTAAAATATGAAAGAAAAAATCACCTTTCACTTGACATTATTTTCAACGTTGCTGTGTCCCTTATGGCGCAGTTTACTTGGTTTCCAGATTTTTCACGACACGAAAAACGTCACTACCAGCCATTACCGATTTTTTCCGTTTTTTTCGCTCATCGATTTCACAATTTTTGCAGTTGCAATTTTTCTCATCCAACACTTGGTTTTACTATTTAAATTACATTAAATCTAAAATGCATTCAACTGCAAAGTTCTTTTTATGATTTATTTGCCTTCAATGTTGATTTGTGTCACAAATCTACAATCTACGAAATGTATAAAGCAACTGCGCTAGATTTGGCCCAAATTCATTTTTCTTTCCTGATTCTCCAACGCAATCAATTCGCTCGCACAGCAGTCGCTCATCAGTCTGGGTATGCCCACGGCAGCTTTTTTACATTTGTTTGCGTACTCAATCAAACTTTTTCTATTTATTTTTATGCAAAACAGTTTATGTGTTTGTGCGAATTTGGCTGCTCGCTCTGACTTTGGAACAAGTTCTTTAGTTGATTTTACTATTTCTATTCCTCAACTTATCCAATATCTACCTATTTTTAGTTTAATTTTTCCAATGTTTATTCTTTTCTGTTCACAACAGAGGAGACGTGTGTGGTAAACAAAATAAAAAATTGAAGGAGATAAGAAAAACAGCTGTTTCATTTCCAGAGTTGTACTATGAAAATCTATTACAATAACTAGCAACGGAGCAATAGCCGCCCTGTGAGAAATAGAAATGGAGTGTTTTTTACAACACAACTAAAATGTATTCAATTTAGGGCGGATTTCTCGACTGCCTGTTAACGTCAAAGTTCACTGTCAATTCACTGTCAGTATAACAGCCAGTTCATTTGCCCTTTATTTAACAGGAGGATGAACTGCCCGATAAAATTTAAAGTGAGCGTTAAGTTGACGGCTAGTTGAGAAATCCGCCCTTAGGGCCGCTTGCATAAAAGCTGATAACGACTAACCGGAGTTTAATTGACGTATTTTGTATGGTTAGCTGTCAAGTTAATCACCGATTAGGCTTAATCGGCTTTTATGCAAGTGGCCCTTAATATGTATTCAATAATAAATTTTGAAAAATTTTTGGTAAAAATTGTATGAGTCGGCTAACTACCAACTTTGTTGCATGCAATTTTGCAAGACCCGTTGACACGAGTCAATTTTCAGAATCAACAGGAAATTGAACGAAAAATCGAGCAATGTAAACGGGACTTAATCCAAACTTCGAAATTTGTTTTGGGTAAATTTTTTGTTTTTTGAGGAATTGCTTGATATATATGTGTATTTTTAAAACGTATACGTACCCTGCAAAAATTGAGGGTACTCTATTTCCTATCCAAAGAGTACTCCAATGGGAGCATCAGAGTACTCCAAACGTAATCCTTTTTCATATAAAAATTGTGCTCCAATTAACATTTCGATGTCCTAGGACTGGACCACCTTCTCCAGCCTTCGCTTTTTTTCTGCTACTCCATGGAGTACCCAGTCAGGGTACTTTGCAATGTACTCCAATGTTGTTACTTTTTGGAGTATATACTGCCAGAACGTTAAGGGTCGAATACATAATGGGTCAGTTACATAAAACTTTATTTTGGCTTTACCTCAAACTTTGACTTTGACAGAAAAGTTCAGTATACGTATTTAAACCAAGCATGGCAAATTGGAGACCTCAAAGTTGAAGTGAGGTTGAAATTTGGCAAACTCTCAAATTTTGCTTGCTTTGCTTGCTTTGACAATCAGATGTTGATGAGTTTGCTTTAATTAAAGAATAAAAAGTTGGAGAAAATAATAATTAATTCATTTTTTCTCTATTAAATTAATAAATTAACCAAAACACTCTGAATGCAAGGAAATAAACAACGAAAACAAATGTATAAAAGAGAAGCGTCAAGGCGTTTATGTATTCGACCTTTAAAGCTTTGTTAACCTCGCCTGATATTTGCTACCTCAAATCTTTGCGTCCAACTTCAGAGGTATGCTACAATGAACGCTGCGACGCTTCTCTTTTATACATTTGTTTTCGTTATTTATTTATTTGTATTCAGAATTTTTTGGTTATTATATTAATTTAATAGAGAAAAAATTAATTAATTATTATTTCCTTCAACTTTTTATTCTCCAATTAAAGCAAAGTCATCAACATGTGATTGTCAAAGCGAGCAAAGCAAGCAAAATTTGAGAGTTTTCCAAATTTTAACATTGCTTCAACTTTGAGGTCTCCAATTTGCCATTCTTCGTTTAAATACTTATACTGAACTTTTCTGTCAAAGTCAAAGTTTGAGGTAAAGTCAAAATAAAGCTATGTGTAACTGACCCTTTAGTATCTTGATTTTCGTCGATAAGGCAGGATCAATGATCGGCTTTCAAAAAGCTGAAGGTGGTCCGATGAGGTATACAAAGGATTAGTGTTGGAGTAATTTTAAAAAAATGGAACACATAATCCAACGATTTTTGCAGGCCCAAGACCCGGGTTTTCAGTGCAAGTTTAAACTTCAGTGCGAGTTTAAACTTAAGGCTAATTTACACGGGTCGATTTTTATCGAACCACTTAAATACAACGGTCGATTGGAAAAGAAAAGGTTAGAAACATCGACCCGCATAAATCATCCTTTAGTTTAAACGACCGATTTGTATGGAATAAACTATAGTCAACTTTGTCTGTGGTTTAAGCCTGCACGGAAAAATCGGGCCTAAAGGCTTGGTTTCCTCGAAAAGCGGTGCCGCTATATAGCGGTAGCTATGCTCACCGTCATTAGCAGCACCGATTTTCTGTAAACTTTCATGCAAGTAGCGGTGACTTCAATCCATTCGAAATTGTAAATTTGCGGCCACTTTTCTTGTTTTTCTCTTTTATATTTTTAAAATATTTGTTTTGAAAACAATTAATTGTTGTTTTTGTAAACGAATTTGAAGAATTTTATTGAATTGACACCGCTATGACAATGACGGTGAGAAAAAACGTTGACGAAAAATTGCCACCGTCATGACGGATGATATATTACATTACGGTGAACTTCACCGTCTTCTTACTTTACACTCAATTACTTTTACATGGCAGTATTTTTGACAACGTACTTCGCCGCTATGTAACGGACGCTATATAGCGTCACCGCTTTCGAGAAAACCAGCCCTTAAGCCACATATTATTATACATTTTTATAATATCTAGTAAGCAGGGATGCATGTGCTGTTAACATTCAAATTATTTCATATAAATTTAAGTTCACATGCGTTATTTAACACTAAAATATAATATAATGCGAATAATACTCAATATAAATGCATGAAAAATACAAAAGATGAAAGTTGATTCACAAAGCATCTGCTTTTGCACGTGCTTTTTCCATACGTCAAAATTTACTACTGTCATAATTTAACTTTTCGTTTGGCACAGCAAATTCTTGTACACCATAGGACATTTTTTCACCTCATTTTACTCTGACGAAAAATGTTTTCGATTGACACACAGGCTAATTTAAAAAAAAAGGGAACAAGTGCAGAATACATACATTTGTCAAAAAAAAAAAAAACAAAAAAAAAGGGCTTGAAAGAGGGATTTACGCTGAATTTAACGGAACTTGTCTTTTTTGGTGCACTCAAAGGGTTAAAAAGATATTCAAGGTCAAATGTCAAAAAATAATTTTTTGAATTAAATATATTTTGCAAACTGGTAAACGGATTCTTAATTTTCTCTTCAAAATACCTTTCATTCAATGTATACTTTATTAACCCTTTGCCACGCTATGTACTAAAAACGAGCAAACAAGCAAATTTCGCCCAAAAACGATCAAATATTTACTTAATTTTCTTTTAGAATGGCCATCTTACGGAAATTTAAAGTTATGTCAACCATGATAAATATCCCCGGGTTAAGCCATGCCAATTCCGGGTGATTGCCTGAGCAGTGGCAACGTGCCACGGTACGCACTCTATGGGCGGTATTTATGTGCAGAACACCTTACTGAGTTGGCGGCCTTCGGCCGCGATTATGATGAATAACCCTGGGCTACGCCATGCCAACTCCGGGTGGTTGCCTGAACCGTGGTAACGTGCCACGGGGGCGGGATCCATGGTATTTATGTGCAGAACACCTTCCTAAAACACTTTTACTAAAAAAAAATTAACCCTGAGCCGATTACTTTTTTAACTCTAGAAAGATAATCTGCGTCAAATTGACGCATGTGCTTACGAAACACTGTATTTTCTCTGTAAATAGCGAAAGCGTGTTGCTCTCCGTTTTAGTTATCGCAGTCGTGAAGTAGAACTTTCGAATGACACACGCGTTGCGGATGTAAAGGGTCGAATACATAAAGCTTTGTTAACCTCGCCTGACATTTGCTACCTCAAACTTTGCGTCGAACTTCAGAGGTATGCTACAATGAACGCCTTGACGCTTTTCTTTTATACATTTGTTTTCGTTATTTATTTCCTTGCATTCAGAGTGTTTTGTTTAATTTATTAATTTAATAGAGAAAAAATTAATTAATTATTATTTTCTCCAACTTTTTATTCTTTAATTAAAGCAAACTCATCAACATCTGATTGTCAAAGCAAGCGAAGCAAGCAAAATTTGAGAGTTTGCCTAATTTCAACCTCACTTCAACTTTGAGGTCTCCAATTTGCCATGCTTGGTTTAAATACGTATACTGAACTTTTCTGTCAAAGTTAAAATTCGAGGTAAAGTCAAAATAAAGTTTTATGTAACTGACCCATGAGTGTTGCCAGTTTCGAAATATAACGGCTAGATGGGTCAAAATGACGCAAGATTATCTTTTATGTAACTTTTAAGATTTTTAGCTTTATGGATAATTGGAATAATGGAAATTGCGGATCCCCTCGAAAATGATGAAGACAGCCAGTACCCAAAAAGCGGAAATACTGCTGCTAATGTCCCTCAAACATAAGACGAAAGGCAAGTGCTTCGTGCAATATATGCAAAAAAGGCATTTGCCGTGAGCATAATGTCCACACGTGTCTAAACTGTATCTGACGGATTTTCTAAAATATTCATTCTTAAACTTTAAAATATATCTTCTTTATTTATTCTTTAAATTAATTTGTCCCATGCAAGGCAGAAAATTAGTTATTTATCACTTAAAGAAATGTGGTTCCCAAGTTTTGTAAAAAATTGAGGAAGTTAAATTGTTTTTGTTTTTTTTCGTAAGAAATGAATTATAAAATATTTCAATTGTGGTTATTTGACTTTTATATGTATGTTAGAATATATTCCATAACATTTTGCTCCAATTTAATGAGTAAGTATTATAATATACCCAATTCTAACTCGTGCGTCAATTTTACGCATGATTATCTTTTACGTATGTCAAAATATGATTATCTTTCTAGGGTTAACTTTTTATAATGGAAATACACAATATGTGTATAAAATGAAAGCTTATTGCATGGTCCACAATATTTTAGTAGTTTTATTAATTTTCATTAATTTTTTTTTAGAAAAAACATAGTTTTCATATAAAAATGTTCCGTAAAGGTGGGAGGGTTATAAATCAAATGAAAGGTATTTTTATTACCTAATTATTGGTATTTAACATTTTCTAATCTGAAAGTAGTTTGAAAAATATTTCGATTTAAAAAAAAAATTGCCCTTTCACGTTATTTGCACCAAAAAAAAAATATACGTTTCAACTTTTCGCAAATACTGCTATCGATCCATATATATATTTTTTTGATTTGCGAAATGTATGTATTCTACACTTATGCCATTTCTTGGAAGGTGAGTAGCTCACTTTCAACAAAAAAAATTCTACACTTTTCGATAGTTGGCAACGCTTTTTTACTTCAAGAAATAAATATACTTATTTTTGTTGTGAATCTGCCAGTTCACCTCAAGAAATATATGTGTATGTGCGATCATATTTATTTCTCCCTTGATTTGATTTTTGTGTAAAGCATAATTTACACGGGTCGATTTTCTGGTAGATTTTTGTCTCAGCACGACATTCGCCGTAGTACAAACTACTGTGTCTAAAATTTTACTGCGCAGGATTACAGCACATCTATTCAAATCTATTACGTTTTTGTAAATTGTGTGGCAGCTCCGTTTTTGCGGTTCTTTCATTACACCCTATTCTGTTTTGAAAATGCATTTCGAGCTTATCAATGTGCTTTTGTTTACATTTCCTGTTATAAATAAATTCAATAAAAACTGTGAAAACTGCAAGCCTCCTCAACAATATCAGCAATGTCTTTAGAAGATTTGAATTCATTTCACAACGGCAACGATGGTGGATTGACAAGTTATGCGAAATGTGGTGAAGAAATGGACAATATTTTTGAGGAAATCGAGGAGCTGCTGAAACACAATGAGGTAGGATTTTTTTTTTTTTGGGTTTGATTGCTGTGGCTGGGATTAATTCCTCATATGCCAGGTTATATCCAACAGTACGGTCACTTTTTCAATTATATTATTCAATTATTGTTATAATTATTCAGCTCTACCAGTACGCGAGCTAATACCACAAAGGCCAGAAACTTGAGTACCAGCTTGCTGATATATGTGGACAAAATTTTTTCATTTCCATCAGTTCAAATATTTTTTCATTCAAAATAATAAAACGACACCAAAATTTTTGGTTAAGTTAATTCCACATGGTTGTGGAGACGATATCACAATTTTTTCATTTTTTCTTATAAGATCCGTTATTTACAATATAAAACAGTTATACATTATCGACAGTATACATAATTAAGACAGTTTCACTTTTACATTTCGACACGACGACGTCTAAAAACGAAGAGAGATAGGATTTTTGCATATGATCATCAATTGTAATAAATTTACGCTTTTTATATTTCCAGGGACTAGAAATTCCAGCGAACGCCATAGCCACAGCAACAGCGAATACCCCAATTACGGAAACGCCTATTCTGCAACCTGCTGGCAATAATGATACAGACGCTGTCAATTTGGATTTCCTACCAGCATGCAACAATCAGGCATTTCTCATATCCACCGATACACAAACAATGCCTGAAGAAGAACTTTCTTTATATTCGGTTAATCAAAATGAGCTGCAACCAGTTAATGCACCCTTTATGGTGCCGGGCATTTACAAAAAGATTTCAACAAATGCGCCTTTTTTGGCAAATAATGCTGCTGAGGGCAGTTATGCTGCCGCTGATTCCTCTAATGTCTACTTCACAACAACGCGAGCGAAAGGAAAAATCATTGCAAGAAATCAATATGAAAATTGTTCAACTGCAGACGAGACAAATGCGGCGAGCGAAGGCAATTTTGAAGGAAGTAGTATGGAGGAGACCGTGGTCAATGGCGCTGAAAGTTCAACTTATGATCCTTTATTACTATTCGCATCGAAGATACTTGACTCAGCGCCAGGGGATCAATTGGAGATTGATAGGTATTTCCATCTTGGGAATTTTTCGTGATCGTTTTGCGCGTTCTTAGAAATTTTGATGTTTTCGAGATCATTTTCAGATTTTTAGTATAATTTTCGGACTTTACCCCATGCGGGATTTTTATTTACCTGCATACAACCATATCCTAATACCATTTCCTTTTTGCAGAAAGCTGAACGAAATAACGCGCCAACAAGCCAACAGCGATCGTATAATAGTATACCGCCTATTAGGACCAGAAAATATTGAACTGCGTACTGACAATATTGTGATGAGCTCCACGGCTAGACAGCGCCGACCTCAGCAACATTTGAAGCTTAAAAGAGGCAGACCCAGAAAGCAACAAATTGGAAATGCCAATGAGCAAACACCAACTACTCTATGTAAAAAATCGAAAATCGAGCAAAACGCTAAAGTAGCTGAGCCCACAGAACCTATTAATGTTCCTCAACAGCCCACACAACGTACACGTTCTGGGCGTATGGTGAAAACAATATTACTGCAAAGTCATGTGCACAGCACAGATGAGCCACCTACTTCACCATTACAACCAACAAAAGATTTGATTGAAGATGCGAAAGATAAAGATTTTACGATGCCAATTGAAATAGATAATCTCGTAAGCCCGCCTAGCACAAGCGATATAGTAAATAAACGACGCGTACCACCTGAAGCTATTTGTCCCAAATGCGGTAAAATATTTTTAGGACGTCGTTTAAAGCGACATTTTACACAGCATCCCGATCACATGCTCGGAAGTATTAACCAACAGGAGTCAACTGTGCAAGATCCAACTCCGCAAGATCCTCAAGCGCAAGTCGTTGCGGGCTTACAAAATCCCAACGATGAAACGACACTCTTTCGTTTTCTAATATCAAAATTGAAAAATCCTCTACTCAACGAAGACCAGCGCGCTGATCTTTTCTTAAATGAGCTGAACGATCTGATCAACCAACTACAGCTCCGCAGCACACGTCTAATACGCAATACATCTGGTTTACATTTTGTTACTGCACGTACAGCGCGTGTCTTGGGTATACCAGAGGGCCAGTATGCGCTCGATATGTCTGCAATTGACACAGATGCGCCTTTTATAGAGAGCTTGGACCATCAAGCTTACAATGGTGAAGAGCAACATAAACGTTCGCGTCTCATCGCCGCCAGTGTCAGCACACCCAGCATCGATTATACTGCAATCAGTTTGGATGGTACGCTTACCGATGAGGCAGCACAAAAGTTAAATTTATCTGCAGGTGGTAAGCTATTGCCACCATCGGAGGAGAGTCTGTTACGTGCTGTTGGCGACGATTTGGTTCACGATGGCATAACAAAATTGGTGGATGCGAATCTATTGCAACCACCACGCGCTGTAGTACAGTCCTCAGTAGCAACAAGTTTAGTGTCATCAAACTATGATCATGCGAGCGATAATGCAGTGGAAGCTTTAACTATAAAAGAGAACAATGCAACGCATGGCGGGACGCCGTTATTAGGTTTATCAGTGGACTTTTTTCAATTTAAGAATAATTGAATAGACTTGGGGTGGTAATGTTAAGCTCTTTTGAAGGGTGTTTATTAGTATTAGAGAGATAAGACTCTCACTGGGCTTTAAGTCACCACTAACATGGTTAAAATAATGTAATTATTTGTTGAGAAATGTTAATCTATATACGGCTGCGTGGAGGATATCCTTATCTTAAAATTTTTGCTTAAAATACCGCTTTCATAAAATTTTAGTGACGATGTTTCGAACCTCTTGGACAATTTCCGGTTTGATTTTGGGATCATTTTTGGACTGTTTGTGGAAATTTTGCTCGGTCATTTTTGGCGTTTTTAGACAATTTTAGTAACGAAGTTAAGATAAATTCGGGACTCTTCGGATAATATGATATTTGACTTTAGGATCATTTCGATATTTATTCGATCATTTCGGGAATGTTTTCAGAAACTTTGATTTCGGTATCATTTTGGGACTTTTTGCATAATTTCCGGTTTGATTTTGGGATAATTTCGGAAATTGTTTGGGTCGTTTTGGAGCTGGTTTGGGATATTTTTGTTAATTATTCGAGGTCATGTAGTACTTTTTTTTTAGAAATCTTGAGGGGCGATGTTTTCAAAATAGTTTCGAAACATTTCGGGATATTTTTTCCGGTTTGATTTCGGGTTTATTTTTCGGGTAATTTTGGTGTTTGTGTTTGGAACCATTTTGGGAGTTTTTCGGGTTAGTTTCCGGACTGTTTGTCGAGCTTCAGGTTAGATCTGGGAAGTTTTTCGCCTTCATTTGGGACGTTTTTGTAACGGTGTTTTCAAGATCACTTCGGGCCCACTGTGCTACTTTCTCGTTCGGTTTCGGAATCATTTCGGCACTTTTTTTTTGGGATATATTGAGACCGTTTTCAGGGTCATTTTTAGTTTTGTTTGGTTTCATTTCCCAATCATTGCTCGAAACCATCTTTTCTCAAAACAGGCCCCCAAAAAGACACGAAAACAAGTGCAAATATTCTGAAACCGTCCTGACGTTCTTCAATATTTTGAAATAAGGTGATCTTCCACCCAGTTATCGATTTATAGTTTTATGAAAGAGATTGTAACTATTGATAAGGTTTATGCTAGAATAAAGATTTGTATTTTAATACTCTATAAGCATGTACTTTATTTATTCCCTCGGTCCTGACCCGACCTTGCCAGCCATCGTGAGAGCCAAGAAAGTTATTTACTTATTTATTTATCTAATTACTCAAATGAAACTCGTTTAACCAATATTCAGTTGTTTGAGAACAAAAAAAAAAGTTGCACCAAGAAGTCAGGAGCGTAGCAAGACTACAACAAAGGGCGCACGTTTATAATAAAATGAACAAATATTAATAAAAATAAAATCAAATAAAAGAAAAAATAAAAATGAAAAAAAAATTCAAAAAAAATTATATAAAAAAAAATAAAAAAATTAAAATAAAAATAAAATAAAGTAAAATAAAATAAAATAAAATAAATAAAATAAAATAATTTAGTTGTTGTTATTAAGTCAACAAAGTTATCAAAGTTCGTAAAATAAAATACAAAAAATAAAAAAAATAAAAAAATTAAAATAAAAATAAAAAAAGTAAAATAAAATAAAATAAAAAAAAAAATAAAATAAAAAATCTAAAAGATAATGAAATAAAAGAAAAAAAAAAAATTAAAAATATATAAAACAAAAAAAAAAAAAAAATTTTTAATTAAATAAAACAATAAAAAAAGATAAAAAATAAAATTCAATAAACAATTAAAAATATTAGTAAATCAATTAAAAAAATATAATGCAATAAAATAAAATGAAATAAAATATAAAAAAAAAAAATAAATTAAAATAACATAAAATACAATAAAAAAATAAAATAAAGTAAAAAATTAAAAAAAATTAAAATGAAAATAAAATAAAGTAATATAAAATAAAATAAAATAAATTAAAAAATCTAAAAGATAGTGAAATAAAATAAATGAAAAAAAAATTAAAAATATATAAAACAAAAAAAAAAATTTTTTTAATTAAATAAAACAATAAAAAAAAATAAAAATAAAAATAAAAATAAAAATAAAATAAAGTAAAATAAAATAAAATAAATTAAAAAATCTAAAAGATAATGAAATAAAATAAATGAAAAAAAATTAAAAATATATGAAACAAAAAAAAAAAAATGAAAAAATTTTAATTAAATAAAACAATAAAAAAGATAAAAAATAAAATTCAATAAACAATTAAAAATATTAGTAAATCAATTAAAAAAATATAATGCAATAAAATAAAATGAAAAAAAAAATTAAAAAAATATATAAAATAAAATAACATAAAATACAATAAAATAAAAAATAAAATAAAAAAATTAAAATGAAAATAAAATGAAAATAAAATAAAATAAATAATAAAAAATTAAAATAAAATAAAAAAATAAAATACAAAAAAATAAAATAAAATAAAATAAATTAAAAAAAAAAAATTAAAAAATTGTTTAATTAAATAAAACAAAAAAAAAAATAGACAAAAAATGAAATTCAATAAAGAATTCAAAAAAAAATTTATAATTCATTAAAAAAATATAATGCAATAAAAAAAAAAACAAATAAATATGCAAAATAAAATGAAATATCACTTTGGTCCTTATACATAATTTGACTAAGGCTTAAGACGCCTCTGATGCAAACATATGCACACACCTACGTATAAATATAATAGATAAAAATATTTGCAACAACACATTAATGTAATTGACAATATTTCTCTATCAACAAATTACATAAATTTTACAATGAAATATGTAGCTGAAAGAAAGAAATATTTAAACTACTAAACATTATCGATAAACGTATCCTTACGAATGAATGTGTGTGTGTGTGTGTGAAGCAAAAGATTAATAGCATTTTCAACAACTTAGCCAAGAGTTAGTTAACGATTAAACATCAAAATGATGAGTTGCTTGCGACGTTGTCTACGCAAAGCGAGTCCTAAAAAGTGGGCTAGAAAATCTACTGAAAATGCACAGCACACTGACAAATGCAGTTGGAAGACTTGGCGACGCGTTTTAGCAAAAAATACCGATGAATTTTGTAAGAATACCACTTTGCATGGTTTGAAATATGTGAGCAATCATGCATTGCATCCTGCAGAGCGGTGAGGATACTTTTTTTTTGTTTTTTAATATATTCGATTTTTAGTTCTGAAAATTTCTTGTGAATTATTTCTTCCAGTGCATTTTTCATTGTATCCGTTGTCGCAGTTTGTCTCATTTCAATTTTCTATATTATGAATGTTTACGACAAATGGGCTACGACACCCGTCATTGTTGGTATCAATCCAGTACCGAACTTCATTACGAATAATCCATTTCCTGCCGTGACCATTTGCAATTTGAATCAGGCATTGAAATCGAAAGCGATTGAAGCTAATAAGTAAGTATGAATGAATTATAGCGGCAAAGTGTCTCTAAAACAAGGTTCGAAAATGCCATTAACGAGTTCTTAGTATAAGTTACCTAAATTATTATTTAATTTAAATGATTTTTTTAATTTAGTTTTTTTTTGTTTTATTTTATTTATTTTTTAATTAAATTTTTTTTCTTCTTTTAATTTTATTTTAGTTCATACATAGTTTTATTTATTTTTTTATTTTGTATCATTTAATTTTGCTCGTTTTTTATTTTATTTTGGGATAATTTTGTTATCATTTTATGGTAATTTTGGGATAATTTTGTAATCATTTTGGGATTATTTTGGAATCATTTTAGGGTAATTTTGGGATAAATTTGTTATCATTCTGGGATAATTTTAGGGTTATTTTGGGATAATTTTTGGGGTAATTCGATAATTTTTTATAATTTTGGGGTATTTTGCGGTAATTTTGGGATCATTTTAAGGTAATTTTGGGGTAAGTTAAGGGTAATTTTGGTGTAGTTTTAGGATAATTTTGTGGTAATTTTGGTATTAATTTGGGGTAAGTAAGGATCATATTAGGGTAATTTTAGGGTAATTTCGGGGTATTTTTTGGGGTAGTTGTGGGGTAATTTTGGGAACATATTGGGGGGGGGGGGTGATTATGATATCATTTTGGGGTAATTATAAGGTAAAATTTTGGGGTAGTTTCGGGATCATTTTGGCATCTTTTTGGGACAATTTTAGGTTAGGGTGACTTTGCCATCCCTTTAGGATAATTTCGGCGACTTTTTCTTCTCTTTTGATGTGTAAACATCTTAGCGCTGAGGGGTCATCCAAGAAAGTTACGCTGCCTACATGCAGTGTAGGCATTGTAGGCGGTGTAGGCAGGGTGTATTGTATTGTATAGGCATTGTAGGAAGGGTATATTGTAGTTGTAGGTAGTGTAGACAGGGTATATTGTAGTTGTTGGCAGGGTATATTGTAGTTGTAGGCCGTGTAGGCAGGGTACATTGTGGTTGTAGGCAGTGTAGGCAGGGTATATTGTAGTTGTAGGCAGTGTAGGCAGGGTATATTGTAGTTGTAGGCAGTGTAGGCAGGGTATATTGTAGTTGTAGTCATAAATGACTCATTGATGAGTAAAAAATGACTCATTGATGAGTAAAAAATGACTCATTGATGAGTATAAAAAGACTCATTAATGAGTAAAAAATGACTGATTGATGAGTCCAAAATGACTCATTGAGAAGTAAAAACTACTCATTGATGACTCAAAAATTACTCATAGGCGAGTCATTTATGAAATGAAGTTTCATGCAGAAAACAATGTTTACACATCAAACCACACGAGTACTTGGTACTCACGCCTTTTTTCCTTTTCTTTAAATTTTTATTTTTTATTTTTTTATTTTATTCCATTTTATAAATTTTTTTTTTGGTTTATTTGATTTTATTAATTTTATTTTCATTATATTTTTTTTACTTTTTTTTATTTTACTTAATTTAATTTTATTTTATTTCATTTCAATTTTTAAGTTTTATTATACTTTAATGTATTTAAATTTTTTTTTGTTTTGTTTTATTTTATTTTTAACATATTTTTTATTTTAATTTATTTAATTTTTATTATTATTTTTTTTTCATTTTAATAATAAGTGAGTCCAATGTTTTTCATTTATTGTCTGCCAGAAGTCCAAAAAAACGAGCCATGCTAAAATTACTCTGTAAAAATGAGTCCACTGAAGAGACACCCCCAATGATAAGCTCAAATTGGAGTAATATGGAAAGTATCATCATGAACGTAAGTACACTCAACTCAAACCTTCCACACACAATCAGCTAAACACGAAAAAAATTGCAGATATCACAACCTTGCCGAGATATGATGGTAGCATGTCGGTTCGCAGCAAACGATTACGATTGTACCAAATATTTTATACCTATCATCACCGACGAAGGACTATGCTGTGTTTTCAATATGCTGCATCCGAAGTTTATGTTTATAAAACAGTGAGTCACACAATCGTAGTGTTTCAAAACCTAACTAACCTCGACCCGTCTCTCTCTAACACACACAGCATACCACTTAGCATGCGTAACATGCCGCCTCTCGAGGATACGCCCATTGATTGGTATGCTGAGCGTGGGTTTCCCTCAGAATTGCCTAAAAAATACTATCCACGTCGTATAGCGGGTACAGGAGAATCTCTAGGTCTCTCGATTACACTCGATGTCGAGGCTGACAAATATTATTGTTCGTCAACAAATAGTGTAGGTTTCAAAATTTCGCTACACAGCCCAAACGAATCGCCGAACGTGCACGAGACGGGGGTACTAATTGCACCCGGCAAGGAGACCAAGGTGCGTGTACGTCCCGACAAGACCGATACCACACACAAGTTACGCTCAGTTGATACCAAGTATAGGCGTTGTTTGTTCCACGATGAACGCAAATTACTCTACTTTTCACATTATACTCAACGTAATTGCGAAATGGAATGCATTGCTGAAATGTTGTTGCAACATTGTGGTTGCATCACCTTTTATATGCCGAAGATTGTGAAGAATGCCAAGATATGTAATATACATGCTATGCATTGTGTAGAGATGGTACGCTTGCGTAAGGATCCAACGATTGGTTCGTGTTTGGATGCATGCTGGCCGAGTTGTTATGATTTGACCTTTTTGGTTGATGTCTTTGCTATACCGTTATCGAGTGAAGAATTTTTTATAGAAAATAAGCGAGTACAACGTTACAATAAGACATATGCTAAACAAAATATTGCCGTCGTTAATATGTATTTTAAGGAGTATTCGTTTCGTAGCAGCATACAGACGGAGTTTATTGGTACGACGGATTTTTTGTGTAAGTTTGAGATTGGTAATTTCCTTTACATAAAAAAAAATAAAAAAAAAAAACAAAACAAGTTTGCTTCAATAGAAAAAAAGATTAAGAAAACTAAAAAAAGTATAAAATAAATAAAAAAAAATGAAATAAAATAAAATAAAGAAATATAATAATAAAATAGAATAAAACAATAAAATTAAAATTAAAAAAATAAACAAAAAGAAAAAAAATACAAAAAATGTATAAACAAAAAAAAAAAAAAGATGAAAAAAAAAAATAAAAAGCAAAACAAAATTAAATAAAAAAGTAAAGAATATAAAATAAAATAAAAATAAATAAAAAGTATTATAAAATAAAACAAAAAAAATCAAATGAAAAAATAATAAAATAAAATGAAACAAAAAAAAGGAAAAAATCAAATAAAAAAAAATGAGATAAAAATATAAAGAACTAAAAAAAGAAAAAAAAAATAAAATACGTTGAAATAAAGTTAAATAAAATAAAATAGAATAAGAAAATAAAATAAAACCAAATAAAAAAATCAATAAAAAAAATAATAGCAAAATAAAATAAACAAAAAGAAAAGCAAATAAAATAAAAAAAACAAAAAAATTTAATGAAAAAATATAAAAAAAAAACCCAAAAAAAAATTAAAAAAAAAAAATTAAGTAAAAAAGTAAAGAATATAAAATAATTTAAAATAAAAAAAGAGTAAAATAAAAAAAAACAAGTTAAATGAAAAAATATTAAACTAAAAAAAAAACAAAAAATTTAGATGAGAAAAGAAAAAAAAAAAATAAATAAAAAAAAATATAAAAAAAAAATTAAAAAAAAAAAATTAAAAATATAATAAAATAAAATAAATAAAGTAAAATAAAACAAAATAACCTTAAATAAAATAAAATAAAATGTATTTAATTTAATTTAAAAAAAAAAAAAAATTAAAAAACTTTTTAAAAAAATACAGAAAGAAAAACAAAAAAATTAAGTAAATGAAAATAAAACAAAATTAAAAAAAAAATCTAAATGAAATAACACAAAAAAAATTAAAATGAAAGAAAATTAATTTTATATTAAAAATGCTCGGGCCCGGATTGAAGAATAGTATAAACTGTGCTAAATAACACGAGATTTCATTAAATTCTTACTGACATTCGTTTTCATGTTCGTATTCGTATTGATATTATATTTTTAATTCGCATTCGAGTTATTATTCGTATTCATATTCGTAGCCGCATCCTTGTACGCCTTCGTGTCTGCACTTTCAATTGCAATCGTATTAAGACTCTTAACTGCAACTTTAACCACATCATATTTCACATATATATTACAGCTGCTGTTGGCGGTTTGATGGGCCTATTTCTTGGCTTCAGTTTTATCTCCATCGTTGAAATGATCTATTATGCTATCATACATCCCATACGCACTTTATTGCAGTTCGAATGTGCGGCGAACAAACCCACGTCCGCCCTAGTTGCCGACGACAAGCTGATGGTGTGTGATGGCACGACAACTTTATGTCAACAATGGACAACGGTGCAACGTTATAAAAGATTACGGAAATATTTACGTTTACGTGCGCTTTATGGCAAAGCAAATAAGGCAATGAAACCAAAGTCGGGTGATATACATTTGAGTAGTAGCGCCATTAAAACTATAGCCGAAGCGGTCAAAAAGGAGCAGGAGTTGAGGAAGTTGTATTAGAGAAGTTGAAATTGAGAATGGAAGTGAATGATATTTAATAATATGGAGTTATGAAGAAATTACAATTACATTACTTTTTGTATGGCTTTAATGTGCCCACTTTAGTACTTTTAATGCACTCAACATATCCGCTCCAGGCTTTAATTAGGTAGAATAGTAAGTTTATTTTTATTAATTGAAATATTATACATTAGAGCGTCCCAAAAGTGAATAGTTCAGCCTAAATAAAATGTGGACAAAGTTTTATTGTTCTGGAATAATGGTAGCTCGTGCCGATTTTTAGCTAAAGTTTTACCTGGAAGCTTTTACTAAGGCTTCGAAAATTGCATAATTTTAATATTTTTCTCATATATAAAGGACTTTGAATTTTTATAAGGACAACAGGATTCTTTGCAAGGCTATTGAAAAAACGTATTAACGGGAAAGGAACATTGGAGTTTCAAAAGTATTTAGTATATTGCGTAACAATATGTTTTCTAGCAAAACAAAATTGTATATATCTTGAAATATTATTTTTTTTTATTTCATTATAAATTATTTTTAAATTATTGTTTTTATTTTAATTTTCTTTATTTTTTTATTTTATTTTTATTTTATTTGATTTTACTTAGTTTTGTTTTTTTGTAAGTATTTTTTTATTTCGTTTTAATTAATTTATTATAATTTATTCTATTTTAATTATTTTTTAAAAATTCTTTTTATTTTGTGTTACCTTTTTTGTTTTATTTTATTTCATTTCAATTTAGTTTATTTTTTTGTTTTTATGTCATTATAAATTCTTTTTAAATTAGTTTTATTTTATTTGCACTTTCTTTATTTTATTTTGCTGAGTTTTTATTTTATTTTGTTTTGTTTTATTTTTTTAATTATATGTATTTTTTTTTATTTTTTTATTATTTTTTATTTCGTTTTATTTTATTTTATTAAATTATTTCTTAATTTTTTTATTTGATTTTTTTTTTTATTGCACTATAAATTATTTTTATTTTTTGGTTTATTTGATTTTACTTAATTTTGTTTTATTTTTTATTTTTTTAAATTAAGTTTTTAAGTTTTTTTATTTATTTCACTTTGTTTTGTTTTATTTTATTTTATTTGTTTTGACCTTATTCTTTTATTTTTTTTGTTTTATTTTATTCAATTTTTTTATTGCACTATAAACTATTTTTAATTTTTTTTATTGATTTTATTTTACTTTGCTTGGTTTTATTTTTATTTTTTTTGGTTTATTTGATTTTACTTAATTTTGTTTTATTTTTTATTTTTTAAAAATTAATTTTTTAAGTTTTTTTATTTATTTCACTTTGTTTTGTTTTATTTTATTTTATTTGTTTTCACCTTATTTTTTATTTTTTTTTTGTTTTATTTTATTTTAATATTTTTATTTAATTTTATTTCATTTTAATTAATTTTTAAAATTTTTTTATTTAATTTTACTTTTTTGTTTTGTTTTATTTTACTTCAAATTTACTTATATTTAATTTTTTGGTTTTTTTGGTTTATATATCATTATAAATTATTTTTAAATTAGTTTTATTTTATTTTAACATTCTACTTATATTTTATTTTGCTTAGCTTTATTTTTTTGTTTTGTTTTATTTTTTAAATTTTACTAAATTTTTTTCATTTTTTTTATTATATTTTATTTTAATTTATTTTTTATGTTTTATTTCATTTAATTTTTTTATTCCATTACAATTTTTTTTTTAATTTTTTTATTTCATTTTTATTTTCTGTACTTTATTATTTTAGTTAAATTTTTTTTTGTTTTATTTTTTTTAATTTTTTTATTTTAATTTATTTTTAAATTTTTGTATTTTATTTAATTTTATTTTTTTATTTTTTTTTATTTCATTATAAATTATTTTAAATTTTTTTATTTTATTTCAAATTTCTTTATTTTATTTTATTTTGCTGAGTTTTATTTAATTTTTAATCTTATTTGATTTTACTTAATTTTGTTATTTTTTTCTTAATTTTTTATTTCGTTTCATTTAATTTTTTTTATATTATTTTAATTAATTTATTTTTTAATTTGATATATCGTTATTTAATTTTGCTTATTTTTATTTTGTTTTATTTTATTTTACCTGACCTTATTCCTTTTATATTTTATTTAATTTTGTTTAATTTTATTGATTTAATTTAATTTTATCTTAATTTATATTTTATTCTGAAAAATGAAGTCTACTACTTCAAACATTTTTTTTGGGACAGTCTAATGTAAATGTGTTCTTTTCCGCCCAATTTTTACAGCATTTTCTTAGAATACATTTTCATAATCATGTTCAGCGAAAATTTTTCTACAAATTAGATACCGTTCAGAAAAATTTCCCTTTTACTCAGTTTTGTTGTACTATATAATTTATATAAAAATAGCCTGAAAGTTCAATATGCGCCAGCCTAATGTAAGCCAAAGCTTATAATTTTAACACTTTATACTTTTAATTGAAATAAAAGTTCGCTCCAACCTTAGCATAATTACATAATTATTATCAAAGTGGTCCTATCTATCAATCACAAATCGGAACTCTCAATCAGTTCACATCAGAGCTGCAATCATCATTGAGCCACAAATAAACGCATGAAAAATGTTAAATCAAAATAAGGTGGCAGCAACTGCAAAAATATCATTCAGATGGCAACAAATTAAGTTGTTTTCTATTCAAAATTTAAAAGAGTATTGTGATGTGACTACGATACATGGCCTAAAGTATATGGCGAATACAACGCTATATGCGCTTGAAAGGTATGTAAGTGTAGAAATTTGAGAGGGCTGCTAAAAATTAAAAAAAATATAATATCGATCCCTTTTAACGAAACTATCGTAACGACCATTTTTTCGAAAATTACTTTTTGATGCAAATTTGTTTGAAATCTCTCAGCGCATCATTTGCTAAAATATTATAGTTGAAATCCTTATAGTTGTGCCAAAAATCGGCTTTCTTAAAAAAAAAAAAAAAAAAAATAGCATTTTGTCGCTTACGATAAAATCGCGCAAAGGCAATGATTTCAACATTTTTGGGATATAATTTGTTTTTAAATAATTTTATATCTGATTTTTTTCTCTTTGCTTTTTAGAACATTTTTCACATTAGCCTTTATTTTCACGGCATTGGCGACAATTTTTTATGTTTACCAAACCTACGAAAAGTGGTTAGATACACCAGCAATTATAAGCTTAAGCCCGCAACCAACTTGGATTACACAAGATCCATTTCCAGCTGTAACCATTTGTAATATGAATCAGGCATACAAGCAGAAAGCTGAACAATATTCTATGTAAGTGATTATTTTATAGGGCTTTCAGATTTTCTTTAATCTATCTTTATACTAATTTTGTTTCTTACTTTCTAAAGTTACTCAGTCGAATATGCCATGATACAAATGATTTGTGAACGTGAAGCCAATGCCACTATTGCAAGTTCTATTAAAGATTGGAATAACTTACCAAATTTTATTAAGGAGGTATGATTCAAATATTGGACTAGTTTACGCTCGCCCTTGCTTACACATTATTTTATGTTTTTATTTTTATTTATTTTATTTTTTCCATTTTCTTTAATTTATATTTTACTAGATAGTCCGGTTAAATTAAACATTTGAAATAGCATAATTCCCACAAAGCTTAGGTTCAAGGTCAGAAAACTCCGACAGAGACAAATTTTTGTGTAGAGCTTAGGTTCGAATTCAGAAAAAAACTCAAAAAGTCCACATCGATCCCACATGTGTGTAAAAAAGTTATTCGGGGTCAAAAGTTAAAAAAAAAATATAAACATTCGTATGCAAGGTGCCACGCCCCCTTTTTCGTTATCCCCAGTTTTTTTTTTGTTTCAACGTGTTAGGGATTACTCCCATATAACCCCTCATCAAATGTCAGTGGTCTAACCTAAATACTTCCGGAGATATGCTTTGTGAAATATTCAATTCATACGGGAGGTGCCCCTTTCGTTAGGCCCAGTTGTCTTACCTAAATACTTCCAAGATATGGACTATGAAATATTCCATTCGTATGCGAGGCGGATCCAGGATTTTGGGAAAAGGGGGGGGGGCGGTCAAATTTGTTCTTTTTATTTCAGGAACATTTTTCATTCACAGTTTCCTTAAAGCTGGCCTTTTATGCCTGTTTGAAAAAAAACTATATATATCTACATTTGCTAGTATGGACAATGTCAGATTCAAGGTATCACTTATGTAAATCGTTTAAAAAGTTAGTGAATGTGAAAATTTTACTATTTTTTGTGTAATTTTTACTATATTTTTTGCGTATTTTTACTCTATTTTTTGCGTGACTTACTATATTTTTTGTGTAATTTTTACTATATTTTTAATGTATTTTTTACTTAATTTCTATTATATTTTTTGTGTAATTTTTACTACATTTTTTGCATAATTTTTACTATATTTTTTTGCGTAATTTTCACTATAATTTCTGGGTAGTTTTTACTATATTTTTTCTGTATTTTTCGTGTATTTTTTACTTAAATACTACTTAATTTTTTTATTGTAATTTTTACTATATTTTTTCTATATTTTTTCCGTATCTTTTAGTAAAATTTTTGGGTAATTTTTGCTATATTTTTAAAGTAAATTTTACTAAATTTTTTGTGTAAATTTTTTCTATATTTTTTCCGTACCTTTTAGCAAAATTTTTGCTATATTTTTATTATAAATTTTACTAAATTTTTTGTGTAAATTTTACTATTTTTTGTGTAGTTTTAACTCTATTTTTTGCGTACTTTTTACTATATTTTTCGATAATTTTGACTTTATTTTTTTCGCGTGACTTTACTAATTTTTTGTGTAATTTTCACTATATTTTTACTGTATATTTTGCCTATTTTTTTACTGTATTTTTTGCTTAATTTCTACTATATTTGCGTGGTGTAGCGGTAGTGTGCTCGGCCTACTACACCAAGTGACCTGGTATAGACTCCCGATCAAACCAACATCAAAATATTATTTAGAAAAAGCATTTTCTAAACGTGGTCGCCCCTCGATAGTGGTTTGACAAACTCTCCGCGTGTATTTCTGCCATGAAAAGCTTCTCAGCAAAAATTCATTTGCCGTTTGGAGTCGGCCAAAAAACTGTGGGTCCCACCAATTTGTAGGAAAAATTTTAAAACACCACAAATTGGAAGAGAAGCTCGGCACAAAAATCTCGTTGGACGTTATCTGATAACCTGTTGGTATATTGCCGCCGAATTGTACTTGTGAGGTTCCAAGGATAAATGCGTATGGAAACATTACTGTGAAAAATATGACTTTTTGGATCCCGGGAAGGGCTTTGAAAGCGAAAAACCCTACCCGTGAATGATCCCTTAGGGGGTGGGGGTGGGTTGAACCTGAAAACCCATTCCGTGGATCCGCCCCTGATCTATACATAGAAATATACATAATTTGAAATTTATATACGTATAAAGTTTTTATTTAATTTTATTTTATATTGTTATTAAATTTTGTTAATTTTTCATAGATTAAGATTGCGCATTTTCCGGTGATCTCTGTCCCTGATATAAGGGCCGAGTCGAATCCTTCAATCAAATATCAATATGAACCAACACAACTCTTTTTTTTTTTTGATAGATATCACAACCATGCAGTGAAATGTTGGTCCACTGCCAATTTGGCGGTGTTACTTATAAATGTAGCGAAATTTTCGTACCCATAGTGACGAATGGGGGGCTGTGTTGTGCCTTTAATATGGTGCATATGAGACATATAATAACTGAGTATGTTTTAATGAATTGCATGAGCCTCTATATATTTTTGTGTTCTTATGTGTTATAACTTTATTTTCACGCTCCAAACCTAGTTCATCTACTTATGGCACACCTAACGTACCCAACGACACCGAGTTCGTTTATTGGAGTCCAGAGACTGGCTATGAAAATAATTTGCCTAAAAACTTTATACCAATGCCAGCAGCTGGCACGGGTGAATCTCTTGGCCTATCCATCACATTAGATGTCGAAGCAGAGCATTATTATTGTACGTCCACGAATAGTATCGGTTTCAAAATACTCGTACACAATCCACTCGATTTACCCAATATCAGTGATGGTGGTGTCGCTATAGCGCCAGGCTATGAAACTAGTATACGCGTGGAGGCATCTAAGGAAACAACAGCACAATCTTTACGTTCATTGGATAAGCTCTTGCGTCATTGCTTGTTTCAAGATGAATCAGATTTGAAAAAATTTTGGGTTTACACTCAACGCAATTGTGAATATGAATGTTTGTCCAATTTTTTATTAAAATTTTGTGATTGTATACCATATTATATGCATATGGTATTTGCTAATAAAACGATCTGTAGCATTTACGACGCATCGTGTGTAGAACGTGTTCGTTTGAAATCAATGATAATTGAACGTTTGCATGATCAATCATGTCCTGATAAATGTATGCCCGGTTGCTTTGATCTAATCTATATGCCGACTTTTTTTCGTGCACAATTGGCTCATACAGGTTATATGAGTACTGGTGTGCGGAATATGAGTAATGATTATGCGGCGAAAAATATTGCAAGAGCGCATATTTACTTTAAAGATCATTGGTATCGTAGCACTGTACATTCGGAATATATTGGAATAACGGATTTCTTGTGTAAGTATGCCGAGTTGTGCTAAAGGAAATACAGGAAAAAAAAATGAAAATAAAATAAGGTAAATAAAACAGAGCAAAAAAATAAAAATAAAAAACTTTTAATAAAATAAAAAATTAAAATAAAAACAAAAACATTGAAATAAAATAAGATAAAGCAAAAAAAAACATAAAATTAAAAATAAAAAGATAATATAAAAACAAAATATAAAAAAAAATAACTAAATAAAAGAAAATAAATAGCAAATGGGTATAAAGTTTGAATTTCATTAATATATTCCCTATTTCTATTTATAGCGAGTGTTGGTGGAATTATCAGCTTGTTTCTCGGCTTCAGCTTTATTTCTTTGGCTGAAATCGTTTACTATATGATATTGAAACCCGTGCGCATCTTAATTCTTACTCGTTGGGCGAAACATGGTAAAATTAATAGAAGACCCCAACAAGATTCTTTGAAAGGATTCACATTGTCGGAAAAGCAGTCAAACTTAGCAGGCAATCAATTTCTGTTCAACAATATGAAGAGCAAACAAAATCCATTTGTTGGAGGAAACCGAAATGCTTACCAAAAAAAGAGTGTTTCGTGGTGGCCTAACGTAGAATAAGCAACCTAAATTAATGTAAATAAAAAATGTAATAAAAAATTGTAGTGTTGCTTAATTTGTATGCACTTGTTTATAAAACTATTAATCTAACTGTCGTTCTGCAAACAACATCATATTCTAGTTTTAATTTAACCAGGCATATCAACTCGAATTTTGGGGCTATTTTTAGATAATTTTGGGTTAAATTTTGGATTAATTTGGGACAATTTTGGGGTAATTTTCGGAAAATTTTTCGATCATTTTGAGAACATTTGAGGGTCGTTTTGGGATTATTTTTGGATAGTTTTGGGGTCCTTTTCGAATCATTTTGGGTACATTTAAGGGTTTTCCTGGGGTCATTTGGGAATATTTTGGGATTATTTTGGGAACATTTAAGGGTCTTTTAGGGATAATTTTAGAATTATTTTGGGATTATTTTAGGGTCATTTTGGGATCATTTTGGTTAAGTAAAGTTAGCGCTAAATTGATAGCACCGAGCAAGCTCGGCCACCCAGGTACTGTAGCTTCAGGGAATAATAAAAATAAAAAAAAATTGTAATAAAAAAAAAAAAAAAATATATTTTTTAATTGAAATTAAAATGCATAGAATAAAATGAAAAAAAAAAAAATTAATTAAATTAAATAGAAAAATAACATAAAATGAAATTAAAAGAAAAGAAAAAAATTAAATGGAATAAAAAAAAAAACAATGAAAGAAAAAAAAATAAAGTAAAATAAAAAAAAAATAAAAATAAACATTAACTTTTCAAAATATCAAACAGGTGGCAACTTTATAAACTGCCTCAGGTGGCAAAACCCCAGCTGTAAGATGTTGGCACCCCATTGGTCGAAATTTGAAAAAGATTTTATGCCAAATAATTGGTCACTAATTGGTCATAATTGGTCAGCAGGTTTCAGTAATTGGTCAGCCATAGGAAAAATTTTATGCCACTTTAAAATTTTCCAAGGTGGCCGTAAGATGTTGGCACCCCATTGGTCGAAATTTGGAAAAGTTAGTATGCCAAATAATTGGTCACTAATTGGTCATAATTGGTCAGCAGGTCTCACTAATTGGTCAGCCATAGAAAATTTTTTATGACGTTTTTAAATTTTCCAAGGGAAAAGTCATTTACTTCCGCAGGCACCCTGTATACTTTAAATTTCAAAAAACAAATATGCCAAATAATTGGTCACTAATTGGTCATAATTGGTCAGTAGGTTTCACTAATTGGTCAGCCATAGAAAATTTTTAATTAATTTTTTTAAGTTTTTTGAGTGTTATCGATTAAGATGTTGGCACCCCATTGGTCGAAATTTGGAAAAGTTAGTATGCCAAATAATTGGTCACTAATTGGTCATAATTGGTCAGCAGGTCTCACTAATTGGTCAGCCATAGAAAATTTTTTATGACGTTTTTAAATTTTACAAGGGAAAAGTCATTTACTTCCGCAGGCACCCTGTATACTTTAAATTTCAAAAAACAAATATGCCAAATAATTGGTCACTAATTGGTCATAATTGGTCAGTAGGTTTCACTAATTGGTCAGCCATAGAAAATTTTTAATTAATTTTTTTAAGTTTTTTGAGTGTTATCGATTAAGATGTTGGCACCCCATTGGTCGAAATTTGGAAAAGTTAGTATGCCAAATAATTGGTCACTAATTGGTCATAATTGGTCAGCAGGTCTCACTAATTGGTCAGCCATAGAAAATTTTTTATGACGTTTTTAAATTTTCCAAGGGAAAAGTCATTTACTTCCGCAGGCACCCTGTATACTTTAAATTTCAAAAAACAAATATGCCAAATAATTGGTCACTAATTGGTCATAATTGGTCAGTAGGTTTCACTAATTGGTCAGCCATAGAAAATTTTTAATTAATTTTTTTAAGTTTTTTGAGTGTTATCGATTAAGATGTTGGCACCCCATTGGTCGAAATTTGGAAAAGTTAGTATGCCAAATAATTGGTCACTAATTGGTCATAATTGGTCAGCAGGTCTCACTAATTGGTCAGCCATAGAAAATTTTTTATGACGTTTTTAAATTTTCCAAGGGAAAAGTCATTTACTTCCGCAGGCACCCTGTATACTTTAAATTTCAAAAAACAAATATGCCAAATAATTGGTCACTAATTGGTCATAATTGGTCAGTAGGTTTCACTAATTGGTCAGCCATAGAAAATTTTTAATTAATTTTTTTAAGTTTTTTGAGTGTTATCGATTAAGATGTTGGCACCCCATTGGTCGAAATTTGGAAAAGTTAGTATGCCAAATAATTGGTCACTAATTGGTCATAATTGGTCAGCAGGTCTCACTAATTGGTCAGCCATAGAAAATTTTTTATGACGTTTTTAAATTTTACAAGGGAAAAGTCATTTACTTCCGCAGGCACCCTGTATACTTTAAATTTCAAAAAACAAATATGCCAAATAATTGGTCACTAATTGGTCATAATTGGTCAGTAGGTTTCACTAATTGGTCAGCCATAGAAAATTTTTAATTAATTTTTTTAAGTTTTTTGAGTGTTATCGATTAAGATGTTGGCACCCCATTGGTCGAAATTTGGAAAAGTTAGTATGCCAAATAATTGGTCACTAATTGGTCATAATTGGTCAGCAGGTCTCACTAATTGGTCAGCCATAGAAAATTTTTTATGACGTTTTTAAATTTTCCAAGGGAAAAGTCATTTACTTCCGCAGGCACCCTGTATACTTTAAATTTCAAAAAACAAATATGCCAAATAATTGGTCACTAATTGGTCATAATTGGTCAGTAGGTTTCACTAATTGGTCAGCCATAGAAAATTTTTAATTAATTTTTTTAAGTTTTTTGAGTGTTATCGATTAAGATGTTGGCACCCCATTGGTCGAAATTTGGAAAAGTTAGTATGCCAAATAATTGGTCACTAATTGGTCATAATTGGTCAGCAGGTCTCACTAATTGGTCAGCCATAGAAAATTTTTTATGACGTTTTTAAATTTTCCAAGGGAAAAGTCATTTACTTCCGCAGGCACCCTGTATACTTTAAATTTCAAAAAACAAATATGCCAAATAATTGGTCACTAATTGGTCATAATTGGTCAGTAGGTTTCACTAATTGGTCAGCCATAGAAAATTTTTAATTAATTTTTTTAAGTTTTTTGAGTGTTATCGATTAAGATGTTGGCACCCCATTGGTCGAAATTTGGAAAAGTTAGTATGCCAAATAATTGGTCACTAATTGGTCATAATTGGTCAGCAGGTCTCACTAATTGGTCAGCCATAGAAAATTTTTTATGACGTTTTTAAATTTTACAAGGGAAAAGTCATTTACTTCCGCAGGCACCCTGTATACTTTAAATTTCAAAAAACAAATATGCCAAATAATTGGTCACTAATTGGTCATAATTGGTCAGTAGGTTTCACTAATTGGTCAGCCATAGAAAATTTTTAATTAATTTTTTTAAGTTTTTTGAGTGTTATCGATTAAGATGTTGGCACCCCATTGGTCGAAATTTGGAAAAGTTAGTATGCCAAATAATTGGTCACTAATTGGTCATAATTGGTCAGCAGGTCTCACTAATTGGTCAGCCATAGAAAATTTTTTATGACGTTTTTAAATTTTACAAGGGAAAAGTCATTTACTTCCGCAGGCACCCTGTATACTTTAAATTTCAAAAAACAAATATGCCAAATAATTGGTCACTAATTGGTCATAATTGGTCAGTAGGTTTCACTAATTGGTCAGCCATAGAAAATTTTTAATTAATTTTTTTAAGTTTTTTGAGTGTTATCGATTAAGATGTTGGCACCCCATTGGTCGAAATTTGGAAAAGTTAGTATGCCAAATAATTGGTCACTAATTGGTCATAATTGGTCAGCAGGTCTCACTAATTGGTCAGCCATAGAAAATTTTTTATGACGTTTTTAAATTTTCCAAGGGAAAAGTCATTTACTTCCGCAGGCACCCTGTATACTTTAAATTTCAAAAAACAAATATGCCAAATAATTGGTCACTAATTGGTCATAATTGGTCAGTAGGTTTCACTAATTGGTCAGCCATAGAAAATTTTTAATTAATTTTTTTAAGTTTTTTGAGTGTTATCGATTAAGATGTTGGCACCCCATTGGTCGAAATTTGGAAAAGTTAGTATGCCAAATAATTGGTCACTAATTGGTCATAATTGGTCAGCAGGTCTCACTAATTGGTCAGCCATAGAAAATTTTTTATGACGTTTTTAAATTTTACAAGGGAAAAGTCATTTACTTCCGCAGGCACCCTGTATACTTTAAATTTCAAAAAACAAATATGCCAAATAATTGGTCACTAATTGGTCATAATTGGTCAGTAGGTTTCACTAATTGGTCAGCCATAGAAAATTTTTAATTAATTTTTTTAAGTTTTTTGAGTGTTATCGATTAAGATGTTGGCACCCCATTGGTCGAAATTTGGAAAAGTTAGTATGCCAAATAATTGGTCACTAATTGGTCATAATTGGTCAGCAGGTCTCACTAATTGGTCAGCCATAGAAAATTTTTTATGACGTTTTTAAATTTTCCAAGGGAAAAGTCATTTACTTCCGCAGGCACCCTGTATACTTTAAATTTCAAAAAACAAATATGCCAAATAATTGGTCACTAATTGGTCATAATTGGTCAGTAGGTTTCACTAATTGGTCAGCCATAGAAAATTTTTAATTAATTTTTTTAAGTTTTTTGAGTGTTATCGATTAAGATGTTGGCACCCCATTGGTCGAAATTTGGAAAAGTTAGTATGCCAAATAATTGGTCACTAATTGGTCATAATTGGTCAGCAGGTCTCACTAATTGGTCAGCCATAGAAAATTTTTTATGACGTTTTTAAATTTTACAAGGGAAAAGTCATTTACTTCCGCAGGCACCCTGTATACTTTAAATTTCAAAAAACAAATATGCCAAATAATTGGTCACTAATTGGTCATAATTGGTCAGTAGGTTTCACTAATTGGTCAGCCATAGAAAATTTTTAATTAATTTTTTTAAGTTTTTTGAGTGTTATCGATTAAGATGTTGGCACCCCATTGGTCGAAATTTGGAAAAGTTAGTATGCCAAATAATTGGTCACTAATTGGTCATAATTGGTCAGCAGGTCTCACTAATTGGTCAGCCATAGAAAATTTTTTATGACGTTTTTAAATTTTACAAGGGAAAAGTCATTTACTTCCGCAGGCACCCTGTATACTTTAAATTTCAAAAAACAAATATGCCAAATAATTGGTCACTAATTGGTCATAATTGGTCAGTAGGTTTCACTAATTGGTCAGCCATAGAAAATTTTTAATTAATTTTTTTAAGTTTTTTGAGTGTTATCGATTAAGATGTTGGCACCCCATTGGTCGAAATTTGGAAAAGTTAGTATGCCAAATAATTGGTCACTAATTGGTCATAATTGGTCAGCAGGTCTCACTAATTGGTCAGCCATAGAAAATTTTTTATGACGTTTTTAAATTTTCCAAGGGAAAAGTCATTTACTTCCGCAGGCACCCTGTATACTTTAAATTTCAAAAAACAAATATGCCAAATAATTGGTCACTAATTGGTCATAATTGGTCAGTAGGTTTCACTAATTGGTCAGCCATAGAAAATTTTTAATTAATTTTTTTAAGTTTTTTGAGTGTTATCGATTAAGATGTTGGCACCCCATTGGTCGAAATTTGGAAAAGTTAGTATGCCAAATAATTGGTCACTAATTGGTCATAATTGGTCAGCAGGTCTCACTAATTGGTCAGCCATAGAAAATTTTTTATGACGTTTTTAAATTTTCCAAGGGAAAAGTCATTTACTTCCGCAGGCACCCTGTATACTTTAAATTTCAAAAAACAAATATGCCAAATAATTGGTCACTAATTGGTCATAATTGGTCAGTAGGTTTCACTAATTGGTCAGCCATAGAAAATTTTTAATTAATTTTTTTAAGTTTTTTGAGTGTTATCGATTAAGATGTTGGCACCTCATTGGTCGAAATTTGGAAAAGTTAGTATGCCAAATAATTGGTCACTAATTGGTCATAATTGGTCAGCAGGTCTCACTAATTGGTCAGCCATAGAAAATTTTTTATGACGTTTTTAAATTTTACAAGGGAAAAGTCATTTACTTCCGCAGGCACCCTGTATACTTTAAATTTCAAAAAACAAATATGCCAAATAATTGGTCACTAATTGGTCATAATTGGTCAGTAGGTTTCACTAATTGGTCAGCCATAGAAAATTTTTAATTAATTTTTTTAAGTTTTTTGAGTGTTATCGATTAAGATGTTGGCACCCCATTGGTCGAAATTTGGAAAAGTTAGTATGCCAAATAATTGGTCACTAATTGGTCATAATTGGTCAGCAGGTCTCACTAATTGGTCAGCCATAGAAAATTTTTTATGACGTTTTTAAATTTTCCAAGGGAAAAGTCATTTACTTCCGCAGGCACCCTGTATACTTTAAATTTCAAAAAACAAATATGCCAAATAATTGGTCACTAATTGGTCATAATTGGTCAGTAGGTTTCACTAATTGGTCAGCCATAGAAAATTTTTAATTAATTTTTTTAAGTTTTTTGAGTGTTATCGATTAAGATGTTGGCACCCCATTGGTCGAAATTTGGAAAAGTTAGTATGCCAAATAATTGGTCACTAATTGGTCATAATTGGTCAGCAGGTCTCACTAATTGGTCAGCCATAGAAAATTTTTTATGACGTTTTTAAATTTTACAAGGGAAAAGTCATTTACTTCCGCAGGCACCCTGTATACTTTAAATTTCAAAAAACAAATATGCCAAATAATTGGTCACTAATTGGTCATAATTGGTCAGTAGGTTTCACTAATTGGTCAGCCATAGAAAATTTTTAATTAATTTTTTTAAGTTTTTTGAGTGTTATCGATTAAGATGTTGGCACCCCATTGGTCGAAATTTGGAAAAGTTAGTATGCCAAATAATTGGTCACTAATTGGTCATAATTGGTCAGCAGGTCTCACTAATTGGTCAGCCATAGAAAATTTTTTATGACGTTTTTAAATTTTACAAGGGAAAAGTCATTTACTTCCGCAGGCACCCTGTATACTTTAAATTTCAAAAAACAAATATGCCAAATAATTGGTCACTAATTGGTCATAATTGGTCAGTAGGTTTCACTAATTGGTCAGCCATAGAAAATTTTTAATTAATTTTTTTAAGTTTTTTGAGTGTTATCGATTAAGATGTTGGCACCCCATTGGTCGAAATTTGGAAAAGTTAGTATGCCAAATAATTGGTCACTAATTGGTCATAATTGGTCAGCAGGTCTCACTAATTGGTCAGCCATAGAAAATTTTTTATGACGTTTTTAAATTTTACAAGGGAAAAGTCATTTACTTCCGCAGGCACCCTGTATACTTTAAATTTCAAAAAACAAATATGCCAAATAATTGGTCACTAATTGGTCATAATTGGTCAGTAGGTTTCACTAATTGGTCAGCCATAGAAAATTTTTAATTAATTTTTTTTTAAGTTTTTTGAGTGTTATCGATTAAGATGTTGGCACCCCATTGGTCGAAATTTGGAAAAGCTATATAGCTGTATACCAAATACATAGTTGGCCACTGTCAGTCGTAATTGGTCAGCAGGTCTCACTAATTGGTCAGCCATAGGACATTTTTTATGAAATTTTAAAATTTTGCAAGGCAAAAGTAATTTACCTTGATCATCCACCAATTACTGACGTTGACATGTTATCGATTATTTCCCAAGAAGATGTGCGGTCTCTACAATTACGTGAAATACTGTGCACACAGATACAATCACTTCAACATTACTCATTAGGCATCAATTTGAACATGCGACTGTAGCCCAGGCGTTAGGCATTCCGATTATCAAGGCGGGTGACCTAAGTTCGATGCTGGTTAGGGTAAGTGTTTTTTTTTTTTTTTTGATAGTTTATAAGTCATAAGTATTTATTAAAAAAATGCATTCCTCTCTTCTTATTATTTTTTTTTTATTTTGAAACATTATTTACAATTATCTCTTGACAGGTATAAAAATTAAATATTTGCGTATATTAATCCCACTCCCGGAATTTTGAACGTATTTTAAAAAGCAACTATTTTAGTAAATTGCAAACAAAAAGTGCAAAAGTGTGGAGCCGCTAAAGGGTCAAATACATAAAGCTTTGTTAACCTCCCCTGACATTTGCTACCTCAAAACTTTGCGTCCAACTTCAGAGGAATGCTACAACGAACGCTTTGACGCTTTTCTTTTATACATTTGTTTTCGTTATTTCTTTCTTTGTATTCAGAATGTTTTGGTTAATATATTAATTTAATAGAGAAAACATGAATAAAATTATTATTTCCTCCAAATTTGTATTCTCTAATTAAAGCAAAAACATCAACATCTAATTGTCAAAGCAAGGAAAGCAAGCAAAATTTGAGAGTTTGCCAAATTTTAACCTTGCTTCAACTTTGAGGTCTTCAATTTGCCATGCTTCGTTTAAAAACGTATACTGAACTTTTCTGTCAAAGTCAAAGTTCGAGGTAAAGTCAAAATAAAGCTTTATGTAACTGACCCTTAAGACTTATTTTTTTAATCGCAGCGGCCAACTCAAAAAATTGTTCTGCAAATACCATGGATCACGCGCCCTATCCGGGAACCAAGATTAAACTTATTATTTACCTCTTTAGACACCCCAAATATAATAATTTTGCAAAAAAAAATATTCCAAATAATGAACCTTGAACCTTGACCACTCGCGTTGCAATCACAATGCTTACCACCTACGCTAATGCACCATGTACTAAAATGCTGTCAAAAAGCTTACTTCAGGTTGAAGCAGTGTTTCGCCTATCTTTAATTAGGTTAGCTGGTGTTAACACGTGCAGGGTGGCCAGATAATTAAAGCAAAAGGCCCGAATATATATAAAAAAAAGCACTTCAAGAAACAATATTCCCAATTCCAATAAAAACAAATTTTGGCATAGTCAAAGTCAAAATTATGTTCATTTATCTTGAACTTTTTTTGCTGATATCCTATACCAGATAAATATACTTTTATATAGTAAAATACCACGGCAGAAAATTTAAACGAATTTGACCAGTCTCTATCTGATGTATAGAAATTCGCCCACACTTATGAATACTTAACTGCCACCTCTAATTGTGAGCGCCAACGTATGGCGGTACACAACATACCGAAAAAACTGGTTTATGGCTATCCTGGGCCATATTTTACAAATTTTTTTTTGGAAGATCTTATGCAAATTTGGTTTTCAATAATTTGTGACATTAGTTTTTTATTTCTTTGGCCGAGTTGGCCGTTTTAAGGATTTACGCCTTTTTCAGGGTAAACCTGTTTTTTTTCATGCCTCTAAGGTCCGGTTTTTCAGTGCAAGGTGTGTCAAATTTTAGAAAATTGTTATATGCAATAAAACACTTAGAACGTTATTCGAGATGGTGCTTCAAATGTAGAATACAAATTTTTTGAGAAAAAAATTAATATCTGTTATGGGACGCATCGACGATAAAGCGGTTCACACATATTTTGGGAAATATTTTCTTTAAAACTGAATGCGTTTGGAGGAAAACATCTCCCAATATCAAACAACGCCACTGGCGCTTATTCAAATTTCAAAGCTCAAAAATCCAGCAAAAAGCGTCAAATCTGGCCACCCTGGTTTCAGCGGCAGAAAATTAGTACCACTGTTTAGTGGTTAATTCGTCAAGTGAAATACAGTTATCTCTTATTTCATTTGGTGCATTCACAGTTTGCTGAAACATTGTGTAATTCCTCTGCTTAAAGATATTATGCATAATTTTTCGAGGAAAACACCATTTGGAAAAACTTGCAAATATTTTTATTAAAGCAAAGAATGTAACAATGCAGAGTTAAAACAAAGGAACAGATCTTTTGCGATATTCGTTTTTAAGGGATTTTATACACGCTTGGGTATGGTAGGCTTATACCTATTTGCCAAAATACCCACATCTACAGGTACCTAGTACAAATGGTCCTTCATGTTGTTGTTATTTGTCTTTCATCGATGTTCTGATAGAGCCCTACGACCTTGCCCATATTTTCAGTTATGGGTATTTCCATGCAGTTGCTGGAAAAACTCTGAGATGCGCTATGAAAAAAAGGATACAAAATTAGGCAATTTTGTTCTGCGAGGTGCATTTTCTACCCAAATTGAAATTGATATTTCGTCGGGCACAGTAATTTTTTCATACAAATTGTGGTGTTCAAGTATGTATAAAATTTGTTAATTTTTATGAGATCTTTAGTTTTTTATACATAAACTGTAAGGTTACAAAAACTGGAAATCATTTACTAACATCATATAAATATATCATGCCTTACGAATCTTTTTAATTGCCAATGATGAGTTTCTGATATATGTACATTTTCATCTGAAACTTTGGATCAAATTTAAAGATAGGTAAATTTTGGATTTTGTTCAATACAAGACTCTGATATAAAATGATAATAGATTGTTTTAGCTGATTAATATCCTAAAATTCATGCATTTGAAATATTGTTTTCACACCCGTACATATACACACACAGAAACGAATACTTAAAAAAAGGGTCCTATTTGGTGCAATATACTCCTAGGTAGATAAAGACTACGTAGTAAATTGCTCGATATTCTTAAGTAAATCCTTTTTTAGGTAGTAAGTATTTTATATTGGGCTAAACAAGTGAAGATATTTTGTATAAAAAGCAAGGAAACTCGAGGACTTCTATTCAGTCTTTTCTGAATTTTGCGAAAGAAGTTTGTGCAACCACTTTGTTGCGACACACAAGTTTAAAGCATTACCAAGAGTTCCAGAAGTTATTGCTAATTTATTGAGTAAAAAGTTTAATCTCTCAATGGATTGTTATTCAAAAAAAAAAACCTGGCCGTGCATCGAGGGTGCCACTGGAGGATTGCCTGGCTGTACTAAGACAGTTTAGGGATCAGCTACCGCAAAATAGAAGACTTCTTCCAGGACCATCCAATCCTATTTGGACCAAAATAAGCGATCATTTCAACGGAAGGTGGAAGGAAAGAGATGTGTATAGAGAATGCAGGGAGAATCGGCGTGATATATGGACAAAACTACATCCATTTGAAAAGTCTAGCCCTACTATGGACAGTACTTTGAATTCCACTCAGTCGCTTATTAACGAATCCAATACAACGGTCGAAGAAACTCAAAGTGACGAGGATTGGGAGGCGTCTAATTTGGATGAATTTGAATTAAGCATCTCTGAAGAGTTTTACAAAAAGCTCCGAGAAAAAAATAATGTCAAGTACGATGGGCGCAATTACCCCGTTTTGCAGAGGTGGGCTTGGACTGACTACATAGCGGAAGAATTCTATAAATTAAGCGAGTCAAAATGTGCATTTGTTTTCAAAAATTCCAAGATCTATGAGAATGAAAGCGCGGCTCATCATCTAACTATCAGCGGAAAATGCAAAAGCAAGTCTTGCAACAATCCGTTTTATGGATTCATAGACTCTGTTCCAGAAAAATTTCCTGCAATATTACGCGTCAGATGCAGGGACACTGTATTTGATCGGCAACATGAGGACGTAAGAAGACCGACAAGAAAGGTCAAACGTGCCAAAATCGGCGAAGAAGCCGCTGCTGCTGGAACCAACAATTGGCTTAAAAATAAGTTAAGCGGTACGCAAACACAGCGCATTCCTCCCACTATACCGTCAACAAGTGTAATACAAAAATGTGTAGATGAATATCGTGACGGAAAATTGGGAATTGAAAAGGAAAAAAGCGATGTCATAAGAGCGATAGAGAAGATGAGGTACAGCCCTGATTTCAACAACTTCATCCGAGATATCAAAAAGGACAAATTTTATGTGTTTTATGGCTCCAATACTCAATTACATGCATATAAACGGTATCACAATTTGAAGAAAATGAATAAGCAAAAGTCTTCGATAGCTATTGATGGAACAGGCAGCATCTGCAAAAAAATTATGTACGAGAACGGCAGCACTAGTGGTCATATTTTTCTATACGTCATAGTTATCAACTTCAGCCACTGCACAGTTTCTGTACATCAGCTTCTCACCGACGACCAAAGCACGATATTGATAGAGTTATGGTTGAAAAAATGGATACGAATGGGTGCTCCGAAACCAGATGAGGTAGTGTGCGATTATTCCAGAGCATTAATTAATGCGATATCCCTAGCCTTTAATGAGCAGAATATAAAAACATACGTCGAAACACTATTTTTAATTTCATCTGCTGATCCGTTGTGTAATATGAGGCCTGCGATATCGACATACGTAAGGCTGGACGTTGCTCATTATATGAAAATGATTGCAAATTGGAAGTGCATTAAAGCAGTGGAGAACAACCAAATAAGAAAGTTTTATCTTTTTTGCATCGCATTATTGATTGACGCACAGACATTACCCGAGTTTGAGTTGATTTTGAAACACCTTTGCATCGTCTGCTTAAATCAGTATAGTGATTCTATTCTACCTAATGGGAAAACAATTAATGAAACAAGAAAGGATTTGGAGAAGGCCATCGCTGATCGCACCATTAATCTCAGTGAGGTGGAAGCTAGAAACACAGATGACGTTGGCGAAAATATAGAAGCTAATACCGACGTACTCAGCTCAACTGTAAAATCTTGGATCAACAAAGTTCGACTATCTGCAGAGGAAGTTAGTGAAACAGGAAAAGAAAGCAACGGGTTTTATAATAAAAAATTTATTGATGACTTCTTCAAATCAACTGCATTGGAATTTCCGCTGTGGTCCGCAGCCTGTCTTCCTGGAAAACAAATGCATGCTTCTACAAGCTACGCTGAGGCTTATTTTAATGACAAAAAGCACAGAGTGCTGGCAGGCTATAAAAACCTTATACGAGCTGATAAGTTCCTAAAAATTGAGTTTAAAGATCACGAAGGTGGATCAGCAATAATGAATTCTCATCTGCTTAAAGAATTTCAAAGATTGAGTAAAGAAGGTAGCGACGCAGAAGAAGAAACAAGCCAGGAACGTAAGCATGTGGAAAATGAAGATGCTAATTCATACGACAATTGGCGAAATAAATCCAGAAAGGAGAGAAATGATTTTGAAGAACCGATAGAGGAGTATGTCCCAAAGAAGCAAAAGAAACTCGGATTTTATTTTCAAAATCAGCCCAGCATATCATTTACCAATATGCACACGGATGCCAAAGTAAAGCCGAAAAGAATGAGCATATTGGAAAACGGGAATTCACTCAGGGCAGTTCTCATAGGAAAGACGCATTACAACATCAAAAATAGTTGCCCTTTTGACTCTATTATACAAATACTGGGAACAGCGGCAACGGACAACACAACATACTTCTCTTTCGTGCAATCGAATACGTCGAAAGTAATGAAATTCATAATGAGTTTTATTACAGCTTCGAGAATAGATGTAATTTATAAAGAACGCGCAAGATTGCTTCTTGAATATTTCGAGGACAAACTAAAAAATAGCTCAACAAAGGCCGTTTTTCCGCTTTTCCCGCAAACGCTCAACATGTTTTCAACATTGACAGAGGTGTGGTCAAAATGTTTCCATGATTGTCCTAGTGGATTCGACACCTTCAGTTGTGATAATTGTGGCCAATACTCGACAGAAGTATTGACACTATTGATTAATGATCAGAAAAGGTTGTGTGAAGACGGCTATCAAACACTTGGAAATCATCTTGCAGAAATGCCAATAAACTTTCACGCCCGATGCTCCAAATGTCTTAAAGAATGTAATGTCAACAGAGCATTCAATGATCATATATATGTCGAGTTGGAGCTCAGAAAAGATGTAACATCTGAGTTGCAAAGGTGCACTCTGTCAGAAATGGAGAAAAATTTTAAATTCTCAGTTGGAAACAATCATTTCAGGTAAACACACAAGCTTTAAAATGATAACAATGTACATAGTTACAAAAAACATTTCTCTTACAGCTTGAAAGGTGTGATTGACTATACCCCAGGACATTTTCGGGCGTTTTGTAGAAGAAGCAGTGGAAATTGGGAGCTACATGATGACCTGTCCAACAAGCCCGTTTCGATAGTTAGTGACAAGATATTAACTCCAAGTGCAGCTATTTATATTAAAGAAGATATTATACCGTAACGTCTGCGGCAGTACTTAAATTTAAGGCTTTATATAGTGTAGAACATTTAAACATTTAAAAAAAAAATAATAAAAGAAAATAAAGTTAAATTGAATTTAAACAAAATGTAAAGTTTTTTCATTCCCTGCATTCTTCAAAAAATCACATATGAATTATTTTACAGAAAACTGAATTCGCCAAATAAAATTAGAGACGAATTAAGCTTAAATTAGTCTTCGGTTTGCGCTATACCCTAACATAACCATTTTATTCAATATAATAAACGTTTTTTATATGGGATTATGGTAAAACACCATAGTTCTGTATCCACCTCTTTGTATAGCGCGACTCAGTCTTTTTCCAGATGCCGGCAGGCAAACTCATCTTGCTTGAAATAAAGTAGAAATAAACACATACATACACAAATATGCCGCAACAGCATCAAAATACCCATAACAGCCCATAACTGAAAATATGGACAAGTTCGTAGAGTTCTTTCAGAACATCGATTATCGATGAAAGACAAACAACAACAACATGAATGACACAAATATGCCGCAACAACATGGAAATACCCATAACAGCCCATAACTGAAAATATGGGCAAGGTCGTAGGGCTCTATCAGAACATCGATGAAAGACAAATAACAACAACATGAAGGACCATTTGTACTAGGTACCTGTAGATGTGGGTATTTTGGCAAATAGGTATAAGCCTACCATACCCAAGCGTGTATAAAATCCCTTAAAAACGAATATCGCAAAAGATCTGTTCCTTTGTTTTAACTCTGCATTGTTACATTCTTTGCTTTAATAAAAATATTTGCAAGTTTTTCCAAATGGTGTTTTCCTCGAAAAATTATGCATAATATCTTTAAGCAGAGGAATTACACAATGTTTCAGCAAACTGTGAATGCACCAAATGAAATAAGAGATAACTGTATTTCACTTGACGAATTAACCACTAAACAGTGGTACTAATTTTCTGCCGCTGAAACCAGGGTGGCCAGATTTGACGCTTTTTGCTGGATTTTTGAGCTTTGAAATTTGAATAAGCGCCAGTGGCGTTGTTTGATATTGGGAGATGTTTTCCTCCAAACGCATTCAGTTTTAAAGAAAATATTTCCCAAAATATGTGTGAACCGCTTTATCGTCGATGCGTCCCATAACAGATATTAATTTTTTTCTCAAAAAATTTGTATTCTACATTTGAAGCACCATCTCGAATAACGTTCTAAGTGTTTTATTGCATATAACAATTTTCTAAAATTTGACACACCTTGCACTGAAAAACCGGACCTTAGAGGCATGAAAAAAAACAGGTTTACCCTGAAAAAGGCGTAAATCCTTAAAACGGCCAACTCGGCCAAAGAAATAAAAAACTAATGTCACAAATTATTGAAAACCAAATTTGCATAAGATCTTCCAAAAAAAAATTTGTAAAATATGGCCCAGGATAGCCATAAACCAGTTTTTTCGGTATGTTGTGTACCGCCATACGTTGGCGCTCACAATTAGAGGTGGCAGTTAAGTATTCATAAGTGTGGGCGAATTTCTATACATCAGATAGAGACTGGTCAAATTCGTTTAAATTTTCTGCCGTGGTATTTTACTATATAAAAGTATATTTATCTGGTATAGGATATCAGCAAAAAAAGTTCAAGATAAATGAACATAATTTTGACTTTGACTATGCCAAAATTTGTTTTTATTGGAATTGGGAATATTGTTTCTTGAAGTGCTTTTTTTTATATATATTCGGGCCTTTTGCTTTAATTATCTGGCCACCCTGCACGTGTTAACACCAGCTAACCTAATTAAAGATAGGCGAAACACTGCTTCAACCTGAAGTAAGCTTTTTGACAGCATTTTAGTACATGGTGCATTAGCGTAGGTGGTAAGCATTGTGATTGCAACGCGAGTGGTCAAGGTTCAAGGTTCATTATTTGGAATATTTTTTTTTGCAAAATTATTATATTTGGGGTGTCTAAAGAGGTAAATAATAAGTTTAATCTTGGTTCCCGGATAGGGCGCGTGATCCATGGTATTTGCAGAACAATTTTTTGAGTTGGCCGCTGCGATTAAAAAAATAAGTCTTAAGGGTCAGTTACATAAAGCTTTATTTTGACTTTACCTCGAACTTTGACTTTGACAGAAAAGTTCAGTATACGTTTTTAAACGAAGCATGGCAAATTGAAGACCTCAAAGTTGAAGCAAGGTTAAAATTTGGCAAACTCTCAAATTTTGCTTGCTTTCCTTGCTTTGACAATTAGATGTTGATGTTTTTGCTTTAATTAGAGAATACAAATTTGGAGGAAATAATAATTTTATTCATGTTTTCTCTATTAAATTAATATATTAACCAAAACATTCTGAATACAAAGAAAGAAATAACGAAAACAAATGTATAAAAGAAAAGCGTCAAAGCGTTCGTTGTAGCATTCCTCTGAAGTTGGACGCAAAGTTTTGAGGTAGCAAATGTCAGGGGAGGTTAACAAAGCTTTATGTATTTGACCCTTTAGCGGCTCCACACTTTTGCACTTTTTGTTTGCAATTTACTAAAATAGTTGCTTTTTAAAATACGTTCAAAATTCCGGGAGTGGGATTAATATACGCAAATATTTAATTTTTATACCTGTCAAGAGATAATTGTAAATAATGTTTCAAAATAAAAAAAAAATAATAAGAAGAGAGGAATGCATTTTTTTAATAAATACTTATGACTTATAAACTATCAAAAAAAAAAAAAAAACACTTACCCTAACCAGCATCGAACTTAGGTCACCCGCCTTGATAATCGGAATGCCTAACGCCTGGGCTACAGTCGCATGTTCAAATTGATGCCTAATGAGTAATGTTGAAGTGATTGTATCTGTGTGCACAGTATTTCACGTAATTGTAGAGACCGCACATCTTCTTGGGAAATAATCGATAACATGTCAACGTCAGTAATTGGTGGATGATCAAGGTAAATTACTTTTGCCTTGCAAAATTTTAAAATTTCATAAAAAATGTCCTATGGCTGACCAATTAGTGAGACCTGCTGACCAATTACGACTGACAGTGGCCAACTATGTATTTGGTATACAGCTATATAGCTTTTCCAAATTTCGACCAATGGGGTGCCAACATCTTAATCGATAACACTCAAAAAACTTAAAAAAAAATTAATTAAAAATTTTCTATGGCTGACCAATTAGTGAAACCTACTGACCAATTATGACCAATTAGTGACCAATTATTTGGCATATTTGTTTTTTGAAATTTAAAGTGTACAGGGTGCCTGCGGAAGTAAATGACTTTTCCCTTGTAAAATTTAAAAACGTCATAAAAAATTTTCTATGGCTGACCAATTAGTGAGACCTGCTGACCAATTATGACCAATTAGTGACCAATTATTTGGCATACTAACTTTTCCAAATTTCGACCAATGGGGTGCCAACATCTTAATCGATAACACTCAAAAAACTTAAAAAAATTAATTAAAAATTTTCTATGGCTGACCAATTAGTGAAACCTACTGACCAATTATGACCAATTAGTGACCAATTATTTGGCATATTTGTTTTTTGAAATTTAAAGTATACAGGGTGCCTGCGGAAGTAAATGACTTTTCCCTTGGAAAATTTAAAAACGTCATAAAAAATTTTCTATGGCTGACCAATTAGTGAGACCTGCTGACCAATTATGACCAATTAGTGACCAATTATTTGGCATACTAACTTTTCCAAATTTCGACCAATGGGGTGCCAACATCTTAATCGATAACACTCAAAAAACTTAAAAAAATTAATTAAAAATTTTCTATGGCTGACCAATTAGTGAAACCTACTGACCAATTATGACCAATTAGTGACCAATTATTTGGCATATTTGTTTTTTGAAATTTAAAGTATACAGGGTGCCTGCGGAAGTAAATGACTTTTCCCTTGTAAAATTTAAAAACGTCATAAAAAATTTTCTATGGCTGACCAATTAGTGAGACCTGCTGACCAATTATGGAGTTAAATGGTGGGCGGCGAGCAGTTTATTATTATTGTTGTTGTGATATTATATGGTTGAGGGAGTTGGCCGGGGTTGCCGGTTCGAATCCCACCTCAACCAAAGTCTTTTTAATTTTATTTAATTTATTATTTTTATATTCCATCAAGTCTCATGGACTGTGTTTGGTTCTTTTTAATTATTGGGATGTACCATCAAGTCTAGTGGACTGTGTTTTGGCATTGACACTCTGTATGTATTAATTGGGGCGAGCACTTTGGCTCTGAGAATGCATCGTTGGCTATTCTCACTTCCTTAGAAAACCCCTCAAAATTGTTGGTGGTGAGCACTTGGGCTCTGAGGCATTGGCGACATTGGCTTACCTCATTTTACTTATGAAAAACCACTTGTTTTGGTAATTACACTCTGTATGTATTAATTGGCTTACCCCATTTTGCTTGTGAAAAAACCACGTTTTGTGACTGCGACTATAAGCTATGTATTCCGAATATTCCATAAATTATCTGCGAATTACAATAATATGTAATGCAGATGAAATAAACGAAACCATGTTATGTCGCTTAAACAGTGACCAATTATTTGGCATACTAACTTTTCCAAATTTCGACCAATGGGGTGCCAACATCTTAATCGATAACACTCAAAAAACTTAAAAAAATTAATTAAAAATTTTCTATGGCTGACCAATTAGTGAAACCTACTGACCAATTATGACCAATTAGTGACCAATTATTTGGCATATTTGTTTTTTGAAATTTAAAGTATACAGGGTGCCTGCGGAAGTAAATGACTTTTCCCTTGTAAAATTTAAAAACGTCATAAAAAATTTTCTATGGCTGACCAATTAGTGAGACCTGCTGACCAATTATGACCAATTAGTGACCAATTATTTGGCATACTAACTTTTCCAAATTTCGACCAATGGGGTGCCAACATCTTAATCGATAACACTCAAAAAACTTAAAAAAATTAATTAAAAATTTTCTATGGCTGACCAATTAGTGAAACCTACTGACCAATTATGACCAATTAGTGACCAATTATTTGGCATATTTGTTTTTTGAAATTTAAAGTATACAGGGTGCCTGCGGAAGTAAATGACTTTTCCCTTGGAAAATTTAAAAACGTCATAAAAAATTTTCTATGGCTGACCAATTAGTGAGACCTGCTGACCAATTATGACCAATTAGTGACCAATTATTTGGCATACTAACTTTTCCAAATTTCGACCAATGGGGTGCCAACATCTTAATCGATAACACTCAAAAAACTTAAAAAAATTAATTAAAAATTTTCTATGGCTGACCAATTAGTGAAACCTACTGACCAATTATGACCAATTAGTGACCAATTATTTGGCATATTTGTTTTTTGAAATTTAAAGTATACAGGGTGCCTGCGGAAGTAAATGACTTTTCCCTTGGAAAATTTAAAAACGTCATAAAAAATTTTCTATGGCTGACCAATTAGTGAGACCTGCTGACCAATTATGACCAATTAGTGACCAATTATTTGGCATACTAACTTTTCCAAATTTCGACCAATGGGGTGCCAACATCTTAATCGATAACACTCAAAAAACTTAAAAAAATTAATTAAAAATTTTCTATGGCTGACCAATTAGTGAAACCTACTGACCAATTATGACCAATTAGTGACCAATTATTTGGCATATTTGTTTTTTGAAATTTAAAGTATACAGGGTGCCTGCGGAAGTAAATGACTTTTCCCTTGTAAAATTTAAAAACGTCATAAAAAATTTTCTATGGCTGACCAATTAGTGAGACCTGCTGACCAATTATGACCAATTAGTGACCAATTATTTGGCATACTAACTTTTCCAAATTTCGACCAATGGGGTGCCAACATCTTAATCGATAACACTCAAAAAACTTAAAAAAATTAATTAAAAATTTTCTATGGCTGACCAATTAGTGAAACCTACTGACCAATTATGACCAATTAGTGACCAATTATTTGGCATATTTGTTTTTTGAAATTTAAAGTATACAGGGTGCCTGCGGAAGTAAATGACTTTTCCCTTGTAAAATTTAAAAACGTCATAAAAAATTTTCTATGGCTGACCAATTAGTGAGACCTGCTGACCAATTATGACCAATTAGTGACCAATTATTTGGCATACTAACTTTTCCAAATTTCGACCAATGGGGTGCCAACATCTTAATCGATAACACTCAAAAAACTTAAAAAAATTAATTAAAAATTTTCTATGGCTGACCAATTAGTGAAACCTACTGACCAATTATGACCAATTAGTGACCAATTATTTGGCATATTTGTTTTTTGAAATTTAAAGTATACAGGGTGCCTGCGGAAGTAAATGACTTTTCCCTTGGAAAATTTAAAAACGTCATAAAAAATTTTCTATGGCTGACCAATTAGTGAGACCTGCTGACCAATTATGACCAATTAGTGACCAATTATTTGGCATACTAACTTTTCCAAATTTCGACCAATGGGGTGCCAACATCTTAATCGATAACACTCAAAAAACTTAAAAAAATTAATTAAAAATTTTCTATGGCTGACCAATTAGTGAAACCTACTGACCAATTATGACCAATTAGTGACCAATTATTTGGCATATTTGTTTTTTGAAATTTAAAGTATACAGGGTGCCTGCGGAAGTAAATGACTTTTCCCTTGGAAAATTTAAAAACGTCATAAAAAATTTTCTATGGCTGACCAATTAGTGAGACCTGCTGACCAATTATGACCAATTAGTGACCAATTATTTGGCATACTAACTTTTCCAAATTTCGACCAATGGGGTGCCAACATCTTAATCGATAACACTCAAAAAACTTAAAAAAATTAATTAAAAATTTTCTATGGCTGACCAATTAGTGAAACCTACTGACCAATTATGACCAATTAGTGACCAATTATTTGGCATATTTGTTTTTTGAAATTTAAAGTATACAGGGTGCCTGCGGAAGTAAATGACTTTTCCCTTGGAAAATTTAAAAACGTCATAAAAAATTTTCTATGGCTGACCAATTAGTGAGACCTGCTGACCAATTATGACCAATTAGTGACCAATTATTTGGCATACTAACTTTTCCAAATTTCGACCAATGGGGTGCCAACATCTTAATCGATAACACTCAAAAAACTTAAAAAAATTAATTAAAAATTTTCTATGGCTGACCAATTAGTGAAACCTACTGACCAATTATGACCAATTAGTGACCAATTATTTGGCATATTTGTTTTTTGAAATTTAAAGTATACAGGGTGCCTGCGGAAGTAAATGACTTTTCCCTTGTAAAATTTAAAAACGTCATAAAAAATTTTCTATGGCTGACCAATTAGTGAGACCTGCTGACCAATTATGACCAATTAGTGACCAATTATTTGGCATACTAACTTTTCCAAATTTCGACCAATGGGGTGCCAACATCTTAATCGATAACACTCAAAAAACTTAAAAAAATTAATTAAAAATTTTCTATGGCTGACCAATTAGTGAAACCTACTGACCAATTATGACCAATTAGTGACCAATTATTTGGCATATTTGTTTTTTGAAATTTAAAGTATACAGGGTGCCTGCGGAAGTAAATGACTTTTCCCTTGTAAAATTTAAAAACGTCATAAAAAATTTTCTATGGCTGACCAATTAGTGAGACCTGCTGACCAATTATGACCAATTAGTGACCAATTATTTGGCATACTAACTTTTCCAAATTTCGACCAATGGGGTGCCAACATCTTAATCGATAACACTCAAAAAACTTAAAAAAATTAATTAAAAATTTTCTATGGCTGACCAATTAGTGAAACCTACTGACCAATTATGACCAATTAGTGACCAATTATTTGGCATATTTGTTTTTTGAAATTTAAAGTATACAGGGTGCCTGCGGAAGTAAATGACTTTTCCCTTGGAAAATTTAAAAACGTCATAAAAAATTTTCTATGGCTGACCAATTAGTGAGACCTGCTGACCAATTATGACCAATTAGTGACCAATTATTTGGCATACTAACTTTTCCAAATTTCGACCAATGGGGTGCCAACATCTTACGGCCACCTTGGAAAATTTTAAAGTGGCATAAAATTTTTCCTATGGCTGACCAATTACTGAAACCTGCTGACCAATTATGACCAATTAGTGACCAATTATTTGGCATAAAATCTTTTTCAAATTTCGACCAATGGGGTGCCAACATCTTACAGCTCAAAACCCCACTTTAAAATCTTGTGAATGAAGTATACTATCCGCATACAAAATTTCATACACATCGGTCAATATGCGAAGAAAAACAAAAATGCAGTTAGGTGGCAACCCTAGGTGCCAACTCATCTTTAAGACATCATGGTTGGTATGTGGCTGAAAGTACCTTTCATTTGATACCCATATTGGCAAACTACGCTCAATATTTGAAGTTTTTTAAGTAGGTGGCAACCCTGTAAACAACCCCAAGTACTATCTCTATGCTAAATTTCATCGAAATCGGTCAAGCCGCTCTCGAGATAGTACCGGATTTACAAATATACCGCGGCAAGGTGGCAACCCTACTTGAAAATATTTTAGTTGGCATGTCGCCGCAAATACTTCCGACAAGCAAAGAAATACACAAATATGATCAAAATTTTTCTTTTTATTTAAAGACATTTTTAAAATTTTATTAGATAGATATGAGTGAAGTGTTAATAATTATACTAATACCCAGCGTACTTTGCTACGCCTAAGAAAAAAATTGCATTATGAAAATTATGATTTAGAATATACGAATATGAATGACCCCATATTTTGTTTGATATGGCCAAAATCGCTGTCAATTCTTATCCATTACCAGCTAAATTTTCGCTGTGTGCTCTATGGATTAAACCAAACAAAATTCGACCTCCATTAGAATTGGTCGGTGTCTGACCACTTTTCGGAAGATATATTATCTCATATTTTATCAAGATGTAATGTTTGATTAGAATAGATCAGGCTCATTATACTAGTCCAGGTTCAATGCTTTTTGGATTAGTATAGGACTAATATATTTCATACCAGTCCTTTTTGGACTAGTGTGGGGACTAGTTCATTTTATGGAAATCATACTAGGCCAGGTTGAACTAGTATGGAACTAGTATTTTACAACTAGTATAATAGTAGTTTATCATGATTAGTAGATGACTGGTATGTTCTGGTCGAAATCTGACAATTGACATTTTTTAGAACATCAACACGTAAAAAATACCAGTTGCTTATATAGAAAAAAGACAAAACACCGACTGGTTGGGCCCGGTACACCAACTAGTTGTAAAGTAGTTTTCAACTAGTTGCTTTCGCTGCAAATTTCAAGTAACTCAACCCATTTATACGATAGTTTCGAAAAGGGTAATCCCGGGTCAACTTCCCAAAAAAAAGCTTTACAGAAATACTCTTCAGGCTTCGACATACATACATACATACACCTAATTTTTTATATAAAGATTTTAAAATGAAACTTCTAGTGCTGCGTCGTATATATATTCAAAAAGTCGCATTTAGGGTAAATAATCCCTACCGGGTTGCCATGGATTGTTTAAATGTTTAGTTTGATTTCTCAGCATACGACTTTTTTCAATTGCTGCCTTCCAAGCAGTGAGGCCTGAGACATGATATTGATTGCGAAAACTATTTTCATCTAAAGTACCGTAATTGTGAATAGTTTGTGCTTGCTTTGAAACTTTTTGAGCCGTTTTGCCATATCGAATCCACTGCGAAACAATGAGCATGCGTAAAGGTCTTAGAACAGCATAGAAAATCAATTCAGCTAACGAAACGAAGCTAAAACCAAAGAATAGACCAATTATGCCGCCAATGTTTGCTAAAAGGAAAATAATAAAAACAACGATATGTAGATGGAAATGAACTCAGTCAAGATATTTTATTTAAAAAAGGAAACTTACACAAAAAATCGGTTGCACCAACAAAATCCATATTTTTCTCACTCCTATATGTCGACTCCTTGAAGTAGATATTGACCACAGCTACATTTTTCAACCAATATTCATTACTCATATTATTTCGAATTTGCACCGAATGTTTATAATCGCCAATCGCAAGCGGAGCAGAGAAAATCGATGTTGAATATTTCAAATCATTACATGAACCCTGACATAACAGCGCACACCCGGATTGTTCTATCAACATTGTTTCCAAACGTATACGCTCAACACAGGTTGTATCGTAAAAACTACAAATTGTATCGTTATCATTCAACATTGGCTTAAAAAATGGTATACAATTGCAGGTTTTGTATATTCGAGCAGCACTACACTCGGTTACGCAACTCGCTTCGGTATAGGCATTATAAATGCGCAAATACATTTCATCTTCGAATAAACATTTACGTGAACTTTGCTTTATATCACGTACAAATTCATCTGACTCAATTCTTTCGGCGCGTATATTCATTTTGGTCTCGTATCCTGGCTCAAGTAGCAGGCCAATTTCACGCATATGTGGCACTTCAAGCGGATTGTGTAGCAAGATTTTAAATCCAAATGCATCTGAAGATGAGCAATAATAGCTCTCACTTTCCACATTCAAGATGATTTTGAGTCCTAGCGATTCGCCGACGCCTACACCTTTCATTGGTATGAATTTTTCGGGTAAATCTTTTGGATAGCCCTTATCTGGACTCCAGGAAACAGGTACGTAGTCCTTAGGGCGTTTATAATCGTTTTTCAAGAATGATTTGCTTATTGTGCTAAAAATAGGAAGTGGAAATACTTCACATTACACACAACTTGAAAACAACATATATGTACATTAGACTGGACTAAATAGAACAAAAACGTTAAAGCTGTATTTTTGCATTTTTTTTTGAGGTTAAAACTGAACTCACTTCTGAATGCGAGTTTGGAGTCAGTTTGTCAAAATTCATGGAAATAAATGTATCGAAATTAGTACAAAAGACCAAAACCATCTGTAAGGATGATATTAGCTATTAGATAAGATAAGATCAGTTATTTTGATAGTATTTTTTCGTCTTTCCGAGAACAATCTCATTTTCTCTTTGAAAAAATTTTTTTTTTGTGCCCAGTCTAACGCACAAATTTTAAAAACTCTTTCAATCAGCTTTATCGCCTCTTATTATTACCTTCGATACAAAATTCCTGGATCCACAATGTTGAAAGTGCAACACAGTCCATTATCCGCAATGATAGGGTTAAAAATTTCTGTACAATTAAAAATTTGTCCACCAAATTTACATTCCAATAGCATATTCTGGCAGGCTTGTGAATTCTAAGCGAGTGAACAATATAGATACATTAGGGTGATTCAAAAAAATAAATGTTTTTTTTTGTGTCTTGCCCGGTTAAACGTTAGTAATTGATGAGAAAAAAGCCTAGCACAAAATTAGCGCTGTAACTTAACCCTTAAGGGTGGACTTTTCCCCTTTCCCATACATTTTGTAAGAGTTTGTATTTAAAAGAGTTTGTATTTGTAAGAGTTGTAATT
>CAXKVI010000005.1:100935653-100943153 GCA_964058755.1 Campiglossa producta
TATAATTTTTTATTCACTATATATTTTAGTCCATGTATTGAAGTATTTTCACAATAATCTTGTATATTTCGACAGAAGAAGGCTTTCACTTTTTTCTTTGTTAAACTATTTTGTTTCATGGTAGACAAATTTATTAATCCTCGCTGTTGCACTTTCTACGATGACTTAAATATAAATGACTGTGAACATTATCAATGAATAAAAGGAAAGTTATATCCTTCCAGGTGTCATTTTGTATGTAGCTTTTAAGTGCAAAAATATTCATTGCATTATTATTGATAGAAACTTATACTTAACTGTAATAAAGTAATTTTAAGAAAACAAATATACCTCAAACTGTCATGATGAGCAAATATACAAATACAATATAGTGATTTGCTAATTATTTCCATTCGAGCGTCAAAAGTTTTTTAATTCGAATTTAATGATTTAACTAATTCAAAGGTGACACCCAGTTGACGGTTGTGAATAGTAATAAAGGTTTGTTTATTATTTCACTTAATTAATCCCAAAAATATACAATACAAATACAATTCGGTAAAATGGTAACCTTGGGCGGCAACCCTATTAGAAAATATTTTAGTTGGTATGTCGGCGAAAATACCTTTCATTTGATACCCTTATTGGCATATCTAGCTCCATAATTTAAAAAATTGAGATAGGTGGCAACCCTGTACATTCCCCAAGTGGCAACCCCAAAGTGGAAAGTCTTAAAATAAATCATGCTATATGCCAAATTTTATCCAAATCAGTCAAGCGGTTCCCGACATAGTCCGGATAAACAAATATACTGCGGTAAGGTGGTAACCCTACTTAAAAATATTTTAGTTGGCATTTCGCTGAAAATACCTTTCATTTGATACCCATATTGGCATATTTAGCTCCATAATTTAAAAAAAAATTGAGATAGGTGGCAACTCTGTACATTCCCCAAGTGGCAACCCCCAAGTGGAAAGTCTTAAAATAAATCATGCTATATGCAAAATTTCATCCAAATCAGCCAAGCGGTTCCCGAGATAGTCCGGATATACTGCGGTAAGGTGGAAACCCTAGGTGGCAACCCTACTTGCAAATATTTTAGTTCGCATTTCGCTGAAAATATCTTTCATTTGATACCCATATTGGCATATTGTGCTACAAAATTTAGAAAAAATTAGATAGGTGGCAACCCCCAAGTGGATAGCCTTTGAATCAATCATCCTAACTATATGCCAAATTTAATCCAAAATCGGTCAAGCGGTTTTTATTTCATTCTATTTATTTTTAATATAAATTTTATTTATATTAAGTATTATTTTATTTTTATTTTATTTTTTATTTTTATCTGTTTTATTTTATTTTATCTTGTTTAGTACATTTTTTTTTTTAATTTATTTGGTTAATATTTTTTCATTTTATTATATTTTAGATTTTATTATTATTATTTTATTTTCATTTTCTTTTCTCTCATTTAATTTTTTTATTCTATTTTATATTTTATTATTTTTTTACTTAATTTATTCTGATTTAAATTTTTTTCCTAGTCGTATTCCCTACCTGTTGCCCTTCTTTCGTAATTGCCATCTCTGAGTAGATTTTCTATAATTCGTCTACTTACCTATTTTTGTTATTTTTATTAATCAATTAATAAAAGTTTTAACTCACTATATTTAGCTCATTATCGCTTTCAAATAGAACAATAATTGTCTAATTAGCTCAATTAGTAATTTCACTGCAGTAAATCACTTACTAGTCCTCGAAATGCCTTTTAGAGTTTCATAAACGAGTTCAATTCGCTAAAATGGCTGTTAGGGAGCGCAAGTTTTCTTTAGCTGACTTTTATATAAAGCTGAAAAAGCTAAAGAATGCTTTTCGCGCCAATACTCAAGAGTTCCTAAGAAGTTCAACAATACACGGATTATGCTATTTCAATAAACCAGAATTAAATATATTTGAAAGGTAGGAATCATATTAAAATAATAATAGAAAATAATGTGTGGCAGTACTACATGGAAACCAACAGACGCCGATTTTAATTCGTAATGTTTTCTACTTGATTAGTTTCAAACATTTTTTTCGAAAATATCGCGTCATGTGAAGGTACTTTTTAAAATTTTATAACTTTCCAACTTTACCTTTTTCAGACTTTTCTTCGTAATAACATTTGTGATTGTAGTGGTTTGTAGCATCCATTTCAATTATAAAATTGCTGAAAAATGGGTATATTCACCGACCATTTCAAGTTTAAATTCCAAACCCTCCTACATCACCGATGATCCGTTTCCTGCTATAACAATATGCAATATGAATCAAGCGCTCAAGAGCAAGGTGGATAATTTTTCGATGTAAGTGGATGAAAGACAAAAATTCTTCTATATCTCTATATATCTCAGCCTACATCCATCTCCATCTCTATCTATTTATCTCTCTCTCTCTCTCTCTATCTCTATCTATATATCTCTCTCTCTCTCTATCTCTATCTCTATCTCTAACTATATCTATATCTACATATCCCTATCCAAGTCTATCCTTATGCCAATCTTTATCTCTATATCTGTCTCCATCTCGGTTTTTTTTCGCCATTTTCATCTTTATATGTATATATTTCCATTTCTATATTTTTTTATTGTATCTTCACCTCCATCTCGATCTCGATATGGATTACATAATTAATTAAGTCATATTTCTTAGATAATACAAATAAGATTTTCTCTTTATCCAGATACTCACAAGATTATGCCATACTACAAACACTTTGCAATCGTAAAGCCAACACCACAGTGATCGACTCTATTAAAAATTGGGTTACAATTAAGGATTTTGTCAAAAGGGTGAGTAATAAAGAAAAATATTTACTTAAGAGTTACAAAATTGTCTTTAGGTCGCTCAACCGTGCGAACGAATGCTGCTCGATTGCCGTTTTGGCGGAATTAAGTACAATTGCTCAGATATCTTTCGTGCGGTTCTTATGTCCGAGGGAATTTGTTGTATTTTTAACTCACTGGATCCCAATTTTAACTTTATCGATGGGTAAGCTAAACGTATTTTTTTTTTTAAATTCCAATTCGATATAATTCAATTTTTCTCTCTTATTTTATTTTGTTTAACTTTACTTTAGTTATTGTTATTATAGGGCATTATTTTTACGAACTTAGAAAATTTGTCGTTACTTTTGACCAGTCGAATAGTTTTTATCAAATTATTCGTTTGAGTTTTTGACGAAAACAAGTTGAAAAATGCTACAAACAATATTAACTACGATGACTGCAATTTCGATCTTGTTAAAGGATCTTGTCAAACCGCTTTGTATTGTTGCTTAGAAATTTTGCATCACCTTTACTGGTCATCTAACCCAAGGAGATTTAGGAACTTCTAAAGCGCAGTGTGTAACCATTACACCAAACACTGATGAAATTGGATAAATTCGCCCTCCAAACATGCCCACTTTCGATATCGAAAATTTCCAAAAACCACCTAAATTGATATAATTACGTAACAGAAATGGCTAAAATAATATAATTTTATATAATTTTATATAATAAAATCGGCCTCCAAATACGCCCACTTCCGAGATAAAATATTTCGAAAATCATATAAAAACTACGGCTGGGTATTCTTATACTTTCGATATCGAAAACTTCGAAAATCACCTAAATTGACATAATTCGGTAACGGGAATGGCTAAAATGATATAGTTTGGTAGGATGAATCCCTAGCCTTTCTTTTATTGGGCAGGATGAGTCCCCTAGCCATTCTATTATGATTTCTTGACAAATTTTTAAAAGTAAGCGTGGCACAGCCCACTTTTCAGGGAGGCATATTTGAAAATTTCACGGGCCATAACTTTTAAAATGATTACGGTACAACAAGGTATACTAGCCTAAAAGGGAGTACCTATGGCTCATGTAATTGGACGAAATCGCTTTCCAACCACGCCCACTTCCGAGATGGAGTATTTCGAAAATCATATAAAAACTACCGCTGGGTATTTAATGTTCGGTTTACCCGAACTTAGACTTCCTTCAACTTGTTTTCGTCCAAACTCCAATCGATACAAATTATTGGACTGGTCAGAAGTCAACAAAATTAAAAAAAAAAACTTTATTTATATCAAATTTTCCCAAAAAATATTTCCCCCTTGAAATCCCTTTTCAGCACTTCTGGACTAGGCTTCGATGTACACTATCCACCCGATTACAAGCCCGTCGACTGGACCTTAGAACATGGTTATCAAAATCCTTTACCAAAATTATTCTCACCCATGAAAGCGGTCAGCAAGGGACAATATCTTGGCTTGCGAGTGATACTTAATGTGGAGAGCGATGAATATTGTTGTTCATCATCGAATAGTGTTGGCTTTAAAGTTGTATTGCATAATCCCGATGAACGTCCAGACATATACGAAACTGGTCTACTAATCGCACCGGGTGTTGAATCATTCGTACGCATTATGCCCGATAAAATGGATGCAGATGAAAGCTTACGCATCATACGACCGAAGGATAGAAAATGCATATTCCTTGATGAATATCGCTTGAAAACATTTGTACATTATTCATACATCAATTGTATGTATGAGTGTAGAACGGAAATGGCATTGCATTATTGTGGCTGTATTGCACCATATATGGCAACACGATCACCGAATTCTTCAGTATGCCACTATGACACTTGGTCTTGTTTGGATGATATTAAATTGGCGTCGAAAATTCAAGAATTTGGTTGTGATAAACGTTGTTGGCATAGTTGTATTTCGAAAACATTTCATATGGATGTATTTCCGGCGGAACTGGAAAATGGCGCAATGGAAATGTTTCGTCGTTCGTTACTTGGCAATGTTAGCCTGAATTATGTGAAGCAAAATATTGCTGTGGCAAAATTTTATATGGAACATTTATCGTATATAAGTATAAAGCAATCGCCTTATATCGGACCACTCAATGTGTTGTGTGAGTAGTACTAGTACAAGGGTATTATAATTTTGTCCATATAAAGGTACTACGAAACGGCACAAAACAATCGAGACAGATATTGAGTTCCATACATACAAGTTTTTGGTTTGAAAAGAGAAGTTGTTCGTCCGTCTGTTCGTCCGTGTACACGATAAAATGAGTAAAAATTGAGATATTTGCATGAAATTTTGTACAAGGGCTACTATCTGGCCAAGGTAGGTTGCTATTGAAAATGGGCGAAATCGGATTGTAACCATGCCCCCTTTTTCGATATCGAAAATTTCGAAAATCACACACGAATTGAGTAAAAATTGAGATATTTGCCTGAAATTTGTTATACAAGTTACTTTCTGGTAGGGGTAGGCTTTTTTTTGAAAATGGGCGAACTCGGATAATAACCACGCCCCCTTTATCGTTATCGAAAATTTCGAAAATCACACAAAGTGAGTAAAGATTGAATTATTTGCATGCAATTTGTTATACAGGTTACTTTCTACCCAAGGTAGGTTGCTATTGAAAATGGGCGTAATCCGATGATAACCACGCCTCATTTTTCGATATCGAAATTTTCGAAAATCACACAAATTGATTAAAAATTGAGTTATTTGCATGAAATTTGTTATACGGGTTGCTTTCTAGCTAAGGTAGGTTGCTATTGAAAATGGGCGAAAGCGGCTGATAATCACGCCTCCTTTTTCGATATCGAAAATTTCGAAAATCACATAAAGTGAGTAAAGATTGAGTTATTTGCATGAAATTTGTTATACAGGTTACTTTCTGGCCAAGGTAGGTTGCTATTGAAAATGGGCGCAATCGGATGATAAGCACGCCCCCTTTTCCGTTATCGAAAATTTCGAAAATCACCTAAATTGACATATCTCGGTAGCTGAAATGGCTAAAATGATATAAGTGAAGCCCACGACTTTTTGAAAATTTTTTAAAATTTGGCTTGGCACCGCCCACTTTTATGGGAAGCATTTTTTGAAATTCGACTGATCATAACATTTAAACTTGTTACGGTAGAATCATGAAATTTGGCGCAACGTATATTAGCATTATATGGAGTATAGCTGATGAAATTAGACGAAATCGCTACCGACCACGCCCACTTTCTATATGGAAAATTTCGAAAATCATATAAATTGACGTAATTCGTTGAGGTAAATAGCTAAAATTGCATATTTTGGTAGCTAAATCCTCCTGGTTATTCTATTGTGATTTTTTGTTAAACTTTTATAGCGGGCATGGCACCGTGCATTTTTAAGGGGGCATTTTTTGAAAATTCGACTGGTCATAATCTTAAAACTGATTATAGTAGAATGGTGAACCTGGTAGAAATCGCTGGTTATATAATGTTCGGTTTACCCGAACTTAGACTTGCTTACTTCTTGAGTTTGATTTAATTTAATTTAGTTAAATTTATTATAATTTCTGGGTGATAATATCCCCTCAAAATATTTCCTACTTATTCCTATATATCTTTTTCAGCGAGTGTTGGTGGCATTATCAGCGTTTTCTTTGGCTTCAGTTTCATTTCATTGGCCGAGATAATTTACTATATTTGCATACGACCTTGTCGGACAACAAATACCTCAATACACCAACGTAAGAATGCGAATGATGGACGAAAATCACGTATACAATTAGCAAATCGCTCCAAAATACAATACGTTAATCCATTTAAGCAATCGAGATATGCGCTGAATGCCTCTGGGGAGTCCAAAAGATCGCCAATTTAATAAACTCAGCATGTTTCTAATTATGTATCCATGTATGTATATTAGAGTGTACCAAAAATTACATGTGTGCGAAGTTTTATTGTTTTAGGATAGCGGAAACTCGTGCCGATTTAGTTAAAGCTTTAGCTAGCAGTTTAGTTTTATATTCGCAAAAAACTACATTAAGGCTTTGAAAACTACATAATTTTAATAGTTTGCTTATATATACGGAACTCTGTAACAAATCGCCATCATTGAACTTTTATAATGACAACAGGATCCTTTACAAGGATATTGAAAAAAGTATTCACTGTAGAAGGACATTTAAATTTCAAAAGTGTTTTAGTAGATAACCTAACAAAATGTTTTCAAGCAAAAACCATTGAGTGCATCTTGAAACTTTGCAGTTACACTATACGACAAAATCAACTTTTTTATAGGTATGGGACCATACGAACTTTTTTGAAGAGATTAAGATATAAGTAAAAAAATGGCGTTCCCCCTTTTTCGAAGTTAGCCTCCAAAATTTAGTTACGGACTTTCGAAAATCGAGGCTGAACCTTTCGAAGATTGGATTTTCTAATATTTGTTTTTTTTTTTATTGGAAAAGTTTGAATGTGGGCGTGGTCTTATTTCCCCTCTTACTTGATTGGTGTACTTTCTCTATTTGAAAGAGTATGTATAAAGAAATATTATATACTTAAAAATATGCAGCTTTTAACTTTTCGAACATCTCACTTTGTCCATGTATAGCACTTCTTACATACATTTTTTAATAGAATAAGGACACCAATCAAATGAGGGGAGGCAAGCAGGCCACACCCACATTTAGGCATTTTCAATTTTTCAAA
>CAXKVI010000005.1:100945653-100950275 GCA_964058755.1 Campiglossa producta
TTATTTTATTTTATTTTATTTTACTTTATTTTATTTTATTTTATTTTATTAACTTTTTTTATTTTACTACATGAAAAAACATTTATTATCCCGTCTGCCCTGTATGACGCAGATATTGGTAAGTGTTTGTATATATGCGCGCAGTCATCGGTATCGCTTTTGAAGTTTAGTCGAAGTTTGTCGGCTAAAAAAAGGTGGCCAAAACACTTAATTTTTTGTTTGATTTATTTAATTTTTTTTTGTTTTAATATTTTTTCATATTGCTTCATTTTATGCTATGCTCGTCACATCTCTAATTAAACACAACCATACACTTTTGCAATTTAATTTGACCTTTTTTAATAGCGTGCCTCTCAACATTTTGTCGGTACTTAATATGTTACATATTTGCTCATAGTCAATATGATTTTTTGATGGTTTAAAAAATAGTAAACACGCTTCTAGTGGCTTTTTAAAATGTTACAAAAAAAGTATGAAATGTGTTCAAAACTCTTAATTACAGTTACGCATTGGTGGCGCTTCGAGTAAAACATGATGTTTTCTTCCGAGGAAAATCTGGTGCATTTTAAACCCAAATTTTCGGCTGGCAAAAATCAAACATTTGGTGAGAGAAAAAATAGTAACTAAATTACTGAAATGGGAATTTTTTGAAAAAAAAATAATAGGGCGTTTTTGAGAAATATTTTGATATAAGTAGGACTATCTTCAACTCTGCCGTCAATTTGAACAATCAACATTAACTATACTAAACCAAAAAATTTCATGTTTCCAAAGAAAAAGTACATGGATTTTAGAATTGTTCATTAAAAGATCTCCAAAAAACTGTTTCATAGAAATATAAGAATATTTCTTAGAATATAAATACCTTTTCTTAAAATATGTAAACAAATCATGAATTCATTCATAAATTGTGCTAAGAAATATCAGCTTGAACTTTTATGAAATTTTTTTCTTAAAAAAAAACATGTACGTTTTTGGTTCAGTGTAGAATAATTAAAATTATATTTTTTTTTGCCATTTTATTTGCCTTTTCAGCACGTCCAAAACATAAAAGCAGCGATTGCTCGAGTGAGGAAAATGTCGATGAAGGACTTTGTAATCGTGTGGCTATTAAGAAAAGCAAAAATACCACGTTACACGGCTTAAAATATATTGCAGAGGATAAAATTACTTTATCGGAAAGGTAAGCGACTTCCCTGCAAACACAGTGACCATCATTTGATACATCATTTGAGGTTCAAGCTTGATGTAAACGCTCCTCACGATCCTCCATCACGTTCTTACAGGCTATGTGAAAAACTTCATGGACTCCATCTTCTTCCCACTTACGTATTTCACAGTTCAATAAGTAATATAGCTGTACTCTTCTGTTTCCTTTATCAAACTTGATGTTTGCAAGTGTCAAACTTGATGCACTGCATCAACAATGATTGTCAAATGTTGCCTCAAATGACGGTCACGGCAATGTGTGCGATTGAAAAAGAAACATTTTATTATTTCTATCTCATATTACATTAAAAAAAAATTCGTTTGAGTATATCGGTGTCCATTACTCGATTTTTGCAGGGTTGTATAGGACATTATGGCATTATATACTTGTTCCAATCATAAGTAGAGTTATGCGACCCTCACAGTTACGGTTCGAGTCTTTGTCACAGTGATTAATAGAGTTAACCACGATAAATTTTTTTTTCTAATCTTTCTCAAAAGTTAAATAACTGTTCCTTTAAATTTTGGTGTAGCAACCAATCAACATTCAGCATTCTTTATATGTCTGCATACCAGTGAAATCCCACCCCCATAACCTCCTTATAGTAGAGGTGTAAAACTGTTCATAAGATCACTTTCGATATTCGCTATAGTTTTCTAATAGGCTTCCAACATGCAATATCTTCAGACTGACATGAGAGCGAGATAGCGCCTTAGAAAAAACTATCGGTGATATTATAAACTTTTAAGCCGATAGATTCGATACAAAAATTGAAAAAGTGCTCAATAGTGTTATCGTTTAATGTAAATCGATAGTTAAAGAAAAAAAAAACAAATATCAATAAAATTATAAAATTTCATGACGACTGATTCGATAGTTCAAAAAAAAAAAAACTATCAATAATCACGAGATAGAGCCTTAGGGCCTCATTATGTATGACGAACGATAGCTCAGACGAACGATTCGTCTGCTCACAAAATCAACTAGCCATCATTCAAAATCTTATTTGTATAATTTTTTATTCGAAGTGGCCCAACCCTGCTTAAAATCATTTAAAAAAAATCGATTAACCTATTAAAATCTGGATAGAATTGATCGGCATATAGATTGTAGGATTGATTCTAAGACTACCCATTTCGGGGTTGCCACTTGGGGCGGCTTACAGGGTTGCCACTTGGGGCGGCTTACAGGGTTGCCACCTATCTCAATTTCTTTAATTTATGGAACAAAATACGCCAATATGGGTATCAAATAAAAGGTATTTTCGGCGACATGCTTATTAAAATATTTTCAAGTAGGGTTGCCACCTTCTCGCAGTATATTTGTATATCCGGTGCTATCTTGAGAACCGCTTGTCCGATTGGAAACTTGAAACTTGGCACAGAGATAGTATTATTGATTCTAAGATTATCCACTTGGGGGTTGTCACTTGTGGGGTTTACAGGGTTGCCACCTATATCGATTTTTTTTAAATTATGGAGCAAGATATGCCAATATGGGTATCAAATGCAAGGTATTTTCGCCGACATACCAAATAAAATATTTTCAAGTAGGGTTGCAAACATTTTAGAGTATTGTATTTGTATATTTTGGGGTAATTATGGGATCATATTAGGGACAATGTTGGGGTAATTTTCGGATCATTTTGGAAGCCTTTTAAGGTCATTTTGGGATCTTTTTGGCCCATTTTTGGTTCAATTTTGGATTATTTTGGAAACATTTCTTTGGGGTCGTTTTGGGATTATTTTAGTATTATTTTGGTATAATTTTAGGGCGATTTTGGGATCATTTTCTGATCATTTTGGTTGCATTTTAGGGTCTTTTTGGAATCATTTTGAAATTATTTTTGGTCCATTTTTGAATAACTTTAGGGTTGTTTTTGGGGTAATTTTTGGGTCGTTTTGGGTTCAATTTTGGATGATTTTAGGAACATTTAAGGATCTTTATGGGGTGGTTTTGGAATCATTTTAGGATTATTTACGGTCATTCTTGGGATTATTTTGGGTAAGTAAAGTTAGCGTAAAATTGATAGCACCGAGCAGGCTCGGTCATCCAGGTACTATCAGTCATCAAGACATAATTTTATTTTTAATAAATCAAAAATAAAATGTCCTTTATTTAATTTCAGAATCCTCTTTGGTTTATCATTTATTGGTGTTGTTTTACTGTCTGCTTATTTCATATCCAACGTCTATGTCAAATGGAGTGCTTCACCAATAATAATAACAACAAGCGCTAAACAAACATTGGCACACGAAGTACCATTTCCAGCGATAACAATTTGTAATCTCAATCAGGCAATGAAGAGTAAAGTTGGTGACATAGAACATAGCTAGTATGTAAAAAAGCAGAGTTGGGGAAAATTTTTTTTTTTTTTTATTAGGATGATTGATTACGATTTAGTTGAACATTAAGCAACAAGCCTATTGTGGTTTTAGTAGCGAAAATTTTTGAAATTCGAATATATGATAATTCTTATCGTAAGCAAAGAAAAATATCAAAAGTGTGATCCTTTAACCCAACTCTGGAAAAATATAAAAAAGTCATTCATACTAATTTAACTTTAATTTTTATTTAGCAATTTAAATCGCTCACTACTCATTAGTTTATGCGGTCAGAATGGTGCTACTGAATCGAGTCATTATCGCAGCACTTGGGGAAATTTCAAAACTTTACTAAAGGCGGTAGTTGTTTCTTTTGTGGGAATTTAAAATTTTGGATGGTAAACAATTTGATTTTTTTTTTTTACTCACCTTAAGGTTGCCCAACCCTGCGAAGATATGCTTTTGTACTGCAGCTTTGGCGCACAGACCGAAAATTGTTCGGTTATTTTCAATTCTGCATTGACTGATGATGGCTTGTGTTGTACGTTCAATGCATTGGATCCAGCTTTTCTGCAACGGAAGTTCAGGTAAAGAAAATAAAAGAGAAATTTCTAAAAATTAAACAAAATTTCCATTAACTTTCAATTTTCTAAAAAAAAAAAAACTTGTAGTGATGAAGATCGCATCACTCCCACGTCTGGCAGTCATTTTGTGCCCATCAATTGGACACCGGAAAAAGGTTACAATCGCGAACTACCCGAAAAATATTATCCACGTGTGTCGGGTGGCACCGGAAGTCGTCTGGGTTTAACTGTGGTTTTGAACTCTTCAAGCGCGGAATATTACTGCACGAAGTCTAAAAGTATTGGATTTAAGGTAAACTATTAAAATCTGTGGTGGCCAACTGCTTTCTTCAAAATTTCTAATCTCTCGCCCAGATTCTAGTACACAATCCCGCCGAGTTGCCGCGCGTGAGCAATTATGGCTTTTTAGTGACAGCCGGACGCGAAGCGCGCGTCCCCATCGAACCCATTTACGAGAATGCTGATTCCGAAATACGTTCCATACACAAAGATACGCGCCGCTGT
>CAXKVI010000005.1:100955475-100957975 GCA_964058755.1 Campiglossa producta
AGTTTAAATTTTAAACCGAAAATTTTTAATTTTCAAACCAAAAAGTTTTATTTTTAAACCGAAAAATTTTAATTTTCAAACCAAAAAGTTTTATTTTTAAACCGAAAAGTTTTAAGAATAAAATAAAATTTAAAAAAAGTTGGCACTTGGCAGGATTCGAACGAAAACGCTCAGGAGTCACAGCCGACTGCTCTACCGCTGAGCTATGCCGCACATTAAGTTTTTGTGGGCAAAATTCAATTACATTCAAACAAGCCAAAAATAAAAATTTAGACGGCCTTTTCATTTAGATTTTAAATCGAAACCAAAAGAAATTGAAAATCTTTGTAGGTATTTGGACGGTTTGAAATATTGTACAAAAAAGTTTGAAAAAATGATTAAACTTTAATATTTAGGTTCATTTTTTTAGCCGTGTATGTAGAATAAAATTCGTATCACTTTAAAATTGTTTTTAAAAAAGTAATGAAAACTGCCTTTCAACGGCCCATCATAGACCAAAAGTAAAGATGACGAGTACACCTTTCTTAATACTCTTGATACACTCAGAAAAAAGTTTCTGTATTTTGGCTCCAAAGACATAGCTTCCTTAACATAAGTAAAATATTCCTTAATTTAAGGACTTTTTACCTCAATTTAAAGACTTTTTCCTTAAATTGAGGAAAAAAGTCTTTAAGTTAAGGAAGCCATGTCTTTGGAGCCAAATAAGGGAAATTTTGTCTTGAAAAATGTTGAATAAGGTACTTTTTTCTGCGTGTACATAGACTTATTGTATTAGTTAATGTAAACATATCTCGAATTTTAGTTGATTACATTTGTTTCTTAGCTACATATCTGCTGTAGACAGGCAAGTGAATGGTTTTAAAAAATTCTTGGTATATCTGCTTCACACCAATAAGCCGAACGAACTACCAATTATTTTAGGCCTAAACGTTTGAAGTAATCAAATTAATTCGTTCAGCTTTTCTAATGCTTCCCAACAAACATTAAGGTTTGAGTTGCGTTAGAATAAAAAATAAAATAAAAATAAATAAAAAATTGTATGACTTCCCTGCTAGACAATGCGATGACATTCAGTCAGCTTTAGAATGTTGCCTTCGAGAATGTGATGGGAAAGCGTGATGTAAATATAAAACAGCTGACATTTACATCAGGATTTTCTATCACGTTTTCAAAGGCAACATTACAAAGCTGACTGAATTTTTTGATGATGATTAGCTGTTGGCAAGGGTGATGCTTGAAGAAATTTTTTTTCCCCACAATACCTCAACTTGCTATCAACTCTATTATAATATCTAAAGAGATATGCTGGATATCAACTTGAAAACTATAAAGTTATCAAAATATCAAAAAGGTTATAGAATACTTGAGAACTACAAAGTTATCAAAAAATCGTTGAGTTTGGAGAAAAATTCGAGAATCATCTTAAGAAGTTATCAACTGAAGAAGTATACAATTTTTCAAATGTTTGAGAAAAAGTTGAACGATGTTTGCTGGGTTAATATATATGTATACTAATTATGGATACATGCTACATAAACATGTATGAAGTGCTTACGTCAATTGCTAATTTTTGGCTCATGAAGTATTGATTTTTTTTAAATTACAATTTTTCAAAGGTAAATTAATCGTTGCTATTTTTTTAAAATTTGTTTTGTTTATGCCATTTCCGAACACCTATGTAAATATTTATGTATGTAAAGTATTTATAGATCTTATGTCAAGGAACACGCCCTTGAACTTATACATATCTATTTCCTTTCAGCAAATAGAAGCCTATGAGATATGTTCCTATATGTAAATTAAAAAAAGAAAGACGTGAGTACCAAGTACTCGTGTGTATCCGCACACAATTGCTATTTACTTTTAAGAATATGAGAGAAGAATTCTGGCATCGAATCCCCCTCAAAACAACAACACAAACTTTTTATTTTATCTATCTTTGTGAAGTCACCAAATGTTCGCAAATATGGCCCCAAAATGATCCTAATGGGACCCCAAAATAATCGTAAAACAAAAAAAAACCTCTTGCATGATCGCAAAATGAACCATTATGGCCCCCAAAACTCTCCAAAATTTATAGCAAAATGATCCTTTCCTTTACCTACCTTTCCTTTCATTTTTCCTACCTTTCCTTTCCTTTCTGTCCCTTTCCTTTCCTATCCTTTCTTTTAATTTCTTTTCTCTTCCTTTCCCTTACTTTCCTTTCCATTCCTTTCTTTCCTACCTTTCCTTACCTTTCTTTAATTTTCCTTTCCTATCCCTTCTTTGCCCTTCCTTTCCTTTCTTTTCCTTTCCTCTCTTTCCTTTCCTATCCTTTCTTTTCCTTTCCGTTTCTTTCCTTTCCTTTCCTTTCCTTTCCTTTCTTTTCTTTTCCTTTCCTTTCCTATCCTTAATTTTCTTTTCCTTTCCTTTCTGTTAATTTCCTTTCCTTTCCTTTCCTTTCCTTTCCTTTCCTTTCCTTTCCTTTCCTTTCCTTTCCTTTCCTTTCCTTTCCTTTCCT
>CAXKVI010000005.1:100967975-100985475 GCA_964058755.1 Campiglossa producta
AACAAAAAAAAAAACGAAAATGTTACTAAAAACTAGCAAAAATATACTAAAAAAATTTAAAAAAAAAACTCCAAAAAGAGTCGAAAAAGCTACGAAAGGGTTGATTTATTTTCTCTGACAATTTTTTGTCAGAACTTGTGCTCCTGTTTCTATTTAAGGAGTAATGATATAACAGTTTCAGTGTCTGCATGCTATAGATACTCACGAGCATCTACTATTTAAAAAATTCATATTATTTGCGGTCCCTGCATATACAATGCTTATCTACGTTGCAACTTTTTCCGACTTTGCATATAAAATTTTGACTGAGTACTTATGTAAGTATGTAGATATTTTTAATAACTGCTAGGTTAAAAACTTTAAAACTCAAGGGTGCAATATTCAAACAGATAACTAATTGACTTACTCGCACTTTTCTCAACGCTGTTAATACTACCATGCTTTCGTAGTTTCTGATGATGAGATATCAACTATGCAATGCCAGTTTATAGCGACGTTGGTTGTTTTAAATAAGTAGTAGGGGTAACTAAAACGGATTATTTTGGAACGATTTTCCGTCATTCCTTGTAAATTTTTGGTGTTGAGACAAACCGGTTTCGGCATTGCGCCATCTTCAGTGTCGATTTTCGTTCTAGAAAACCAGAATTGACAAGGGATGACGGAAAATGGTTCCAAAATAATCCAGTTATTCACCCTGTTATACAAATTGCCATATTTTGTTATTTTTGAATTATTGTTATTGTAACCTGATTACGCTATTTATAACATCTTATTAACATTTAACAACAACAACAAATTTCTGTAAACAAATATTCAAGGCTAAAATAAAACTCAATTATATACCCGCAAGCCACAGATGTGCCCAGAAGAAAAAAGTTAATCAAAGATTATGCAAAATATATGAATATCAATACACTTAAATGCAGTAGCTATGAATATAAACAAGCAACTTTACACAACATTTCATCCACCCACACTGATAATCTTTAAATACGAATAAAGTGCGAAACCATAACAATTCAATTGATGATGAATAATCTTGAGTTTAACGGAGACACTCATCCGCCAGTAGGTACAACGCCCACAGCAGACAAGCATAGCTCATGTGCATTCAGTGGAAATGAGGGTACACGAGGCGTTGAGAATTTACATGTATAGTAGGTATAGATTAGATCTGCACAGGCAATTGCTGATGACGTAATACCAAGTAATTCATAAACAAGAAAAATAAAGAAGCAGACAGTCTATATATTAAATAAAACAAAAAAAAAAAAAAAAATTATAATACAAAAAAAAAAATAATAAAATAAAAACTCTAAAACAATTTTAAAAATAATAGTTCGCTTTTTGCAAGATTTCCCTTTGTAAACATTAATAAGATTTTCTCTTTAAATATAAAAAGAACTTCTAGAGATATCATATATGACTTTTGTTCTATTTTATTAGGCATTGTTGGCTCTGTGTATAATAAAATGAACAAAAAAATTAAATTAAATTAAACAAAAAAAAAAGAAAAAAAATATATAGAGTAAGATGAAAAAAGCAACAAAAAGATATATAAAAATTTCAAATAAAATAATATGAAATAAAATTACATAGACAAAAAAAAAAAAATAAAAGAAATTGAATAAAAACAAAACGAAAAAAAATAACATATATAAAAAAAACAGAATAAAATAAAGTTGAATAAAAACAAAACGAATAAAAAATAAAATAAAATAAAATATTTAAAATAAAAATAAAATAATGCACTTAGGTAAGAATAACAATGTTAAAAAAATAACAAAAACAAAAATGCGAAAATATAGTGGTAATTTACCCGCAGGCACACTAATCAGTGTTCGATGACAAGTAAAGGTGATGAAAAATTTCTAGGCAACAATACAAAGCGGTTTGACAAGATCCTTCAACAAGATCGAAATTGCAAGCATCGTAGTTGGTATTGTTTGTAGCATTTTTTCAACTTGTTTTCGCCAAAAAAACTCCATAGAATAATTTAATAAAAATTATTCGACTTGTCAAAAGTCCACAAAATTTTCAAAATTAATAAAATAAAACAAAATAAAAAAAGATAAAATAAAACAAAATAAAATAAAATAAAACAAAATAAAATAAAATAAAATAAAATATAATAAAATAAAATAAAGTAAAAAATAAAATAAAATAAAATAAAATATAATAAAATAAAATAAAATAAAATAAAATAAAATAAAATAAAATAAAATAAAATAAAATAAAATAAAATAAAATAAAATAAAATAAAATAAAATAAAATAAAATTAAATTAAATAAAATAAAATAAAATAAAATAAAATAAAATAAAATAAAATATAATAAAATAAAATAAAGTAAAAAATAAAATAAAATAAAATAAAATAAAATAAAATAAAATAAAATAAAATAAAATAAAATAAAATAAAATAAAATAAAATAAAATAAAATAAAATAAAATAAAATAAAATAAAATAAAATAAAATAAAATAAAATAAAATAAAATAAAATAAAATAAAATAAAATAAAATAAAATAAAATAAAATAAAATAAAATAAAATGAAATAAAATAAAATAAAATAAATAAAATAAAATAAAATAAATAAAATAAAATAAAATAAAATAAAATAAAATAAAATAAAATAAAATAAAATAAAATAAAATAAAATAAAATAAAATAAAATAAAATAAAATAAAATAAAATAAAATAAAATAAAATAAAATAAAATAAAATAAATAAAATGAAATAAAATAAAATAAAATAAAATAAAATAAAATAAAATAAAATAAAATAAAATAAAATAAAATAAAATAAAATAAAATAAAATAAAATAAAATGAAATGAAATGAAATGAAATGAAATGAAATGAAATGAAATGAAATAAAATAAAATAAAATAAAATAAAATAAAAAAATAAAATAAAATAAAATAAAATAAAATAAAATAGAATAAAATCAAATAAAATAAAATAAAATAAAATAAAATAAAATAAAATAAAATAAAATAAAATAAAATAAAATAAAATAAAATAAAATAAAATAAAATAAAATTAAAATAAAATAAAATAAAAAAACATAAAATAAAATAAAACAAAATAAAATAAAATAAAAAAATATATAAAAAAATAAAATAAAATAAAAAAAAAAAAAAAAATAAAACAAAAAAATGGAAGAAAAAAAAAATAAAAAAAATAAAATAAAATAAAATTAAAAAAAAAAAATAAAATAGAAAAAAAAAATAAAATAAAATAAAAAAAAATAAAATAGAAAAAAATAAAAAATTAAATAAAATAAAAAAAGATAAAAAAAATATAATAAAATAATATGAAACAAAAAAAAATCCATTTCGATGGAAACCACCAAACCTCTGTTTATGCAAGTTGGACTGTCTAATGTTCGCAATCAAGTGTAAATTAGTTTGAGTTTGCATCTAAATTTGTAAATGACTCTGCGCTTATTGTCTTGTTAAGTTAAAACAGCTTATTTATGCACGAGTAGCCGTACATTGAGTAGAGTGCTTGGCTGCCAAACCAGGAGCCTTGGGTGCAAGTCCCGGTAAGATAACAAGAATTTTGTGGAATGGTGTCGCCGCTCGTAAGGTTTCCGAAACGGCTTTCAAAGTATGGGTCTCGATAACATTGTTTGCTGTCGAAGAACAACCTCGGCCCAGAATTCCACAACTGTATAAATGTTTGGTCTTTGGTCTATCAATGAGCATTCATTTGTTTTTTTTTAAGACGTCTTTATGTACTTAAAATAGCATCTCTGTCAGTAAATGAATGTTCTGTCTACACATATTTTTTCTTATTTACACTTTTTGAAATTCTAGAAAAGTGGAGCAATTTTCTTTAAAAAAAAAAACATCATAAATTAAAGTGTAATGAGTGTTGTATTTATGTGAGTGCTGAAACGAGTATGTCTAGAGAAAAAAAACTTGCATATATACAGACATCCATTCAAAGTGTAGGTATGTATGTAGCTATGTATAGCGATCCCATGCACATTTATATTTAGCATATGTATTGCCCGCATTGTCTTCACCCTGAACTGTTTGCGCCGGAAAGATGTGCCCAACTCAAAGCTCATCGTGCCTTTTTTGTCTCAATTTTATAATTGCTAATTTGGCATAGAATTTTTATTAAGTGCTCTTACATATTTACACGGTTAAAAATTTGAACCTAAATTTTAAACTTTTTTGACCAGTTTTCATGAAAATTGGCTAAATGAATCGGGTTTCAATTATAAATAACAACAACAACAATTTTTTAAAGATAAAATAAATTTTTTGTCCGTTGGTACATCCGAGCTACATCGCACACATAAAAGTTGTTGGCAAAACTCAATCTTGAATAAGCTTTCAAAAATAAATTTGAATTTTCAAACCCAAAAGTTTAAATTTTAGACTGAAAAGTTTTAATTTTCAAACCAAAAAGTTTTAATTTTAAACCGAAAAGTTTTAAGAATAAAATAAAACTAAACAAATGTGGCAGCTGGCAGGATTCGAACGAAGAAGCTTAGGAGTCACAGCCGATTTCTCTACCGCTGAGCTATGACGCACAGGAAGTTTTTGTGGGAAAAATTCAATTACATTCCAACAAACCAAAAATAAAAAATTTAGACTGCTTTTCATTTAGATTTTTAATCGAAACCAAAAGAAATTGAAAATCTTTGTAGGTATTTGGACGGTTTGAAATATTGTACAAAAAAGTTTGAAAAATTGATTAAACTTTATACGGGTTTAATATTTAGGTTATTTTTTTACTACACCAAGTCGTGTCATATTAATGCCCGGCAAACCCAATATCAAAAATTATTTAGAAATAAAATTTTGCTAAACGGGGTCGCACCTCTGCAGTAGTTTGGCATACTCTCCGGAGAAGCTTCTCAGCAATAGCCCGTTTGGAGTCGGCCAAGGCGAATACATACAAGGTGGTTTCAAGCGAATTCTGTTCTCAACGCACGCACACACTCCTTGTACTGGAAATGTCAGACAAAGCAACAAAATAAGCTATTTGACAGCTCCGATGCGATTCGGCAAAAAACTATAGGTGCCGCCAACTTGTAGGAAAAAAAATCAAAAGCAGCACACTACAAGTTGGAGGAAAGGCTCGGCAAATATCTCGTTCAAGGTTATGATAACCTGTTGGTTTTTTATTAATTTTTTCAATTAGTTTTTTGAGAACGTGATGGGAAATCGTGATATAAATATCAGCTGTTGTATAGCAAGGAAGCAGGGAAGGTAATTGAAAAAAAAATCAAATACAGAAAATAAAAAATATTCAAAAATAATCGAATAATATTCAACTAAAGACCGGCCTAAAATGAGATATGTACGTCGCTATTTCAGTTCTCAAAAAACAACAACGGGCAAGATTGTTTGACATTTTTGCCTTTCTTTGCTTCGACAATTATACAGGGTGACCAGATCAAAGGAAAAGACAAAAACAAACAAAAAACAAAATGCGATGACAATAGAAACAATCTATCGTCGCTCGAATGTCGCCGGGCATATTTTTTTGCTCATTTTTCTCTCATATTCGCTGTCCAATCTCATTAAGGGCCGGCCTTAAGGCTCATTCGCACAACGAAACTCATAAGTTTTCGTCAACTTCTCAAATTACCTCTAAGTTAAAAAGATAGCTCGGCGTCGAGCAAGTGGGCCTAATTTATTTAACCGTACATCCCTAATCGTATAGCGTGTAAACACAGATAAGTGGGCGTGATGATATCGTATAAATACCGCCACTGTATTTTAAAATTTTCTTAATTAACATTGCATATGAGAAATAAATCTTGTATCTTACTTTGTGGCGATCTTTGCTTTTGTGCCTTCATACAAACATATGCTCACTTGAGTAGCGTCGCCAAAAAGAAGTTGTGGGTGTCTGATAGATAGACTTAAAAATTTGATTTCGAGAGTGTCGTAGACAGATATTGCGACATACGAAAGCATGTTAGTTTTTATTATGATAGATTCAAACACATGTACATTTCAAGGGCAATATCAAAGATATCTTTTAATCTGCTTAACCTTAAATGAGTGACAGCAAGCGGCGGGTGAGGTAATGGATATGAGCACCAAAATTATGTGTGCCACATGTTGGCGTAGAATGAAGCGATCGCCTTCCGAATTGAGATGGCTGTCAAAATAAAATTTAATAAGCGCCAAAGTAACGGAATAGTCACAAAACAAAAAACTTGAAAACGACAAAAGAAAAAGACAACACTTAATTGAGGTCGCAGGCGAAGCAATTGAACTTGTCAATGAGCTAATTTATTTGATATATTCAACGCGTAGCACGAGCAAATGTGACTTCATTATAATTAAATTATGAACTTCGAAATTTTAAAGAATAAGATATCAGAAATACATGGGTTGGCTTGTAATTCTTTAAAATGGAAATAAATAAAAGAAAACCAAAAAAAAAAATAAATAAATTAAATAAAATTGCAAAAAAAAATTAAATGAAATAAAATAAAAAACAAAAATAAATAAAATAAAATAAAATAAATTAAATTAAAATAAAATAAAATAAAATAAAATAAAATAGAATAAAATAAAATAAATAAAATAAAATAAAATAAAATAAAACAATTTTGTCAAAAAAAAAAAATAAAAAAAAAAAATAAATAAAAAAAAGTAAAATAAAATAAAATAAAATAAAATAAAATAAAATAAAATAAAATAAAATAAAATAAAATAAAATAAAATAAAATAAAATAAAATAAAATAAAATAAAATAAAATAAAATAAAATAAAATAAAATAAAATAAAATAAAATAAAATAAAATAAAATAAAATAAAATAAAATAAAATAAAATAAAATAAAATAAAATAAAATAAAATAAAATAAAATAAAATAAAATAAAATAAAATAAAATAAAATAAAATAAAATAAAATAAAATAAAATAAAATAAAATAAAATAAAATAAAATAAAATAAAATAAAATAAAATAAAATAAATTAAATAAAAAAAAAAAAATAAAAAAATTAAATAAATTAAAATTAAAATTAAAATAAAATAAAATAAAATAAAATAAAATAAAATAAAATAAAATAAAATAAAATAAAATAAAATAAAATAAAATAAAATAAAATAAAATAAAATAAAATAAAATAAAATAAAATAAAATAAAATAAAATAAAATAAAATAAAATAAAATAAAATAAAATAAAATAAAATAAAATAAAATAAAATAAAATAAAATAAAATAAAATAAAATAAAATAAAATAAAATAAAATAAAATAAAATAAAATAAAATAAAATAAAATAAAATAAAATAAAATAAAATAAAATAAAATAAAATAAAATAAAATAAAATAAAATAAAATAAAATAAAATAAAATAAAATAAAATAAAAATAAAAAATAAAATAAAATAAAACAAGAAATATAAAGAAATATATATAAGAAAAAAAATTAAAGAAATAAAAAAATTAAAATTAAATAAAATAAAATAAAATAAAATGATTGCAAAAAATATTAAAAAAAAATATAAAACATTAAATTCAAAGTTTTTCAAAACGAAAAAAAGTTCCAAAAAAATCATGGTCGTCATGATGTACCTACCACACTGTTTCGCGAAAAGCACAGCATGGGTAATTGTCAACTGGCAATTTGCTTTTGAAAGTCGTAAAACTTTCAGTTTGATGTATTACTTTTTTTGTTGTGCTTCGTCAGCGAAGCAGCAAATTCATGAATGAATGTGGGCATGAATGATTGGCTGGCTGTGTGCCCAAACGAACAGGTTTTTACGACATTTATGCACCCGAATGTTTGTCGATATATTTTCAGTAGCAACACATAAAAGTTTAACAGTAATGGACATTGTACTAAGAGTGTTTTTAAACCAGTGCCGGAATATCAAATGGGCCAGATTTTTAGGAACTTTAGCTGGAAAAGAAAAATAATTGAGTTCAGAAAAGTTACCCTTCACCTCTAATTACCATCCATTAATCCGTTTTATTCGAGATTCTTCCTCACCTATGTAGGTATATTCAAGCCTCGCTGTCAGATCAAATCTTTCTATTCTAGTATCAACGTGATATATCAGATCCAATGTTCTTTAATAGACTTTCTGAGAATATGTCACAGTTTTATTCCACTCTGCTGCATTCTTCTAGAGATCCACACACAACCAAAAAAAAAACCCTATAAAAATTAACTGCAGTAATTAATTCTGAGTTTATCTTGTACAAGATGATCTACAGTTTCTGAAAACTTGACACTATTATCTGATATGAATGCACAAAGTTTTCTATTAGTAGAAAAGCGAATTTAAACAATTGCTGGGTATTGTGAGAGGGGTAAGTCAATGGGCAATTTTTAAATTGACTGTCACGAAATTGATGTGGTGAAATTCAGAATAGCAGTGCAAAATATTTGCGAACTCTACCATCTGCCGGTATGATGGGCATTAGGGTGGATCGACAAAAAAAAACAAAATTAAAAAAAAAATAAAATTAAAAAGAAGTATGAAATAATAAATATATAAAAGAGAAGACTAAAAAAAATAAAAGAAAAAAAATAAAAGAAAATAGTAAAAAATAAAATAAATAAAAATTTAAATATAATAAAAAATAAATAAAAAAATAAGATTAAATAAATTAAAATAAAAAATAAATAAATAAAAAAATATAATAATTAACAATAAAAAAATTTAATAAAAAAATTAAAGGGTAAAATAAAATATAAAAAATATAAAAAAATGAAGCAAAATAAAATACAATAAAATGAAATTAAATAAGATAAAAAGAAGTAAAATAAAAAAGTATAAGTAAACAAATAAAGCAAAATAAAATAATAAAATATAAAATAAAAAAATTAAATTAAATAAAAAATTATATAGAATAAATAAAATAAAGGAAAATAAGTTAAAAAATACAAAATAAAATAAAATTAAATTAAATAAAATAAAAAAATAAAAGAATTAAAAAAAATGAAGAAAAAAATTTGTAAAAAATATATAAAAATATTAAAAAAAAAAAATAAATAAAAAAAAAATAAAAAATAAAAAAATGAAATAAAAAAATATATAAAAAAAGAATAAAACAAAATTATATAAAAAACTAAACCAAAATAAAATAAAATAAGATAAAATAACAAAAATAAAAAAAAATAAATTTAAACATAATAAAAAATAAATTAACTTAAATTAAATAAAAAAAAATAAATAATCAACAATAAAAAAAGTTAAATAAAAAAAAAGTATAAAAAAATAACGCAAAATAAGGCAAAATAAAATAATAAAATATAAAAAAATTAAATTAAATAAAAAATTATAAGAATTTAATTATATAGAAATAAAAAAAATTAAATAAAATAAAGCAAAATAAAAAAATATAAAATAAAATAAAATGAAAAAAAAAAAATAAAAAAAGTAAAAAAATTATAAAAATTCAATAAAAAATTTGTAAAAAATATATAAAAATATATATATATAAAAAAAAATAATAAAAAAGTAATATGAAAAAAAAAAATAAATAAAATAAAAAAGAAATATGAAACAAAAAAAAAATATAAAAAAAGAAAAAAAAAAACAAAATTATATAAAATAGAAAACCAAAAAAAAAAATAAAATAAATGAAATAAAATAAGAAAAAATGAAATAAAATAAAATAAGATAAAAAAACAAATAAATTTAAATATAATAATAAAGCAAAAACAAAACAAAAAATAAAACAAAATAAAATATAATGCAATAAACGAGGATAAATTAAAATAAAATACAACAAAAAAATTAAAATAAAATAAAAAAAAATAAAATAAAATAAAACAAAATAAAATAACACGAAATAAAAATATAAAAACTTACAAAAAAATTAAATAGAATAAAATAAAATATATAAAATAAAAAAAATAACATATAATAAGAAAATAATAAAATAATATAAAAAATTAAAAAAAAAATCAAATTAAGACACAAAATTTGGCCCAAACATAATATTCTTAGTAAATTAAATTAAAATAAATAAAATTTAAAAATTTAAATAAATTCAACTAAATTAAATTAACGTACATATGTCAATTACATAAAATTAGGTTAAATTAAAATTAATGAAATAAAATAAAATTAAATAAAATCAAAGAAAAAGTAAGATTAATTAACGTAAATTATATTAAATTTCATTTAATTGAATAAAATAAAATTCGATTTGATAATAAAATTAAATTCATTAGATTAAACTAAGTTAAACTAATCAAAATTAAATTAAAATGAATTAAATTAAAAAAACAGTTTTAATGAGAATTTTTTATTTTTCACACAGGGAAACTTCATACGCATGCGCTTTTACCTTATATGATGTTCACGAAGAGCCATAAACTTAAAGTTAAAGGGGAATTTTTTGAGTTTATTCATATTGTTGTTATCAATAGACTCGAATTTATTTTCAGCGTGAATGCCTTATAACACTTCATATTAAACACTAAAATTTTTTATTTTGAAAATAAATTTTCGGTGCGGTTTGAAATAATTTACAGTTCGTGGGTGTCCATTCACCGATTCTTGCTGCTAGTAACTTAAATAGCTTTTATGAGGTCACACACTTTTGTGTATATATAAGTATGTAAGAATGTATTGATATATTCTTGAGCGCCATATAGTGAATATTAATTTTCATAAAATTAATTTTTAATTCTGCGAGAAATGAAACTTGTATTGATTCGTAAAAAAGTAATGAACTTCAATTTCGCACCTAAAAAAATTAAAATTAGAAAATGATATAATTACTTAATCATTAAGTAGCAAAAGAATTTTTTAATGGAATAAAGCTGTTTAACATTTTTTTTGAACGGAAGGCGTTAAATGTAAATAGCTTTAGCATTATTCCATCCATTAAATTAAGTGTTTATGTTATGTCTAGCATACCGTTTTGCGTTTTATATATATGACAGACAACATTTTGCACAATTCGCATTTTTTTTTTTTCATTTATACATATGGTACGAAATGTTCTCCTACATTCTTAGGCCAGTCTAATATACAAAGCAATAAAAACCTATTTTCATTTTTTAACATCGCTTTATTTAATAGATCACATTCACATAGATATATTTTAGTACAATATGTATCCACTATTTATATAGTCATCCCACACGTCTGTTGATTAACGTAAAATACCAATCCACTATGTCGCCAGTCGCGTCTATTTTATATTTTCACGTTTCGTTGCATCTGTTGATCTGTTCGTTTAACTAAAAGCAAACTGCAAATTTGTTTGTATCAAGAGACCCTATAATAAAGTAAAAACATGACCTATGGGAATATCATCCAAAATTTTAATTGTTTAGGGAGTTTGATAATGCATATACATAATAGTACATTTACACCGCACCAAATTTGGCGCTTTTTTCCTTACAATCTCATTTTCCAAATTTGGAATTCCATTGTATTTGACCTCATTTTCCGAACAATATAATCCGAACTTCCTAAAAATAGCAACCCTGCATGCAGCTGTTCCACATTTAGAATCGCCCAGCAAGAATCTTAATGGGCAATTGATGTGTGAAAACTTTTGCACTATGCATAGCTGTAAATAACAATTTCAACTACTTTTTTTTTAAGAAAATAGGCGAATTCTACTAGGAAAAGACAGAAGCCTTCATGTCTTTTCTTTTATTACTGCTCTACAAGGGTTTCAATCATCACGGTAATGCATTTTATTTCAGTGGCTTTTTGTTCTGTTGGAAGATTCTTGCGGGGAAGGTGAAGTCAAATGCAAATTTGGCAGTGTAAACGGTGTCGAACTGGCTCATTTGAATTCGCAAAATTTGGTGCGGTGTAAATGTACTATAAGTCTATATATATCTTTATTCGTTTTTGCTAACACGACCTATCATTAGGCAAAAAAAAAAAAATTAATAATATACTCTATGACCTATGGACCCAAATTTATACTACCTTACGCATTGATTTACTATTTACTACACCGAAAAAAATTTCAGTGCTAAAATCAACAATCTTGTACTGTTATCTTGAACTAGACCAAATTCTGTTAACGTCGTAATTTCTTCCGATCAGTTGGTTAGGTTATTATCATATTTTTAAAATAAAATTTCCTTGGCTTCTTCAAGGACGATTCTGCGTATGAAAATTTATTTTCCACACAAAAATATAAAAATACAAAAACAACATTATTGGTCTGTTAAATTGACCAAATTTTGGTTATTTTAACGGAGTTTTTTGTTGAAGTAACTGCATTCAATTGTTGATTTAACAGTCATAGATCTGTAAATTTTTAATTAAAACACTTTGTTAAAACTGACAGAACTAAATTTTGAGTTAAAACAACAACTTCCTCTAGTTAATGCAACAGCGAAGGAGCTGTCATTTTAAATATCGGGCTCAATTCGTCAACAGAACAACTATCTAAAAATTTCATCGCTTTGATTTGAATGAAATTTGGTAAAAAAAAAATATCACCAAAGGTCGGGACTAAATATTGCATGGTAACTGAGATATACGGGTTTGAGTTCGCAATTTTTCCACCCTGCCGGAAAACCACAAAACCAAATGAACATGGAGATCGTTTTCTAAAGTATTTTGTCCGTTATTTTCGAATATAAATTAAAAAAAAAGTTTCATTGAAAAATTAAAAAAAAAAATTTATCATTTTTTAGTAGAACAGAGTCTTTGTTGATCAAACAAAATTTTATGTTGAAACAACAAACTCCCACAGTTAGTCCAACAGCGAAGATACTGTCATTAATTTTATAGAACAAAGCTGTGTTTAGACGCCGGCAAGCATAAGTAGACGATGGCATCATGGTAGACACCTCTGTTGAACAGTCAAAGAGTGTGAGCTCGATTATCGGTGAAGGCCAGAAAGCAAAGTAAGAAAGTAAGGCAAGTATTAGTATCGATGGTGTCATGGTAGACACCCAGATTGAGCCTTCAAGACACCTTAGTTCAATTCTCGATGAAGTCAATATAAGAACTCTGAAAAATACTTTTTTTTATTTTTTGTTTACTTTGACTCCTTTTAGTGTTAAAGTCTATAGGTCTGTTTACTGGTCAAAAAAAAGTTCAAAGCAGGTTAGAGCAGAGCAGATAAGGGCAGCTGTCAAAATAGAAATAGAGCAACTTAGAGCAACTCAGAGCAGATATGCCATGAAACACTTTAATCTCGATAGTTTCTTTTTATTTGGTTTTTTTGTTTAAATCTTCAAAATTACTGCAAATTCACGTATCCAAAAACATTGATTTTCTTGAAAGCAATTTTTTTTTTTTTTTGAAGTTTATCAAAATTGTGTTTTTTCCTGATTGACAGTTGCTTCTCTGCTCTAACTTACTCCATAAAAAAAGCTAGATCAGAAATTTGTGATCTGGATTACTCTAGTTTTGTTTTGAGCATACTCATGAAACAAAAGATAGACCAACCCAGAGCAAGAAAAGAGTTCATTAAACACAACTTTGGGAAATAACTCAACCTGGCGTAAGCTAGAGCAGCTGAATAAACAAACCTTACATACGATATATATATATATATATCGTATATCTCTACCACTTATTTTAATTTATGCATAGAACAACACCTTAAACGTCAAAATTTTCTGTCAAAATAACAGTCAAGTTAAGGTTAACAGTCTCAATACAGTTGAATCAACAGCTTTGAATGATTGATAAGAAAAGATCGTGATTTTGATTGAATCCACCAATATTGTGGTTGATATGACTAGCTTATTTTTTTCTGTGTAAAGTACTATCTCAAGTTGTTGTATACAACTTTGTGTAATTGTTTATGTGTTCATTTATGTACATATTTCACCAATTTTTTGCTCATAATCCCACCGCATAGGCTGTGCATTTTTATTATGATTTTGATCTTGATCCCATTTTTACTTTAATCTCATCAAATCGCAGTCATTCGACACAAATTAATTTTTATGTCTTTTGTAATTAAATGAGAATATGTATGTGGGTGTAGGTTAAACATAAATTATAACAAATGGAAGCGAATTGCATGAATATTTTTTTTTTCATAGAAAAATTGGTATTTATGTGTGTTGGCGAAAATATCTCAAAAAAGGTGTGTCTGCGTTGTCAAAAAATTCTACAATTCTCAGATATAGTTGTTTTTTTTTGTTTTTATTTCGAGTTCGAGGAAATAGGCTCTACATACATAAATACATACCTTAACGCATTATCTAATCATTAGATTGTAATGCTGCAATATAATCTGCTTAAGCTTGTATGTATGTATGTGTATCAAAAAGCCTCGTTCGTTTTAAAATTTTCTACGAAATCTCTATAAAATAGATATCAATCATTGATATTCCTCAAAGCGTATGCATGTCAGCACTCAATATTGGTATTCATCAATTCACAGAACTTTATTTGAACAATTACAAAATTAAGAATAACAATGAAGAGATGTGAAGAGATTTTTCATTGTTAGATTTTTATTATTTTTGACATTGAAGTAATCTAATAGCGTTTTCTTTTCTCCACGAAAATGTTGCCATTTCGTAGAGAAACATTTTTATAATTTTAACTTCGCCCTGTGAAATTGCTGCACACTTAAAATTTTCAGTGTCACTCTGCTTGTCTTCAGAAGAAGAAAACACTGCCGCAATATGAAATGTCAAAATTGTGTATGCCTATCGGTGCTGCTTTATCATGTCTTATATACATGTGTTAGAAAGTGACAGATAGTATACTGTTTTTGTTTGTCATTGCCATATCAGGGCAAATAATCGCACCATCTACGACAGCGAGGGCAAGAAATGTTGCCTTTTTGCACTTTTCTAGGGGAGGGTGGTTGAGAAAAGATAATGATGCCCTCTATGAAGGTAATGCCCGTTTTACAACAGAACATGGCTTTTAGGGGGCATGCGGCGAGGGCGCCATTTTCGCGCAGAAAAGAAAACGCTATGAGGCAGAAGAAAGTTGTAAGTATGAGCGAAATAAGTCCCGGAATTCAGGAATTTTCCGAGAAGGTGGGGGTGTCTACCATGATATCATCGTGTACTTATGCTGAAACCTTCTTCTGTGACAGTAATGACAGTATCTGCGCTGTTGAAGTAACTGCAGGAGTTTGTTTTCTGACAGTTCTACTAAATTTAATTGGATGATGCAATAAATTTTAAATTATAGTTCCTTCACTGTTGAATTAACTAGAGGAAGTTGTTGTTTTAACACAAAATTTAGTTTGATCAACAAATATTCTATACTATAACCTTTTGCAAGTCAAGTGGAACTTTTTTCAAATGAAGTGAAACCTCTTTCAAGTCAAATGAACCATTTTTCAAATAAAGTGAAACCGTTTTCAAATTAAATGAAACTTTTTTCAAATGAAGTGAAACCTCTTTCAAGTCAAATGAACCATTTTTCTAATAAAGTGAAACCGTTTTCAAATTAAATGAAACTTTTTTCAAATGAAGTGAAACTTCTTTCAAGTCAAATGAACCATTTTTTCAAATAAAGTGAAACCTTTTTCAAATTAAATGAAACTTTTTTCAAATGAAGTGACTTGAAAAAAGTTTCATTTCATTTAAAAAATGTTTCATTTGACTTGAAAAAGTTTTCACTTTATTTGGAAAAAGGTTTATTTGACTTGAAAAAGTTTTCACTTCATTTAAAAAAGGTTCCAGGTTTTACATATGTAAAAAAATGTCGTTCCTCGCCAAAATTTAGTTACGGACTTTATATTTAGAGAAAAAATGCCAGGATCATAATTTTAGACAATTTTCAGGTCTACCACTTGGTCTAAGGTAATTTTTCGAAAAACCTATCTACCTAAAATTTTGACCTTTCACCGCGAATAACTTTTCTAGCACACATGGGATCGATGAGGACTTTTGAGGTTTTCTATCTGAAAGTAAACCTAAGCTGTATGCAAAAATATGGATCTGTGGGAATCACTGCTATTTTACCACTATTTTTTTTGTCTATATTGACCGGACTATAAATGAATGGGTATAATTTTCAAACCAAAAAGTTTTAATATTAAACCGAAAAGTTTTAATTTTCAAACCAAAATGTTGCACTTGGCAGGATTCGAACGAAAGCACTCAGGAGTCACAGCCGACTGCTCTACCGCTAAGCTATGCCGCACATTAAGTTTTTGTGGGCAAAACTCAATGACATTCAAACAAACCAAAAAAAAAAATGTAAAAGATCACTTAAATTTTAGACGGGTTAGGCTCATTTTTTTAGCCGTGTGAATAATACAAATTTTCAAAAATGGGCGTGACTTCGCCCATTTTGTCAAAGTTTATTTCATACAACTTGTTTCTTCATATCTCCAAAAAAAAACTGATTTGTCGAAAAGAAATTTCGAGAAAATGTTGAATGTATTATTAAATATTTATTGCAAGAATGGACGAAATCGGTGAAGTGCCACTTTTTAAAAATTAGTTTTTGAAATTCTGGCTTTTTCGCCATTTAAAAGTAAAACTATAGTCCCACACAAAGTGGGATACCACAAGATATATCATCTACGCTCTCACCCGAACTTGGACCTCTTTACTTGTTTTAACTACAGCACCATCTTCAAATTCCTTTTGACATAAATACGCAGCATTTTAGATTTATTTCTTGAGATTTTATAAGTACTTCTATGTGACTGAAATTATAATCAGTTATGAGTCTATGATAAAATGGGACAAACTCAATGCGCCATAAGCCAAAGGACACTTGTCATGTTCTTTGGCGAAACGTGTCTATCATGGATGTTTGATATCTTGATGTATCACTTACTGATTTACTATGACTGTATATGTGTGTAAGTGTAATAATATCATATAAGATAATTATGACCAGAGACCGATAGCACTTCAAAATCAAAGGGAAATGACGACACATTTTCAGATATGCACTGAGTATTCACAACATTTGAATGGATAGATTGCATACTGACCTATTCAAGTACGTCTTCGAGGATTTCCTAACCAAAGATAAAATTTCTAAAAATAATTGTCAAACTCGGTCCCTGATTATATCATATATTTCTAAGCTAGAACAAACTTCTAAGAGTGCCTTGCTTGAGCTTACAATCTGTTACAACTACTACATAAACAATAGAGTGTAATAATTTTCACTTACACATACATATATTACAATAATTCTAGCACACAAAGTTACTTTACCCATCCCAGTAATATTATTCTTAGCAATTTAAAAGTCAGTAAGTCAGTACTATCTAAGTTAAGCACTATGAAAGTCAATGGTATTTGTTGGTGAGCAATTGTAATAATTGTGTCACTGTCATCAAGCGAATTTGTTTTTGTAGTTTTCGTACACCCCCAACCGCAGTGCAAAATTCACACATCCATACATACTTATATGATTTTGTAAGTAGAATGACAGCTGAGTGAACTGTGAACATAGAAGCAGCTGGCGAATAACCATCCACAAGTGATAATAAAGTGTCGGTCTAGCCTGCCTGCCTGTTTGTCTACCACCCATTTGGCTTGTTGGCGCGCCTTTTGTTGTTTGTTTTGCCTCCCAAGCGAACAAGAAAATTTTGCCTTGTCGAGGCAGTGTACTGTGGGGTAGCTGACA
>CAXKVI010000005.1:100987975-100997975 GCA_964058755.1 Campiglossa producta
ATTTTATTTTATTTTATTTTATTTTATTTTATTTTATTTTATTTTATTTTATTTTATTTTATTTTATTTTATTTTATTTTATTTTATTTTATTTTATTTTATTTTATTTTATTTTATTTTATTTTATTTTATTTTATTTTATTTTATTTTATTTTATTTTATTTGATTTTGTTTTATTTTATTTTATTTTATTTTATTTTATTTTATTTTATTTTATTTTATTTTATTTTTATTTTATTTTTTTAATAAAAATTGTTAGTTACCCATACGCCACGGCATCCAATACTGCAAAAAAGTACAGATGTGTTAATATTTCCTAGAAAATTTGTGCCCCCAAGAACGCCTATCTCAGCCCAATATGCATTTTAGTCTATTTTGCGATTTCCGCACACGCATTAAATTACACACACACACGCGCATATCTACGCAACAAAACACAACACCGCACGCATACCCATTTACCCCAAGCTGTTGCGGCACGCGTTAGCACAATGGTTAGCCTGCAGCTCATCACCACTTTGCATAAGAACAAACAGACATACAAACTTAAATCTAGATATGTATTTATAGCTGTGAGTTTTCATGTTTGATTGTGTGTGGAAATGGCGCTGGCGGGCTAGTCTCCAGCGCTATGTCGTTTCATACTTAATTTAGTTGACCATCAACCATCGCACGCTATAGACGCGGACGCGTAACAAAAGTAAAACTTACGTCTCAAAATAAAGTGAACCAATTCGTTCGAACCTTACGTTTTACTAGTCGTTGCGTGAAAGTGTTAGTCAGTCGGTTATTTAGTTGGGCGACTGACAAGTCAACAAGCCGGTTGGTTCAGAGCGCGCGCGGACATCGACAAAATACGGTCGTTAATCAAACACCTTCGTAAATTTGTAAGCGGACGACAAACTTTTGGCAGAGATTTTTGCATTTCCAGCGGATATATCTAAATAGAGATATATATTTATCTACAGTGCAGTGCTTGTGCGTTTGTGTTTTTAAATAATCTGTCATTTACATATATATAAGAACTTATGTGGAAACAGTGTGTCACATTGAAAATAGAATAGTTTGTCTTTTCTAGAAGAAAAATTCTTAGGTTGGAGTTTTTGAAATTTCTTAAATAGGATAATCTTCAAAAGATTGGCTCAAGAACTTGTGGAAAAAGTAACAATATTTCGTTCAAACTTTTTGATTCAAATTTTGTATGAACTTTTTTTTAACATGTGGGTAAGAATAACAGCTATAAATAAAAAAAAAGTAACAACAACAAAGTGGGAGACAGTTAAAGGTGATCAAATATAAAACAAAGCGGTTTGACAAGATCCTTCAACAAGATCGAAATTGCAATTATCGTAGTTGGTATTGTTTGTAGCATTTTTCAACTGGTTTTCGCCAAAAACTCAAAAGAATAATTTGATGTAAATTTTTCGACTGGTCAAAATTCCACAAAAATTGGAAAAAAAGTGTTTTTGGCAAATCTTCTTCGCACTTTTAAAAATGTCGAAGAAAGATTTCCAATTTAAGTTTTTTTTTTTTAATTTTTCTCGACTTTTGACCTCGTATAGCTTTTTTGGCACAAATGTGATCGGTGGGGACTTTTGCAGTGTTCTTCCTGGAGGCGAACCGAAGCTCGCCACAAAAAATGGCTCTGTGGGAATTTTTCTTATACAAGATAAACTAAATTTACCGGACTGTGTTTTTTGATTGTTTTTTTTTTTGTTCATTGGAATTAGATATTTACGTGCGAGTTCCAAACCCAGCGCACAATCCGTCTCCGGGGTTTTGAACAAAAATATTCATACATTTATATAGCGAGCCGCTTTATCGAGGACAGACACCAGCTTGCAGCCGCACCATGCGGTGAATAGACGCTGCTAAAAAAAGACCACGGTGAGCCCTTAAACCAAATTTTCCAGATTGGCCTCAGCGGAGCTCCCTATCTTTCTGTCGAGAGCACAAATAGTTCACGTTGCCCAGAGTGCACGAATGGGGACGCAGGAGTCGGGATTGAGTAAAGTCGCATAGCTGGAGCTGCTTTCCCAACTATATAAGCACACCCCATTACACTCCAATACGGCTTTGCCAAATGACGTTGAGCAACCAACAGCTCCGTCAGAATCGGGAAGGACCTCTCTGAGCCATTTGAACCAAACGTGGCTTTAGACAGGGCGACTCCTTTTTGTGCGATTTCTTCAACCTGATTCTGGAGAAGATAACTCGAGCAGCAGAGCTTAACCGCAATGGTACAATCTTTTACAAGAGCTTGTAATTTTTATTAATATCATTGGCTTTAACAACCGCGTCGTAAGCGCTGCCTTCTTTGGTCAGTCTAGAAATCCAACGGAATATCACTCTTGCCAACAAGTGCTACTTTGGACTGAGTAGGCAATTGGGAAATAGAGTCGTTCTTGACAAACAAAGATAACGCTCTATAAGTCTCTCATCATCCCAGTGCTGATGTACGGCTCGGAATCATGGACAGTGTCAAGAAAAGATGAGATGGCCCTTGGAGTATTTGAGAGAAAAGTCTCCGGAAGATTTATGGTCCTTCCCGTGATGCCAACGGCGAGTATTGAAGGAAGACTTCTTTTCGATCCTAACACTTCAAACTTGAAAACCGCTGAAAACTCCAGGAAAATTCAATCCGAACGAAAATAATTCCGCTAGGTGGGGCAATTATCGAGACATACGGAAATTTCTTTTAAAGTTTGGATTTTGCAATACATACTTAAGTAACATCCCGGTTAGCTATGTAGGTTATTGAATTGAACAACAATTTAAGACAGTAAAATTTCATGTATGTACATAAAGTTCCGCTAGATGGTACACTGATCGAGATAGTTTAAACTTTTTGAAAAAAAATAAGGAGAAATCTTGCGATTCATTTTTTACTAATTTCCAGGTAAGCTAAAGTTCACATGTTTCAGAACCCGGGGTCAATGGAAGACATATTTGATTTGAATTACGATAGGTGGTGCATAATTCAATCTATTCGGAAATTTTGTTTGAAGTTTGAAATCTTGCGATCAGCCTAATGGCTGATTTACACGGGTCGATTTTCTGGTCGATTTTTTGTTGATCGATCGAATTGCTTCCTAGAACAATATAAATCGACTAGCAAATTGACCATAAAATTGACCCGTGTAAATCAGAATTAAAAAAAAAAAAAATTCCGCTAGATGGCACCTTGTCCGTTATTACTGTAAACTGCTAAAAAAAATTACCAAACAACGGGGAATTTTGCGATCCATTTTTGATAGACATCCTGGGAAGGTAGAAACTAGTGAACTTGACATATCGAGCCCTAACAGCCATGTTAGTGTAGCCAACAGAAATAAAATTTTACTGGAGAACGTTTCTTGATTACTAATTTTTAAAATTTCAAGGCAAAATATTGTTTACATATAAATTGCATTTGCTTTATTTTTTGAAAAACATAGTCAGTACCTACTTATTGTGATCTGAAATTTTTTTTTCCAAATTTAATAAAAAATTAAAAATAGTTATTTTTTAAATGAAGAAAAAAAATAGTAATTATTACAGTTGTGATGTAAAAAAAATATTTAAAAATTTTTTTTTTTAATTTAAAATTAATTAATTAAAAATTAAAAAAAATGTAAAAAATTTTTTTTTTGAAAAAATCTTTTTTTTTGAACTTTTGATGATTTATTTGCTTTAACTTAGATTAAAAGGTACCACTACAAAATTGAGGAAAAAAAAATAATATTTTCAAAAGTTTTAGAAAAAGCCATTCCATAATTTCTGTGAAGCACTGTACGCCACTGTGTAACTCCTAAGTATGTTTATGGTGTATTTTTTTTTTTGTGTCTGTGAAAATTATTGTTTGAAAAATGTTCGCTTATAAACTTTTAAAATAAAATATTTAGCGGCGCGCCAGCAACAGTAGATAAATGGGAAAACTATTTTTGAATGACTATATCAGTGTGCGACGAGAAATATTATTTTATATGTATATACACAGCTCTAGAACAAAAACCTATCTATATATACTACATGTGCCCCACCACAAACATCTCAACTGAAACGCGTTCGCCCACCATAAAAACATTTTTTAATTTTTTTATTTTCTTATAAAAATTAATTTATTGCACATAAAACTCTTGTTTTACACATATGTATGTATATGCAGCATTAAAGTGCATGCACTTGTACGCAGGCACGCACATACATACCTACATACATATATACATACATGCACTTGTCAACTGATATGTTGCATGCACTTACATTGTTCTTATCATAGATTTGCTTTTAAAACGCGCCGAATGTCATATAATCTTAGCCTTTAGGATGTGCCCCAGTTTGTTTAAGCTATTCCACCACTTAAGTGAATGATGCTATTCTATGCATACAATAAATATGTAGATGCAAGTCAATGTGCATACATATAAATATGATTGACTACGCCTTTGCAAAGCAGATAGTAAACCATACATACATACATATATACGACTATGATTTATAGAAATATGTGTGAATGTTTGTTTGGGTTGAACGGAAAGAATAAAATATAAAAGAATTGCATTGATAAAAATTCAACATTTTTTTTTTTTTTTTTTTCCAATCGCTGAACCATTGGAGTGTTTGAACTGATAAGGACTTTGAGAATAATATGTACAATAATCAATGGGATTCGGACACAATATTTAAGAATACATATTAGTCTGCTTTTATAAAGAACTACATAGCAGACCCGGCAGATGCTATGCCGCCCAAAGGTAGACCAACGCGCAAAAGTTACCGAATGTGTATTACGTAAGCGCAAAAATATGAATTGGGCAGTTTGTTAACATTTTTATATATTTTTTTGTTTAATTTTTACTATATTATTTGCATAGATTTTGCTATTTCTTTGAGTAATTTTTTACTACATCTATTGCGTAATTTTTATTATATTTTTTGTGCAATTTTACTATATTTTTTGTGCAGTTTTACTATATTTTTTGAATAATTTTTTCCTTTATTTTTTGTGTAATTTTTACTATATTTTTTTCCGTAATTTTTACTACATTTTTTACTATATTTTTTACTTCATTTTACTAATTTTTGCGTAACTTTTACCATATTTTTTTGTATTTTTTACTTTGTTTTTTTGCGTAACTTTTTACTATATTTCTTGTATAATTTTACTATATTTTTTTTGAGTAATTTTTTCCTATATTTTTGGTGTATTCTTCGGTTCATTCTACTCATTTTTTTCCGTAACTTTTACCATATTTTCTATGTATTTTTTAGATTTTTTTTTTGCGTAACTTTTACTATATTTTTTGAGTAATTTTTTACTACATCGATTGAGTAATTTTTACTATATTTTTTTATTAATTTTTTCCTATATTTTTTATGTTGTTTTTACTGTATTTTTTGTGTAATTTTTACTATATTTTTTTACGTCATTTTACTCAATTTTTTGCGTAACTTTTACCATATTTTTTGTGTATTTTTTACTTTGTTTTTTTTTTTTTTGTATTTTTTACTTTGATTTTTTCGTAACTTTTACTATACTTTTTGCGTAAATTTTACTATACTTTTTGAAGTATTTTTTCCTATATTTTTTGTATAATTTTTACTATTTTTTTTACGTCATTTTACTCAATTTTTTGCGTAACTTTTACCATATTTTTTGTGTATTTTTTACTTCGTTTTTTTTTGCGTCACTTTTACTGTTTTTTTTTGTAATTTTTACTATATTTTTTGCGTAATTTTTACTATATTTTTGTGCAATTTTACTTTATTTTTTATATAATTTTTCCTATATTTTTCGTGTAGTTTTTACTATATTTTTTTAATTCATTTTGAAATATATTTTTTCCGTAATTTTTACTTTTTTTTTTGGTTAACTTTTACCATATTTTTTGTGTATTTTTTACTGTTTTTTTTTGCATAACTTTTAATGTTTTTTTTTGTAATTTTTACTATATTTTTTGTGTAATTTTTACCATATTTTTAATTTATTTTGTAATATATTTTTTCCGTAATTTTTGCTATATTTTTCGTGTCATTTTACTCATTTTTTGCGTAACTTTTACCATATTTTTTGTATATTTTTTACTTTTTTTTTTGCGTAACTTTTACTGTTTTTTTTTTTTGTAATTTTTACTATAGTTTTTGTGTCATTTTTACTATATTTTTAGTTTAACTTTTACTGTATTTCTTGTGTAAATTTTACTGTCTTTTTTGAGTAATTTGGGGGTTTTGAACCTGAAGACCACCCCCGTGGATCCCCCCTGGTTCACACTTTGATCGATAACTCTGAAACCGTACGAGTTATCGAAATACGGGGTATTTTAAGTACTAAATTGAAAGTCTACTTATATAATGGTGAAAGTTTCATTTAATTCCATTCAGCAGATTTCGACTGAACGGACAACAAACATACATACTAACAGACAGATAGACAGAAAAAAATTCCAGAAACGTTTGATTTGGATTCTATTGGCTTAATAATGATTGACCCTATGTGGAGATATGGCTATTCTCCTAAAAAAATTCAGTTTGCAACGCAAAAAAAAAAATTCGATTCACCAAAGGCTTGATAACTGGTCCGGATGCATAAAGATATTTGTGTACTTTTTAGTGTAGTTGTGTTATTTTTCGAAAAATACTTTGATTTCAGAATAAAGACAAAAAAAATTGGCTACTAATATGCTACTCTTTTGCTATTTTTGTATAGGTGGACCGATTACCATATTTTTTTTTTCATTCTTACACCATTATTCGAGTTTTTTGTTACATTTATTTTCAAAGTAAAGTAAACGCTGGTTTCTAAACTTACAAGGAGCGCCTAGTCTGCCAAGATCACAATCCACGGACTGTGATTTTTTTATTAACCCTTAGATTACAAAAATTATGATGTCACCCAGGAAATTACTTTTGTTTTGAGGAATTTTAATTCAGAACTGAGGTTAATTCTATTCGTAAAGAAAATATTATTGGAGTTGGGCCCACACTTTGCGGCACCATACATATATATTACCTCTATGTATCCTAAACCGTCATACATTTTCATACTCAATGTCATCAAATGCCGCGTACATGCATGTTAGACCAATTTTCATTTTATGTTACTTGACCCGAGATATATTTAAAATTAATCGAATTCAGAAGAGTGTCATAAAATCAAACAAAAGAATAGATTTGCTTTAATTTTTGCTTTTATTTTAACTAACCAGTGACAACGCTATGAATAATATCCACTTCAACAATTACATAGATACATCATTTTTATACGAATTTATCTGGGTGCAATAAAGTCATATCCAATTGCTGATTTAATTCAACAGATTATTTCGTTTTATTACCGGGTGCCGGGTATCATAAAAAAGCCATTCGCCCAGCATCCAATTAAAGGCGGGTGCCACGAAAAAGGGGTGAGTGGAGTTGAGGGGGATTTATTGTGCAGAGGAAAATTTTTGCATGAGAATTAAAACGTGCATAGAACATATTCAGGAGGATTAAATGTTGTGCACATTTTTTTGAATTCTCGTGAGCTTTGCTTGCACTCTTGGCTTTCGCTTAGGTAATAAAACAAAGGTATTAAAAGTTTTGCTTGGTTCGGCAGGATTGTGGATATACTAAAAAATAACTGGCTTATTCTTTCTGAGCTGTAAAATAAGGATACCTATGGTACTAATATTAATAAGTAGTAATATTAATTAAAAAATGAAATAAAATAAAAAAAATAAAAATAAAAAAGTAAAGTAAAATAAAATGAAAAACAATGAAATGAAAAATAAAAATATGAAAAAATTTAAAATAAAAATAGTATAATAATAATAAAATATATTTAAAAAAAAATAAAATGAAAAAAAAAATTTAAAAAAAAATAAAAAAAAAATAAAATAAAATAAAAAATATGAAGAAAATAAAATAAAAAATAATGTAAAATAATAAAGAAAAAAAATTTAAAAAATTAAAATAAAATAAAATTAAAATAACATAAAAATAAAATAAAATAAAATAAAAAAAAAATAAAAACACTAAATACTAAATAATAAAATTAAAAAAATAATGCAAAAAAAAAAAATTAAGAAAAAATTAAAAAATTATGGAAAAAATCAAATTCAATAAAAAAATAAACAAAAAAAAATTAAAAATAAACTAAAATAAAATAAAATAATTTCGATTTATAAGCAACAATGCAAATCGGTTTGCCAAGATCCTTCTATAAGACCGAAATTGCAATTATTAGTTGCTATTGTTTGTAGGATTTTTCAACTGGTTTTCGCCAAAAACTCAAAAGAATAATTTGATAAAAACTATTCGACTGGTCAAAAGTCCACCAGCTTTTCAAAATTGAAAAATAAAATATTAAAAAAAAATAATAATAATATTAAATAAAAAAGAATAAAAAAATGAACAAAAAATTATAAAAAGGTAAAGAAAAAAATAATAATAAAAAAAAAATAAATAGAAAATAAAAAAAAAAATAAAAAAACCCAAATAAAAAAAAATAAAAAATAATAAGAAAATGAAAAAAATAAAAAAACAAAATGTAGTAAAATATAAAAAAAATAAAAAATTAAATAAAAAAAAAATAAAAAAAAAATAAAATAAAATACAATAAAATAAAATGAAACATAATGAAGCTGTTTTGTTTAACTAAGAATATTTAAATAAAAAATAGTAAAACAAAAACTAAAAATTGCTTCCCAAAACAAAGAAGCAACGCATATCACTTCCTGCCATAGCTATTTGAAATTTAGTGAAATGCAAGCGGATGTATCATAAATAAATTTAACATATACCAAAAGAGAATTGATGTTTGACCTTCATTACCAAATTCAAATTGAGCTTTTTTGGAAGGAAAAATAAAAGTGCAAATAAATTAATAATTTTAGTAAGTAAGACCTAATTATTCGAATCGATGGCAAAGTGTTGTATGACTGGAGCAGTAGAAAATAAATGTGACACAAATACAAACACACGCACATACATACACACATACATATTTACACTCATGCATATGTAATTCATTTCAATTGTTTCTAAGTTTTTCTGCTTTTGCAAATGTGCTTAATTTCGTAAATTTTAAAAACTTTGACCTCATTGTTGTTACGACAGGCGTGCGGTTTGTATGTTTACAATATGTCTGTATGTATGTATGCATGCAAGTGCAATTTTATACTTGAAAACACTACAATGGAATAATGCGAAGCATCTTGTGTATGGGGGCGAATATTAGTCTTGCATGCAATGGCGTCAAATGTGAATGCATAAGAAGTGCAACCCAATTAATGAAATGATCTTAAAAAGTTCAAATTGCTAGAAATTTAGAAAAAAAACGTTTGGCATAAATATTGCGAGCTATTGGAATTTTCTTTCGCATGGAATTTTTTGAACGCTTCAAAGATGCTTTACTTAACCCATTAAGGCGCAGTCATGCGAAAATGCATTGTTTTTTATGTGGGTTATATGTTTCTTGAAGAAGTCTTTGTTAATATTGCTATACGCGTTGTTGAGCATAAATAAAAAAATATAAAAGAAATAGAATAAACTAAAATATAATGAAAAAAAAAAATAAAAAAATTATATATAAATAAAAAAAAAAAAAATAAAAATAAAAACAAAATAAAAAAAATAAAAAAAAATAAAAAAAAAATAAAAAAAAAATAAAAAAAAAATAAAAAAAAATAAAAAAAATAAAAATAAAAAAATAAAAAATAAATAAATAAAATAAAAATAAAATTAAAAAAAAATAAAAAAAAATAAAAATAAAATTAAAATAAAATAAATTAAAAATAAAAATAAAATAAAAGTAAAATAAAAATAAAATAAAAATATAATAAAAATAAAACTAAAATAAAATAAAATAAAATAAAAATAAAATAAAAATAAAATAAAAATAAGATCAAATAAAAAAAATAAAAAAAAATAAAAATAAAATAAAAAAAAATAAAATAAAAAAAAATAAAAATAAAATAAAATAAATAAATATAAAATAAAAATAATTTATTGACCTAGAGCCAGTTTGAAGAAAGAAGTG
>CAXKVI010000005.1:101002975-101005475 GCA_964058755.1 Campiglossa producta
CACACATTAGAGTGGGTCAACTCTAAAGATACTAATATCATAACTAGAGTTGGTAAAATATGTGAAAATCAAACGCCTATAATTATTCGAAATTTTTTTAAAATAAATTTACAAAGTTTTTTTCAGGCGCTTAAATTGACATATTTTTCCAATCTCTAATCATAACTTTATTATGAATCTTCTTATTTGCAAAACTTTATCAGTCTGACATTATTAGGGATCGGAAAAATATGTCAAATCAAGCGCCTGGACAAAAAAACGTTGTAAGTTTATTTAAAAAAAGAATTGTGTAAACTGTAGCAATTAAGTTGCATAATTTTAGGCGTTTGATTTTGACATACTTTCCGAACTCTAGACATCATACTAATCTAATCAATAGGATCGAAAACATCTCAACGGAATAGATATATTTTTTGCCGCTAGATGGCGCGGGAGTCGCTATATTTACAAAATTCGCATTTATGTCCGATTTCATTGATGTATAATGAATAACTCTGTTGCAAAAAATTAACACGCTAGCTGGCGCTGGATTCGAGATATTGAGGCTCGTTTATGGTAGTTTCGCATTAAATAGAATAAAATTGCATATTTTAAAGGTGCAATGGTAGATGACGGATCGATGTCCCGATACGAATAGCGGCATTTCAGTTTACACTAACGGCTCGAAGTTAGACGGCAGAGTTGGATGAGGGGTCTATTCAAGGGATCTGGAACTTGAGCTCTCCTGCAGACTACCTGATCATTGCAGTGTCTTACAGACTGAAGTCTCAGCAATCCTGGATGCCGCGGCCTGAATAAGTAAACGCGCTATCGGCGAGGATCTCGTTATTTTCAGCGACAGCCAAGCGGCCATCAAAGCTCTTGGCTCTTATTCGGTCAACTCTGAACTGACGCTCAGCTGTCATTGCCCAACAGAACCGCGTGAACCGCACATGGGTACCGGGACACAGGCACATTGAGGGAAACTGTAAGGCAAACGAACTTGCCAGGCATGACCAAGCAGGTTCTTCGGGATAAAGAGCGCTTAGGTATGCCGTTTGCCACATGTAAGCTAGGGTGCTGGATATCCAAACAAACTTGGCCAAAATGGGATCATAAGAGATCTAGAGACAATCACGCCCTAAGCAGGAGAGAAATTTTCATATTAATAGGTGTTTTAACTGGGTACTGTCTTATTAGTAGGCATGCAGAAAGGCTAGGTGTGTCCTATCGACGATGCTGTAGGAGTTGCAAGTATGATGAGGAGGAGGAAACGATGGAGCACCTAATCTGCAACTGCGAGGCTTTAAGCGGCGCGAGAACGTGCTTTTTGGGAGTTCCCTTCCTGGATAGCCTACGCCAGATTGCGGAGCTGGAAATAAAGGACTTGAATGCCTTCATAAAGTTATCTAAGTCGGTTTAGCAATGTCAGTCCCGGGATTCTGTTATGTGAAAAATCCCATCAATTGAGGGATTTTCCATATGGCCGGGTCCCGGGACTGACTTTCCTAGTGTTGGTGGTATCACAACGGGCCTTTCAAAACTGGCTAAGTGTGCCTCTACGGCAGCCATTTGAGCCTAACCTAAGGGGGCAAGATCAGTCGTCCCAGTACAAAAGTTTAAAACGAATAATTATTATATTATCATAAAATTTGAGCAGACAATGGAAAGCAACCACAAAAACACCTATTGAAAATAATATCGATAATATTTTCTTTGTAATATTTTCTTTGACATCACCCTAATAAACATTCAATCACACACATACAAAACCGAAAAAATCGCATATAAAGTGCGTTTTAATTTGCTACCATCATTCGTGCTTTATGACATGGCGTCTTGCATGTCAATAATGAGCGTACTCAATATGCACAACTATAAACGGTTTGGAAGCGAGCGCGGGCACACAATATGGTAACACCATATTTGTATATTTTTGTTGTTGGCGTCATAAACTTGCGTCGGCTTAAATATGTGTGGCTAGCACTGTATTACACGATACTTAAGCGCTTACACGAATATTCTGTGTTTGGTACATTAATTAGGTTTGCGTACTTAAACAAAAATGGTTATGCAGCCATTAATTGTTTAAGCAATGTTCCAACTGTTAATTATTTGAATACATTTTTTTTCTAAATTCATTTCATACTTACGTTCCATATTTGGTGTAAATGCAATAAAAATTCAAAATTTCTAAACGAATTGTCAGCGCGCCAAAAGAGGCTCGAAATATGCAAATGAGGTGTCAACAATTGGCGCGCTATCACTTGGATTTAGTTTGCTTTTGCAAGTTATTGATTTCTTTTATATGTATAAATTCCAATACAAAAATACATATACACGAAGAAGTCACAATCTGTGACTGTCGTTCGTTGAAATATTTATTATCAAAATTTTTTAGCAATTTACTTTGCTATCGCTATTAATATATGTATGAATTCCCATTTGGTAGTGCAATAAATTATTAACATAGCAAAACATACACACACACACACAACAAAGTATGTAAATAAATAAATCA
>CAXKVI010000005.1:101012975-101017975 GCA_964058755.1 Campiglossa producta
TAATTTAATAAAATTGAGATAGGTGGTAACCCTCCAAGTGACAACACGCAAGTAGATAGTCTTCGAATCAATTATACTATCTATATGCCAAATTTCATCCAAATCGGTCAAGCTGTTCCCGAGATAGTACCGGTTATACATATATACTTCGGTAAGGTGGCAACCCTATAGTCCAACATTTCAAAATTCAGAGAAATTTGATTGCATGAGTCTATTTTTAGCTTTTCATATCTTTATATATCAATCAATAAATTACTTCCGTTCATCAACATGCAATCAACCCTGGGCCAACCTACTGCACACATGTACACAGTTACAAATGTGTTTACTTAATAGTTCCGCCACTAGCAATTGACCCACATACCAAACTCTTCATATGTAAACAATCTTTTTAATGCAATCAGCAACTCGGCACTTTCAAATAACCATTTGCACCTACAAATCGCGAGGAATAAACACTCAACCAATGGTTGAATCGAGATTTCTTAGCTTAATTGCTGGAAGAATTAATGAAAGTGCATTACAGTAAAAAAAGTTTACTTCCACATATCCCAAACAACAATTTTGTTCAATATCAGTTTGAAAGCCATTGGAGAGTTAACGTTGTTGAATTTTCGGTGGTTCTCACACGCATCCAAATGCTGGTTCACATTGAAAATAAATTTTTTGAGAATTTTTTTCATTTTGCTGATTGGGTATTCATCATATCCACTGCAGGTCCTTGCACTTTTGCAGTCATACAAAACATAACAAAGCACTCTGTAATATTGTCGATATTTAGTGTTAAACGCCAAGGCAGAAATGAAGTTGGAGTACACTTTAGCAAATGTGACCCAAATATGTGAAGCAAATTCATGACGTGACCCATTCCAATAAATTGTATGTTGTTTTCGTTGAGGGTTGGGTCTATTGACCTGGTGACCACTCACGCAACCTGATGGAATCTCTACTTTGGCCCACTGGCACAAAAAATGAAGTAGCAGACGCTACTTGCGCAACCTGATTGTCGGTCCTACATAATTGCAATAACATAAATGACATTATAAAGGGTGAGGCAATTGTTGATTTCTAAGAAAATAAAATTAATTAAAAAAAATAAAGAAAAATAAAATAATATTATTATAACATAAAAAAATGAAAAAAAAAAATAAATAAATAAAATAAAATAAAATAAAATAAAATAAAATAAAATAAAATAAAATAAAATAAAATAAAATAAAATAAAATAAAATAAAATAAAATAAAATAAAATAAAATAAAATAAAATAAAATAAAATAAAATAAAATAAAATAAAATAAAATAAAATAAAATAAAATAAAATAAAATAAAATAAAATAAAATAAAATAAAATAAAATAAAATAAAATAAAATAAAATAAAATAAAATAAAATAAAATAAAATAAAATAAAATAAAATAAAATAAAATAAAATAAAATAAAATAAAATAAAATAAAATAAAATAAAATAAATAAAATAAAATAAAATAAAATAAAATATAATTAAATAAAATAAAATAAAATAAAATAAAATAAACTAAACTAAAATAAAATAAAATAAAATAAAAAAATAAAATAATATAAAATAAAATAAAATAAAATAAAATAAAATAACTTAAAATAAAATAAAATAAAATAAAATAAAATGAAATAAAATAAAATAAAATAAAAAAATAAAATAATATAAAATAAAATAAAATAAAATAAAATAAAATAAAATAAAATAAAATAAAATAAAATAAAAAAATAAAATAATATAAAATAAAATAAAATAAAATAAAATAAAATAAAATAAAATAAAATAAAATAACTTAAAATAAAATAAAATAAAATAAAATAAAATGAAATGAAATAAAATAAAATAAAATAAAATAAAATAAAATAAAATAAAATAAAATAAAATAAAATAAAATAAAATAAAATAAAATAAAATAAAATATAATTAAATAAAATAAAATAAAATAAAATAAAATAAAATAAAATAAACTAAAATAAAATAAAATAAAATAAAAAAATAAAATAATATAAAATAAAATAAAATAAAATAAAATAAAATAAAATAACTTAAAATAAAATAAAATAAAATAAAATAAAATGAAATAAAATAAAATAAAATAAAAAAATAAAATAATATAAAATAAAATAAAATAAAATAAAATAAAATAAAATAAAATAAAATAAAATAAAAAAATAAAATAATATAAAATAAAATAAAATAAAATAAAATAAAATAAAATAACCTAAAATAAAATAAAATAAAATAAAATAAAATGAAATGAAATAAAATAAAATAAAATAAAATAAAATAAAATAAAATAAAATAAAATAAAATAAAATAAAATAAAATAAAATAAAATAAAATAAAATAAAATAAAATAAAATAAAATAAAATAAAATAAAATAAAATAAAATAAAATAAAATAAAATAAAATAAAATAAAATAAAATAAAATAAAATAAAATAAAATAAAATAAAATAAAATAAAGTAAAATAAAATAAAATAAAACGAAATAAAAAAAGAACAAAAAATTATAAAATTAACATAATTGTACAAAAAATATAAACAATTTTCTTCACCCTGTTTTTACACACATGATAAATGCATACATGAACACTTCACGACACACATGCATTCATACTCGTCAGGATTTAGTTGGGGAAGCAAAGCTGTTACACGAATGGAGGAATTAACTTAGTTAACGTCATGACATGAAAGCGCCGCTTTTGCCTGTTGCCTATTGCATTATTATTCTCACCGGTTGATGCGCTCTCATACTCATACGATTGCATGAGGCGCGCTCACTAACCCCCCAAGCAAGCTTTGACAACTACATGACCCACCCCAAAAGGGTCAGAATATCAAACAAGCAACCAAGCGGTTCGGATATGTTTTGTCGTCACTAAAACCGACGCGCAAACAAGGATAACAGCGAGGATAACAACATACATACATATGGCATAAACACAAAGTCTTGGGGAGTGCGTATAAACTCGTGTAGGAATATACAATTCGTAGCAAAAAAGAGAGCAATTTCGTTATACGAATGAGTGTATGTGTGTGCATGTGTTTGATTATGAATTCGATATGTGAATTGTTTTCTGCGAAAGCTTAGCACTTTATTATGGTCAGCATGGCAAACAGTTGGCATCAGACACGCTGTGTGTAGAGAGCGTTACGGGTTCTCTGTGGAGTGTGAATATTGTGTGAATACTTGAAATTGTATGTACATACATAGTGTATATCTATACATTTTATTTTTTAGTCTATCTCTTTTATAAATAAACTTTGAGGTGAAAATTTTTAAACAAAAATTCAATTTTCATAGAACTGATGGCTTAAAAATGGTACACTCCAATGAAGATGCACTCAATAAAATTCCATTGAAATCTGCTGGCGGTCTAGATGATGAAGAGAAAAATGGTGGCGAATTTGTTAGTGATACAGCAGCGGCAGAGGAGGCGCGGCGTGAACAAATGTAAGTGTGAAATAGCTCGAAACTAAATAATTTTAGTTTGAAAAAAAAAAAAATATTCAAGTGAGTGTTGAACTATAAAAAAGTGATATGTAGTTCCATTATGGTAAGGGGATGCTAACTTTCAAAGTGCCAATTAGTCAGTAAATGGAAAGCTTCGATATTGCCGCGACGCAATGTTAGTTTCAGGGATGTTTACTAGAATTTTTGTGATTTTTTGGCGGTGATATTTATGTATGGGTAGCATGCATGTCTGCCATACCAGGTAGCATCGAAAATGAAAATGTTATGGGGGGCTCTCTGTCATGAGAAGTGTGTACCAGAGAAAGTTCGTATGCCTCAGCAAAGGTCGTGCTGAGTCTCCGTATAAACTGTAAGTTTCGCCAATTTGTATGAAATATTAAAATTCTTGGAAGAAGAGAAAAGTTTTTCAAAAATCCCGAAGCACTCTAAAGGCATACATCTGATGCTCTGTACAAAAAATACCTTTTCGCATTGTATACCTATAATTAAAAAAAAAAAATATTTTAACAGGTGGCAACCCTTTTTATAAACATGATCATAAATGAGTCCTTTTCAGACCAACGCCTTTCAAATAAAACCTAAAATTAGAAGAAGAAAAAACAACCTAAAAAAAACACATTTCAAAACAGGTGGCAACCCTTTTAAATAAAATATGACCTTCTGAATATTCATAGACTAAGCCCTTTCATTTGCCATCTCAACGTTAAAAATTGATCAAACTATGCATGAAAAAATAATTTGGAATTTTGAGACAGTTGGCAGCCCTTTTAAATAAACTCAATTGTTTGAAACAGGTGGCAGCAATTTTCCAAAAAACTTTTACCGTCCTGAATATTAAGAGACTGAACCCATTCATTTAGTATCTCAACTTAAAAAATCAATGAAAATATTTAAAAAAAAAAAATTTTGAAACAGGTGGCAACACCATAAATAAATTTTACTTTCCTAAACATCTATGAACTACGCCCTTCTATTTGGTATCTTAACGTTTAAACTAAAAGAATCGTTACAGCAGAAAACATTTTTTAACCGGTGGCAACATTTTTTAAAATTAATTAACCCTCCTGTACAGAACCATTTCATTTGGCACCTCAGCTTTAAATCCCAAACAAAATATAAAAAAAAAATATTTTAAAAAGGTGGCAACGCTTTTCAAAAGGTTATACCTTCCTGGCCATCTACAGGGTGAACCTTATCATTTGACACTTCAACAATAAAATTCAAATAAACTATGAGAATTTTTTTTTAACCAATGGCAACCTTATCCCTTGGGCAACTATGCATTAAAGCATTTCGACGGCAGAGTGGTAAATCGAACTTTTAAAAATATTTTCTAAAAACGTTCTTTTGAGATTTTTTTTTTCAGAAAAAACCGCCCTATCAGCTAAAAATGTATCGAAATTCCTTCTAAAGGCGAGAATAGGCAATTGATTGCCTAATGTGAACATAGCATTAACTCATTATTGTTTTTTTTAATTGCATACTTTCAGGCGCGCCAACATACTC
>CAXKVI010000005.1:101022975-101035475 GCA_964058755.1 Campiglossa producta
GTTGTTGTTAACAAAGCTTCACCTTGCCTAGAGTGTATGATCATTCCGAAGATCTTCATCAAGCTATTCTAACGGGAGTCCAAGGAAATATGCAGTTTCAAAAGGGTTAGACCAGAGAGACAGAGGGTTTAGAAGAATAGGTTCAATTGAACAGTTAAAGAGATGTAGAGTATCATAAGGTGACATACCACATGCAGGGCATGTGCTTGAAATGGTGTCATTTAGTCTGGATAAGTAAGAGTTTAACCTGTTACAGTATCCAGACCGAAGCTGGGCCATAGTGACTCTAGTCTCCTTTGGCAAGGTGAGTTCTTCTGCAGCAATATCGGGTGAAAGACTGTTTAAAACGGGGTTCACAGACCGAGATCTGACAAAGGTATGAACCGACTCAGTGTGGATGTCGGTTAGAGCCCGCTTAAGATTACGCAGATCAAACGGCAAGGTAATATCGCCGTGCCATACGAAAACTAACACCAAAAATTTTGTGTCTGAAGAAAACTAACACTTTTATTTTGCGTCTGACGAAAAGTAACACTTTCAGGTTTTCTCTGAAGAAAATGTACTAGCCAAAAGTGTTAGTTTTCGTCAGACACAAAATAAAAGTGTTAGTCTTCTTACAGAATTTGAAAAGTGTTAGTTTTCGTAAAAAATTTTAAAAGTGTTAGTTTTCGTATGGCACGTCGATATGATGTCGGATCTCGCCATAATGCTTACGAAGATGTTTCCTTATGCTACGCGGGGGCGGGTCTGTGTCCAAAGTTCAAAAGGAATTGCCTGCTCAGCATTTCCGTCTGCTCTCTTACATTGAGCAGTTTTGCCTCTTGATGGAGGTGAGACTCAGGAGACATCCCGTAACAGTTCTGATAGCAGTATTTTGGCATACTTGTAACTTTGTCCAGTTGGTGTTATGCACGTTAGAGGACCATATGAGAGGATCAACTTAGTAGGTTATGACTCAAGACCACGTAATCATAATATCAAATATAATAGTTTTGAAGCTCCTGTGTCAAAATCACAGTTTGAAAGTTCATATGTTCAAGACACAGTTTGACCGTCCCTCTATTTGCTAACAGTTTTACAGCTTCTGTTGTCATAGGTCGGAAAAAATATTCTATTACGATAAACATTATTGACATATTTTTTAAATAATCCCATTTCCATTCTTAATCTTTTCCCTTCCACAGTCATATGCTGGACTTGAAAGGTAGTGCTGTTGATGCCGCTTTAGCCACGATGCTCTGCAACGGCATACTCACCATGCACAGTATGGGTATTGGCGGTGGTATGTTAATGAATATTTACCTCAAAGAAACTCAACATGCCTACTCGATTGATGCACGTGAAGTGGCACCCTTTGCCGCATTCCAAGAAATGTTCGATGGTAAGCTGGATCTCTCTTTGAATGGTGGACTTTCTATAGCTGTACCAGGTGAGCTGATGGGTTATTATCGCGCACATGCACGATTCGGCAAACTGCCATGGAAGACACTCGTTGAGCCGTCCATTAAAATATGCCATGAAGGTTTCTTTTTGACGCATCATCAATGGTTTGCGCTGAATAGTCGCTGGCATCATCTGAAGAACAATACAGTATTGACGTGAGTATGCCTGCCATATCACTTTGTGACTACTTCATCATTTTAAAATCTCTTCACAGGGACGTCTTTGTCAATGCTACTACCGGTCAAGTCTATCCAGTGGGCACTAAGATAAAACCTCAAAAAGCTCTCTGTGAAACTTATGAGCTTTTGGCCGAAAATGGACCACTTGATTTCTACAATGGTACTTTGGCTCAACTTGTAGTAGAAGATTTGAAAGATCTGGGGAGCACAGTGACCGCATACGATTTGGAATCCTATTCAGCCGATATGGTTAGCTCGATAACAATGCAATTGGGCGATGATATTTTGTATGCCGTACCGCCTGTAAGTAGTGGCACTGTTGTAGCTAATGTGCTGAGCATTTTGGAGGGTTTCAATTTTACCAAAGCCGATATGGAAGATGCGAAGAGCGAGGCGACCACGCTGCATCGCTTTGCCGAAGCGCTAAAGTTTGGTTTTGCGAAACGCTGGGAATTGGGCGATTTGCGTTTCAATGATGTTCGTGAGGTAGGAGGCTCTAATTTTTGACCTTAAAAAAAAAAACTTTAAAATGAAATTCGTTCAATTTCTTCCTGTAGCTTGTCAGCAGACTTACAAACCCGGAATACAGTTTAAGCTTGCGTGAAAAGATTAATGATAACAAAGTTCACAAGGAGGTCTTCGATTATGGCGCACAATTTATGGGCGAAGATGATGCGGGCACCTCGCACATATCCGTGCTGGCGCCGAACGGTGATGCTGTATCGGTGACGAGTTCCGTGAATGATTAGTGAGTATTGACTTACCTCAAGCTTAGACCTAAAGCAGGAAGGTCCAGCAGAACATTTACTATAAGGAAATTGAACTTAAAAACTTTTGAAATCGCTCAAAGGATATTTAGAAAGCCGCTATGTTCAAAGCATAGCTTAAAAGTCCGTTTTCTCAAATCACAGTTTGAAAACCTCTGTGTTCAAAGCACAGTTTGAAATATACTTTTTAAAACATGATTTCAAAACAATTTAGTTCAAGTAAAGTGAAGTCCAATTCGAAAGTGCCTTTGTTCAAAAAACAATTTAAAAGTCCTTTTGTTTCAAACACTGTTCTAAGGCACTGTTCAAAATCTTATTGGTTCAAAGGAAAATTTTAAACACCTTCAAGTCACAGTTTGAAAACCCTTCTGTCCAACTCACAGTTTGAAAGTCTCTTTGTTCAAATCACAGTTTGAAAGATACTTGTAAAAGCATAATTTGAAAATTATTAAGTTCAAGTAAAGGGCCGAAGTACCCCTCATTGAAGTTGTAGAAAGTTTGCTTTCTGGAAAATAAAAACTCTATTTTCTCTATTCACAGCTTTGGCGCAAGTCAAGCAGGTCAACGCACTGGTATCATATTCAACAGCGCCATGAATGATTTCTCCGTACCGGGCACAAAAAATTTATTTAATCTGCCAGCAGCACCAACTAATTTCATTGATGCCCGCAAGCGTCCCATGTCATCAATGTCTCCCATGATTTTGGCCGATCGTAAAGGTAATGTTCACTTGATAGTGGGCGCCGCGGGTGGGGCAAAAATTATATCGGGCGTAGTTAATGTGGTGGCGCGCTTTTTGTGGTTCGGTCAAGATATTAAGTCGGCTATTGATGCGCCACGCGTACATCATCAGTTGGTGCCGAATTTATTTGAGCACGAATTTGGACGATTTAGTGAGGTAAGTGGAATGAAGAGAGAAAATAAAAAAAAAAAAATTAAAAATAAATAAATAAACATAAAATAAAACAAAATAAAGACAAATAAAATAAAATAAAATAAAATTAAAAAAAAATTAAATAAAATAAAATAAAATAAAATAAAATAAAATAAAATAAAATAAAATAAAATAAAATAAAATAAAATAAAATAAAATAAAATAAAATAAAATAAAATAAAATAAAATAAAATAAAATAAAATAATATAAAATAAAATAAAATAAAATAAACTAAATTAAAATAAAATAAAATAAAATAAAATAAACTAAATTAAAATAAAATAAAATAAAATAAAATAAAATAAAATAAAATAAAATAAAATAAAATAAAATAAAATAAAATAAAATAAAATAAAATAAAATAAAATTAAATTAAATTAAATTAAATTAAATTAAATAAAATTAAATTAAATTAAATTTGATTAAATTAAAAAAATATAAAAAGAATAATAAACAAATAAAAAAATAAAATAAAATAAAATAAAATAAAATAAAATACAAAAAATAAGAAAAATTAAACTAAATTAAATTAAACAAAAAATAATTATAAAAAAAATAAAAAAAAATTTAAAAAAATTAACAAAAAAAAATAATAAGAAAAATAAAATAAAATAAAATAAAATAAAATAAAAATAAAATAAAATAAAATAAAATAAAAAAAAAAATAAAATAAAATAAAACAAAATAAAGTAAAATAAAATAAAATAAAACAAAATAAAATAAAATAAAATAAAATAAAATAAAATAAAATAAAATAAAATAAAATAAAATAAAATAAAATAAAATAAAATAAAATAAAATAAAATAAAATAAAATAAAATAAAATAAAATAAAATAAAATAAAATAAAATAAAATAAAATAAAATAAAATAAAATAAAATAAAATAAAATAAAATAAAATAAAATAAATAAAAAAAAAATAAAATAAAAAAAAAATAAAATAAAATAAAATAAAGCAAAATAAAGTAAAATAAAATAAAATAAAATAAAATAAAATAAAATAAAATAAAATAAAATAAAATAAAATAAAATAAAATAAAATAAAATAAAATAAAATAAAATAAAATAAAATAAAATAAAATAAAATAAAATAAAATAAAATAAAATAAAATAAAATAAAATAAAACAAAATAAAATAAAATAAAATAAAATAAAATAAAATAAAATAAAATAAAATAAAATAAAATAAAATAAAATAAAATAAAATAAAATAAAATAAAATAAAATAAAATAAAATAAAATAAAATAAAATAAAATAAAATAAAACAAAGTAAAATAAAATAAAATAAAATAGAGCGGAATAAATTAATAAGTAAAAAAACATAAAATAAAATAAAAATGAAGTAATATAAAAAAAAATATAATAAAATGAAAAAGTAGTTTATATTACAATAAAATAATAAAAAAATTAAAATAAAATAAAAAAATAAAAGAAATAAAAAATATTAAAAAAATTTATAATAAAATTATAAAAATTAAATTAAAAAAAAATAAACTTTTGTGGAATTATTTTTCCATCTTTTTTAAAAATATTTTTTAGAAATAAATTTAAGAAATATTTAAAAAGATATCTAATACTGCACTTTTTCAAAATTCTCAGGAAGTACTCAAGCTGCTGATAGCGAAAGGTCACGAATTGAAGTCCTACAAGGATGCCGGATCTGTGGTGTGCGGCATTGCGCGAAACGAAACCGCAATTTATGCGAACGCTGATTTCAGAAAACGTGGCGGCGTTGCTGGTTTTTAAAAGCACATAAATCTCAAATCAAAAAATGTTTTCTAATTACGTAGGAAACATAAGTGTGCGCTAAGTCTAAAAGAGGAAAAAATTTTTAACAAATTGCGAGATTATTTATTAGCTATTGTACAACAAAAGTCAATCAAAAAAAAAAAAAAGAGAAAACAATAAAGAACAAAATGCTTTTATTATTTGTACGATATAAAATTATATATAACATAGTAATAACTCCGAATTTCGAATATATATGTAAATGTATGAAAAAAAAAAACATATAACTAAACTTTGTACATTTTTTGAAAAACAACTTTGTAAATTGTAGTATTCTATATGTATTTTGTAATTTGTAATTTTTAATTTCTTTTATAAGTATTATTCTTAGAATTATTTCATATCACGTGCATACATACATACCTAAATACATACATGCATACATACCAATTTAGATATTTTATAATATATATAGTATGTATTCAAATATTTATACATATAAACACGATTTCCGAAATGTTGCTGAATTCCAAAACACAAAACATTTTTTTTTTTTTTTTTGAAACGCAAAAATAAGTATTCAATTAGGTACTCGTAGGTACTGATGAAATGTATTGCTGTAAAACACCTAAGATATATGCGTTTTATTTTTCAAACAAAATTTTTAATAATAAAATAAACCGATGAAAAGCTTTAAACTTCAACGTAAGAGAAACCAGAAAATAATGTGTTTTCATTATTAGCTAGTTTCAGCGTTAGTTGTACCGTCATTAACTGATAAAGACCAGTCATAGACAAAAAAAAAATACACAGAAAAAATAAGTATACGATGGCATTCTGGTAGACACCTGGATTGAGCGTTCAAGACACCTGAGTTGGATTATCGGCGAAGTCAATAGTCAGAAGAACTCTGAAAAATAATTGTTTTTTTTTTTTTTTAAGCTATTGCATAGATTTTATCCCAGGCCTTGGCGGTGGAAGTGAAATGAAAAAAATGTTAATGTTAAAAAAATTCGTAACGGACTTTTTTCAATGTTAAAAGGTTCGGCGTTAGCAACATAACTTGACAAAAATAAATATAAGCGTTGCCTACATTTAGGCTATACTACTAACAGTGTGACGTTGCACATAAAATTGGAGCTGTATAGGCTATACTGTTAACAGCTTAAGGCTGTACTGCTCTAAAGTCATAAATATGCTCATTGAGTTTTCATAAATATTATAATTGCATAAGTTGATAAAAAGTGATATGCAATAGCTTTACCGCGGCAGTCCCCGAGTGCCACACGTCCTTTTTTTAATCTTTTTTTTTACTTTGGCTCCTTTAAACAACATTTTATTTTTAGACGTATACATATATATTTATATACACTAGTATCGCTTGTGATTGAAAATTCGACCAATAAAATCTTTACGGGGTCGTGGAGTCGCTATGCACAACCCCCCCCCTCCCCCCATCCATAAATTTCGGGGACGCCCCTGAAAATCTACCGCCTATACCTCAGTTCTTTCAATTTCTTTTCCATCGGTGCATATTTCATTCAAATCGGTCAAACAGTTCGCTCACAGGAGGTTCCTAAAGATTTTCATGTGGCGTATTTATGATATTAGGTTGGCTCAAATAAAAAAACATTTTTTTTTAAGTCTTGTCCCCTCAAATAAAATTACCCACATATGTATGTATATAACGAAAACTAATAACCTGTTTTGGAAATTAAAAAAAATTGTGTTTTTTTAAACTCGGCTATGTAATAAATATTTCGCATCTCAAGAAATCAAAAATTCGAAGCATACCCAGCACTTTGCCTTTGTAGCGAAAAATTTTCAAGCACTGCGCATGACACACAAACCTCAGGATATTTTTAATTCTTCCTTTATTTGACATTTGCTGCTTTGCTCGTGGTGCAACGTGACAATATAAACATTGCGAGCAGAAAATATTTGTTCAGTTAGTAAAATTTATTGCACAATAAATAAATAAACATCACGTTGTAGTGATGAATTTGATGCACGGAATTGTTATTATTTTGAGTGCTGTAACATTTCTTTATTACAAACTCTACACACAAAGAAATGCGGTGCTACAAAACATCCAAGTGCTACGGCCACCAAACCCTGAAACACCACAGCCACCCTCCTTTTCACCGCTGCACGAATATGAAAATGGGGCGGTGTGCTCGGATAGTGATGTATGCAGTCGGATAGGAAGGTGAGTAGGGGCTAGAGTGGAGCACGTGCTTTCATTTATGTGCAAAGAGATTTTGATTTAAGATACGATTTTTTATTTCACTTTATTTAATTTTTTATTTTATTTTATTTTATTTTATTTTATTTTATTTTATTTTATTTTATTTTATTTTATTTTATTTTATTTTATTTTATTTTATTTTATTTTATTTTATTTTATTTTATTTTATTTTATTTTATTTTATTTTATTTTATTTTATTTTATTTTATTTTATTTTATTTTATTTTATTTTATTTTATTTTAGTTTAGTTTATTTTATTTTATTTTATTTTATTTTATTTTATTTTATTTTATTATATTTTATTTTATTTTATTTTATTATATTTTATTTTATTTTATTTTATTTTATTTTATTTTATTTTATTTTATTTTATTTTATTTTATTTTATTTTATTTTATTTTATTTTATTTTACTTTATTTTCTTTTATTTTATTTTATTTTATTTTATTTTGTTTTATTTTATTTTATTTTATTTTATTTTATTTTATTTTATTTTATTTTATTTTATTTTATTTTATTTTATTTTATTTTATTTTATTTTATTTTATTTTATTTTATTTTATTTTATTTTATTTTATTTTATTTTATTTTATTTTATTTTATTTTATTTTATTTTATTTTATTTTATTTTATTTTATTTTATTTTATTTTATTTTATTTTATTTTATTTTATTTTATTTTATTTTATTTTATTTTATTTTATTTTATTTTATTTTATTTTATTTTATTTTATTTTATTTTATTTTATTTTATTTTATTTTATTTTATTTTATTTTATTTTATTTTATTTTATTTTATTTTATTTTATTTTATTTTATTTTATTTTATTTTATTTTATTTTATTTTATTTTATTTTATTTTATTTTATTTTATTTTATTTTATTTTATTTTATTTTATTTTATTTTATTTTATTTTATTTTATTTTATTTTATTTTATTTTATTTTATTTTATTTTATTTTATTTTATTTTATTTTATTTTATTTTATTTTATTTTATTTTATTTTATTTTATTTTATTTTATTTTACTTTATTTTATTTTATGTGGGAGGCTTAGAGTTAAACTTCAAAAGCAAGAACTACAATTGAGAGCGGCGACAGGAAAGAGTCAGTTGAGAAGTGACGCGATTCAAACGAAGACGTCAATCTAACGACGTGAAGAATAACTCATCCTTTTAAATTTCAATTAACTATTGCAATTCATTTTTAATACATTTAATTCAATAAACCAAAACTGCACTTACTAAATATTTTAAACATAATAGCTAATCGAATAATAATTCATTTGTATTCAGTGAATGTTTAACATCGGTAAGTTGCATCCCACATATATTGGGGTCTCAACCTAAAAAGCCGAACGTGTAAAGTGCCGCGTACAAATTGATATACCTACATAAAACAAAATTTATAATTGTGACTATATGCGCATGAGTGCATATATTAAAAGAAGAATTTCGTGCTGAGTGGAACCATATTGTCCACAGTATCAGATTTTACATTGGCAAAATTGCAAAAGTACGAATTTAGTGTAAAATAAAATTGTATAAATTCAGAGAAAAATTTTTTTCATTTTCAAAATGGCGTGTTTGAACGATTTTATTCCAAACGTCTTGAATAGTAGCAGCAAAGCTAAAATCATGACGCTGCATAAATACATTTTTGAAAGTGAAGGCGATAGAAACAATCGAAAACGCCTGAGAGAATTTTGTGGCTTTCCTTATGACGAAGGCAGCGCAGAATTTGAGCGAAAATTTGAGTACGTCAGCGCAAATTTGAATGAGCGCGACCTGGTAACTATTTGTAATATACTTGAAATTGAATACGATGTAGCTGACGTTAAGCTGCATATTTTTAAAAATTTACGACGCAATCAATTGTTCGCGGAGCGAATTAGCGAAGAAGCTGATGAAGACGACGCTAACGACGACGCCAACAACGTCGCCAACGACGACGGCAACGACGACGCCAACGACGACGGCAACGACGACGGCAATGACGACGCCAACGGCGAAGCCAACAACGACGGCGCAGAAGAAATTGAGAACGACGAAAATCAAGAAGCTGAGAATGACAAGAGAGCAAGCAACAATAGAGCTCAAAACAGTAGCATGGTGAGCGTAAATGGTGGTGAAATTTCTAACTATTATAGTTTTTCTCCTGCTGCAAACGAGAGAAACGACGAAGCCATAAGGAGAAATATAAGAAGTGAAACACGAAACGGCATTCGTACAAGTGAAACACTAAACGACATACATACAAACACTGGTATATACACACCAAAATTTACAATGACATTGCGTGATGTTGAGGACTCAATTAGAATTTTTGACGGTTCTAATAAGATGCCAATAGAAGTATGGGCACAAGAATTTGAAGAACAAGCAATGTTGATGCAATGGGATAACTTGCAGAAACTAGTGTTTGCAAAAAAATCATTGCGCGGTGTAGCAAAACTATTTGTGTTGAGTGAAAGAGGCTTGAATTCGTGGCAAAAATTAAAAGACGCGTTAATAAGTGAATTTAAATCGGTAACAAATAGCGCATTATTGCACAATCGTTTATGTGAAAGAAAAATGAAAGAAACCGAAACATTTCAAGAATATTTTTACGGTATGAAAGAAATTGCTTCACAAGGTCAAATCGAAAATGACGCTTTAATGCAATATATAATTGACGGAATTAATGATTTAAGTGTTAACAAAGCTATGTTGTATGGTGCGAAAAACTTGACTGAATTTAAAGAACGATTAAATTGTTACGAAACGATGCATAAGCGCGCAACAAATAAATATACCAAAACAAAAGATGAGAAAACAAAAAATACAAAGAGTTATATGCAAAAGAGCGAGAAGAGAGAAATAAGTTGTTTTAACTGTGGTGAAAAAGGGCATCTGTCAAAAGATTGCCAAAACAAAGAACGAGGAAGAAAGTGCTTTAAATGTAATCGCTTTGGTCACATTTCGGCAAATTGCGATAAAAACAAAAAAGAAACAAATGCGCGTCAACTAGTGGTTAAACGCGAAATAAACAATAAAAGTGTGAAAATTGGTAATAAAATTTATACAGCACTATTTGATACTGGTAGCAAATTTAATATTGTAACAGAAGACGTGTATAAAAGCTTAAATATGCCTAAACTAAGTGCGTGCAATATATCTTTGATCGGGTTCGGCGGAAATGCATACGAAAACAAAATTAAACCAAAAGGATATTTTGAGTGCGATGTGCAAAAGATGAACAAACATTTTATTTACCGTTTTATGTTGTTCCAACAAAGTGCATGGGCATAGAAATGGTTCTTGGTGAAGAGTTGTGTATAGTGGCAGAAATAACAATAAATCGCGATGGCTTAAAAATTAAAAAGATCCAATTGGACAACAAAGAAGTAGACGAACAAATTGCATTTATGAAAATAGATGCAATAGCTAATGAAAATGATATAGATATTGATAAAAGTGCAAGTGAAGTGGCAAAACAAAAAGTGCGCAAGCTAATTTCGGAATATAAGCCCCAAAAAAACGCAACAACAAATGTGGAAATGCGCATAGTTTTAAACGACGATGCACCTATTTTTTCAAGACCACGACGATTGCCTTTTTCCCAAGTAAATATTGTTGATGCACAAGTTGACGAATGGCTAAAGGGTGGTATAATTGAACCATCAAATTCCGAATTTACCAGCCCAGTAGTTTTAGCAAAGAAGCGGGATGGATCACATAGACTTTGCGTAGATTTTCGACGAATCAATAAGGTAATTGTTAAAGACCATTTCCCACTTCCGCTTATAGACGATTTGCTTGATCGCCTACAAGATGCTACAGTTTTTAGTACTATTGACCTCAAAAATGGTTTCTTCCACGTGCCTGTAGAAGAGTCTAGTAGAAAATACACTTCTTTCGTAACTCATAATGGCCAGTACCAGTTTTGTAAAGTTCCATTTGGTCTGTCAAATTCGCCTGGAGTTTTTCAAAGGCATATCAACGCCATATTTAGAAATTTAACACGCGAAGGCATTGCATTACCTTATATCGACGACGTTATTATTCCAGCGAAAGACGAAATACAAGCGTTAGAAAATATTGAAAAAGTAATAAATATGTGCCGTGATTACGGCTTGGAGTTGAATATCAAAAAATGTCATTTCTTGAAGCGTAGAGTAACATTCTTGGGATATGTTATTGAAAACCACAAGCTTCACGCATCGCCGGAAAAAGTTCATACGGTATTAAATTATAAAATGCCGCAAACACCAAAACAGCTTCTTAGTTTTTTGGGATTAGCAGGGCATTTTAGAAAGTTTATACCAAACTATTCGATAATCGCTAAACCTTTAACGGACATGACGAAACAAAATTGTTCATTCAAAATCGGGGAAGAGGAAGAAAAATCGTTTAATTTTCTTAAAAAAGCACTAATTGAAAATCCAGTGCTTGGTATTTATAACCGAAAATACGAAACAGAGCTACACACTGACGCGTCCATAGATGGGTTTGGAGCTGTTCTAATGCAAAAGTCGCCAGAAGATGGACAGCTTCACCCAATATACTATATGAGCAAAAAGACCACAGCCGCGCAAAGAAAGTTCACAAGCTACGAATTGGAAATACTTGCCGTCGTAGAAGCGTTAAACAAGTTCAGGGTTTATCTTCTAGGCAGTAGATTCAAATTAGTCACCGACTGTAACGCGTTCACTAAAACACTAGAAAAGAAAGATTTATGTACAAGGGTAGCGAGATGGATTTTACTTTTACAAGAGTTTGATTACACCGTTGAGCATAGAAGCGGTGTTCGTATGAAGCATGTCGATGCCTTAAGCCGATATGCCGTCATGAGGATACGAGATGATGATTTAACTGTTAGAATAGGCAACGCACAGCTTCAAGACGAAAAACTAAAAGCAATTCGCGAAATCCTGAGTAACGGCAATAGCTCCTATGATAATTATTATCTTAAATCCAACGTTTTATATAAAGTCTGCAATGATGACGAACTGATAGTAATTCCCGAAGACATGCAAAATCAAATTATTAGTGACGCTCATGACAGGGGCCATTTTTCAGTCAAAAAAACAAAAGAGCTTATTATCAAAAACTATTTTATACCAAACGTCGAAGATAAGATTAAGAAACATATTTCTTGCTGTGTGCCGTGTATTCTAAGTAATCGTAAACAGGGAAAGCAAGAGGGTTTTCTCCAACC
>CAXKVI010000005.1:101037975-101065475 GCA_964058755.1 Campiglossa producta
CATCGATCCAGCCACAGGAGAAGTACACCGAACAGGCGCTCATGTGCGACCACCCCAGGTCCTCTGTCGTACTTATGAAGCGTTGGCGCGTAATGGCCCTGCGGACTTTTATCATGGTGAGGTAGTGGAGTGGGTGATATCAGATTTACGTGAGCTCGGTAGTCCAATCGGCGAAATGGATATGCAAAACCTAACCGCCGAGCTAGTATTTTCGCCTAACATTACATTGGGTCCCTATACGCTACACTTTACACCACCACCCGGTAGTGGTTATGTGGTCGGTTTTGTAATGCAAATTCTAGATAAGTTTAGCGCAGAATTTGCTCAAGCTAAGGACATCGATGCCCAGGGACTGCATCGCATTGTTGAGGCGCTTAAATTTGGTTTCGTGGAACGTTGGAAGTTGGATGTGGAGGTGAAGGAAGAGGTGCGTAAAGCTTGAGTTTGTAACTATCGGTCTTCTCCCTCAAAAATTAATTTTTCTCCCTCCTCACAGGAACTCGCCAAACTCACAAATGCAACTTATGCGCGTCATCTTGCCTATCTGCTTGATGAGTCACGCACTTTTCGCGATGTTACAAGCTATGGCGCTTCTGAGGATTTGATGCCACGCACGGAACATGGTACAGCTCACATATCGGTGCTGGCGCCAAATGGAGATGCTGTAGCTGCGACGAGCTCGATAAACTTTTAGTGAGTTATGCCGGAATCACTTCTTTGGGGACCATTTTTTGATTTTTTATGGATCTTTTGTTAGTTTGATAGTTTTCTTGATGATTTCGGGACCTTGCCGGTATCATCTCCGATTTGTTGTTGCTTCCGGGACTATTTCGATCCCATGTCTGTTTTTTTTTGTAATAAAAAAACCTAAAACTTTTTCCGATAAAGTAAGAAAATGGTCCCGAAGGAGGTCCCTAAAGCAATTTTATGCTCAAGCCGTTTCCTTATTATTTTGTAAGTGCTGAGTATATATTTCTCTCTTTCTATTTACAGTTTTGGCTGCGGCAAGATCGGCAACCGCACTGGCGTCCTCTTCAATAACGCCATGTCAGACTTCACCATAGATGGCTTGCAAAATTACTTCGATCTGCCAACTAAACCACACACAAATCGCGTTAAACCTGGAACATCACCCATGTCTTCGATGAGCCCCATCATAGTCACTCACCGTAATAGTGGTGAGGTGCGTTTAGTAACCGGTGCTGCTGGCGGCACAAAAATTATTTCTGTTTTAGTACATTTACTGGTGCGCGTTCTCTGGTTGGAGCAGAATATCAAGCAAGCCATCGATGCACCACGCTTCCATCATCAATTGGAACCGAATATATTGGAATACGAATATGGTATCTTGCAAGGTGTAATTGATGCCTTAGAGGCTAAAGGACATCGAACAAAACGCTACAGAGAACGCGGTTCGGCTGTGTGTGGACTTGAAAGAGTACGCGGCACAATTTTTGGTAATGCGGACTATCGTAAGGAAGGTGATGTTATTGGATATTAGTGTGAATAGTGGGACAACAGATGGGAGAGAGGACTGTTAAATTAAAAAAAAAAAAAAAAAATATTTTTGCCTTAAAATTGATATAATAGCTTATGCAGTTCTAGGTATGTAAAGGGTAGTAATTTATTACTCAGAGCTTCAAATATCTTTAATAAATATTTATCTCATATATTTAGTAAACTTTAAATAATAATGTGATATTCGATTAGTCGATAAATAATCTTTAAGAAACTAGTTTGGAGTTAGTCAAAATGCAAATGTGCCGAATATTTAGATATTACCCTCCATAAAGTTAATGATAATAAATAAAAAATAATAAATAAACTAAAAATAAATTGTGATTATTTAACTTGGAGCGAGGGCCTGCTTCTCTGAATCAATGCAAGTATTAAGATTTGCTAAAAAAAAAATAATTTGCTTACCATAAAGTAGAGTAGAGCTACGAGTTCAAGGTGAACACATTAAAGCTAGAGCTGTGATTTAACTCGATTAATCGAGTAAGCTGATTAAGCAATTGGTCGGTTAATCGATTAATTGATTTATAAAAATTTTCAGTAATCAAACCAAACGTTACTCAAGTAATTTCAGAAATGCCACAAATTTATTTCCCTGCATGTTTCTCTAACCCGATTCCTATATCTATCTTAATCCCTATCCCTTTCTCTATCCCCATACCTATCCCTAGCATCAGGTTCTGAAAGGAAATATGAAAAAACTGATGGGTGCTGTGATTCATGTCTTCATAGCAGGGTTTTACTTACAACAAAATTCCTTGTCTTATTTTAAATGTTGAATGAAAAAAGCGGGCCAGTGGATCGGCTGTTAAAAAAAAAAATCATGGCGGTGATATACCAACAGAGTATCATAACCTCTAACGAGAATTTTGCCGAGCTTCTCTTTCCAGCTTGCGGTGTGTTGCTTTTGAGTTTTTCCTACAAGTTGGCGGCACCTACAGTTTTTTGTCGACTCCGAACGGCACTTGCCAAGCAAATGAGTTTATGCTGAGAAGCTTCTCATGGCAGAAATACACCCGGAGAGTTTGCCAAACTACTGCCAAGAGGCGACGCGACGCCACGACTTGGAGTAGAAGGCCGAATACTTAACCGCTACACCACGGCGGATCGGCTGTTTAGCTTTTACAAAATTTCGAGCAAGAATTTTATATATCGTCGCTCCCAACGAAGACTAACACGGTTCGTTCCCCGCGTCGAAGACTAACACACTTCAGTTTTCTGCCTTGGAGGCTAACACACTTCTTTCATATTTGTACTCGGGAACTTATCAATAAAAAACCGACTAATTGATTAATTGCATTTTTAACTAATCAAAATTTAGATTAATCCAAAAAGATTACTTTTTTTATTCAAAAATAAAACTAATTAATTAATAGAGTAACCGAAATAATGATTAATCAAAATGTCGAATAATCGATTTCTCGCACAGCCCTAATAAAACCGAACCAAAAATATAACTAATTTATTAATAAAAACTTTACTCGAAAACCGACTAATCAAAAAACCGACTAATCAATTAATTACCCTATTGATTAATAAAAATTGTAATTAATCGAAAAAAATCCCTATTTTTTGGAATAAAAAATAAAGCTAATTGAATAATTGAGTAATCGAAATTATGATGAATCAAAATTTCGAGTAATCGATTAATCGCCCAGTCCAAATTAAAACGATTATATTTTTAAAAAATATTTACTCAGTGAGTTTAGAATTTTCATTTATTTGCAGAGCCTAACGTTATTTGCATAACTGGTTTGAGAGTACATACTCGTATGTAAATATATTTTCTGCGAGTTTTAAATGTCTTAGTGTTTTTTTCTCGAAAATAAGCAGAAGTAAATATTTGCCATAAATTTCTTTATATTTGTCTTGACGCCACAGTGGTGCCAGATCTTGGGAATTTCCCCGTTTTGAGGTATACATATATCACTACAAAATTTTGTAAAAGAGAGAAGGGGCATTTTTTTTGGGGAAAAAGGGATCTTTTGATTGCAGAACTGCCTTAAAATCATCGAACATCTTACGTTGTGGTCATGCTGAACGTAAAATCACAAATCGACTGCTGAGTCGAAGACTACCCTATTTCAAAATATTTTTCAAAAACGCCCCATCTTAGAATTTTTATCAATAACGCCCTATTTCAAAATGAAAATATTGAATGAAAATAGGCCTGTGTCAGCTGAAAAAGGTTTGGGTTTTTTATTGGGATAGGGCATTTTTGAAACTCATTCTGAGATAGGATGTTTCTGAAAATCATTTTGAAACAGAGTGATCTTCCACTCAGCAGTCGAAGTACAAAGCCCCAAATAAAAAGTGATTTAAATTCTGTGAGATTTTCAGGAAATTATTTATTTAAGATGTGAGAAACTAAGGGAATTGTTTCCCATTTTTGTGGGAAATTTAGCGGTGACTATCTGGCATCACTGAATCCCCATATTTTGCACAAAATGTGAGTCTATAAAAGGAGAACTCGGTTCTTTGCTCGGTATAAAATTATCTACAGTTTGAAAATGAAAGCATTTACTCGTCTAATCGTTGCTGTTGTGGCTACGCTTATGTTGGTGCAACAGGCTGGTGCAGGCCGTTTAAGTCTTCCTTATGCCGATGGAATGGATGACTATTTCCGCGGACTTATTCCAGGAGACATTTAAGGTTGTAGCATAAAAGGATTTGTCAATTTAATGAGATATTTCGGAATGTTGATCTAATTAATAAAAAAATTCTGAAATCTTTGAAGCTGTGATGAAAAGATTGTGTTTTAATTTTGTAGAAAAACGGAATGTGGTAAAGAGTTTTGGGAAATCCACTTTGTAATATCTCCTAATTTTATTTTCGTAATTATTCTGCAAAAAAAACTTTGATTACTATTAGGATAGGGATAGGGATAGGGATAGGGATAGGGATAGGGATAGGGATAGGGATAGGGATAGGGATAGGGATAGGGATAGGGATAGGGATAGGGATAGGGATAGGGATAGGGATAGGGATAGGGATAGGGATAGGGATAGGGATAGGGATAGGGATAGGGATAGGGATAGGGATAGGGATAGGGATAGGGATAGGGATAGGGATAGGGATAGGGATAGGGATAGGGATAGGGATAGGGATAGGGATAGGGATAGGGATAGGGATAGGGATAGGGATAGGGATAGGGATAGGGATAGGGATAGGGATAGGGATAGGGATAGGGATAGGGATAGGGATAGGGATAGGGATAGGGATAGGGATAGGGATAGGGATAGGGATAGGGATAGGGATAGGGATAGGGATAGGGATAGGGATAGGGATAGGGATAGGGATAGGGATAGGGATAGGGATAGGGATAGGGATAGGGATAGGGATAGGGATAGGGATAGGGATAGGGATAGGGATAGGGATAGGGATAGGGATAGGGATAGGGATAGGGATAGGGATAGGGATAGGGATAGGGATAGGGATAGGGATAGGGATAGGGATAGGGATAGGGATAGGGATAGGGATAGGGATAGGGATAGGGATAGGGATAGGGATAGGGATAGGGATAGGGATAGGGATAGGGATAGGGATAGGGATAGGGATAGGGATAGGGATAGGGATAGGGATAGGGATAGGGATAGGGATAGGGATAGGGATAGGGATAGGGATAGGGATAGGGATAGGGATAGGGATAGGGATAGGGATAGGGATAGGTATAGGGATAGGAATAGGGATAGATAGAGTCCCTAAAAGTAGCAAAAGCCTTCTTTTGCTGCATATACAGATCCTATGAAGAGGATTTCTTGCTTTTACTCACCGGATTTCTAAAAATAAAAACGCGATCTTTGAGCCACAACTACAATGTTTCAGAATTTTTTTTATTTTACAATCATTTCACAATATTTATGTCGTTGAGTTGTCCTATTCTACTGGCCTTTAGCTCCATCATCAATTCTATATGCATGTTGCCGAGCAACAACTTGTTGCACCAACAAAAGTGCAGCCACAACTGCAACGATAATACGAGTAAATGCTTTCATTTTGAAATTGTAGAAAATTATGTTCAAAGCGAGGATTCGAGCTCTACTTTTATAGGCAAAAATTCTGCTCAAACTATAAAAAATAAACAATGTGCTGACTTGGCACAGAGTACTGTTATTTGCATAACTGTTCTGAGAAGGACACCAAAGTTATGTACATAGATATATTAATTAAAATTTTAATTGTTTAAAAATTCTTTGTATTGAAAACAAGCAACAAAATTGTTTGCTTTGCTGATTTGTCACAGTTTCAACAGAAATTTTGGGTATAAAAGTAGAGATCAGTTCTTTGGACACTATGTACCTACACGGTTAAAAATTTTAGTATAAATTTTTAGCTATTGGAACCACACTCTAGATATAGGTAGAGATAAGGATTGCTAGTTACCAATTTAAACTGGGAGGGCCTTCTTTTTGAGAACCAGTTTTACCACCGGAAAACATGTCAGCCTATATATTCAATAGAGTATAACCATTGTAGGTTGTTGGAGCTTAGCTCAAGATTTTATTGCTTAGCGAAAATTGACAAACATTTATACAGCGATGGATACCATGGGTGGAGTCTAATGGGGTGTGGTTGCTAAGTGACCGTGCTCAATCCGACTCTTGCATCCTCGTTCGTGCACTCTGGGCAACGAGAGCTACCTAGGCTCGCGGCAAAAAGAAAAGGACCACCACAACTTAATTCCAATGAAAAGCAAAAAAGCCTCGGATGAGAACCCTCTTTAATTTTGTCCACCCGATAAAACGAATCAAGGACTATGAGAAGGATATTGGGGCATGTTCCTAGAATGTCCGGACCCTTTCAAGGGATGGCACCGCTGCTCGACTGGTTAATGTCCTCGTAAACACAAAGGCTCACATCACCGCCCTGCAGGAAATGCGATGGAAGGCGCAAGGAAAGACAACCATCGGACCTTGTGACGTATACTACAGTGGCCAGTCACGCGGCAAAGCGCGTGGTGTAGGATACGTATTGGGAAAGCGACTTCGCCGCCAAGCATTAGCTTTAACTTCCGTGGACGAGTGTCTCGCTGCGATCCGCATCAAGGCGAGGTTTCTCAACATAACATTTATTTGCGGCGACTGAGGAGACGGACGACGCAGAGAAGGACTACTTCTACGATAAACTTGAACAAACTTATGATCGCTGCCCCCAACATGATATAAAAATCATGCTCGGCGACTTTAATGCCAAGGTGGGCAAGGAAGGAGTCTTTGGTCCTACAGTTGGAAAATTTACTCTCCACGATATAATATCCCCCAACGGCACTGGGTTGATTGACTTCGCCGCTGCTCGCAATATGGTCATCAGTAGTACTAGGTTCCAGAATAAACGAATACACCGAGCCACCTGGCTGTCCCTGATCAAAGAACAAGAAACCAGATTGATCATGTCATGATCACCGGCAGACATAGCCCCACCGTTCTGGACATGCGTACCCTGCGTGGTTCCAATATCGACTCGGACCATTATCTTGTTGTAGCCAAGATACGCACAAGCCTCTGTGCAGAGAAGAAAGTACGCACAGTAACGGAAGGAAAGTTTGACGTCGAGAAGCTGCGCATGACACAGACAGCTGATAATTTTTCCACTCCACTCTCACACCTGCTATCGGGGGGGCAATCCTCGACCTAACGATGCAGCCGAGCAATGGAAGCATATCTCTCACTCATTACGTACCGCTGCTAAGGCCACTATAGGGTTCCAGCGAGCCCGCAAGAACAACTGGTACGATGAGGAATGCAAAACTCGCTCGAAAAAAAGGACGCTGCCTACAGGGAGACGTTGCAAAAAGACGCAACCCGCAGTGTATGGCAACGCTATCGTGAGGCAAAGAAGGAAGAGAGATGCCTTTTCAATAAAAAGAAAAGTGAGGCTAAATTGCAAGGGAGACGTCGAACCCGATACCCCAATCCCTTACGATGGAAAATTCGTCCCACCACCTGACTATGATGAAGTGAGGATAGCTATATCCAGGCTCAAAAACAACAAAGCGCCTGGAAAGGACGTACTACCCGCCGAGCTGTTCAAACACGGAGGCGAAGAGCTGATTGGAATTTAAGTGTGCTCTGCCCAATCCACAAGAAAGGCGATCCCGCTAACCGCACCAACTACCGCGGAATCTGTCTTCTCAATATCGCATATAAGGTTCTTTCTAGCGTATTGTGTGAAAGACTGAAGCCCATGGTAGACAAACTGGTTGGACCTTATCAGTGTGGCTTTAGATCTGGTAAGTCTACCATCGCCCAGATTTTCACGATACGCCAAATTCTGGAGAAGACCCATGATAAAAGAATCGACACACACCATCTCTTTGTCGATTTCAATGGTACTATCTATTACAAGAGCATGCAATTGCTGGCGTATGCCGATGATATTGATACCATTGGCCTTAACAACCGCGCCGTTAGCGCTGCCTTCTCTGAACTGGATAAGGAAGCGAAAAAAGTGGGTCTCGCGGTCAACGAGGACAAGACGAAGTATTTGCTATCATCAAAGAAAGAATCGGCGCATCTCCGCCTTGGCAGTCACGTCACTGTTGATAGCTACAAGTTTGAAACGGTGAGAGACTTCGTCTATTTGGGAACCAGCATTAACACCCAAAATAATATCAGTCTAAAAATCCAAAGGAGAATCACTCTTGCCAACAAGTATTACTTTGGGCTAAGTAGGCAATTGAGAAGTAAAGTCCTCTCTCGAAGAACAAAGATCACGCTCTATAAGTCTCTCATCATAAAATTTGTGCAGTCGTCTCGCACTTGCAACATCATAATGCCAAAATTTGAAACTTTGGTAGCCTCAAGGTTATTTTTTGTTAGTGTTATTAGCTTATGGAATTCATTACCAATATTAATAAAATCTTCAAAATCAGTTGAATGCTTCGAAACCGCAGTTGCTAATCTATATGGTTCTTAGCCATCTTTATCTCCATCTTCCATCTTTACCCTTTCTTTGATTAAAAACAAATATTTATAATTCTATAAGCTTGTAATTTATACCTTTGTTAAAATTTTAGGTTAAGTTTAAACATGTTACCTAATGTGTATATTTGTACGCTTAAAAACTTCAAGTTTTACTGTACTTATAACGTTAATAAATGATGATGATACCTGTCCTGATGTATGGCTCAGACTCATGGACAATGCCAGTAGAAGATTAGATGGCCACTCCAAGGGAAAAGTTCTCCGGAAGATCTATGGTCCTTCCCGTGATGCCAACGGCGAGTATCGAAGGAGATTTAACGATGAGCTTTAAGAGCTTTACACAGATCTGACCATGGTCCAGTATGCAGATCGGAGGGTATTGAATAGGAGAGCGCGGTAGTATGTATAGCTCAAAATTTAAGATTTTTGAATTAGCTCCCTTAAAATCTAGGTTTGCGATATGGCTTTTCGGACAAAGATTGGCACGCTTATAGGAAAATTGGCATCGAAATAATACAAGGCATCGTAGCTGATTTGTTAAACTAACTGCTTTAGCCGTTTCGGTGCAGACGCAATGGGCCAACTCTGGTCCGAAAAGCCATCTGATGTGAAGCTTGGAAACTTTGAAACAAAGTATTACGATTGCTTACACCAATCGACAAAGTTCTAGAACCACTTCCTAAATATATGGAAATATTTCGCCAGTTCAAAGGAGTCCCTAAAAGCAACCAAGGTCTTATTTTGCAAAATATACTTGTGAATTTCCAAATTATTCTTAACGCTTTTCTTAAAATGAAAACGCAATTTTTTCGTCACAACTTCAAAAGTTTCAGAATTTGTTTATTAGTTAAACATTTCACAAACCATTGAGTTGACAAGTGATATCCTGCTAAAAATGTATGCCGCCTTTCTATCCTACTGGCATAAGTCTACGGGCTAGGCCATTAGCTCCATCATCAAGTTTATATACATGTATATATATTAGGGTGATTCAAATAATAAAAATTTGCTATTTTTTCGGTCTTACCCCCTGAAACTTTAGGTATTGATGAGAAAATAAGCCTTGCAAAAAATTAGCGCTCTAACTTAACCCTTAGGGGTGGCTATTTCTTTTCGCCCTTTCCCATACATTTTGTATGGGAAAAAATGGAATTTTTTTCAAAGTGAATTTCCTTTTACTTTTTGAAACTTTTTTCAAAATATTTTTACATACTCTTAAAGATGAAGCTTTGAAACTTCCAAAACGGTAAGCCATGTGAGATTATCTTAACTATTAAGATAATTACAGCCATTTAAAAATTACTGAGGTTTGTACTATTGCACACACATACACAGTAACACGTATAAAATCAACTAAATTTAAAATGGCTGTAATTATTTTAATAGTTAAGACTTTCGCACATGGCTTACCATTTTGGAAGCTTCAAAGCTTTAACTTTAAGAGTATGTAAAAGTATTTTCAAAAAAGTTTCAAAAATTGAAAGAAAATTCACTTTGAAAAAAATACCATTTTTCCCCATACAAAATGTATGGGAAAGGGCGAAAAAAAATAGCCACTCCTAAGGGTTAAGTTAGAGCGCTAATTTTTTGCAAGGCTTATTTTCTAGTCAATACCTAAAGTTTCCGAAACAAAAGCAAATTTTTTTTATTTGAATTACCCTAATATATATATAGGGATAGGGATAGAGTCCCTAAAAGTAAGCAAAGCCTTCTTTTGCTGAATATACAGATCCTATGAAGAGGATTTCTTGCTTTAACTCACCGCATTTCTAAAAATAATAACGCGATCTTTGAGCCACAACCACAAAGTTTTTATTTTACAATCATTTCACAATAAGTCGTTGAGTTGACAATTGATTTATTGCTAAAAATTTATGTCACCATCCTATTCTACTCGCCTTTAGCTCCATCATCAATTTTAAGTCCATGTTGCTCTGCAACAACTTGTTGCACCAACAATAGTGCAGCCACAACTGCAACGATAATACGAGCAAATGCTTTCATTTTGAAATTGTAGAAAATTATGTTCAGAGCGAGTAGTCGAGCTCTAATTTTATAGGCAAAAATTCTGCTCAAACTATTATTGGATAACTGTTCTAAGAAGGACACCAAAGTTATGTACATAGATATATTAATTAAAATTTTAATTGTTTAAAAATTCTTTGTATTGAAAACAAGCAACCAAATTGTTTGCTTTGTTGATTTGTCACAGTTTGAACGGACTTTTTGATTATAAAATTAGAGATCAGTTCTTTGGACACAATGTACCTACACGGTTAAAAATTTTAGTATACATTTTTAACTATTTGAACCACATACACGGCTAAAAAAATGAAGCTAAATTTTAAACCCGTATAAAGTTTAATCAATTTTTCAAACCTCTTCGTACAATAATTCAAACCGTCCAAATACCTACACGGCTAAAAATTTGAACCTAAATTTTTAACTTTTTTAGACTACATATATGACCAAACCAAATTTGGATTCAAATTCAATCTAGACCAGTTTTCATGAAAATTGGCTAAAGGAATCGGGTTTCAATTATAAACAAGATTTTATATTTGTTTATAAATTTAATTATTTCAAGTTTTTAAGATAATTTTAAAATTTTAAAGTTATAAAATAAAATTTATTGAATTTTAAAATTATTAACTATTTTTCAATAAATTTTTGTTTTATGTAATGTTTTAACAATTTTTTAAAGATAAAATAAATTTTTTGTCCGTTGGCGGGAATTCGAACCCCGCCTCATGCCCGACTGCTCAACCGCTGAGCTATGACGCACAGGAAATTTTTGTGGGAAAAATTCAATTACATTAAAACAAACCAAAAATAAAAAATCTAGACAGCTTTTTCATTTAGATTTTAAATCGAAACCAAAAGAAGTTGAAAATCTTTGTAGGTATTTGGACGGTTTGAAATATTGTACAAAAAAGTTTGAGAAATTGATTAATCTTTATACGGGTTTAAAATTTAGGGTAATTTTATTAGCCGTGTACAAAGATTTTCAATTTCTTTTGCAGAGTATTACCATTGTTCGTTGTTGACAAACATTTATACAGCGATGGATGCCCTGAGTGGAGTGTAATGGGGTGTGGTTGCTAAGTGACCTTGCCCAAATATCAAAATCATGCTCGGCGACTTTAATGCCAAGGTGGGCAAGGAAGGAGTCTTTGGTTCTACAGTTGGAAAATTTACACTCCACGATATAATATCCCCCAACGGCACTGGGTTGATTGACTTCGCCGCTGCTCGCAATATGGTCATCAGTAGTACTAGGTTCCAGCATAAACGAATACATCGAGCCACCTGGCTGTCCCCTGATCAAAGAACAAGAAACCAGATTGATCATGTCATGATCACCGGCAGACATAGCTCCACCGTTCTGGATGAGCGTACCCTGCGTGGTTCCAATATCGACTCGCACCATTATCTTGTTGCAGCCAAGATACGCACAAGCCTCTGTGCAGAGAAGAAATTACGCACAGTAACGGAAGGAAAGTTTGACGTCGAGAGGCTGCGCATGACACAGACAGCTGATAATTTCTCCACTCGACTCTCACACCTGCTATCGGGGGCAATCCTCGACCTAACGATGCAACCGAGCAATGGAAGCATATCTCTCACTCAATACGTACCGCTGCTGAGGCCACTATAGGGTTCCAACGAGCGCGCAAGAACAACTGGTACGATGAGGAATGCAAAACTGCCTCGAAAAAAAAGGACGCTGCCTACAAGGAGACGTTGCAAAAAGGCGCAACCCGCAGTATGTGGCAACGCTATCCTGAGGTAAAGAAGGAAGAGAAACGCCTTTTCAATAAAAAGAAAAGTGAGGCCGAAAGGCGTGCACTTGTCCTCACTGCTAAATTGCAAGGGAGAAGACGTCGAACCCGATACCCCAATCCCTGACGATGGAAAAGTCGTCCCACCACCTGACTATGATGAAGTGAGGATAGCTATATCCAGGCTCAAAAACAACAAAGCGCCTGGAAAGGACGTACTACCCGCCGAGCTGTTCAAACACGGAGGCGAAGAGCTGATTGGAATATAAGTGTGCTCTGCCCAATCCACAAGAAAGGCGATCCCGCTAACCGCACCAACTACCGCGGAATCTGTCTTCTCAATATCGCATATAAGGTTCTTTCTAGCGTATTGTGTGAAAGACTGAAGCCCATGGTAGACAAACTCATTGGACCTTATCAGTGTGGCTTTAGACCTGGTAAGTCTACCATCGACCAGATTTTCACGATACTCCAAATCCTGGAGAAGACCCATGATAAAAGAATCGACACACACCATCTCTTTGTCGATTTCAAAGCCGGATGCTGGAGAAGATAATTCGAGCAGCATAGCTAAACCGCAATGGTACTATCTATTACAAGAGCATGCAATTGCTGGCGTATGCCGATGATATTGATATCATTGGCCTTAACAACCACGCCGTTAGCGCTGCCTTCTCTGAACTGGATAAGGAAGCGTAAAAAGTGGGTCTTGCGGTCAACGAGGACAAGACGAAGTATTTGCTGTCATCAAAGAAAGAATCGGCGCACCTCCGCTTGAATGTCAGGAGAATATTAGATGGCCCTTGGAGTATTTGAGAGAAAAGTTCTCCGGAAGATCTATGGTCCTTCCCGTGATGCCAACGGCGAGTATCGAAGGAGATTTGACGATGAGCTGTACGATCTTTACACAGATCTGACCATAGTCCAGCGAATTAAAGCCCAATGGCTGGGGAATGTCATGCGAATGCACATATATACATGTTTCGCTACCACAACTTGTTGCGCCAACAAAAGTGCAGCTACAGCAGCAACGATAAGACGAGTGAATGCTTTCATTTTGAAATTGTAAAAATTTTATACAGATCAAAGAAGCGAGTTCTCCTTTTATAGGCAAAAATTCTGTTCAAGCTATGGCAAATCAACAAAACAAATCTATGGCAAATATTTACTTGTTGCTCGTTGCGCAAAAAAAATAACTATTCATTTGATTTTCTATTAGCTTTGCTTCTTGAAATCTCCAGCAAAGAACCGTCAGCAGAAGAGAGTCTTGTAAAATGCTGTCAAAATCTCATATCTGCTAATTTTTCGTCGAACAGGGTTCAGCAGAAACTTGCAGACAAAACAGCGGCTACGTTTCTGATTGGCTAACAATTGGAATTTACATTTTTTGTTGTTGTTTTGCTATATCACCGATCAGCTGTTCCTGCTTGCTGGTTTCTGCTGGACGAAAAATCTCCAGCAATAACTTGCAGCGAATTGGCGCTCTCTCTCTCAATTAAATGTCAAAAAGCTGCTGAATTCGCTGCTAATTTTTTCAAAGAACACTTTTTTAGGAATAATTATTCATAATTATATCTTATTAGCAGGAAAGAAACAAAGCTATTATCAGATTCTAGGTTAGAGAAGTACAGCGGGTAGTGTGGTGGCGGCTCGAAAGCCGGACCAGGTAGCATCAGGAAAGTTTTTCTTTAAGTAGGATTTATCGAAAAGATGCTCATTGTTGCCTATACTTAATTGTCGAATATGTGTTAGTGCATGGGCCGGCAACTATTTGCCTAGGACGCAAAATATATATACATAATACCATCTTTCCGTGACGACTACTGTTGTATTGCTCGACCCCTGAATTCATGCAGTTCTGTCGCTGTTAATTACTTAGGCACATTATTGTTTTATGTTTAAATAATAGACATACAATAATTATTCTTTCTTGTTTAACCTGCTTTGGGTTTTTAGAAAAACATGTTGATTTTTTCTTTGTTCTTTAGTTCTTACGTGACTTGCAAACTCATACTGTTGACACACCTTATAAAAGGGATAATATAATGGTGATAAAACAGTTGCAGTTTTATGCTTTCTATAAATCCTAAAATAACTTTAAGATCGCCAAAGGTATATATTTTTCAATGCTAAAAACTTCTTTGTCTTGGAAAATAGCTATAAATAATTATTTTCTATAGATTTAATTTTGGAAATAGTCTTTAATTATTCTTCAAGCAAAGTAATATGTCCCTTTTTAGTACTTTTTTATTTGTTAGAGTGCTTCTAGTTGCTTTGTTGTAAAGGAAAAAAACAAAAAAAAAAAACGTTTACCATAATTAACCCTCCCAAAACGCCTCTTCATTTCAATTAAGGTACCAACAAATTGTAATCGATGGTAAACGACGTGATTTCGAAATCATAAAAATCATTAGTGATGTGGACTTCAACAGGAAAGGAACTTCAAGAAAAGTTAAAAAATCACATACTTTACAAAATGTATAACATTTCGAACAAATCCAATAAGAAACTCATTAAAAAACATAAACGTTTTCGAATTTTAAAATTTATAAGCATATATATTGGACAATTTATAAAACAAACCAATTTGCAAGGATTGATCTATGTTGGAAATCCAAGGCTATCGTTATGGGAGAGGTAATGAGTCAAATATTAAATAATATATCGACAGCTGAGGGGAAGATCATGTTATTTTAAAATATTTTCTAAAAAAACCACCAATTTCAGAATTTCTTTGAAGAACGCCCCAGCTAAATATTTTATTTTTCAACCCTCCCTTCACAGTATAAGTTTCAAAAAAGCCATATCTAAACGAAAATTCCATACATTTGCAGCTGAGTTGGGCAGTTTTTGAATCAAACTGGGTGTGTTTTAATAAAATACTGAAGCTGACGATGTTTTAGTAAATACTTCAATAGGGTGATCATCCATTCAGCCATCGATGTTTCCATTTGAAATCGTCAGATAGATAGCATCTACCCCTTCCGAATGAATTTTTGAGAACATCGCTTTAGGATAAAAATAAAACTCCCCACCAGAATTCGTTCAAATCGGTAGGGGTCGATAATTTTCTGACGATTTGACAAGAAAAACCTATATGATATATTCTATCCTCATATAGGTTATATTTTCTCGTATGGTTTATTGCTGTCATAACGATTGCAATAAATTTTGCGACAAACGTTTATCAACGCTGGGAGACTACACCAGTAATTATTGCTTCGGAAAGTCGTTCGACTTCAATACAAACCACACCATTTCCAGCGATTACAGTTTGCAATATGAATCAAGCTTTACGTAGTAAAACCGAACATTTTTCAAAGTGAGTACTCGAGATAACATTTTTTTTTTTTTTTTTTTGAAATTTTCTTATGTACTTAATTAAAAGTGCTTTAGCTAATTTAAATTTATTTAATTAAAATATAGCCATTCTCTTGAATATGCCAGAACTCAAAAGATATGCTGGCAAGATATGGACTATAGTCAGTTTGATGATTTGAAGTCTAGCTCAGAGGATGACACCTTCTCGAATTTTATTTGGCGTGTAATGATTTGATTAGAATATGAGTACTGAGTTTTAAAGATCTTCTCGCTTTATTTTAGAATGGCCAAAGTTGTGACAATATGATAGTTTATTGTCGTTATGGTGGCAAGGAAGATCGCTGTACTGACTTTTTCAGAGAGGTGCTTATGGATGAGGGTATTTGTTGTACCTTCAATACTTTACATCCATCATATTTGTACAAAGGAGAGTAAGTTGATTGGAGCTCTTTTACTTAGACCTAATTAAAAAGGTTTTTTTTAATTTATTTTATTTTAATTTAGTTATTGTTATTTTTGGTCATTATATAAGGAAAGTTTTTGGTGGACTTTTGACCAGTCGAAAAATTTTTATCAAATTATTCTTTTTGAGTTTTTTTTAATTTTTTTTTTTTATATATTTTTTTTTTTTTTTTTGATATTAATTTATTTTGTTTTATTTCATTTTAATTCATTTCATTTCATTTTATTTTATTTTATATATTCATATTCATATATTGATTTTATTTGATTCTATTTTATTTTATTTTATTTTTTATTTTTCATTTTTTTATTTTATATTATTTTATGTTATTTTGCTTTATTTTGTTTCATTTTATTTTATTTTATTTTATTTTATTTTATTTTATTTTATTTTATTTTATTTCATTTTATTTTATTTTATTTTGTTTTATATTTTTTTTGTAATTTTATTTTATTTTATTTTTTTTAATTTTATTTTATTTTATTTTATTTTATGTTATTTTGCTTTATTTTGTTTTATTTTATTTTATTTTATTTTATCTTATTTTATTTTATGTTATTTTATTTTATTTTGTTTTTTTTTGTTTTATTTTACTTTTTTTATTTAATTTTATTTTGTTTTATTTTTTTTTTAATTTTATTTTATTTTATTTTATTTTATTTTTAATTTTATTTTATTTTATTTTATATTGTTTTATAGCACAAGCCATAGTTTAAAAAAATTACAGTGGACCTACGAAATTTCACGTGGGAGTGTGTTGTACCATTTTGGCACAGCTTTCAGGAGACAGCCACTTCCCTACCTAAATAGTCCAAGTCTTATCGGTTCCAATTATTAAATTTTTTTAGTAATTTTTTATTTCAGATAACTATAATTAAACGATTGATTGTTTCCACTTCCCATTTATTAGATACATATTTATCCGCGATTTTACATCATCTATTGGTACCATAGCAGTCGACTGGAATTTGGAGACTGGTTATGCTAAGAACTTGCCATTATATTACTATCCTCGCACACCGCTGGGTTAGCTTTTATCCTAAGATATTTCAAAACTGAACTGGAACTTTATTGTAAAGTCTCATTTTAGGTGCTGGCCTTACTTTGGGTTTTAGTTTTGTTCTGAATGCTAACGTCAGCGAATATAAATGTTCTTCAACTTATGGAACCGGTTTTAAGGTATTTAAAATAGCCATTCAAGGTTTGCGCCAACCTATTCTTCCTATCTTGAGCCATTCGTCAACCACAGCACCCCTTCACAGTCCCAAATCAGTCCACTTCACTTTATTCTGTTCTATTTCGTTAGACCCAACAACACTAATCTACATATATTTTTTCTTAGGTAATCACTCACAGTCCCATCGATACACCACAAGTCAAAGAGACCGGTTTATCTGTACAACCTGGCTACCAACATCGCTTTTTGGTAGACCGGTTCCATATTTCAAAGGCTTTACCTTCGCTGCGCAGCATAACTCCCAAACGTCGGCAATGTCTCTTCAACAACGAACTCGAATTACAGTATTTCCGTTACTACACACGACGAAATTGTGTGATGGAATGTGATTCGGAATTTTTTCTGCTACGTTGTCAATGCATTCCATATTATATGCCACGCACTAATAGAACCGCAAAAATTTGTGATGTCGCAGATTTCAATTGTGAAATTGCTGCCGATGCGGAGGTACACGACAAGTATCGTTTGGCTTGTAAAAGTGATTGTCTGCCAGGCTGTTTCAATTTAGAATATTTTCCAAAAGTTTTCCGTACGCCATTATTAAATGCGAGCTTCGGATTTAAAGATAAATTCTTTGCTAACCTATCCAGACAGCAGATACAACAAAATCTCGCTTTAGTCGAGGTCTATTTTACAGATGATCAATTTAGAGCTTACGTAAGGTCACCATATACCAGCTTTACGGATTATCTGTGTGAGTAGTCTGTCTTTGGAATGCTTAAGGAAAAATTTCCAAAACTCATCTTTCTTTGTTCTATCTCGACCCAGCGCAAACTGGTGGCATTATGAGCTTAATGGTTGGTTTTGGTGTCATGTCGATACCTGAGTTCTTCTACTTTTTCCTAATACGCCCTGTTGTCGATTTGTTGCTTAGGCGCATACCTTGTGCAGTACGCAGAGTAAATACTAAACGATTTAGAAAAGTTTTCGATGGACGCAGAACTTTATTGACTGGACATGTAAGGCAAGAGCTGTTAGGGATATCAGCATTGATTTGGTGTGCTAATAATATCTCTTCCGTTTCAGCAAACATTTTATCCGTATTCCAGAAAGCCGTTGGCTACATGTCACAGGCCGCTTAAGTCCTTCACTGGTTACACGAGTCCACACATGCCGAACTTAAATGGTTTCATAAAAGCGTCCTTACAAAAAAGCAACCATTTGAATATTGATACTGAAGTGGAGGGCTTATTTCCATACACAGAGTGAGCCGACGTTTTATGACAAGTAGGCTTATTTTAACAGACATCAACCCATGTATGTATGTATTTAACATCATTGAATCGCTTGGAAGTTAATAAAAGCGCGCAGTGAACTATTTTTCGTTGTTCTGGATGCTCTGTGTATTTATATTACACCATATGGATAACATATAGACACAGTGATATCGTTATTACTTCACCACCCACAAATTAAGTACTGCCTTCTGGCCCCCTGGAGAGCACCTTAAAAGGGCTGGCTAACATTAAAAATGTTGCCTCTATCTGGCTCTTGGAATATGGTTGAGGAGAACTTTTTTTTATGAAAATCAAATAATGCTTCCACATATTGAGCCCTCTCTCCGTGACGAAAACAGCTTTATACTAGCCAGTCCCTCTCTGTTAATCATAAAAACGCTGCAGCGGCGTATATAAGTGCTAGCATCCCTCTGGCAAAAAAATAGAGGGCTTCCTTAATCATATGGAGAGAGCCCCTTTCAAATTTTGCCTCTTGCCTATCAAAGGGCGCCAGGCATTACTTTTCAGCGACCCTTAACCGCCTAGACGATTTTGCCTGTTGCCTGTCAAAGGGCGCCAGGCATTACTTTTCTGCGATAACCGATGCCAATTGGAAACATCAATGGAGTTCAAGTCATCCTCCTCCTGTTTTTTTTTTCAACTCAGCCGAGATTTTTCCCTGTATAGAAAAACCTTCTGGTGCTGAAACTTCTATGTTCATTTGCATAACATGACCATGCCAGCGGACTCTTTGGGCTTTCATTCATATGGTTTGATCTTAGGATTCCTCATCGTTAAATTTATTTCGGTTCACACCGTTGGCATCGCTGGACAGTCCATAAATCTTTCGTAGAGCGTTTCGCTCGAATACTCCAAGAGCCATCTTATCTTCTCTAGACACTGTGCATGATACCGAAAAGTTTATCTTGGCGGGTGATCTTAGTTCGTTGAGGGTTAACCTCACTTCTTAGTTGCCTAGTTAGCTTTCGATGTTAACGTTGTTTTCCAAAATAGGCGGGGGACTTTAAAGTTTGTATCTATCAACAGTGAGGTGGTTGCCAAGGCCTAAAGCCCCAATTACATAAAAATTTGCAGGTTCCACTTTTATACAAAGTAAACGTAAACGAAGCGAGATTTTGGCAAATGCTCAAAAACGAGGCGCGAATCTGTGAAAGTTTTATGTAATTGGGGCTTAAGTGTGCCGAGTTGACTTTTTGGTTTTCTCATTACTTAAAAAAGTACATAATTGCATTTCATTTTCTATGCATCACTACTTTCCTTGAAGAGGCTCCATATTGCATTTTGTGTTCGGCATCTGAAAGAAAACATTAGTAATTGATAGTATAAATAAAAAAATAAAAAATAATTTAAGCACGTACTGTTCAATATAACCTAGGTATGACTATTGCGAAATATTATAAATTATAAATTTTCACAAAATTAACGCTAACTTCAATCAGCTGTTTTGATACACATACACTGAACCAAAAACGTACATGTTTTTTACGAACAAAGTTTCATAGAAGTTCACGCTGGTTTTTCTTAAAATATAAGAAAAAAATCATGGAATATAAGAAAATTTTCTTACAATTTATGAATGAATTCATGCTTTCTGTGGATTTGTTTACATATTTTACGAAAAAGTACTTATATTCTAGGAAATGTTCTTAAATTTCTACGAAAAAGTTCTTTGGAGAGGTTTTAACGAACAATTCTTAAAATCTATGTACTTTTTCATTGGATACATGAACTTTTTTGGTTCAGTGTATGACCCTGCAAAGGGTTGCCATACGTTTAAAATTAACATCCAAAATTGTTCACTAGCAAAAGTGCCACTAAAATATTTACATGTTCAACTAGCTAGCGATCTAATTCAATTGAAATATTTAGTTCATTAGTTCAAAAATAACGCAAGCCTAACAGAAACCAAACCGGCAGCGCCACGTGAGTACGAAAGCTTTAAGCTTTTGAAGCGAAAAGCTTAAACAACTACTTTTTCAGTCATTTCACTTTAGCAACCCACATCCGCTCGAACAGCAAAACAAACTTGTTGGATTCACAGCAAAAATACATCAGATAATCCAATTGGACTCAGTTTTCTAGCAACTTTCGTGCGGCACGTTTGCCATCCCAATTTTTATCGGTGTCTTGTTGTGCTACGTCATAAGTCAATTTAAAAAAAAAAAAAAAAAGAAAAGAAAAAATTTATCTTCAGCCGCTTTGTTGTTTAATTGAAAGTAATTTCTCGTGGGCTGAACAAAATCTAAATTCGTCTAGCTGCCGGCTTCCAAGCCTCTTTTGGTTAGTCTCAAGTAAATTTATGTATAAATTCCATATGTGCGTTTGTGTGTGAAGGTTTTGTGAGTACGAAGCTGCAAAAAAAAAAAATTCAAATTGAAGTGCGAGCAAGAATAAAGAAGAATGTAGAAAAGATAAAAAGTGTAAAGTACATTAAACGTAATTCATTTAAACATACTCAAGTCTCGGTGAAAATCAAGTAAAATATTTATAGCGACGAGCTTGCAAGCGATTTGGATCAAACTCAGTGCGTTTTGTTAGTGAAGTGCTGATAAAATTCGAATTTTTGTTTCAATACTTACCTGCCTACTAGATAAGTTCATTAAAAATTGCTGCGCCTTCATACATACATACTTACATATTTGGATATATTTAGCAAACCAACAAACACCTTCTTCGTTTGCAAAACTTTCACTTGGTCGCCAAATTGATTGTTTGTTTTCTGTGCATACCAATCCATTTGAAAATGTTAGTTTATCATTTGCTCGTCATACCAGCCACCAGCTTGTACCTATTAAGATACGTGTCTTCCCATAAATCGTACGGACTAGTTTGAGATGAACATCAAGGTCAGCGAAAGCTTAACTAATGCAATACTGGGGATACACGTCTCCATGGCTCCATGCCAGGGACCGAAAACAACTGCCTACTATTTTACTAAAAATCATTGAGTAGCAGCTCGCGTGAAAATTTGAGTGTGTTCGTGTAAGAGTTCATCACGAAGTATCCAGCAATGAAAAGCCAAAACATGTGTCAAAATCCGATGACCATGTGACAAAATCAGAAAGCGTTTATTGACACAAAAGCTCTGATCCCTTACTTTTCTACTAGAACTGACAATCATAGTATACCTTATATAGTAGCGCAACTCACAAAAAACACACTAATACACACGCACAGCATATTCCCCATAAGCACAGAAAAATATATTCTCAAACGTTTGGCAAATAATGAGGGTCATATTTTAGAATAATGTACCACGATTTGGACAAAATTTATTTTAGGGAATGGTGAAGGGGTCGTATGTTTAAAAACTGTGAAGGCAGAAACTGGCGGACATTTATATTATAATTTTAATATTTAATTATACCTCAGGTTAATACTCATTTGGCAAGAAAGTTGATCTGCTACTGGTAGTTTATCTTTGAATCGAAAAATTATTGATTGATTAATTGATATTAAGTTTTCAAAAAGTGAGAATTGACGTTGAAATTTTCATCTCAAATGCGTCTTAGGTTGATATCAAACAAAATGGCTTATTGGGCTTCAGACTTTTCCTTCATTCCATTTCATTTGGAGTCACTCAGCCAGTGCCTTCCACTCAAATTCGTAAGAAGAAGAAAATAAGTTGCCAAACTATAGAGGGATAAACAATGCTGACAATATTAGAAAATCCTCTCTCAGTGCGAGAGCAACACCAAAGAGTACGGGATCGTTAAAATTGTAGAACTGTCAAACTTGTTCGCTTGACAGCTCTACAACAAGTAGTCAGAATTTACCAGCAAAAAATCTGCTGACTAAATCTTGCAACTCTCTGACTGGAGAGAACTCAATTTTCTGCTCTCATCAGTCAGAAAAGTGGCGTACGGGATCACTGACTATTTCTAACTGTCAAATTGGTGTAAAGGATCAGAGCTAAAACTAAGTAGCGAGAGAGCTCATTTTGACATTTCTTTGAAAGGCCGCGAATTCACCTGGACAATTTGCTTTAAAACTCGCCTGATCGATCGCATTCACCCTCAAGGTCATCTAAAAACCAGCCTGTAAATTCTATTTTCTTCGTACTTTTTGTTGTTTTTTACCGCAACACATTAGTCGAAGGTTAACGAGATTATAACCAATTCCTTTGCCGAATAAAATTCTGGTACGCTGCCGTATATCAACTTCAGCCCGACTGAGAAAGAATCGACTTGTGGAACTTTTGGGTCGTCAACACTCGCTTATCTTCTCTCCAAAAGATTGTTTAGGTTATTTAACGCAAAGGAAAAGGCATTATATTTCCCAAATCTTTTGTTGAAGTATCAATAAGGTAGGCTGAGCTACTAGAGCCCCGAGGTACGAGCACAAAAGTATGGATGCTAGTCTAGCAATACAACGGAGAATCACTCTTGCCAACAAGTTATGTTGTGGTTGTTTTTGTAGTCGTACTTTGCCCTGCCTAGCCGGAAGATCCACTTATAAAAAGTTACCTGACAGACCAGACAGGCATACCTACCTCGGGCATATTTTAAACCCCTAACTCGCTGGGGTCTCTCATCATAAATATCCTGATATATGGCCCCGAATCATGGACAGTATCAAGAAAAGATGAGTATGCTATTTTACGTGATGCCAACGGCGAGTATCGAAGGAAATTTAACGATGAGCTGTACGAGCTTTACGCAGATTTGACCATAGCGCAGCATATTAAAGCCCAAAGGCTTCGATACCTGGGTCATGTTATGCCAATGGACAAAGAAGGTCAAGCCCAAAAGAAACGACACCCTAAAGCGACAGCAAAGGAAGTATTGGATGATGACTTGAACTCCCTTGATGTTTCCAATTGGCGTCAATTATCGCTAAAAAGGGATGGCTGGCATTCTTTGATACGCCACGGTGGTTAAGCCCCAGAAAAACAATAAACGATTAATGGCCATACTAACCGGAACAGATTTTTCCACTAGATTTTATCTTTTTATGAAAAAAACTACCTACTCGATTTGTGCTACTCATTTAATAAATCTTGCCATCTCTAGATTAGACCTAATGGCCCGTACTCATAGTCGAAATAAAGTAGGCACTAAAGTTAGCATAATCTTTTTGACACCATTTCCCACGGACTATCTGTCAAAAAAGCTGACGCTAACTTTAGTACCTACTTCAATTCAACTATAACTACGGGCCAATCTGTCGGCGCTGACCTAACATTTTGCACCCATCCTTTAATATGGGTATTGATATCTTGATTAAAGATATCTATTGTTTAGAGCAAGCATCGGCGCCCCATAGATCTTAAGATCAGTCAAACAAGTTGGATTCATCACAGAGACATGTTGTGCTCTTTGTTTACCAAATGATTTAGTCGTCGCTGGGCAAGGGGCGAAACCACATCGCGTGGGGGTGTCACTTGTTTGGTCAGCGAAAGTTAAAAATATAGTTCGGACGATCACAGCGCGTGTATAAGCGTTCTCACTTATACACCTGCATTTACAAATCCACCGACCCATGGTTTAGAGCGACACTTAAGTCGGCTACCATGTCAATACTTATCTATCTATATTACAAAAAATTAAGTCTAAAATATCGTCGCTCGTTTTCCGGAGGCATGAATGTGAAAATTTTCCAGATTTGAGTTAATAGGATCATGTGACTAATATATCGTTTCTCTTCGATTCACGAAAGTCATGGGTTTCCAAAGTACAAGGAACTCCCGGAAATGTGGTTCACATTCATGTTTAAAAATTAAGGCCTCAGTTTACAATTTTCAACATTTTATAAAAACTTATTTAAAAAAATTACAATCATTACGATCCCTGCTAATTATTTACCGTAAGTGTGTACAGTTTGAGAGCCTATGTGTTTGGTCGTGAGCCGGCACGTTCACAATACATATTTGTATATGCAAATAAATATTACGAACAACCGGTCTGTTTAATTTATATTTTTTATCTTACTTTATAATAAACACACAAAATGGTTTTAATTAATTCACAGCTCATATCTTTGTCCAATGTTCACGTACATAGGCCTCGCTTTGTCATATTCTTTTATTTATCTCGTGACTCATTCGCATCCGTCATTGATTCTTGGCTTTCTTTCCAGTTTTAACTTTGACTTTGATATATATATTTTTTTTTGCTCCACCTCTTTTCATGTCATTTTCGTAATTTTTCTACACAAAAACTCATGCTTATGCATGAATGTAGAAATTTGCATACGTGTTTTTAGTTTTTCATTTATCTACCTACATATTCAGCGGTGCTCTACAACTTATTTTTATACCCACTAGCGGTTTCAAATGCATGCCAGTCTTTACCGAACTACTTCTTCGAATACTAGTTCAAGCTTAAGATAGATATCTTAATCGTGCCCTCGATGAAGGCGCGCAACTTTTGTGAATCCGTTAATCGATCGCTCATATGTTATCTGCTGTTTCTAAATATTTTTCAAAAACACCCCATAGTCCAGTCAAAATAAACAAAAATAAAAAAACCCACGAATTTGGAATTTTCTCTACTTTAGTGCCCAAATAACTTTTTTAAGTAGGATCGATGGGGACTTAAATGTGTAGACAAAAATTGTAGCTTACATCTGGGTGTAGGTATTTAAGATTTACATATCGCTACCTTAATTCACAAAGGCCCTAATCGACACATTTTTCGAAAATGACTTTTTCACATATTTGAGTATGATATAGTAAAATACACACTCACTACAAATTTTAAGGAGTTACTAGCAGTAATAACGGAGATATTCCAAATTTACAAAGCTGTATTTGCATGCGTTCAATGTAAAAAAATTGTTGTTTTTTGCTTCTCCTGTAAAATTTTTTTTATGTCAATTAGGGCCTTTTTGAATTAAGGTAACGATATGTAACTTACCTGTATTCATGAATGCATTGTATATATGTATGTCATTTAATGTATAAAAAGATAGACAGCAGTTTTTATCTTAAAAAAAGGCAAATAACTGATGAGCACGAAATATTGCGTGTGATATTAAAACAAGCCTATTCCAGGGATGGGCATTATTTTATTTTTTGAGTGATGAAAAAAAAATGATTTTTTAATTATTATAAAAAGAAATTTGAGTGATGACTGATCGGTACCCCAAAAATACCCTAAAACTACCCCAAAATTATCATAAAATGATGCCAGTACTACCTCAAAATTACCCTAAAATTACCCCAAAATTATTCCAAAATTACTCCCAAATTACCTCAAAATTACCCCAATATGATTCCAAAATTACCCCTAAATGATTCCAAAACTACCCCCAAATTACCTCTAAATTACCCCGAAATGATCCCAAAATTACCCCCAAATTACCTCAAAATTAACCCGAAATGATCCCAAAATTTACCTGAAATGATCAAAATTTTCCCTAAAATTACTCTTAACCCTAGAAAGATAATCTGCGTCGCAAATGTGCTTACGAAAAACTGTATTTTCTCTGTAAATAGCGAAAGTGTGTTGCTCTCCGTTTTAGTTATCTCAGTCGTGAAGTAGAACTTTCGAATGACACACGCGTTGCGGATGTAAGTGTTGCCAGTTTCGAAATATAACGGCTAGGTAGGTCAAAATGACGCATGATTATCTTTTATGTAACTTTTAAGATTTTTAGCTTTATGGATAATTGGAATAATGGAAATTGCGGATCCCCTCGAAAATGATGAAGACGAACAGCCAGCACCCAAAAAGCGGAAATACTGCTGCTACTGTCTCTCAAACATTAGACGAAAGGCAAGTGCTTCGTGCAATATATGCAAAAAAGTCATTTGCCGTGAGCATAATGTCGACATGTGTCTAAACTGTATCTGACGGATTTTTCTAAAATATTCATTCTTAAACTTTAAAATATATCTTCTTTCTTTATTCTTTAAATTAATTTGTCCCATGCAAGGCAGACAATTAGTTATTTTTCACTTAAAGGAATGTGGTTCCCAAGTTTTGTAAAAAATTGAGGAAATTTATTTTTTTTTGTTTTTTTTCGTAAGAAATGAATTATAAAATATTTCAATTGTTGTTATTTGACTTTTATATGTATGTTAGAATATATTCCATAACATTTTGCTCCAATTTATTGAGGAAGTATTATAATATACCCAATTCTAACTCGTGCGTCAATTTTACGCATGATTATCTTTTACGTATGTCAAAATATGATTATCTTCCTAGGGTTAAGGTCCCCTTAAAATGATGCCAAAAATTACCTCAAAATAATCCCGAAAATTTTCCCGAAGTGATTCCGAAACAGTCCCTAAATTACCCCGAAAATGGTCTCGAGGTTATGCCGAATATACTGCGCATATGGGTATAATTTGCCAGGTTCTCGAGGTACTCATTTTTCATTTATAAATAAGTGATTACAAATGAAGTTTTATCGTTATTCAAGAATTCCAACAATACAAACAAAGTGTTATTCATCACTTTGATTTTTTGGAATAAAAAATAACCAGACACTAATCACTAAAAATTGTATAAATACATAACACTATACAACAAAATCAACTTGTTTTTCTGGGTATGGGATCTATCCAACTTTTTTGAAGAGATTGAGGCATACATAACAAAACGACGTACCCCGTTTTTCGAAGTTAGCCTTCAAAATTTAGTAAAGGGCTCTCGAAACTCGAGGCTGGACTCTTCGAAAATTTGGGTTTCTAGTATTTTAGTTCAAAAAATTGAAAAAGGTTAAATGTGGGCGTGATCTTGATTGATGTACTTTCTTTGTATGAAGAAATATTTTATAATAAAAAATATTCAGCTTTTATTTTTCTCTCACTTCTTACATACATTTTTGAATAGAAAAAGGACATCATTCAAACAAGAGAGGCAAGCAGGCAACGCCCACATTTTGCTTTTTTTTCATTTTTTTAAACAAAACACTTAGAAAACCACTTTCGAACATAGAACTTCGAAAGTCCGTAACGAAATTTTGGAGGCTAACTTCGGAGAATGGAGAAATCCATTTTTTAACTTATGTCTTAATCTCTCAAAAAAAAAATTGGTATGGTCCCATACCCGGCCGGCTGCATATAAAAAA
>CAXKVI010000005.1:101070475-101087975 GCA_964058755.1 Campiglossa producta
TTTGACACTAGCCCTATAGATGTCGATATAGCCCAGGCGTTAAGCGTCCGGATTATGACGCGGGAGGTCGCAGGTTCAAGTCCGGTCCGCGAATAGTAAATTTTAATTTTTTTAATTTAATTTTTTAAAATTTAATTAACTTTTTTTTAAACATATAAATACTTCTTATTCGTAAATTCACATTTTTTTATAATTTTTTTCAATTTTTTATCCAATATTCTTTAATTGATTTCGTTTGTTACGTGCCTACAAGCAGATCACAAATTAGTGACTCTTTATTGAGACTAGAGATGTGAGGCAGCTTGTTGAATACCAAATTGTATCAAATATGAAATAGACCACGAAATGTCTCTATTAGTGACTAGATACAGCTTACAGAATTGAGGTATAAAGGTAAAAATTCAAAAAGCGTTAACATATGACGAAAGTAGATAAAAACCGCTAACTAGACAATCGGAAGTTGCCAACTACTATCCAAACAACTACCTTACTCAAGGTGCATTGACCCACAAGATATTCTAATTTACGGTATAATAAAATTTGTATAGTTTGTTGGTGACGATTAAAAGTAGCAATGTACTACCAGTATCTTACGCGGTTTAATGACTAAGTATTTACATAGCTGTTTTAAAATTTCAAGAGTTTGAATTTAATGACGCATTGTACCTAAAGTGCTAGTAGACTTAAGTATTTTTCTGCTAGTTGTTCTGGTCTTACTTGGCTTCAAACCAGAAAAAACTAATCAGTTATTACATACCTACATAAATCATTTTTAATTACCTATTACTACTTAGTTTTAAATATATCTTTGGTTTTTTTTTCTTTTCAGATAATCTAGATACATAAATTCCTATATAGTATTTGAAGGAGAGACACAAAAAAGATCTATCAAAATGTATCCATTTGTAAGTTGCTTGAAAAATATTAGTACATTTTTATTATAACCAGTTTGTTCTGAATTTGCATTGTGCGTTTACTAATTTAAATTTAAAGTTTATATAGAAATATAGATATACACAAATATATTGTTAAAAACTAAATTTCTGTACATACATTTACTAACACGAATGTTTACATCGATCGTTTTGCATTGTGGGTAATTGTTGCCAAAAAACAACAAAAAATATATGTACAAAGCTGTAAAAAGTTTTTTTTTAAGCTATTGCATAGATTTTATCGCAGGACTTTGGCGGTAGGAGTGAAATGGAAAAAATTTTAATGTTAAAAAAAGTTCGTAACGGACTTTTTCAATGTTAAAAAGGTTCGTAACGGACTTTTTTCGTTGTTTAAAGGTTTGGAGTTAGCAACATAACCTTACAAAAATAAATATAAGCGTTGCCTACATTTAGGCGTATGACATTGTACTAATGTTAGCAGCAGGCCCCAAAATGGTCTCAAATTGGCCCCGAAATGGTCTTAAAGTGATCCCATAGTGGCCACCACAAGGGATCCCAAAGTGGCCCCAAATTGTTCCCATATGGGACATCATTATAATGTCATATCATATGATGCCATATCATATGATGTCAGAAATCCTTTTCGATATCGATGTGCCATACGAAAACTAACACCAAAATTTTGTGTCTGACGAAAAGTAACACTTTCAGTTTTTCTCTGAAGAAAATGTACTATCCGAAAGTGTTAGTTTTCGTGAGACACAAACTGAAAGTGTTATTTTTCATCAGACACAAATTGAAAGTGTTATTTTTCGTCAGACATAAAATAAAACCATTAGTCTACTTACAGAATTTGAAAAGTGTAAGTTTTCGTAAAAATTTTGATTTTTTTTTAAATAAGGTCGAATATGCTAAAAAAATAAAAATATTGGGAGTAGATGGCAACCCTAAATGGTTACTCCACAAAGAAACATTTTTGTTGAAATACGAAGTAGAATATCTTTCGTTTGTAACCATGTGGCATAACGTACCCAATTTTTAAGTTTTAAATAGGTGGCAACCATGTAAACTCCCCTCTCAAGTCCTCTCTCGAAGAACAAAAATCACGTTCTATGTATGGCTCAGATTCATGAACAATGTCAAGAGAAGGTGAGAGAAAAGTTCTGCGGAAGATCTATGGTCCTTCCCGTGATGCCAACGGCGAATATCGAAGGAGATTAAGCGATGAGCTGTGCGAGCTTTACGCAGATAGTCCAGCGAATTAAAGCCCAAAGGCTCCGCTGGCTGGGTCATTTCATGCGAATGGATATAGAAGCCCAGCCCAGAAGGTTTTCCTATCGTCAGGCGAATTCGGCAGCAGAGGATGGGGGAGGCCTCGACTGAGATGGAAAAAAACAGGTGAAGGATGACTTGAACTCCCTTGGGTTTTCCAATTGACGTCAGTTATCGCTAAAACGGAATGACTGGCGTGCCAAAATCGCTTAGGCGGTTAAGCGCAAATAAATGATGATGATGATAATGCCGAAAATACCTTTTTTGTTACGCATTTAGGCATATTTTGTTCAATATTAAAAAAAGTGAGATAAGTGGCTACTCTATAAACCGACCTAAGTGGCAACACCCATGTAGATAATCTTGGCATGAAGAATCCTAACTACATATGTATATATGCCAAATTTTATGTAAATCGCAAAGTTGTTCCCAAGATTGTGTTCGATATACGAAGAAATAAAAATAAAATTCAGTAAGGTGGCAACCCTAAGCGGCTCAAAAAGTAGAGATACACTCACAATATTTGTATATACATAAAAATTTTACCCACATAACCTATTCAAATTTAAGGAATTAGCCACAAAAATATTAAGGCAAAAAGTTCTCGCTTTGGTGCGAATATTTTTCTGGAAAATTAAAATGAAATTGCTTGTTGAAAGAGCAGAGCAAAACATTTGCTAATTGAAAATATAAATCATATACATCTGTTGGAATGGTGTGGATTGGTTAGTGGCATTTGGTGGCTCCCCCTTCCCCTAAACATCTCGCTGATAACAAACTGACAAAAAACTTTTAAAAATTTTAGAGATAAAAATACACTAAAAATATCCAAAAAAAAAAATTGTTTATTTCGAGGCGGTTAATGGAAAATTTAATATTATGTTTTCCCATATCTTGATAAGTGAGTTTTGGTACTTGATACAATTTTTATCTGAGTAATAATATATTTTGGAAAATGACTCATTAATGCTCTTCTTTCTTCTGTTTGTGATAAAAAAAAAAAAAACAATTAACAAAAGACCTACAAACAGATCACTGACTCATACTACTCACGTGATTGCCGCTTAATAAACAAGATCACCTTATTTCGTATGCAAGCGCGGCAATGCACCCACACAAACACACACACACATTTTCATAATTGATAATTAATTAACTACGTAATTGATTAATTAAATGTATGTACACTAATTTGCGGCTGAAAATATTAAACTAAATTAATTTATAAAAAAAAAGTAAAGTTTCAAAGTAAAAGCACAACCGAATTCAGCAAAATGAATATGTCTTTTCTTGTTTTTCACTGCACTTTTTGCAACTATTTAGCATGTTTCCCTCGTCTCGTTGTAGGGTTCCGGCATGCCACAGCCATATCCACAATCCAATTCGCCATACAACAACAATCATAACAATCATCCCAATTATGGTGGAATAGCTGGTGTGCCCTTTGGCGCTGGTTGGGTAGCACCAACACAACATAACACCAACTCGTCACCACAACATATGCCACCAACACCACATCAGCAGCAACAACCAAATTTACAATATCAACCCTTACCCACACCCACTTATCAGGCACCTTATCCGCCACAACCAACTAGCAATGTGCCACACCATCATCAGGTTCCCTATCCGTCCATGACTCATCCAACTCACAATAATGCACCTTATCCTGGTTCATCATATCCCCATAATCCTCAACATTCACAAGCTCCATATCCATCGGCGGCCTATCCTCAACAGCACACGGCACATTACTCACATCCGGCAACGCATCCTTCGTATGCGCCTACACATGGATATACACCAGTACCGACATCGGTCGGCTATGAATCACCAGCTGGTAATATGGCGCACTGTTTTCAAGAGTTAGCCAATCGTCATGGTAGTGTACTGCACCATCATCAACCGTTTGCCGGAAGAGGAGAGGTTTGTTTTGCTCAAGTTTTTCAAGTGAATTAGGTGACCTTTGTTTGTACTGATTTCATATGTATAGTGCTTGAAATGTTTTAGTAATAATTTAGATTATATATTTTAGAATATTGAATGGTTTGCTATGCGATTATATTCATGTATGTGTGCATTAGTGTCATATATATTCCATTTGCTTGATCCTTTTCCATAGAAATTTTCGTCTAAAAGCCTTCGCATCGTTGGCTAGCTCTCTGAGGGAGTTTGGCTTTTCTGTGAAACTTAGATTGTAGCACATAACCTATATAAAAAATTTCATAAAAATTTGTCAAAGAGGTTTCGAGATAGTAGTTGATAATCCAAAAAAATTTAATAGGATTAAGTGGTAACCCTATCTAATTTTTTTTTTTCAAATACGATGTGAAATAATAGTTTTTAGTTCCCATATTACCTGGCATATCTCACAACATTTGTTGAATATTATACATCAAGGTGGCAACCCTGTAAAAACTTATTAGTGGCAACACCTAGATAGAAGAGCTTGAAATGTGTCATGTTACCTACATATATTCAAGAGTTCATGCAAATGATGCCAGCTGTTTTCAGGATAGTAGCAAAAATGCGGGAAAAAGTTGAGTGGGAGTAGGTGGCAACCCTATGTGGTAACTTCAATACGAACTAAAATACCTTTCGTTTCATATCCTTATTAGTTTTTAAGCCTTACAAATAGGTGGCACCCCTGTGAACCGCTACAAGTAGCAGCAGCCAAGTAGAAAATTAAGCTCACGGCACATATCCCAAATTTCATCCAAATCGGTCAATGGGCTCTCGAGGTAATGGTCGAAAGAATAAATAAAATGTAGTTAGGGGGCAATCCTGCCTGACAAATATATTTAAAATAGAGGGGGGGGAGGGAGGAGGGGATATCTTCAAAGAAATTCTGAGATAAGGCGTTTTTAAAAAATATTTTGAAATAGGGTGATCTTCCACTCAGCTGTCGTAGAGAGGAGTCTTATAGAAACCTAGCAGTTCACCCATCCAGAGAACCCCGAGATCCCATAAGAGGAGGCGTCAGCAAGAGCAGGCATTCGCTGACAACCCTCGAACTTACAGTGGATGACGTCTAGGCTTTAATTGCTGCTCAACCGTCGGAGTAGATATCAAATTCTCACACAATTGACGCGCTGCTTTCTATGGATTCTTAATACCAGGGGCCTCCTCGTGTAAGACGCTGCCTCATTTATAGTTAGCCGAAAACTTAGTATTAAAAAAATGTGGCACACTGTTCTTGTACAGTTTGGTCTCACCACGTTAGCTTGGCAACCTCTTGCCCAAAAGTAGATAATCCTGACCATGTAGTAGATCATCTTGACGGTCCCATCGCAGCAATAAGCTTTATCTTGTGCTGGGCAAAATCTTCTACATATAAGGAGTCTTGAGTTCCGCCGAACCTCTGAAAGATTAATGGAAAGTCGCAGGAGCTAGAAGAAGATAAAACATGCAAAAATTTGAAGAAATTGAAAAAGCAATGTGACATTTACCTTCAAGAGGAGTGACCATTTCTTGCTGGTTGAAAATTATCCAATTAAAAAATTCAGCTGATTTTGACACATCTTTGCTGATTTTGACACATATTTGCTGCCTGTCGTCTGTCAAGGAAACCAATCAGTTGACACTCAAGCATGCCACATTCTGCAAAGATTAATACTAAGTCGCGGGAACTAGAAGAAGATAAAATATGCAAAAATTTGAAGAAATTGAAAAAGCAATGTGATTTCTTGCTGGTTGAAAATTATCCAATTGAAAAAATCAGCTGATTTTGACACATCTTTGAGGTTTTTGTCAGTCAGTTGACACTAAAGCATGCCACATTCTGCAAATTTATCGTTTGAGTAAATAATTGCAGTCATTGAGAGAGAAAAGTTAAAAATTCTTGGAAATCTGATTGTTGGATAATTTGTACTAGATTTTTTCATGAACCTAATAAATACAACCCTGGATATATGTAGTTTTTTCGCCGTGTAGTTCTGTATGCTCTATGAATTTAGCTAACGATTTGAGTATAAAATTTCTTTGACGTATCATGAAAATTTGCTGCCTGTCATCTAGTTGAACTAAGCCCACATTTCGTATGAATGCAATTACTATTAGCATTTCGTTGATAATTACTTCTACAAACTTTAATTGGCTAGTGCTAAATAAAAATTTATTTGCTTTGTACAGTATTTACTTTTTATTGGAAAAAATTTTTTTAACTAAATCTTATCATTAATTTCAGGGCACACCAACTGTTTTGCCAGCACAAAATTTCGATCCAGTGAAAGATGCGCATGACTTGCGCAAAGCAATGAAAGGTTTTGGTACCGATGAGGATGCTTTAATCAACATAATTTGTCGTCGTTCAAATGAGCAACGTCAGGTAATTTGAGATAACCAAATTTTTAGATATTAACTCTAACTCCAAAAAGTCTACTAAAGATGCCATTACTTGGTAAAATTTTGGAATTTTCTGCAAAAATGCTGGCAACACTAAAAAATTATGGTGCCGTTATGGTTTAAGACTTTGCTAATGTAACGGTAAAGCTTGCTAATGTAACCAAGCTTGTTTAGGCGGTGAACTTAGCTAAATTGTTCTTCAATAACACTGCTGTTGATAACATAAGAAACGCAATATTGAACTCTGGGTATTTTTTTGTAATTTCCAGGAAATTCAACGTCAATATAAAACACATTTCGGCAAAGATCTTATCGAAGATATCAAATCGGAGACAAGTGGAAATTTTGAAAAATTGCTGGTTGGTCTCCTGCGTCCAATCGTCGACTTCTACTGTGCTGAAATGAGTGATGCTATGGGTGGCATTGGCACAGATGAAGATGTGCTTATTGAAATCTTATGCACGCTATCGAATGTGGAAATACATACAATCAAAAATCAGTACTTGCGCTGTGAGTTGAAAAATTAATCAAAATATTTTGCAAACATAAAAAAAAGTTGAAATTTTTATAAAAAAAAAAAAATTTAATTATTTCCAGTGTACGGCGCTCATTTGGAATCCGAACTTAAATCGGAAACTTCTGGCAACTTTAAACGTCTTTTGGTTTCGCTCTGCGCCGCAAATCGTGATGAGAGCGGTCAAGTTGATATAGTCGCTGCTCAAGCTGATGCACGTGAGCTTCTCAAAGCTGGTGAATTGCGTGTGGGCACCGATGAGAGCATGTTCAATATGATATTGTGCCAACGTAACTATCAACAGTTGAGAATGGTGAGATAATTTTTTTTCCTTTTTTTTTTTGAGGTTATGATGACACTAGCAAATGAAAAGCAGATAATATTTTTTCATATAACCTTAAAGTATTTATTCTAAATATTTTTTTTACTAACTCAATTTTATCTATTTCATAGATATTCCAAGAATATGAAAAAATGACTGGTCACACATTAGAGAAAGCCATACGCAAAGAGTTCTCAGGTGACATCATGGAAGGATTGTGTGCTATTTATAAATGTGTCACCGCTAAGACGGAATATTTCGCGTCACGTCTGCACAAGAGTATGGCCGGAATTGGTACGAATGACAAACAATTGATACGCGTCATTATTACGCGTTCTGAGGTGAGTGAGAGTGAAATAGAGATGGCAGTTGATGCGTGCGATTACAAGACGAGTACGATTTCAGTAATAGTAATTAAAAAAATTTCAGTAAAAGGTAGACAAATCGTTTTTTCAATCCTATCGTTCTCGTTCTTAAAAAAGGAAATTTATTAAATACTTGATAAAAAGGGGTAACAATATTTTATGAGTAAAAGTGGGCAAAGAATTTTTTCATTTGAAATTGTAGAAATATCGTATTTTTCATTAAACAAGCTTAATAAAAATGGGTAAACAAATTTCAGTTCAAAATATAGAAATATCATATTTTTGATAAAAAGAAAAATTCAGTAAAACGTAGAAGGAACCCTTCTCCAATAAAACAGAGAAATATCGTATTTTTCATTAAGAAAAAAATTTCAGGAGAAGGTAGAAAATTAGGTCAATTAAAAAAGAGAAATATCGTAATTTTCATACAAAATGTTTACTAAAATGGAATACAAAAACATTAGTAAAAGGTAGAAAAAATCGCTTTTAAAAGAAAGAAATGTCGTATTTTTCATAAAAAGAAAATTTCAGTTAAGTGTAGAAAGATCACTTATTTCAATTAAAGGGAGAAATATCGTATTTTTTTTTCAGTTCATTTCAGTAAAAAGTAGTGAGATCCATTTTTTTTATTTAAAGGAACTAATATCGTGTATTTCATAGGAAGAAAATTCCAGGGGAGAAATATCGTAATTTTTAAAAAAAGACAATTAAAATATATCTTATTTTTGATAAAAAGAAAATTTCAGTAAAAGGCAGAAAGAGCCCTTTTCAATTAAAAGAGAAAAATATTGTCTTTTTCATAAAACGAAAGTTTCAGTAAAAGCTAGAAAGATCCATTTTTTTTTTTTCAATTAATAGGGAGACATATCGTATTTTTCATTAAAAGAAAGATTTCAGTAAAAGGAAGGAGAAATTTTCGTGAGAGATGGAAAGGTCCATTTTTTTCAGTTAATAGGAAGAAAAGTCGTATTTTTATAAAAATTAAATTTCAGTTAAATTTAGAAAGATAAATATCGTATTTTTATAAAAATAAAATTTCAATTAAAAGGAAGTAATATCGTATTTTTTCATAAAAATAAGAAGGTAAAATAAAATAAAATTTCAATAAAAGGGAGAAATATCGTCCCTATATATATAAATATGTATATAAAATGGGTTAAAAAAAGTTATGATAAAAAATAATTAAGAATAAGGGGGATAGAAAAATTTCAGTAAAAGGTAGACAAATACCTTTTTTAATTAACGGGCGGAATTTCTTTGCTAAAAAGGAAAATTCATAAAATTGTTGATAAAAAAGGAGCAAAGAAAGTTCTTTAAAAGGTACTAAAATCTTTTTTTCAAAAAAGGGAGAATTCAATTAAATGAGTTCAAGGAAAAGGTAGAAAAATACCTTTTTTTTAAAAGGGTAAAATATCGTCCCTGAAAAGGGAAATATATAAAATGGGTTAAAAAGTGTTTATTAAAAGGGAGAAAAATAGAATTTTTCATGAAAGTAAAAACGAGATTCATAAAAAAGGGTACTAAACATTTCAGTAAAAAGTAGACAAATCATTTTTTTTTTGTTTGCAACTCCAAGGACTATACATAAAGTAATCGTTATCGTCGTTGAAATCTATGTACGTTTAGGGCCACTTGCATAAAAGCCGATAACGCCTAATCGGTGATTAACTTGACAGCTAACCATACAAAATACGTCAATTAAACTCCGATTAGTCGTTATCGGCATTTATGCCAGCGGCCCTTACTCCTATCCCCAAATTAATCATTTCATTAAATTATATTTGCAGATCGATTTAGCTGATATTAAAGCACAATTTGAGCGAATCTACGGCAAGAGTCTGAAAAGCTGGATCAAGGTAAGCTTAATTTGTGTCACTCTAAGATTATTATAATTCTTACTTACTCAACTTCTCTTTACAGGGCGACACATCGGGTCACTACAAGCACGCTTTATACGCACTCGTTGGTGAACAGCGTTCTTCCTAAAATGCCAAATTAGCGCTTAATTCATAAAAACAACAAACATATATACAACTATTACATATACACACATTATTATGTAGTACAAAATTTCTAAGAGAATACTATTTTTTAATGATTTTTTATATGTATGTAATTCTGAATGTTGCAAAAACAAAAAATAAGTTGTAAACAATTGACAAAGCGTTTAAAAGAAAACGTTGAAACTATAAACCTACAGCTACATACATACATAGGTCCTAGGCCAGTTAAATATTCATTACAAATCCTATTTTTATCATCATACACAGCATTGCTGTAGCGTTAGCAGAACTTATACCCATTTGACGAAAAAGGAAATATTTTTTATAAATACACGGTTAAAAATTTGAGCCTAAATTTTAAATTTTTTTGGACTACACTTATGACGAAACCAAATTTGTTTTCAAATTTAAATTAGACCAGTTTTCAGGAAAATTGATTATATAAAACCGGTTTCAAAATGTTTTAACAATTTTTTAAAGAAAAAAATAATATTTTGTCCGTTGGCTGGCACTCGAACCAAGACTCCCCGCATCATGCCCGTCTGCTCTACCACTGAGCTACATCGCACGCGTACTTATCGTGGGCAAAGTTCTATCTTGAATAAGCTTTCAAATATAAATGAACACAAAACAAAAATTGTAAACAGAAAATGTTTTAATTTTAAACCGAAAAGTTTTAATTTAAAACTGAAAAGTCTTAATTTTCAAACCAAAAAGTTTTAATTTTAAACCGAAAAGTTTTAACAATGGCATGATTCGAACGAAAGCGCTCAGGAGTCATAGCCAACTGCTCTACCGCACATAATGTTGTTGTGGGAAAAACTCAGTGACTTTCAAACAAACCAAAAAAACTGCTTTTTCAAAAAAAAAAGTTTAAAAAATCGCTTAAACTTTAGACGGGTTTAAAATTTAGGCTCATTTTTTTAACCTTGTTCAAAAATATACTTCAATGTTACAAGTAGTAGATGTAGTGAAAATTCACTTATGAATGTTATGTTTCATAAAATTTTCTCTGCAGTATCTCAAATATATTATAAAATGTTATTAGCTGTTCTATATCCATTTGATGTATCTTAAAGCTACTATTGACAAGACCAATATGCATTTATTTGTTGAAAATTTTATATGTAGCTAATTCTACTATATGTATTAAAAAAAAAAAATATGTTCACAAAAATTTATTACTGTACGAATTTCGAATGACACAATCTGCCTTATGTATTGAATTAATTCAAATTCAAAAAATACATACACACATTCATATTATAAATATACAAATTTTGATGTTTAAAATAAATACATACCATAAAAATAAAAAAATAAATATTATTTCTTATGATTTAAACAAGAGAACGTAAGCCCTATAAGTGCGGGGGTTTCCAAGTAAAATTGTCCGATTTGAGTGAATTTGGGTAGACAGTTTCCTTCTAACAATCTTCTGTCCACAAAAAACAACTGTTACATTTTTTTAATTAATCAAATTTTATTTTTGTCTAATCATTTTTACTTATAAAACTTAACGACTGTACTAGTCTTCAACTAAATTTCCTAAATAAAGGAAAAATGCACACATATAGCCATCTCACTTCAGCACACGCACCTCTACATATAAACAATCATTACGCAAATAATTACGACTCATTATGACTTTGTGTGGTATATGAAAATACTGATTATTTTGTATCAATTCATCACTTTTCTTGCGCACCGCAATTGTCTTGATAAAATCTTGCGCCTCGCTGCTGGCGTATTGATCACGTATGATAATATCGGCTTGCAAACGACACGGCCAAGATAGCAGCGCATCATATTCGCCAGCGATGACATTAAGGCAGGCAATCAAATTGCGTCCCTTCCAAGTGCCCTTACCATTAGGGTGAATGTCGAGCTGGAAGGATATGAGGAATTATTAATGATTTGAATAAAATAAATTAAATGAAAAAAAAATAAATAAAATAAAAATAAATTAAAATGAAAAAAAAAAAAAAAATGTATTAAAAAAAAAATAAGGTTAAATGCAATAAAATAAGATAAATAAGAAATGTGTTCAATTGTAAAAATTGGTACACAAAAAACTAAATAAAATCAAATAAAATAAAAAAAAAAAAAAATAAATAGTAGTAAAATAAAATAAAGTAAATCATCTCTACATATAAAATAAAATAAAATAAAATAAAATAAAATAAAATAAAATAAATAAAATAAAATAAAATAAAATAAAATAAAATAAAATAAAATAAAATAAAATAAAATAAAATAAAATAAAATAAAATAAAATAAAATAAAATAAAATAAAATAAAATAAAATAAAATAAAATAAAATAAAATAAAATAAAATAAAATAAAATAAAATAAAAATAAAATAAAATAAAATAAAATAAAATAAAATAAAATAAAATAAAATAAAATAAAATAAAATAAAATAAAATAAAATAAAATAAAATAAAATAAAATAAAATAAATTAAAATAAAATAAAATAAAATAAAATAAAATAAAATAAAATAAAATAAAATAAAATAAAATAAAATAAAATAAAATAAAATAAAATAAAATAAATAAAATAAAATAAAATAAAATAAAATAAAATAAAATAAAATAAAATAAAATAAAATAAAATAAAATAAAATAAAATAAAATAAAATAAAATAAAATAAAATAAAATAAAATAAAATAAAATAAAATAAAATAAAATAAAATAAAATAAAATAAAATAAAATAAAATAAAATAAAATAAAATAAAATACAATAAAATAAAATAAAATAAAATAAAATAAAATAAAATAAAATAAAATAAAATAAAATAAAATAAAATAAAATAAAATAAAATAAAATAAAATGAAATAAAGTAAGATAAAAAAAAAATAAATAAAATAAAATAAAATAAAATAAAATGAAATGAATTGATATGAAATGAAATGAAATAAAATAAAATAAAATGAAATGAATTGATATGAAATGAAATGAAATAAAAAATAATAAAATGAAATAAAATAAAACAAAATAAAATAAAATAAAATAAAAACAAAATAGCTTACCCGCAGCGCATATCCATATGGCTTATTCGAAAACATGGCGCTATGCAAAATGGTCTCATAATGTTTCGCCTCTTCAAGTTTTTTCGAATAGTCTTTGATACGCCAAACTAAGTGACCTGTGCGTGAGAGAGAGAAAGTGACATTAAAATTATGTAGTTGAGAAAATAATTTTCTCACGCTATTACCTCTCGTATTCTGTAGGCTTCCGAGCCTTTGCTGTGTAGTCAAATGATTTTCCAAATCTGCCAGCACCTGCATGGTATGATGCAGCTTTGTATCGATTTGACTCACAATGACCTCCAATTTTTCACAACGTTCTTCGGTTTCACAAACAATATTTTTCATGCTCTTCACCTCGAGATGCATATTTGCTTGTTTCGCACTCAAATCGTTATTCGTGACAAATTTTGTTTTCAAATCCCCATCGATGGCGGTGAGAAATTCTTCGATTTCAATAAATTTGTCACTAAAAGGATAGTGTAAAATTAAGATGGTTATATTTTTGGTTTACAGAAACTACCCACAGATTTTTCTTCTCATTTTCCACAACCACCTCCTCCAGTTTCATGGTGTTATCGTTCAAATGATTGACATGATCGATCACCTCCAGGGATAGCTGTTTAATATTCGTCTCCAACGCATTTATTTCGTTTTGTATATCGGCTTTGGTTTTCTAAAATTTGACAAACTAAAATACAATCCAAAATATTCCAACTCTACCCACCTTTATCATTTCATAGTTGGCCACATTATCCTTGTATGCCTCACTCACTTCGTACTGCCTTTGTACAATCTCCTCACTTAGCAGTGATTTCAGGTTATTCACATTCTCATCGGCATCTTGCTTCCAATCTTCCAGTACTTGATTGTATTTGCGTAGATTTCCTACATCTGTGATCAAATGCAAACGTTGGCCAATCTCTTCGTTGAGCACCGATCGTAAAGCGCTCAAATCTTTTTCCATTTGTGTCACGCGATTCTCCATGAATTGATCGAGTCTTTCGAGACTGTTCGAATGTGATTGCTGTCCTTTGCTGCGTGGACACTCTTTCAAATGTGTGCGCATGCGTATGCGTGGCATAAATGCATTGCAACCGTTCGGACATTGTTCGAGTACCTGACCGCAATGAATGAGATGCTCCTGGAAGTGAAAAGAGGGAAGCAATGAAAAATGACGGTATGAATCAAATTTGGCCAAAAGAACGTATTTTTCATTCATAGCCTTTCTAATTTGGTGTTGCCACTTCGGGTGGTTTACAGGGTTGCCATCTATCTAATTTTTTTTTTAAATATGAAGTAAGATAAGTCAATATGGGTATTTTTGGCAGAGTTGCCACCTAACCCCATCTTGTGTATTTCTTCGTATATCGATCAAAATCTCAGGAACGTGTAAAGAAATTTGTATAAAATTTGGCCAAGAAAAAAAGCTTCATTCGGGTGTTGCCACTTCCGGCTGTATACGGGGTTGCCACCTATCTCAATTTTTTAAATATGGAGCAAAATTTGTATGTCGTTATGGGTATAAAATGAAAATTATAGATATTTGCAAGCAGAGTTGCCACCTAACGCCATCCTTCGTATAGCGACAATAACTAGGAAACAGCTAAAGCGATTTGGATCGAATTTGGCATTTAAATACATAGTATGCTTCATTCTAAGACTTTATACTTGAGTGTTGCCACCTCAGACGATTTACAGGGTTGCCACAAATTTTAATAATGAGCAAGATATGCCAATATGGGTATCAAACGAATGGTATTTTCGGCCGTATGCCAACGAAGATATTTTCAGGCAGAGTTGCCACCTAACCCCATTTTATGTATCCCTTGATCAATACCTCAGGAATGGCTGAACCAATTTGGATCAAATTTAGCACATAAATAGTATGTTTTATTCTAAAACTTTTTACTTTGGTGCTGCCACTTCGGGCGGTAACAGGGTTGCCATCTGTTTTTTTTATTATATTGAGCAAGATATGGTGATTTGTGTATCAAATAAAAGGTATTTTTGGCGGTATATTTTCAGACAGGGTTGCCACCTAGGGTAGCCACCTATATTAACTTTACTAACTAAATTTACTACTATAAATCTTCTCGAAAGTGTATTGCGCCTCAATATAATTTTTTTTATTATAGTGTCGGGAGCGTATAATTTTTTTCTACGATAATATATTTCATCTAAGTAGCGAAAAGTATTTAAGTCGCATTCCATGCTAATCTGGTTAATTGCTAGTTTTATTATGGCAAAATTGCTTATCTGTAAATGTTATCAAAAACTGTGGTATGCAGTTGTCTGACGTCTATCAAAATGTACATTAGTGTCTGTGTAGCATCTTTATTCTCTACCAAAACAAATGCGATAAATTACACTGTACAACAAAATTGAAGTTTTTGAAAATCTCAACGGGTTTATCGAAGGTTTCTTAAGCTTTTGAGTGTGCTAAATGCGAGTCTGAAGTCAGATTTTTCGGGTCACCCTAGGCTTTCTCTCCGAAGGGTGGTTCTTAAAGATATCTATAGTTGTAAAAAAAAAAATTTATAATTTAACAATTTTTTTTGGGTTAAGAAACCATAATTTAATTTTTACATAGTGCCGAAAATTGGGGTACTATAAGTTATTAAGAAAAAAATTTAAAAAAATTTTAAAAAACTAACTAAAAAAATTTGTTTACTACTACCGAAATTTGAACACTCTCTGTACCCCGTTTCTGTAAAAAATCGACAAAATTCTCTCTCTCTTTTTAATGTCGTCACACTCGACTCGATTGAAAATTGAAAAAAAAAAAAAAATTGTCATTACCTCAAAACCAAGGCGAATTCATACAGGTGGGTTCGAGCGAATTGAGATCTACGTACACGCACACACTCCTTGTAACTGAAAATGTTAGACAAAGCAACAACATAAGCAATTTGACAGCTAGGATTAGATTTTCCAGGAAGAAGAAGAAACCATATGGTGGGAGGATGCCACCTATAATGAATTCGCCTTGCTCAAAAGCAAGTGAGAAAAATAATCGACAGAATAAAATGTTATTAGAGATACAAAAATAATTAGTGTGACGTCAATATGACGTCAAATCGACTATTTCAGCCAAGACGATCGATCGAATTGAGTTACAGAAACGTAGTACTGGACTACTCTAAAAAACCGATGAAAACCCCTCTGGGATTTTTTGGCTGTTGTACAGTGTTATTATACAGTGTTATTTTAGGTATATATATTTTTTTTTACAATATAAAGAGGAAAGTAGAGCCTTTCCTCACGCCGATGGTAATCTAATTAGCCGATTTGCGAAAGTAGTTTTCTCTAATAGCGGAATATCGTCGTCTCGTTATCCTTTTTTCATTTGATTCTGAAAAAAGGGTATTACTTTTTCGGCCACTCTAATACTTCTATTTATTTTAATTTTTTTATCACATGTTTGAACTATGTTATGCTGAATTATCTTTATCACATTATAAATTTTTTAAATTTATGTTGAGGCTCTTTTAGTTATTACGTACTGTTATGCTGGTAAGACCTTGGCCTAGAATATTAAAATTGCAGAACACAACTATTGCTGGAAAGGCCCTACTTTTATGTACAACTTTTATTGACAGCGCTCTTTCTCAACCCTGCTGAATAGATGGTCATGTATAAACCGAATGAAGATTGATTAGTCATTAAATTTTGTTTATTTAATTTTCTTTAATTACTAATGATAAGAGTGTGCATATATACCAGTATTACCACTCTCTGCGGAATAGAATAATATTGAAAGGTAGCCATGGTGAAAACAAAATCAAAAATTAGTGTTGTGACTGTGGGCAAAAGTAGGCATCGAAATGCCAGCGGATAATTTGACATATGTAATTCGATTAATCGATAGAAAATGAACATCACTAAGCAAAATTGTCCACTTTTTTATCCTCTTTTCTGGTGACTGCGACCCAATAATTTCCCAAGATTGTATCCACTCCTGGTTAGCGGGGCAGAGTACTATTGAAAAATTGAGCTCAAATAAAGCACATAAACATTTTCCCAAACATTTCTTTAGGAAGAAAGTGTTCCTTATATCAACGGGTGAGTGGAAGGTCACCCTCTTTTAAAATATTTTTCAAGAATGCCCTTTTTCAGTACCTTTTTCAATAACGGTCATTTCAAAATTTGGTTAAAGATCCGCTCTCTGAACTTTTTGGATTTAAATTATAAAATAGAACATTGTTGAAAAATATTCTGAGAAAGGATGTTCTTCAACCAAATTCTGAAATAAGGCCTTATTGAAACAATTTTTGGAAAAACGTTGTTTAAACATATTTTGAAATAGGGTGACCACTCAGGAGTTGATATGATTTATCAAAGCTTATAAAATTTAACAATTTTGAGAGTAGTCTTCGATAACAGTTTCCTAAGCTGAAACAACTAATGGAGTCTAAGATCGAAGGGCCGTTGGACAAAAAAGCTATATTTCCGGGACTACCTGTTGGAACCATTGTGGGATAATTGTAAAATTTTCGGGGCTATTTCAGAACTCCTTCCGAATATTTTTGAGATTGATTTAGGGACTATGTAGGCCTCATTTCAAAACATTTCAATATTAAATTAGGAATCTTTTCGAAACCATTTCAGGAATGTTTTCTGGACTTTTCCACGATCATTTCAGAAATACAGTATTATATATGACCCAAAAAATTGTCGAAAAGATAATAAAGTACTACGGAAATGGTCAAGAAGTGATCTCGAAACGATCTCACAAAAGTCCCTTCATA
>CAXKVI010000005.1:101095475-101107975 GCA_964058755.1 Campiglossa producta
TAAAAATATCCAACAAGATTTTGTGGGCTAATAATATATAATTCAACAAGCCTGCCGCTGCATATAATATCTAAATCAACAAGCTTGTATCGTGTAAGGGGTTGAGAGGTCAGTGTGTCAGAGTCAAAGTCATCGTCACGAACATTTATAAGTTTTACGAATTTCCGCTACGCCACATTACACTTTGCTTTCATTTATGCTGTTGTTGCGCCTAAGCTTATGCTAAGTTTTGGCTAAATTTGATTGCCTTGCTTTGTGCTTGTGTGTGTGTTGGCCGTATATGCATAATTTATACTTAAACGCAAGCATCACATTGTTACGTTTATATGTAAGAATGTGAGAGAATATTTAAAGGTGCTTTAGAAATGTACAAGTTTTATGTTTTCATTTTTGCGAGTGTTGTGAAAGGATTTAATTTTGAATTTTGTGCGTTGATATGGAAATCGTTATATAATAAATAATACAATTCAAAGCACATGCGATTGAGTTTTTTATAAAAAGAAGTGAAGTACACATATGCGTATTAGACTGGGTCAATTGCAAAAAAAAAAAATACTGTACCGACAATTTTATTTTTAGCGGTCTATCATTGCTAGATTATATTTAGGAGCACTAGTTTTAATTTCGATTCAAAACTTCGAACCAACGATGTAAAACATAAAGCTGGACACAACTTGAAAAGTAATTGAAAATATAAGCGAGCAAAAATTATGATTCATAAATGCTACCTTTGCTACTTTGGACAAACAAAAAATTTGTGTGCTACAGCGTGATACACCTTTTAACTATTACACAATTAATGTCTGAAGTATCTGCTATCGATTCCAGACAAAAATGTTTGCCCATATTTGCCCTCCCGCCCATGATTTAATGACGAAAAACCACTTCAAATTTTCATAAAAAGTCACATGACGTATACGTAACATTTTTTTGTTAAAGAATGTGTAGAAATAGGGAAACAAATAATTGTCACTGCAGTATTACCTATTGGAAAGGTTTTAGAGGAAGCTGAGAAGCAACCAACCTTGGCCAGAAAGTAACCAGTATATCAAATTTCATGCTACTATCTCAATTTTTACTTAAATTATATTAATTTATATGATTTTCGAAATTTTCGATATCGAAAAAGGGGGCGTGGTTATCATCTGATTTCGCCCATTTCTCTAGCAACTTACTTTGGCCAGAGAGTAACCTGTATAAAATATTTCATGCAAATATCTCAATTTTTACTCAAGTTATGTGATTTTCGAAACTTTCGATATTGAAAAACGGGGGCGTGGTTACCTTTCGATTTCGCCCCTTTCTAATAGTAACCTACCTTGGCCAGAAAGTAATCTGTATGAAATAACTCATGCAAATATCTCAATTTTTACTTAAGTTATATCAATTTATTTGATTTTCGAAATTTTCGATATCGAAAAAGGGGACGTGGTTATCATACGATTTCGACCATTTTCTGTAGCAACGTACTTTTGCCAGAAAGTAACCTGTATAAAATATTTCATGCAAATACCTCAATTTTTACTCAAGTTATGTGATTTTCGAAATTTTCGATATCGAAAAACGGGGGCGTGGTTATCATCCGATTTCGCCCCTTTTTAATAGTAACCTACCTTGGCCAGAAAGTAATCTGTATACCAAATTTCATGCAATTATCTCAATGTTTACTCAATTTATTACAATTTATGTGATTTTCGAAATTTTCGATATCGAAAAAGGGGACGTGGTTATTCGTGGATTTCGACCATTTTACTCTAGTTACCGTATACACGGACAGACAGACGAACATGCCTTAATGAACTCCTCTTTTCAACCTAAGAACTTTCATATATTGAACTCTATATCTATCTCGCTTATTTTATGTCGTTACGTAGTACCGTTATGTGGACAAAATTATAATATCCTTGTACTAGTACTAGTACGCTGGGTATAATTAACATGTAGATTAGTGAACTATATAATACACAGATAAAATATTACTAAAATTAGTAAATAAATAGTTTTCGTGTGTGGTTTAAACAAATAATTGATATTGTTTGTCAGTTGCTTTACTATATAAAATAAACACCAAATTAAAGCAATACAACAAATGCGCCGATATGCATCAGTATAAAAAATAAATCATTTAATTGGCGTATTAAAAATGAATATATCGAGCAACAGTTTTGAGGTGAGTACCACTAGAGACCTTGAATAAAGTTAATAGCTGAATATAACACAGTGCCACACTAGTCCAAAACTGTTTAAAACTCCAAAAACTTATTTTTTTTAAGAAGTCACAAAAATTCTATGCTTCGAATTTTGGTGTTTCCGAAAACAGTGACAGGTTCGTGGTTTAAAGTTTGTAATGTGTAAATTTTAGATTTTTTAGCTCAACAGTTTCTCGTATGTAGTGCAATTCACTACTGAACATACACCTTTGCCTTACCACTTTTACATATGTATGTATATTCACGTAGCTGTTTGATCACATTTAGCTCCTATATAACCGGAAGCGCTTCAAACTTAATTTTAATATTCATATTCATTATGATACGGGGCGTTATTGTTACCATTCAGTTTAATTAATTTCACTTTTGATTAGTTATATGTGTGTTCAACAAAGTGCAATCAATTTTAAAATTCAAAATGAGTTTGTGGGAATGGCAGCCACAAACTTTATGATTCCAAAGTGATAGTAATTATGAGCCGTATGCCTTACGGTAGCAAATACATATTAACACACAACTTTAACGGTGCTAGCAATACTCAATCCACATATTGATGTCACTTTGTCGACTGCATAGGAGCGCTAACACATAATGACAGATTCGATTAAATGAAACAGATGACTGTCGCGTATTTTTCTGACAGCTAACAGGGATGGTTTAATGGTGTTTTAAAAGAATAAAAAAAAGAAATAAAGTAAAAGAAAATAAGAATAAAATAAAATAAGATAAAATAAAATAAAATAAAATAAAATAAAATAAAATAAAATAAAATAAAATAAAATAAAATAAAATAAAATAAAATAAAATAAAATAAAATAAAATAAAATAAAATAAAATAAAATAAAATAAAATAAAATAAAATAAAATAAAATAAAATAAAATAAAATAAAATAAAATAAAATAAAATAAAATAAAATAAAATAAAATAAAATAAAATAAAATAAAATAAAATAAAATAAAATAAAATAAAATAAAATAAAATAAAATAAAATAAAATAAAATAAAATAAAATAAAATAAAATAAAATAAAATAAAATAAAATAAAATAAAATAAAATAAAATAAAATAAAATAAAATAAAATAAAATAAAATAAAATAAAATAAAATAAAATAAAATAAAATAAAATAAAATAAAACAAAATAAAATAAAATAAAATAAAATAAAATAAGATAAAATAAAATGAAATAAAAAAAATAAAATAAAATAAAAAAAATAAAATAAAAAAGTAAAACAAAATAAAATAAAAAAATAAAATAAACTGAAATAAAAAAAATAAAATAAAATAAAATAAAATAAAATAAAATAAAATAAAATAAAACAAAAAAAAATAAAATAAAAAAAATAAAAAAATAAATAAAATAATATAATATAAAATAAAATAAAATAAAATAAAATAAAATAAAATAAAATAAAATAAAATAATATAAAATAAAATAAAATAAAATAAAATAAAATAAAATAAAATAAAATAAAATAAAAGAAAACAAAATAAAATAAAATAAAATAAAATAAAATAAAATGAAATAAAATAAAATAAAATAAAATAAAATAAAATAAAAAAATAAAATAAAATAAAATAAAATAAAATAAAAATAAAATAAAATAAAATAAAATGAAATAAAATAAAAATAAAATTAAAATTAAAATAAAATAAAAATAAAATTAAAAATAAAATAAAAATAAAATAAAAATAAAAATAAAAATAAAAATAAAATAAAAATAAAATAAAATAAAAATAAAAATAAAATAAGATAAAACAAAAATTAAATTAAAATAAAATAAAAATAAAAATAAAAATAAAATTAAAATAAAATAAAAAAATAAAATAAATATCAAATAAAAATAAAATAAGATGAAATAAAATAAAACCAAAATAAAATAAAACAAATATAGAACAAAATAGAAATTAAATAAACTGAAATAAAATGAAATGAAATAAATAGAGTGAAATAATATATTTAGCTTATATCGGAAGAGCGTAGAAAAAATGCATCAATGCCATATTCCTAAATGTCCTAGTAGAGCGCTTCGTTTCAGAATTTTCTGCTCATTTCTTTACAACTCCAAATGTTTGCTGGGAACAAGAGTAGGTACAACTTTTTTTTAACAAAAAGTAATATTTCTTTTGTTCTACATCACTCATTGCCATCAAACATAATTAATGCAAAATTCACTTAAATTATTCAAAGGCAAATAAAGTGCAACGAAATCAAATGAAATTTGCATTTTACTTACAATACAAAGCTTGTTGCGCGCTCAATTTCATTTATTCGCTGTATCTTTCATGCTTCATTAAATGTTAATGTTCATTTCAATTCAATTCTACTCAATGCAATGCAATTCGATATTCAAGGGAGCACTCATACGCCCTGTAGTGCTGGGCATATCAATTTGTATTTCAGTGTTTGTGTGGGTTGTGTCGGCTATGTCCGGTTGCCTGAAATAGCAAAATTTATTGCTTTCTTTGCACTCCAATGTGCTCATCAATTTTGTTTCCTGATTATGCATTCTTGAATTTGTTGTTTTTGTCAGTTGGTATTTCCCAGCCATTTCGCAGACACTCCTGCCCGAAGGCGACTGTGTACTAAAGGACCTATTAGCTGGTCATTTGGTTTAGTCATTTCATGTTTTACAAATATACATCCACAAAAAGAACAGAAGAGCTGAAATAATAAAACTACGACAAAAAAAGAAAGTGGAAAAGTGAAAAAGTGAAGTTGTCAAATTGAGAATATTTTTTTTTAGAAATCCCCCTTGGCTGCTGACTTGCGACCAAGGCAAATTCAACAAGGTAGAATTGACAACTGAAACATTTTGTTTTTGTAGGAGTTTTTCCATCAAAAAATGTAAACAAGCGTATTAACGCTTTGCCACCCAAGCACAGTTTTTATGTCCCATACAATTGTTTTACTGAAAAATTAGATAGCATTTGCTCAGGCCAAATAATTATCAATATTGCGAAATATGCTAACCCAAACAGTAACAGAATAATTTTGGCCACTTTGGAATCTACCTCTTTTCGGACCTTTGCGTTATAAAAATGTCGAGTATTGAATATTTGTCGATTTCCGCCGATGGCACCACAAGAAGTTTGTCGCCAGAGTATCGCAGATTAGAGTTTTTTTTATACTGAAGTCAAAACCAGGGTACCGTCTTATCAAGGAAAATATGTATGTGTCCGCGAAATGAAGTAATCAAATTACACAAAAAAAATTTTCGGTTTCGAGAAATTAATCGTCTTCACTGTTGCTGTTGTAAGAGGGACGTCACAGAGCTGTAAGCTATTGAGTCTATGCTCTCTAAGCTGCCGAACCACATTGTTTCATCAACCCCGTGACCGTGGTCGAAATGGATTTTAGTCGCCCCTTGCGACAGACATTCCATTCCATTCTAAACCCCTAACCCGCAGGGGTTATGAATCGATTTTAATCGCCTACATTTGCGTTTTCGGTATAAGATCCCGTTGAAAAAAAATTAGACCATCCATCTTAGCTAAAATGTTCTAGAGTCTAGCTAATCTGAACTCTAAACTCTACTTAAACGTGCAAGGAACTGAGGCAAGGGGTATTGTATTTATATGAAACAATTTGCTATTTCTTCACACTATTGAAAAAATTTAAAAATCTTAAGCAGAACGGGTTAATATTTTTTTTCATTTGACGGGAAAACTCCTACAGAAAAGAGAGAACTGTCAAGTTCACTATTACTTTGTTTAATATACTTTGCTTGCGACTACCAACCGCCAACTGAGTCTCAACAGTGAAAAATATGCTGCATTGCTCTTCCTTTGTCATTCTCGTGTGTGTTTGTGCGTGTATGCCTGTGTTTGGGTGTGGGAATGGTTAAAACGAATGGGCCTCGAGTGAGTTGTAGAGTCGCCCATTTATTCGCTCTCGTCTGCTTTGACTACTTAGAAAAATATTTTGTGTTCACCCAAAGGGTTTGGCAGGCGCGGCAAAAGCGTCCACCCTACAGCCTTTGCCGCCCCTTTCTAACATTTCGTATGCAATTTTTTTGTTGTAACTGTTTATTCTGTTTTTTCAATTAATTGTTCGCAAAATTGTATTCTCTAATGCTATGCCTGAGGTGGCTTTTTCAAAAAGATGTTCTCAAATAGCTTATGGCTTCTGAAGTGTCCTTGACACAATGCTTAATTGAAATAGCTTAATTTATGGTTTAACAATTTTCTAGTTTGTGTTTACATGATTTATTTGTCTGCTACGCTATGGCGGTTAGTAAATAGCTTGTCTGTTAGAAGTTTAAAGTTTGTGATGGAAAAAGGTGCCAAAACAAGAGTTTTTATCTTTTTTCTGTATGTTTGCGTGTTTGTTTTTACTGAAACACTCAAAAAGTGTACATACACTATCGCTCATATTATTTTAACATGCAGCTCATGTTGAATAACTTCACTTCGTGTTAAATTAACATGACTTCCTGTTAAATTAACATATAGCTCATGTTGAAAAACTTGACTTGTTAAATTAAATTGACTATCTGTCAAATTAACATGACTTCCTTTAAAATTTATACGCATTTCTTTGAAAACATCATGTCTTACTGTTAAAACAACCCTATCTGTCTAATGCAAATTTAACAGGATCTTTCTTGTTAAATTTTTTATTTAAATTAATACATTTTTCTTTTTTTATACTTTCTATTTGTTTTGATTTTTTATTTTATTTTATTTTATTTTATTTTATTTTATTTTATTTTATTTTATTTTATTTTATTTTATTTTATTTTATTTTATTTTATTTTATTTTATTTTATTTTATTTTATTTTATTTTATTTTATTTTATTTTATTTTATTTTATTTTATTTTATTTTATTTTATTTTATTTTATTTTATTTTATTAATACATTTTTCTTTTTTTATTCTTTCTATTTGTTTTGATATTTATTTTATTTTATTTTATTTTATTTTATTTTATTTTATTTTATTTTATTTTATTTTTTTTTATTTTATTTTTTTTTATTTTATTTTATTTTATTTTATTTTATTTTATTTTATTTTATTTTATTTTATTTTATTTTATTTTATTTTATTTTATTTTATTTTATTTTATTTTATTTTATTTTATTTTATTTTATTTTATTTTATTTTATTTTATTTTATTTTATTTTATTTTATTTTATTTTATTTTATTTTATTTTATTTTATTCTATTTTAATTTATTTTATTTTATTTTATTTTATTTTATTTTATTTTATTTTATTTTATTTTATTTTATTTTATTTTATTTTATTTTATTTTATTTTATTTTATTTTATTTTATTTTATTTTATTTTATTTTATTTTATTTTATTTTATTTTATTTTATTTTATTTTATTTTATTTTATTTTATTTTATTTTATTTTATTTTATTTTATTTTATTTTATTTTATTTTATTTTATTTTATTTTATTTTATTTTATTTTATTTTATTTTATTTTATTTTATTTTATTTTATTTTATTTTATTTTATTTTATTTTATTTTATTTTATTTTATTTTATTTTATTTTATTTTATTTTATTTTATTTTATTTTATTTTATTTTATTTTATTTTATTTTATTTTATTTTATTTTATTTTATTTTATTTTATTTTATTTTATTTATATATTTTATTTTATCTTTTTCATTCCATTTTTTTAAGAGATTAACAGCCATTCAAAAGATGAAAAAAACATTCTCCTTAATGACGTTCCGCTGGGGTCAGTTGACAGATGTCGCATGTGTACAAAATTCCATGTCAATAAAAGTATGTAGGTATGTCGTTTACTAATAACTGTATTTATTTTAAACTGTAAAGGTGCAACAAATATATGCTGCTATGAAAGTCAAACTACGAGAACTAAATTGTAAATGATTTATCAATATACCCAGTTGCCCGAAACCATGTATCTTTAGTACTATATCGCAGCGTAAAAGCTTCTACTGGTCCGCAACTGGATATGAAATTTTAGATTTCCCCGAGCTTGGACTACCTTACTTGTTTTACATTGAAAACATATTAACTTGGAAACGTACAACACATGTATTCACATACCCACATCAAACACTGCATCCATTTCATTCATTCCACATCATTTGAATTTCTTAAAATACCATCAAATATTGATGTGGGTGCCCGTGTTTATTTTTTAACAGCTTACTGACATTCGTAAAATAAAAACATAAAACTTGTGTGTTTTATTGAACGTTTATTTTTAAACATCTGTGGTTGTGGTGTTGAATAACTTTTTTGTGATACACCGAGAAAAATGTTGACAGGGCTTTAATTGTTATGATTACGGAAAAAACTATAATTTATTATTATGCTATGGAGTCTGTAGAATTTCTAGATGCTCTCAGAGTAATATTCTAAGAATTTTCACTTCATTTTTTTTTAACTTTTTTGGAAATTTTTTAGCGTGTAAAAATATGCACATTTTTTTCTTCTTAAGAAAATACACAAACTTTGAATTTAGTGACTGTTTTTTGTTTATTTAATAGATATGCAGACACTGCATTTGTCTTTAAATTTCAAGAAATTTGGGGTTTTCTAATATAACAATGGATGTTGATGATATATCCAGAAAATAAAAAGTTGAAAAAAAGTGTTTGCGTTTGATATCTTAAATTTGTTATTTAGTTATTAGCTATACAAGCCCCAGTGGCCCAATGGATAAGGCACCGGCCTCCTAAGCCGGGGATTGTGGGTTCGAGTCCCATCTGGGGTAAAGTTGTGATATATTTTAGGATTTTTTTATGTATTCGGGGGATATGTATGTACATATATATGAGATACATATGTATTTCTGAAAACCCATTTGTATACTCGTACATATACTCGTATACATAAGTAGTATTGTATCACGCTTCGCTAACCGCTGTACCTCTTTGTACTCTCAAAGGAATTCATTTAAGCAAATTCTAATTCAGCTTTGTGGTAGAATTGCAAACACAATGGTATTTGCTGTTTTATTGATATGTTAGGTATACTAAGCATATGTTAGGTATACTAAGCTTTAGCAGTACAATCACAGCCAGCACGATGAAAACACATTAGTGGGGGACGTATACGCAGGTTTGAAAAAATATTTAAATTCATTTAATTTAATCTATTTATTAATACTAGAGTTTGCCCAGTGGTTGAAATTCAACCTCAAAACCTTATTTTATTTTCCTTTCTTTTCAATATTTTTTATATTTTTCGTTTCTATACATTCCTATTCTTTTTGCCTTTTCCTCCCTTTTTACACCATTCAGTAATATAGTTTCAATGTTGATAATTATTTCTTCTACTTAGGTCGTCTTCATACGTATTTATTTCCTTTCCTTTCCTTTGCTTTCATTTGCTTTTATTTCCTTTCCTCTCCTTTCATCTCATTTTATTTCCCTTTTCTTTCCTTTCCTTTTCTCTACTTTCATTTCATTTTATTTCCTCTCTTTCTTTATTTCTTTTCTATTCTTTTCTTTTCTTCTCTTTTCTTTTCTTATCTTTTCTTTTCTTTTCTTTTCTCTTCTTTTCTTTTCTTTTCTTTTCTTTTCTTTTCTTTTCTTTTCTTTTCTTTTCTTTTCTTTTCTTTTCTTTTCTTTTCTTTTCTTTTCTTTTCTTTTCTTTTCTTTTCTTTTCTTTTCTTTTCTTTTCTTTTCTTTTCTTTTCTTTTCGTTTCTTTTCTTTTCTTTTCCTTTCTTTTCCTTTCTTTTATTTTCTTACCTGACCTTTCTTTTCTTTTCCATTACATTACTTTTTCTTTTTATTTTCTTTGTCTTTCCTTTCCTTTGCTTTAGTTTCGTTTCGTTTCCCTTAGTTTCCTTTTATTTTGATTAATTTTCTTTTAATTTAATTTTTTTTTTTTTTCTTACCTTTATTTTCTTTCACTTCTTTTTCCCTTACCTTTCCTTTCCTTACCTTTCCGTTTCCTTACTTACTTTCTTTTCCTTTTCGTAACTCCTTTAGTTTTCTTTCTTTTCCATTCATTTCCTTTACTTATTTTTCCCCTCTTTTTATTTTCATTTATTTTCCATACCTTCCTCCTCTCTACCTTTACTTTCCTTTCTTTTTCTTTTATTCCCTTTCTTTGTCTTTCTCTATTTGCTTCTCTTTTCCACTACTTTACTTACATTACATTTCCTTTCTTTCCCTACCTTTTTTCTTTTCCATTCCTTTCCTTTCCCTACCTTTACTTGCCTTTGATTTTTCTCTCATATTTTCCGTTCCTTACCTTTATTTTTCTTTTATCCATTCCCTTCCTTTCCCATTCTTCCTTTATTTTATACTTTTATTTATTTCATTTTGTTTTATTTTTATTTATTTTATATTATTTCCTTTCCTTTAATTTCCAACACATTTTTTTTTTTACTTTCAATCACTTTTCTTTTTCTTATTTTACTTTTTTTTTTAATTTTATCAATTTTCCATTTTATTTTATTTCACTAAGTGTAGCCACGAAGGGCTTGTGCTTTTTTTTTTCAAAACATCATGTCTGAGCAAGCATTTGCTTCTCTGAATACCCACGCATAGATTTTGTTTTTGTAAACACTGTTTGTACCTACGCTCAATAAAGTTGATGGGCTGGCTCCTGTTTATTATTGCTGCCAACAAAACAACTCACACTCAGACTCTCCCCAACTGCAATGAATGCAAGCACAGCAATCCAAGTGTACCTACATACACACATAACAGCGGCTCTATAAAGTGAATGCGTGTTTAGCACTTGTAGTGGTGTGACTTTCAAATCATATTACAATTAATTTTTTTAATTTTTGGTTTGTTGTCGCACATCCTGCTCGGCGAGACCTATCGATACATATCAAATTTTATATACCTTAGAATTGGTGTTATTGCAAAAAAGGGAGAAAACTTTTGAACATTGCGCATTTATATATAGATTTTTTTTCATCACCTTTACTAAATAATTTTTTTTTATTTTTTTTATTATATTTTATTTTTATTCTTATCATTTTTTTAATTTATCTTTTTTTTTTGTTTTTTTTTTTTCTTTTTTTTTCCTTTATTTTGCTAAAACTTCGTCAGTGTAACTTGTTAGATATTCCCGAACTAGAAACTGTTATATCGGCTTATCACCAAAACTTACAACTTTTGACCATTTAGCATCAAAGTGCTTAAGGCTGCTACATAAAAAAAAAAAAAAATTTCCTAACATCTGTTATTTAAAATATGTGAATCTGAAAACCGGCATGAATGTATAAATGTAAATCCTAAAAGGTTAGTTTTTGTTATTTTTACAGGCGCACGCAAAACGCATGTTAGCCTTGGCTGAAAGTTACAAAAATGTTTTTCATATGTTCACATGTGTATGCGCACACCTGCTATCCACACACGTGCATATGTACATACCTTGCATAAATATGAGTTGAAATAACTTTGAAATGAAATTGCTACGCTTACACCAATGAAATTCACATTCGTGTGCATTCCGCATGGGCTCACATTTCATATTTCTGTTACAAGTTGGCTTTCCCATTGGTATTTTATGCGGTTTTCGTCATTGAATGTGTTTTATAATTAATTGCGACTGTTTAAGGTTTTAAATTGAAAATATTATAAATGAGTTCTTTTTTTCGTTGAATACATTACATTAAATGAAAAGTAATTAATTAAAATGAATGTCAAAATTTAATATTTTCATACATTATCCTCTTTTGTTTAGAGTTGGCAAAAGCTTAACGTTTCACTCTGTATTAATTACAGAGCAGAATTTGTGTTGGTTTTGTGTTGTTTCGAAAAATTGTTCATCATACGCAGTGTAGTACATGTTTTTTTCATTTCATGTGAAAGTTTGTTGTATGGTCATTTCGACGTGCCATACGAAAACTAACACTAAAATTTTGTGTCTGACGAAAAGTAACACTTTCATGTTTTCTCTGAAGAAAATGTACTAGCCAGAATTTAAAAAGTGTTAGTTTTCGTAAGAAATTTGAAAAGTGTTACTTTTCGTATGGCACGTCGATTTGATTTACACAGTAGAAAAATTCATGGACTATTTGACCGATCGAATAATTTATTACTTAAATTATTTTTATTTGTTATTAAAAAACAAACTGAGCAACAACTCACAAACAATAGTAGCTACCGTGATTGCAGTTTCGTTCATGCTAAGGAACTAGACGTACGGCTTTTCATTTTATTTCATTTTCCTTTATTTCATTTAATTTAACCTAATTTAATTTAATTTTATTTTATTTTATTTTTTTTATTTTAATTTATTTTACTTTATTTTATTTTATTTTATTTTATTTTATTTTATTTTATTTTATTTTATTTTATTTTATTTTATTTTATTTTATTTTATTTTATT
>CAXKVI010000005.1:101110475-101115475 GCA_964058755.1 Campiglossa producta
GACTAGAAAAATCGACCCGTGTAAATCTGCCTTTACTTTCCTTCCCTGTCGCATGCTGAACTCGATCCCGGGAGTATAATCTTAATTCTTAATAAATTACTTCTTTCTGCTAATTTTTTTACCGGCGCCAGTTGACGGCCTAGCAAGTCAAGCCATGATTTTGTGCTTCACTTTGTAAATTATTTAGCCTCTTGCGGGGTTCTTCTGCTATTCCGGGCGGTAATGACTGTGGCAATTTCGTCTGCGTATCTGACAAATTTTATCGCAGCTGATGTTCCATAGGATGTCATTGGAATCTTGGATAGCCAAAAATCGCCTAGGCGGTTAAAGGTTATTTCCAGTAGGTAAGTAATGTTCCATATGTCCAAAACCTTGTACATAAGTCTTTGGTCTTCAAATAGCTTCTGATTACTCGCTGTAACTAACATGGAATTTGAAATCGTTGACGCAACTCAGTCAGCATGCCTACTCATAAGTATCGGGAAGGGTACCGGTGTTGGACACGTGCTCTGCACATATGTAAATACAGCGAATCACGCCCCCTTTTCGGGATCGGACCAAAGTCAATTTTCAGTTTTTTAGCAATTATTTTTCATTGAAACAAAAAACTTGAAAAGCGCGTTCGGGTCATCGATACGGAGGTTCAAACGCGTCTTTCCAGCCCTTTCCCAACATTTTTGTACGGGTTATAGTGGTTGGTGCTAAATAAAACAAATACCCAGCCACGCTCAGAAACCGTCTTCCTCTTGACGTTCGGAAGATATACCCACACTTAAGGATCACTCTAATTCAGATGTGATTTGTGATTCAATCAATAAGTCGTTAATTGGATCTTTTGGTGATAGAGAGGAAATTGCTCCGTTTTAAGGTACTAACCCGACTGCCATACGAAAAAATTGAGTCCTAGACCTGGAAACTCTTAGGTAAGAGTGTTGGTTTCCTAAAGTCTGACCATAGAACGAAAAAAATGAGTTCCAGACCTGGAAACTCTAAGATAAGAGTTTTAGCTTTCCAAAAGTCTGATGATATAACTTAAGGGTCTTGAGCCAGGCAAATTGGTCGCGTCACAACTAGAGGCCGTTAATAAAACGGAGGAAATCCAGGGCTCGGCAGAATTGGAAGTGAGGGCGTATGAGTGAGGGTTATGGCACCAATCAAATTAAGTTACCTCTTTTTGCTCAATCGCTCAATAGCTCACGAGCAAATATCGAAGCAACAGCGTATGTTGTCGAGTCTTTGCTTGCAAGTGTATGAGTGAGCATAACCAGAGCCATCCATTGATTGGTCAGTGCGATCGTTGCGCTCTCACAAGCGCAGCAACAATTTCATTGTTCGAGAGGCCAAGCAAAGAGCGTAATAATCCGTGTGAATTTAGTTCTCAGATTTTCGAACAATCAGTCCACCTAGGCCTGGGGCCTTATCATGTAATTCGATTCTATAGCAAATTCTATTCGAAAGCTGTCAAATCACATAAATTATTTTTCAAAAGCGAAACTAATTTCTTTCGGATCGAGTTATATGATAAGGCACATGATAAAGTAATCCAAACCGCGTTAAAGGCAAAAACTCGAGCTCCAAAAGCCTTTAATCAAAATGCATGTATAAGCTTAGCCTTTTCCATCAACCTTAAGGATAACAAAAAAATCAAAATTGATTTAAAAAAAAATTGTATCTGTCATTTCTTTCTTAAGTTATAAAAAAAAATTTTTGTGAAAAATTGGAAAAAAACTTTTAAAAATCCGATGAAAAATATTATTATGGTCTTAAGCTCAGTGCCTGTCTGCAAATTCTTATCCGCAAATCAATATAAATGAAAAGTTATTATTTTTTTACGCACTTTCCTTTTGCACATTTTTATTTAGAAAAAAATAAAGAGATTACACATACAAATTTAATGGACGGACATTACTTATGAAACTCCACACATTACATACAAAATTACGTTTCAACATCGTCTCTTCTTGCGGAACGATCGACAAATAGCACTCCTCTTTTTGCGCTTGCTCTTTGACATTTTACAGGCCTGTCAAAAAAAAAAATTTTTTTTTAAATTTCAAAAATTCCTAAAAAACTTCAAAAAAAAAAAATTTCGAGAAATTTTCAACTCACCTGTCTCATGTAACGTCGTTTGCATTCGGGCGACAACGAACACCATCTTCGCGCACCCTTTCTGACCGTCTCCTGTGGCGAAAGACCACAGTGTTTACGCTTGAAGGCACGCAAAAAGTTCAAATACGCATTTGCCGTCACTGGTCCAGATTTCATGCAACGCTTACGTTTACGGCTGCAGCCACCACGACGTCTGCGTGGTCTACGTTTACGGCAGCCACGACGCTTTGGACGACGCTTCTTGCGACAACCCGAACGTCGTCTACGCTTCTTCGGCCGGCAGCCACGGCGCTTCCTACGTTTCGGACGGCATGAACGACGTCTACGCTTTGGTCGACAGCCACGACGCTTCTTCTTCTTCTTGCGGCAGCCGCCTTTGCGTCCCTGTGTGGAAGACAATTTTTATTAATTTATGTGAAAAACATATTTTTGGATACACAAACTTCATTTAATCATGGTCAAGCCCAATTTATCTTACTCACCATTGCACGATATTTAGCTTTCTGTTTACACGATAGACGGTTCCATTGTCTTGCACCTTGGCGCACTGTTTCGACGGCCGTCATGCCGCAACATTTTTTTCGAAATTCGCGTAGAAAATTTAGGTAACCATTGCTGGTGATAGGTCCAGGTCGCATACAACGACTCATGCCTTGCAAAAAATTTAAAAATAGATTTAATCCAGATAAATTACTAAAAAATTTTGTAGCTTAAAAATCGAAATTTCTTTTTTACAAAAAAACTGTTTCACGAATGACTTGAAATTTTCAGTTGTCGAGTATTTCAAAGGCTGCGCAGATCACTTTGAACATTTTGGACGTTATGGTAGTAAATGCAAAGTCTATTTTGTACTTTGTGAAATTACAAAGAGTGGTGGTTGGTGTCTTGAACCCTTCGACGCTTCAGATCTTTCCTTAATTTAATTTAATACATAACACTCAGTTTAAAATGGCCTTAGAAAAGTAATATTTTTCTTGGGTCCAAGTATTTTATCCTAAATTGATATCTTTCCATCCACTTAAACCATCCCTCCACATCACATCAATCTTCGCCGAGAGACTAGAAAACATAAATCACAACACTCCCATTAAAGCCTTGCAAAATCACACAATAATTGAAACAAAACAAATCATTTTATTATTTAAAACATCCTTCAACAATGGCGCGTAGTAAGGACCATAAATGTTTATTGTTGTTTTAGTACGAATGTAGAAATTTATTGTAGTTCTTATCCCCAGAGGATGCAACTACTCTATGAAATTCCCCAAAAGACACCCCTGACTACGAATAGGGACGAGGATACCTCCAAGTAATTGTATATTCAAAGGAACGAATGTATGTATGTGAAGTGAATGTTCATTTACATGTACATTAGGGTGCTTAGTTTTACCCCTTTATAAAAAATAAAATAAAAAAAAAAATAAAAAAAAATAAAATAAAATAAAATAAAATAAAATAAAATAAAATAAAATAAAATAAAATAAAATAAAATAAAATAAAATAAAATAAAATAAAATAAAATAAAATAAAATAAAATAAAATAAAATAAAATAAAATAAAATAAAATAAAATAAAATAAAATAAAATAAAATAAAATAAAATAAAATAAAATAAAATAAAATAAAATAAAATAAAATAAAATAAAATAAAATAAAATAAAATAAAATAAAATAAAATAAAATAAAATAAAATAAAATAAAATAAAATAAAATAAAATAAAATAAAATAAAATAAAATAAAATAAAATAAAATAAAATAAAATAAAATAAAATAAAATAAAATAAAATAAAATAAAATAAAATAAAATAAAATAAAATAAAATAAAATAAAATAAAATAAAATAAAATAAAATAAAATAAAATAAAATAAAATAAAATAAAATAAAATAAAATAAAATAAAATAAAATAAAATAAAATAAAATAAAATAAAATAAAATAAAATAAAATAAAATAAAATAAAATAAAATAAAATAAAATAAAATAAAATAAAATAAAATAAAATAAAATAAAATAAAATAAAATAAAATAAAATAAAATAAAATAAAATAAAATAAAATAAAATAAAATAAAATAAAATAAAATAAAATAAAATAAAATAAAATAAAATAAAATAAAATAAAATAAAATAAAATAAAATAAAATAAAATAAAATAAAATAAAATAAAATAAAATAAAATAAAATAAAATAAAATAAAATAAAATAAAATAAAATAAAATAAAATAAAATAAAATAAAATAAAATAAAATAAAACAAAATAAAATAAAATAAAATAAAATAAAATAAAATAAATTAAAATAAAATAAAATAAAATAAAATAAAATAAAATAAAATAAAATAAAATAAAATAAAATAAAATAAAATAAAATAAAATAAAATAAAATAAAATAAAATAAAATAAAATAAAATAAAATAAAATAAAATAAAATAAAATAAAATAAAATAAAATAAAATAAAATAAAATAAAATAAAATAAAATAAAATAAAATAAAATAAAATAAAATAAAATAAAATAAAATAAAATAAAATAAAATAAAATAAAACAAAATAAAATAAAATAAAATAAAATAAAATAAAATAAAATAAAATAAAATAAAATAAAATAAAATAAAATAAAATAAAATAAAATAAAATAAAATAAAATAAAATAAAATAAAATAAAATAAAATAAAATAAAATAAAATAAAATAAAATAAAATAAAATAAAATAAAATAAAATAAAATAAAATAAAATAAAATAAAATAAAATAAAATAAAATAAAATAAAATAAAATAAAATAAAATAAAATAAAATAAAATAAAATAAAATAAAATAAAATAAAATAAAATAAAATAAAATAAAATAAAATAAAATAAAATAAAATAAATTAAAATAAAATAAAATAAATTAAAA
>CAXKVI010000005.1:101120475-101145439 GCA_964058755.1 Campiglossa producta
TGGTATGGTAATGGTATGGTAATGGTATGGTAATGGTATGGTAATGGTATGGTAATGGTATGGTAATGGTATGGTAATGGTATGGTAATGGTATGGTAATGGTATGGTAATGGTATGGTAATGGTATGGTAATGGTATGGTAATGGTATGGTAATGGTATGGTAATGGTATGGTAATGGTATGGTAATGGTTTGGTAATGGTATGGTAATGTGTTTAATATTAGTCGTAAAGCTCTGAGTTAGAAGGTTTCCCGATCAAGACCGAAATGCGACTGAGACTAAAAAATAGTGAAATATGACTTTGCCTACTTTGCTGTTTCCAATAGGGGTCACTTATGACGTTGACGGTTTTTGATATGAAAAAGCTAAAAATTTTCTCGCCAAACCGTTTTGTTTCATTTTTATTATTATTACTACCACGCAAATCGAAACAAAATATTTACTTCCCCAAAAGAGAAAAGGCAAAAGATCGCTTCTTTGTTTTGTCAGTATGGTATTAAGTTATTTCAACAACAAACAATATAAATTTGAAACAGAAAAGCTTAACATTTTGCAAAATCTGCGACAAAGCTTACGAAGATTTGTTTCCTCAGAAGCCATTGAAAAACATTGACCATGAAAACAAAAACATACAGCAAATGATTAAACCAGCCATTACGTAGCTCCCATCGGTTTACTGTCCTTTATGGTTATTCTTTTTCATACTCTTTCCTAAACTCCAATTATTTTTGTACGCCTTTGTCATAGTTAAGCCGCTTTCTTGCAACGGACTTGGAATTTGTTAATGGCTTTCAAACTACACATTTGCTTACTTTGGATGTCATGTCATGTAGCGCTATAAAACATACATATTTATGTGGAATACACTGAGAAAAATTATTGTTTGCAGTGTTAGTTTCAATATTTTCGACAAAGGGTGGACCTCAAAAGCCACGCAGCTTAGACCTTTTTGCAGTGAAAAATAAGTTTTCTGGCATTCTCCATCAAATCGTCTAATGGTTGGAGTCGACTACTTGCGATTTGTATGAATTTTGGTGGGGAGCTTTCTGTTATCATAAAATAAAGATATTGGTCAAACCAATGTGGTTTCCAAAGTCGCTGATATTTCAGCCATAGATTTTGCTCAGTGTATAAACATACATACATATGTATGTATGTATGCCAAACTACTCCATGTTTACTCCAACATGGCTTATTTACCGCCATCAGCTCGTCATAAAGACTAAAATGGCAATAGCAAAAAATTATTTTTACATTTTTATTCCCCTTTTTACTTTATTTTTTTTTCACATCGCATCTGTGTGCCACCCTCCATAGCTTACTTCACGCGATTGACATTACAGCTAACAGCTACTGCAACTGTCGGTCGCATGCTGCAAAATGCAAAAACAAAAAAGCCAACTGCCAACTCTAAGCTAACAGCTATTTTATATGTACGAGCGAGTACATATTTTCCGAGAAAAAATAGCGCTTTGGCAATAGTTTCGTGGGAAAATTTCATGTATGCTAAAGGAATATCAGTAGAGCAATCATGCAGTAGCGGAAATATTCACTCGTTGAAAGCGAAAAACGCACAGATATAGATATACTTTGGTTAGTCGTATGACTTACGTTCCATGTCAAATAGTCAAATGGTTTGGAATCGACATTTTTCAATTTCAATTAAAATCAAATAAAACGAAATAAAAAATAATAAAATAAAATAAAATAAAGTAAAATAAAATAAAATAAAATAAAATAAAATAAAATAAAATAAAATAAAATAAATTAAAATAAAATAAAATAAAATAAAATAAAAAAAAATAAAATAAAATAAAATAAAATAAAATAAAATAAATTAAAATAAAATAAAATAAAATAAAATAAAATAAAATAAAATAAAATAAAATAAAATAAAATAAAATAAAATAAAAAAAAATAAAATAAAATAAAATAAAATAAAATAAAATAAAATAAAATAAAATAAAATAAAATAAAATAAAATAAAATAAAATAAAATAAAATAAATTGAAATAAAATAAAATAAAATAAAATAAAATAAAATAAAATAAAATAAAATAAAATAAAATAAAATAAAATAAAATAAAATAAAATAAAATAAAATAAAATAAAATAAAATAAGATAAAAATAAAATAAAATAAGATAAGATAAAAATAAAATAAAATAAAATAAAATAAAATAAAATAAAATAAAATAAAATAAAATAAAATAAAATAAAATAAAATAAAATAAAATAAAATAAAATAAAATAAAATAAAATAAAATAAAATAAAATAAAATAAAATAAAATAAAATAAAATAAAATAAAATAAAATAAAATAAAATAAAATAAAATAAAATAAAATAAAATAAAATAAAATAAAATAAAATAAAATAAAATAAAATAAAATAAAATAAAATAAAATAAAATAAAATAAAATAAAATAAAATAAAATTAAAATAAAATAAAATAAAATAAAATCTGTAATATATAAAAATCTCGTGTCACGGAACCAAAATGTGAATCAGGGGAAAGTGGTTGGGCAATATGGCTACCAAATAAAAGTTGCTGATGAGGGTTTTAACAAGGAGTGGTTCTAAGTACCATGTCCGAACCCGTTTGGCAAATATCGACCAAATTTGGACCAGGTATGACCCTAGAAAGTGTTTGGACAACATTGGTACCAAATGAAAGGTGTTGATGAGGGCTTTAACAGGGTGAGGTTCTTAGTTATATTGACTTAAATTTGGAGCACATGTGAACATGGACGGTATTTCTGCAATATGGGTATCCAAGGAAAGTGGTTGATGAGGGTTTTAACAGGGTGTGATTCTTAGTTCCGTATGCGAAAGCGGTTTCTACATATTGACCGAAATATGGACCAGGTGTGACTCAGAGGATGTTTGTACGATAAGGATATCAAATATAAGGCGTTTGCGGAGCTCTTAACAGGGAAAGTTTCTAAGCCCAATGTACGAACCCGTTCCCCAAATATCGTCAAAATGTGGCCCAAGTGTGGGTCGAGAAAGTGGTTGTACGATGTTGGTATCAAAAGAAAAGTGTTGGTTGCTTAACACGCGTATTAGTTGATATCTTCACTAAACTTAAAAAGAAATTTAAAATTTTGGTCAATCATAGTCATGCTAAACAAACATATTAGCTGATGAGAAAATTAACAGGGACCCCTCATAAAAAAATGAAATTAAACAGGAACCCCTCATGAAAACAAATTAAGTTGGTTGATGGTATGAAGCATTTTTTTAACTTTGGCAGGATCACCCTGTGCCAGCTAGCATAGCACATCTGTGTCACAAACCATTGAACATTTGTGCTAATAAATGACAGAGGGCAAACTCATGTACTGTCACCCACACAACCATAGACACATACCGCTTTATTAAAATGATAAAATGGCATTTTCTTCATTTTAATTTTCAAACAAAATATATTTTATGTTGACTATGATAGACATAGAACGATTTTTATGTTAGAATCATGTTAAAGTAGATTAAACTCTATTCTAATTCGACTATGACTACGGGCCAATATCTTTATGTGGGGTAAAGGTGGGACCAACAATATTGGTATGAAAGTGAACGATCATACTCACAAAAAATATGGGGGCTATGGGGAATAGGCGTGATACCTCGCATATATACTTACATACGTTTTAAGGCTCAATCTCTCTAAACATGTTCATCGCAGCTACCTGGAAATTGGTATGGAGATATACGATATCAATACCACTCTCACAAAAAAAAGGCCGAGTTATGGGAAGAGGAGTCGTGGCACTTTCCATACAAAATTAATTTTTTCGATTAAAAAAAATACGGACGTAATCGGGAATTTCTGAAATGAATTCAAGAAAAATCTATTGTGCAGAACGAAGTCTGCAGGGTCAGCTAGTAAGAAATAAAATTTTGAATTTGAAATATCTTTTATAATAAAAGCAAGCTATCAACCCAAATTCACCGAAATCGTAAGCTGTTGAATTCACGATTTTACATAGAATGCCCCCAATAAAAAAAAAAGATTTAAAAATGTTGATACATACTTCATGAATAATATTTTGCTGCATTCTGTCGCTCCTCACTGCGATGGAGTGAATTTTAAAAATTTGTTTTTCTTTGCAGCACCCACACTCACTCTCTTAGTTGGTGAAGTGTGCCGCTTGATACTGTTGATGCAGCATACTTCAGTTTCCAAGAATTTTTTCACATTTTTAATTCGTGGATTTTTCCCTTATACCTTGGACTAGATTAGGCCCAGCATAAAAAAAAAAACTTCCATGTTTATACAAAAATATTGTGACTTAAGGTTTCGATTTTTTCTTCAGCTTCAAATTACTCGCCTCTCAACCCAAGTTACCAATAAATCCGGGGTACCTTCTCGGATATACTGTAGCTTCTAGCTGGTGACAACTTTTTCTTTCTTTTTCTTCTGATCCGTCTACTCTACATACATTCGAACTCTATCTCCCCATTATTTAGCCTTTACAGATGACACTGGGTTTGCGTTACGTAAATTACAAAAAATTGAATGTAAATATTTGCATTGCAGCTGCTTTCATGAAATGCCTCTAGATTTTTGTGTAAGCGAGCCACAAAGTCATTGCGTATAGTTTTAAATAAAATTCTGCAATTTGTTAGCATTTTGCTCAATTTCGCTTGTTAGAATAAATTGTTTGATGTGCACTAAGATTAAAGTAATAGCTATTATGATGATGGTGCGATTTGTCAATTTATTTTATGAAATCACTTCAATCCGTTGGTTGGTTGTGCAGAAGTGCTTGATGCAATTGGATAGTGATTGAGATTGTGGAATAAGAGAAACTTGCTGAGGAGACAAATTCTAAGAAAATCTTCGTAATTGAACGTTAAATGGATGTATAAACATAACTTTACAAAGTTATTAGGAGCATACTTAGGGCCTCATTATGTATGGCGAACGATAGCTTAGACGAACGATTCGTCTGCTTTAATTTTTAAGCTATTGCATAGATTTTATCGCGACTTTGGCGGTGAGAGTGAAATGAAAAAAATGTTAATGTTAAAAAAGTTCGTAGTAACGGACTTTTTTCAATGTTAAAAGGTTCGGGGTTAGCAACATAACTTGACAAAAATAAATATAAGCGTTGCCTACATTTAGGCGTATGACGTTGTACTAATGTTAGCAACAGGCCGATTACATAAAATTGGATCTATAAGCGTTGCCTACATTTAGGCTACACTACTAACAGTGTGAAGTTGCAGATAAAATTGGAGCTGTATAGGCTATACTGTTAACAGGTTAAGACTGTACTGCTCTAAAGTCATAAATATGCTCATTGAGTTCTCTTAAATATTATAATTGCATAAGTTGATAAAAAGTGATATGCAACAGCTTTACCGCGGCAGTACCCGAGTGCCACACGTCCTTTTTTTATTTCTGTTTTTTGCGTTTTTCACAAAATATATTATTTTTTAATTTAAAAAAAAAATTGTTTTTTAATTTTTTTCTTTTATTGCTTTCTAAAAGTTTTTTTTATTTTTTCCACATTTTTTTCTTAGTTTAATACAAAGTTGATTTTTAATTTTTTTCTCTTATCTTATTTTATAAAATTTTTTTTTTTCTTTGGAAATAATTTTTTTATATTTCTATACTCGTATCTTTTAATTTTTTCGCAAATTTTATTTTTTTTATTTATTTCAAAGTTGGTTTCTTCAATATTTTCCTAAAATGATGTTTTTTCAATACTTTGCAAAGTTTGTTGTATTTTGGATTTTTCTTTGTTTTTTTCAATTTTTGCTACATATATTTTTGTTTAATATTTTCCAAAAAATTTTTTCTTTTAACTTTTTCCTAAGTTCTTTTTCTAAAACTCGTTTTATTGAACATTTTCCCAAAATTTGTTTCTTTTATTTTTTTTTAATTATATCTAAAACTTATTCTTTTTCTTTAATATTTTTTGCTATTACCTTTTCCAATTTTTTCAAAATAGTTTTTTTTAATCTTTTTGGTTTTTTTATTTTCAGAAATTGTTTTTTTAATATTTTTCAAAATATTTCCAATTTTTTTTCCAAGCGTTGTTTTAATTTTTTCAAGCAATTTTTTTAAGCAAATATTAACCAAATATTTTCTTTCCTATTTTTTTCGGAATTTTTTTTTATTTTCTCACAAATTTCTATTAGTTTTTCTTCAAGAAAATAGTCTCAAAATTAATTACGAACTTAAAATTTAAAAATTTTGAAAAATCACAAATTTTCTAAAATGGCAAATTTTAAAATTCTTTCCCAAGGTATTATTTTTAATTGCAGTTTTTTCCCAAATATTGAAACCAATAAACTTTAAAAACAAAAAAATATAATTTTTTTTTCAAAAATGGTTTTTTTTAATATTTTTCAGTTATTTTTTGAAATATACTTCGTTTTTTTGATATATTTTTTTTTTTATTTAATTTTTTCCAAAAATTATGTAATTTTTCTTCTAATACAAAAAAAAATAGTCCAAAAAATAATTACGAACTAAAATTTTGAAAATATTGAACATTTACAAGCGAAGAATTTACAAATTTTTTTCAAGTTATTTTTTTTAATTGCATTCCCTGCTAGACAGTGCTATGACATTCAGTCAGCTTTGTAATATTGCCCTTGAAAACGTGATAGAAAATCGTGAGCTGTTTGCTTCCGAAACATTTAGTCAAAAAACCAAAAAATAACAAAATGTAAAATTTGAATTTGCACAAATTAAAAAAAAAAAGATTTTTTGCAGAATTTTGATTAATTAAAAAGGAAAACGCCCTACCGAAACTTAATGAAAGCGTAAGAAGTGGGTTGCAACTATCTGGTAGCTCAGAGAGCCCGAAAGCGCTCAAATTCTAGGTTTGGAAATAAATTTGGGAATATTTCGATGTTAAAGTGATACGCACTTCTCTAAGTATATCTATATATAAAAATATTTTTTCTTTTTGCAATTTCAGGAGTGTCTCATATAACCCCAGAGCTTAGTTCGGACTCCAATATTATCGATGTCAATCAGGTGAGTACAATGTGATGAATATTGCTTTACCCAAAGAACACTGAACAATGAAAAGAAAATAGTTTAGAGCACTATTTACAGTATTTCCTTACCGTAGCAAAATAGGTAACTAACCCCAACTCAGAAAAGGCCCCTAATCAATTGTGACGTAAACTCGTTTCAAAAGAGCTTTTCATTGCATTCCCTCAGTTGCTGTAAAAAAAATAAAAAAATATATCCCGCTACTGACCAGTCGCCTAAAAATAAATTCAATCAAAATACTTTCAAAACTTTCAGAATTGTATAATAACACGACTGTCGATAGAGATTAAAGGAAAGACTTGACACAACTTGCTGAGAATTTCATTTGCCCAAAGTTATTACTTTGCCAAAAATAGCAACAATTTTGCACTTCCTTTTGGTTTTTGTTGTTTTATAATCCTTCACCCAAATGCGATGTTGTTGTTATTGAATTCTTTTGTACAAGTAAACATTGAAGGACAACATTCATTTCCGGCTTTCATCAAGTATGTTCAATTCCCCATGTCACAAGTTGTTATCTGCAGGTGTTTGCACATAGAAAAATAAAAAAATACAAACAAGTTGAAGTAGAAAGTTAATCTTATAATAAACTAGCTGGTGCCCGCGACTTCGTAAGCGTACAACATTTTTGTGGAAATATTGGTCGAACCTCCGAAATCGGTCGAGCTATGGAAATTTCAAGATATCTCCTAAACCATTTCAGATATTTCAATGAATCGCATCGCATATTATAGCACTCATTGACACCTTTCGTTTGACACCCATATTGTACTAAGAAATTTTTAGGTCACCCCTGGTCCACATATTGAGCGATAACTCCAAAACCCGCTGAGATATCGCAAAAAATAATATCTTAAACTTTAAGTTGAGTATCTAGCAATCCAACGATTCAATTCCATTCAGTACTTTTAGAGTTTTACGACCACAGACATACAGACAGACATGTTCCACATGTTGGGTGATAACTCCAAAACCGGTTGAGATATCGAAAAAAGTAATATCTTAAATTTTAAGTTGAGCGTCGAGCAATCCAACGAAAAATTCATCATTCAATTCCATTCATTACTTTCAGAGTGATACGGCCACAAACATACGGACAGACTGACGGATATGCCAACTATAATATTTTCAAGTATGGTTGCCACCTAGAGTTACCACCTTAGTGCAATATATTTGTATATCCGGTACTATCTCGAGAACCGCTTGGCCGATTGTAAAGAAATTTAGCATAGAGATAGTATTATTGATTCTTAGACTATCGACTTTGGGTTGCCACTTGGAGGGGCTTACAGGGTTGCCACATATCTCAATTTATAATATTGTATATTTTTGGGTCATTTTGGAGTCATTTTGGGATCATTTTTGGGTCATTTTTGGGTTCAACTTTGAATCATTTTGGGAACATTTAATAGTACATTTACACCGCACCAAATTTGGCGAAAAATTACAAACTTGGCGTTTTTTTCACTACAAATCTCATTTTCCAAATTTGGAATTCCATCACATTTGACCTCATTTGCCGAACAATACAATTCACAGTTCCTCCAAATAGCAACCCTGCATGTGTTCTACATTTCGAAGTGCCCAGTGTCGAACTGGCCAATTTGAATTCGCCAAATTTGGTGCGGTGTAAATGTATTATAAGGGTCCGTTTGCGTTCGTTTTGGGATTATTTTAGGATTATTTTGGGATTATTTTAGGGTCACTTTAAGATAATTTAGGTATAATTTTGGGGTCATTTTCGAATCATTTTAAGTACATTTAAGGATCTTTTTGGGTTCAATTTTGGACCATTTCGGAATTCGTTTTGGATCATTTTGGAATCATTTTATGGTCATTTTAGGAAAATTTTGGGAAAATTTTTGGGTAGTTTTGGGTTCTATTTCGGATCATTTTGGGAACATTTAAGGGTCTTTTTAGGGTCGTTTTGGAATCGTTTTAGGATTATTTTAAGGTCATTTTGGGATCCTTTTGGGTAAGTAAAGTTAGCGATAAATTGATAGCACCGGGCAAGCTCGGTCACCCAAGTAGGTACTTTTTAGATTTATATATACAGCAAAGTGATTTCCACACAAAAATTTGTTTGTGTGTAAGAAAGCAACTTTTCTTGATAAGAAATGAAACTTTACCGCTAAGTAGTTTAAACTAAATCCCACGCAAACGATACTCAAATAGCACTAAGGTCAACAAGCATAGATATTACTTTATTGAACTTGCAATATAAGGGCCCACAAACAAAAATCAACTTTGAACTAGAAGTAAATCAATTTTCAAATATCACGTTGAAATAACTTTTTCGCAAATCCTTCAATACATACTTAAATACAGTTTTTGAGTATTTCTGTTTATTTCAGTCATTTATTTGGCCATTGGCAAGGCCGGCCACCGACGAGGAGCCACTCATCGTCGAATTGCGCACACAAACAACAAAAACATTACTACGCACCGGATTAAGTCATGCTTCTGGTGGTTTAATGGGTGGCGGCGGGAGTAGCGGTAGTGGTGGGAGCATGAGCGGGATTATAAGCAGCAGCAGTAAATGTGTTGGTCAATACATCGTTTTAATGCAAGGTAAGATGCCATTTGTGGATGGGTATTTGTAAATATGTACAAAGAAAGTATCAAAAGAGGATTTGAGGAGATTAAATATGTTTGTAGGTTTGTTTGCGTCAACGCTGTTTTTGAAGTTGTGTGCTTAAATGGATTTAGAAGGAATTTTGTTTTTTGTGTTGAGTTTTGTATATTTATAGACTTCGATTCGATTGGGGAATTCTTTGTAGCGTTTGTATTGCGAAAACTTTTTTAAAATTTTCAAGTTTTTTACGTGATGGAGCATTTTGACGGCGGAGGTCTACATTGTTATGAAATCCCACAGGTAACAAATCTTCAGAAATTCATCCATCCTCTCATGCTACTAACACAAATTGTGACAGAGAGACATTAAAGGAGTGGAATATTATTAAATTTTATCAAGTGAGATCTAGATTATTTTAAAGAGATAAAGATGTAAGTCTAAATAAACAAAACTAAAATGCAAACATTGGAATGATTTCAAAACTTTCGCCTACGTTCACGTGTATAAATGTTTCGTACTAACAATGGAAACTTTGTGAAACCAACTAAAATGAAAAAGAACACAATGAGGGGATCGATTCGGAGTCATCCACATTCGAACCATCCATCGGATTGGCCCAGTTCCGCTTCTAGGGCTTCCCTAGTACTGAGGTCATTGGAGTACACCTAGACTGCGACATCTATAAAGCCAAAGTGTATTTTCCCTTTCGTCCCTTTCAGGAGAGGAAGCGACTGCCTATTGAGCATCAGTTTTACCTGACGCGTAACCTAAGTGCTCGACACTTGGCTAAGGACCTAGCAATTACCGGCTGGAAGGTCTGGACTATAAGCTCTGAAAATTTCGAGAACTTTTTCCGGCTCCTCAGGTTTGGATGGAGTCCAAAGCCTGGCCCTTGAACTACCCGGGACTTCATTTTGGCTATCCAATTTCTTTCCAGGACGGGAAGGCACCAGGGAGCTCAGCCAGGACACTGACCGCGTTAGTAGTCATCTCGGACCACACCAGTTTGGTCGAAAGGACCTTTCACTTTTGGGCTTAGCGCCGAAGACACCAAGAGTAATGCTACCTTTAGCCACTCCCCCAAACGTGCGGCCTTGGACCCTAACCTTTTTGGGGTGTGGGTAACCTGTCACAACCTCCATGGATCAGTTGTGTTTCCCGGTCCCCTCTTCACCGGCCAGAGAACTACCGTTGAAGTCTGGAATTAGTCCACTCAAGCCCTGCTTTGAGTTCTGCGATATCCCCAGGCTAGCAGATCTGGCATATATGCCAGGACCTCCTCAAGATCGCCTGTGCTTAGCACGTGTGTCCTATCAGAGGCCTTCGAAAAAGCAGTGGGCATGAAGAAGGGATTCCTCGTGGCGCTGGCCCCATTATCAAGCCGCTTACAAGGTACGTCAGCGCCGGCCGACACAACTTCCTTGGTTGTCCCCCCTCCCTCCTCACTCACTGTTTCCCGGTGATTCCTTACGGTAGACTCAGGCATCTTCTGAAGCTTACCTACAACTCAGCCACAGCGCGACTGGTAGAGGCACTATGCATCACAAGAGGGCCATAAGCAATGGGGCTAGCCCCTGCGACGTCTTTGAAGTGTCGACCTCCTTATATATTTTGTTATTATAATTATTTTTCAACATTTTAGAATCCCACGAGTGGCGGAGCAATACTCAGGGTATGTTCAAGATTACAACTGGGCCCCCAGCCAACCAGGTATGGAAAAAATTGAGGTTCGAAATTTTATATGCATTGGTACCCTCGACATCGGTACATTTTAAATAGCATGTGTGCGAAGATTTATTGTTCTAGAAGCTTATACTAAGTTGGAAAAAAGTCCACCAAGGCTTCGAAAAACTCAAAATTTTATTAAATAAGGGACTGTGCAACAAATCTCTACTTTTGAATTTTTGTAAGGACAACAGGATCCTTTACCAAGGTATTGAAAAAGAACGAATACACGAAAAACGGATATTAGAATTTCAAAAGTAGTTTAGTAGATTGCCTAATAAAATGTTTTCGAACAAAAATAATTGTGTATATCTTGAAATTTTTAATGTTTATAGGTCATGCACCGCGTATGAGTAACATTAAATAATTCAATTAAGAAAAGTTCGAAAAAATGTTATTGATGTTTCGGTTGATATCTCCGAAACGAATCAAGATATGGAAATGACACTATTCAGTCTCTCATGACCACCTTTCATTTGATAAAAATATTATAAAATCAATTTCTCGGATATCTCTGTCTATCTCCTGTGCATCCTTAAATATTTGTATATACATTTTCAGGTCTACCACTTTTTATAACACATCGAGTTTTTGCAAAGTTGAAGGATAATAATTTTAAAGGACATTATTTCCACGTCCTTAAAAAAATTATACCTACCCTATATTCTAATTATTCTATATATTATCCTGCCCATCTGATACTCAAAAAAAAAATACAGACAAAAAATTAAAATACCAACTAATTAGCCCATCTTAATTACCCTGTATTTAGAACAAAATTACTTATCGACCTAGTTCCCAGTGTATCTATGTTTATGTGTAACACCCACTCAAAGCCCTTGATGTGACCCACGTGCTTTTTTAAAGGCTACTAACAGCTTCATCCAAACATACTCACAAATGTACGGACAAGGTCAATGAAAAAATGTTAACACAAAAACAAAATGAAATGGAAGTCCGTGTACGATTGCTGTTGCAACTGAGATTTTTTCGGTTATTTCGGCTGTAAATTGTTTTTGTTGTTGGTGTTGTTGAGCCTGCTTTCTGTGTAAACAAAAATACCTTTGCTTTACTTTGCCAATTAAAGTATGTATTTATTTGCCATATACTTTGTCCTTGCTATATATAGCTTTAGTTACAACAACACGCAATCTTTGTATAACAGTGGTGGGCATATATGTATATTACAAAAAAGGACTGGAATTTTTTTGTATGTCTGTATGAATGTTTGTTCGCGCATCACTCAGAAACGGCTCAAAAGAATTAAATGCAACTTTCAACAATGTTTTTCTGAATCTCCAGCTTAAACTTTAGAATGCATACGATCACACGAAAATATTTTATTTGTAATGTAAACAGTAGGGTGGTTCAGAATCGTTTGGGAAAAACTCCACTTGAATGTACACGGCTAAAAAAATGAACCTAAATTTTAAACCCGTATAAAGTTTAATCAATTTTTCAAACTTTTATGTACAATATTTCAAACCGTCCAAATACCTTTTGGTCTCGATTTAAAATCTAAATGAAAAAGCAGTCTACATTTTTTATTTTTGGTTTGATTGAATGTACTGGAATTTTGCCCACAAAAACTTAATGTGCGTCATAGCTCAGCGTTAGAGTAGTCGGCTATGACTCCTGAGCGTTTTCGTTCGAGTCCTGCCAGCTGCCATATTTTTTTTAGTTTTATTTTATTCTTAAACCCTTTCGGTTTAAAATTAAAACTTTTTGGTTTGAAAATTAAAACTTTTCGGTCTAAAATTTAAACTTTTGGGTTTGAAAATTCAAATTAATTTTTGAAAGCTTATTTAAGATGGAAATTTGCTAACAACATTTATGTGTGCGATGTAGGTTAGTGGTAGAGCAGACGGGCATGATGCGGGGAGTCTTGGTTCGAATTCCCACCAACGGACAAACAATTTATTTTATCTTTAAAATATTTTTAAAACATTTCTTGTTTATAATTGAAACCCGATTCATTTCATTCATAGTTCAAAAAAGTTTAAAATTTAGGTTCAAATTTTTAACCGTGTATAGATTATTGTTTTGCTAGATGTGAAAAATCGTTCGGTTCCTAGGTCACTAAGAAAAACTTTAGGTTTTTGAACCAACCTAGTATACCATGGTGCCAATAAAATGTATATCAAAATATCTGTGGTCATAAGCAATAACAGCCTAAGTCGACTTAAGAAATTAGACCAGTTGAAATTTTTGCTGGTGATTTTGAATAGCAACATCGAGATATTTTTCAAGACTTTCATTGGTCTTTTTTTACTTTCTTTACAAACAATTAAATCCAATACGTTTGCCTTAGTTATAAAACGGTATTTTTCCAAAAATTCGCCAGCAAAAATTTCAACTGGTCTAATTTCTTAAGTCGACTTAGGCTGTTATTGCTTATGACCACAGATATATAGCCACCACTGTGTGTTTTAATTAGTTATATGGGTCAAGAGCAATATGCCACATATGTATATTATACCGGCTATTAAAGTATCATAGAAGGTAAGCCGTAGCTTTGTATCACCAACCCTGTATGTAGCTTTCCGTATATAGACAAGAACTTTTTTCATAAGGACCATTTCATGAACTTCATAAGCATCAATTTAAAAGCGTTGCGGTTAACCATTTTTAATGATGATCATAATAATAATGATGAAGTGTTAAATATTTTGTACTATGCTTCTAACTATTTCGTGGCACAACCGATTCGTTGTAGTGTAAATAATATTTTTTATAAATAAATTATATTTCGCTACACGCAAAGTGAAACTATTCTGCGCGCAATATTTTGATGTTTTAAACTGGACAACTTCACTACTGACTGTAGGTGGCTTACGCGTGAAAAATTTATTAATAATTTATCAAAAGGCTGTGGTTTTGACGTCGAAATATGACTGACTGGCATGGTGGTACTTTATGCTCAAAGCTGCAGTTGGGTTGTTTGTTGAGATTGACTCGGGGATTTTTGGAAAGCCTTGCGGGCGTCTTTGTAGCTTTGGTGGTTAAATTCGTGGGAGGCGATGCAGAAATTTGTTTTAAAGTGGTAATTCAATTTTTTTTTTTTTGGAGAAGAGTGACACTTTTGGTGCAGTGACGGAAGTAGCAAATTGAAGTATAGTAAAGCATATTTTATATAGCCTACTTTTAGGCACTTTCATACTTATCTTAAATATTGGATTTTTATGCAAAATCGAAGCCTAAAAATATGTAATTTTTTAATGCTTGTTTAGTGGCGGTTTTAAACATATACAAAAATTGATCATTACCCGTTTAAGTCCCCTCAGCGAAGCGTCAAGCTAGTGAGAAAAATGTTAGTATACAACTGGAACTTTCTAGCTGAACTCATACTAGTCAGGAAATATTCATTCCATACTAGCATACAACTACACGGTTAAAAATTTGATCCTAAATTTTAAACTTTTTTGACTACATTACAATTTAAACTAGACAAGTTTTCAACAAAATTGATTAAATGAATCCAGTTTCATTTTTAAGCCAGAACGGTCTTAACGGCCACACAACTGTTGTGGGCAAAATTCAATCTTGAATAAGCTTTCCAAAAATATGAAAACAAAACAAAAATTATAGACCGAAAAGATAATTGAAATTCTTTTTAAACTTTTGGAAGGTTTAAAATACATCTTCCAAAAAAAGTTTAAAAATTCGCTTAAACTTTAGACGGGTTTAAAACTTAGGCTAATTTTTTTAAACGTGTCATTTAAACGTCATTATTATGATAAAATAAACTTAAAAAAATATATGTAATTAAAATTTGCAAATTCAAAAAATATTAAGCAAACGTCGAGTATCGAACTCGCAATCCTTCACTATCCCTTGTGAAAGGTTGCTAGTTCAAGCCCAACGCCTGCTAATTTTTCGTTTTTAATCAACATTTTTTTTTTTTTTTAATTTTAAATAAAAAATATATTTTAAAATGCTTTTTGAAGTTGTATGGAACTGGTGTTTTACAACAAATATGATGCTAGTATATCATGACTAGTAGATGACTGGTACGTTCTGGTCGAAATCTGACAATTGACATTTCGTAGGACAGCAACACGTAAAAAATGCCAGTTGCTTATATGAAAAATAGACAAAAGACTGACTAGTTGGGCCTGGTGCGCAAAATAGTTGTAAAAAATTACTAAAAAAAACTACTTTGTTTTGTTTTAATTTTTTTGTTTAATTGATTTCAAATTTTTTTATTTATTTTTTTTTTTCATTTTCCATATTTGCATTTATGCTTTCTCTTTTTTATCTCTTATTTAATTTTTTTTTTACTTTACTTTTTTATTTTATTTTGTTTTTGTATTTTATTTATTTCATTTTATTTTATTTTTTATTTTATTTTTTTTATTTTTTATTTAATTTTTTTTTTTATTTAATTTTTTCTTTTATCCTATTTCATTTTATTTTTCATTTTTTTTATTTTTATTTTTATTTTATTTTATCTTATTAAATTATATTTTCTACCACAGCGCCACTTAGTTATTAAATTTTTCGAGAGCATACTAAACAGGTGTGTGTATGTATATTAAAACTAACTTTATGGCTTTTAGTTAGTTCTCATGTTTTTCCAACCATAGCTAAATATTACATACCTGTTACAGGTAACACGCTCTCACCATTCATTTGCATCAACACTTTTTACGTGCTGTGCAAGTGTCAAGTGCATCCGCAAGTTGTAGTTTTACGGCTGTTGCTTGCGTCCTTGTCAGTGCTGAGTGCGTGTTTATGTATAATTTACAATTTTTTAAATGCTTACTCTTCAGCTCTTGAGTCTTGGGTTCGCCCAACGGCATGACAAAACCCTACAAGGCGGCAGAGCATTATATATGTAAGTACTTTTAAAGGTATTCTCATTAATGACGAAAGCAGTTATTGAAGTATTTAATTTTGTTTCAGTCGAGGGAAAACTCTGATCAGATACATTTTGAATACCTACCCTTGTAAAGAGGAACAAAGTAATTAGATATGCCCTTAAAAACGGCTAAGGACACATGGAAACATTACTTAGATACATATATAAAAATTCGAGTCTAATAAAATTGCCGGAAAAAATATATGTATGTATGTATCTCAAATTAACCGAATGAATTTTAAAAAATATTTCTAATTCCAAGTTTAAAAAAATGTAAATTAAATAAATAAAAAAATAAAACAATTAGCAGACGTTGGGGCTTGAACTTGCAACTTTGTACAACGGATAGTAAAGGATTGCGAGTTCGATTCTCAACGTTTGCTCAATATTTTTTTAATTTACAAATTTTAATTACATACATATATTTTTTTAAATTTATTTTATCTATATATATAAAAATGAAATGGTGTATAATTGTAACGCTAAAACTCGAAAACGGCTGAACCAAATTATATACTTCCTTTGGGGGGTTTGTTTGTTATTACCACGCGCAGGTCATGTATTAAAATCAAAACAAAATATTAGGGGGGCGTGGTACCTCCTTTACAATCTTATTAATTCCACCATATTTTATATCTCATCTTATTAATTCCACCATAATTTATAGGTATCTCCTTTTTGTTTATTTCCCCCCTAGCGCGATATTTTCATTCTGTGTTGAATTGGTTTTTGTCGTAGCTGCGTACAAGCCAATTTTTCAGAAACAGATGTCGCTGCATGGTTCAACGCAGTGTTCAAATTGGGTCGTTTTTTTTTGGGTTTCATACTAAACACATTAAATTGTTAAGAAGTTGCGTCGTTTTTTTTAATTTTTTTAACGTATTACCATCTTGAATGCATATATATTTTTTAATAATCAAAAAAAAGCATTGTATTTAAAACTGATTTAATGAAATTTGGTATTAAACGAAAATTCTTTGGGTATTTTTGTTTTAATAATGTGTATACCACGGATCTACGTGAAAGCGCACCGACTTCTGTTGGTGAAGTCATAAGGTACGGGTACATCTAACGACAGGACGCGACACGACCAAATAGTTGCCTATTTGATCAACATTGTTGTGTCGCGTCGTGTTGCGTGGTGCTGCTGTCGCTAGGTGTACTCTGCTACATATGCATCTCCCATACAAACTTTTTTCTCCAAGGTGAATATCTCTAAAAGGGACCTGAAAATTAGTACAGAGCTATAGGATAACAACACCATTCTCACCCATAAAACTGGGTGTTAACCAAAATAGGACGTGGCACCTCCCATACGAATAAAATACTTCATAGTCCATATCTCTGGAAGTATTCATGTTAGACCACTGAAATTTGGCAAGGGGTTATATGGGATCGATCCCTACCACATCCAAAAAAAAACTGGGGGTAACGAAAAAGGGGGCGTGGTACCTCCCATACGAATGAAATACTTCATAGTCCATACCTCGGGAAGTATTTAGGTTAGACCACTGAAATGTCATGAGGAGTTAAACAAGATTAATCCCTGCCACCTCCAAAAAAAACTGGGGATAACGAAAAAGGGGGCGTGGTTCCTCCTATACGAAGGAGATAGGGATATGGATTAAAATAGATATAGGGATCGGGTTAGAGAAACATGCAGGGAAATAAATTTGTGGCAGGACAACGTCTGCCGGGTCAGCTAGTCATTATTATATATTCTCAGCGTCGTAACATAGTTCCTTTTTATTTTTTTCCATTGGTCCAAGTAAAGCTCTTAATATTTTTGTTAATGCTAGATTTTTGGTAGATCCAGTCTAGTTCCAAATTTGAATTTATTTTTTCCCATTTCAGTAAGAGGCATAATCGTTTCAGTCCCTGCCTATACCTAAACGAAATAATAATAAACATTTAAATAACAACTTCTGATTTTTGACCATCATTTCAAATGCGCTTCTGTAGTTATTTTAACACTCTCGAGAGTATTTAAGTTTTGATACGCATGCTTTTTACGGTGTCGCTGCATGAGCAGACAAATGTATGTGGGTACATTAAGGTACTTAAAATAAAACCCTGCACGAAATGTTAATTATCAGATTTCGACCAGAACATACCAGTCATCTACTAGTCATGATATACTAGAATTATACTAGTTGTAAAATACCAGTCCAATACTAGTTCTGAACTAGTATGAAATATACTAGTCTTATTCTAGTCGAAAAAGCATCAAACCTGGACTAGTAAAATTGCAACCAGAATTTTCATGACTTACCCTTTACTTTATTATTTGCCTTTATTTTCATGTTTAATATTAAAAAATCAGCGACTATTTGTATTTACCCTATCACGAAAGAGAATCTGTGAATTATAAGAGAAAAAAGAAACATTCTTATTTTAAATGTTTAATTTGACCGGACTACTTTTCAGATTTTTCGTATGTACTTGATTTACAAAATTAAACAAAAAAAAAATACATTTAAAAGTAAAATAAATGAAAATCAATTAAAAAAAATAAAATTAAATTAAAAAAATAAAAAAGCAAAATAACATTACAAAAAAAAAGCAAAAAAAATAAAAAAAAAAGAAATAAAGTAAAATAAAATAAAATAAACTAAAAAAATAAAAAGAAATCAATTGAAAAAAAAAATAAAATAAAAAGAAATAAAATAAAATATAACAAAAAAAATAAAATAAAATAAAATAAAATAAAATAAAATAAAATAAAATAAAATAAAATAAAATAAAATAAAATAAAATAAAATAAAATAAAATAAAATAAAATAAAATAAAATAAAATAAAATAAAATAAAATAAAATAAAATAAAATAAAATAAAATAAAATAAAATAAAATAAAATAAAATAAAATAAAATAAAATAAAATAAAATAAAATAAAATAAAATAAAATAAAATAAAATAAAATAAAATAAAATAAAATAAAATAAAATAAAATAAAATAAAATAAAATAAAATAAAATAAAATAAAATAAAATAAAATAAAATAAAATAAAATAAAAAAAAATAAAATAAAATAAAATAAAATAAAATAAAATAAAATAAAATAAAATAAAATAAAATAAAGTAAAATAAAATAAAATAAAATAAAATAAAATAAAATAAAATAAAATAAAATAAAATAAAATAAAATAAAATAAAATAAAATAAAATAAAATAAAATAAAATAAAATAAAATAAAATAAATTAAAGTAGAAAAAATAAAATAATTTAAATAAAATTAGATTAAATAAAATAATAAAAGCACTGTTCAAAAGTCCGAAAAACTTATCTGTGTATAAAATCAAAATAAAATAATATTAATTGATCATAATCATTCACTCTCTCTTCAAATGTTTGCAGGCTTAATAAGCAGTGGTTACATACGGATTGAAGACCAAATGGTGGACATATCATCAAACAAACCTATTCAGGTAATTTTAGTGCAATTAAATAAAAAATGATTTTTTACTCAATTTCCATCACTCCTTAAAATTTATCAGCTCAGCGTGATTACGGAATGTTAAACTTTAAATCATTTTTAACGTTCATATACATAGCTTGAACCAACCGCTATGTGAGCAAATTTATAATTGGTACTTTTTTTTTAATCCAATACACTAAAACAAAAATATTTCACCAAAAAAACACATATCCAAAAATTTTAAATTTTAAAACAAAAATTAAAAATTTATAAATAAAAAAAAAATAAAAAATAAAAATAATAAAAAAATTTTGTGGTTGTACCCCAGATGGGACTCGAACCCACAATCCCCGGCTTAGGAGGCCGGTGCCTTATCCATTGGGCCACTGGGGCGTTCTGCCGTTATGTGACAAAATACACATAGCAACTCTACTCCAACAAAACAAAGCGCACAAAGAATTACAGAAGCAAAACGAACACACAACGAGAAATCGTGTTGTTAACGATTGAGTATGACGTGCACGCTTCATTTGAACAGAATAACAAAAATAAAACAAAACAACGACAAGCAACCCAGCTGCTTCTGTTGATAAACAAGCAAGCAGCACGCCAGACAGACCAGACAACAAACATGCGGGCAACAGAGCTCTAGCATATTGATCTACCTTTGTACATACAAGCAGACATATCTACATACATACATATATATGTACGTATACTGCTAAATGTAGGCGAGTAGCAAGCATGTAACGTCTGCACTGGTCGACCTGCAAACTACGTCATTTTACTCATTACATGGGGTTGTTTGTATGTACGTAGGTATGTAAAATAGACTGATTAAAAAAAATTTTTTTTAGGTATACTTATAAAAACGTCCCAAATTACCTCTTTTTTTGTGGAAAATATTTATAAGTTAAAATAACTTTTATTAAAAAATATTTTTTTTTTTGCTTTTTAAGTTTCTCGTTTGCTTCTTTTTTTTTCTATTATAATTCACAGATGCTTTTTAGTGTTTGAGTAAATAGAAATAGTCGCTGCTTACTAAAGAATAAACTTGATACACATGAAGCGTAAAATCGGGTTGATTTGAAAATGCAGGCAAATGATAAAATAAACGGTAAATCATAAAAATAATGCGACTATAAATTTCTGACTGAAATCTCACTAGTCCAATGTTCAATGCTATTTGAACTGATATGATACAGGTACACGGTTAAAAAATTAGCCTAAATTTTCTTCAACCCGTCTTAAAGTTTAAACGATTTTTTAATTTTTTTTGGAATATTTTAAAACTTTTACACGGATTTTCAATTTCTTTTGGTTTTGATTTAAGATCTAAATAAAAAACCAGTCTAAAATTTTTTTTTGGTTTCTTTGAAAGTCATTGAATTTTGCACACAAAAAACTTTGTGTGCGGCATAGATCGGCTGTAGAGCGCGTCCGTTCGAATCCTGCCAAGTGCCACATTTTTTTTTATTTTATTTTGTTCTTAAAACTTTTCGGTTTAAAATTAAAATATTTTGCTTTGAGAATTAAAACTTATTGGTTTAAATTTGAAACTCGTATCATTTGACAAATTTTCTTGAAAACTGGTCTAGTTTAAATTTGAAACAAAATTTGGATTGGTCATATACATACATATGTAGTCCAAAAAAGTTTAAAATTTAGGTTCAAATTTTTAACCGTGTATAGTGCGTTCGTACATACCTACGTCAACACATATTTATGTTCTTTGTTCTAGTTTTGTTTTCATTTCGAGTGTATATTAGCTGTTTCTAAAACAGCAACAACAATCTAGAGGCGCACATTTTAAATTCATTTAGCCAATTGTATGAGTTGATCTAACATTTTGACTATTTGGTTATTTCCAATGATTCGTTTATTTAGCCGAAATTTGTACTATGTATGTGTCTTGATCGTTGGTTTGTGCGAGCAAGAAAATAGTTTTTGGCAACAGTTGATTTTAACAGCCCCAGTGGCCCAATGGATAAGGCACCGGCCTCCTAAGCCGGGGATTGTGGGTTCGAGTCCCATCTGGGGTAAAGAAGAATAAACAATTTTTTGATTAAAAAATTATTAAAGCAAAATGTTTAAATAAAATATAATAATTTAAAGGGGAAATGTACCTCATAATTTAAATAGACGAACTTTTAACTATTCTGGTTATGCATTCGCTAGTGCGTGTGTAATTGATGATTAAAATTGTTATTCATTAACTTAGATGAAAATGATTAGAAAATAAAAGGTGAAGTGATTAATTGGCCACCCATGAAATGATGAATAAGTCAGTCAAATTAAGATGTTTTTTTTTTACATTTTTGATGAGTAGTAAAACTGGGTATATGCAAGTATCTCTATATTAACATTATCTATACTGACCAAAAAAATGTTTTTTTTTTTTTTCAAAGTGTTTTTATTGTTATCATATTTTAAAAAAAAAGCGAAAAAATCTGTTAAAATTTCAATATTAATTAAAATTTATCTAATTAAATATTAATTATTAAATTTTGTGTAAAACTGTTAAGCCATCGAAGAAAGCAATTAAATCACTACATACAGTTTTGTAGGAAATTCAATTTTTTCAAGTTTTTTTAAACCGAAAAGTTTTAAGAATAAAATAAAACTAAAAAAATGTGGCAGCTGACAGGATTCGAACGAAAGAGCTCAGGAGTCACAGCCAACTGCTCTACCGCTGAGCTATGCCGCACATTAAGCTTTTGTGGGCAAAATTCAATTACATTCAAACAAACCAAAAATAAAAAATTTAGACTGCTTTTTCATTTAGATTTTAAATCGAAACCAAAAGAAATTCAAAATCTTTGTAGGTATTTGGACGGTTTGAAATATTGTACAAAAAAGTTTGAAAAATTGATTAAACTTTACGGGTTTAAAATTTAGGTTCATTTGTTTAGCCGTGTAAATAAAAAATTTTTTCAGCTGAACCATTTCGTCATTTAAATTTCCAAAAATTAACTTGCACTAAATATTTAGTGCACTATGCCCATATTGGGTAATGTAGTAACGTTTATTTCCATCCTTGCTTGAATACGTGTGAGTGTAATGAATTAAGTGAAAGAATCCAATTTCCGTTTATTGCTGTAACTTTTTATTGTTTTCTTATTGAGCTATCACAAAACGGAAATAATAATCGCTTAGCGCGCTTTGTGCTTGAATTGGTGGAACGCGTAATTAATCTTACAGGTGTTAAAATACGATACTGAATATTTGCGACCGCTGTGGTGTAGCTGTAGTGTATTCGGCCTACTACACCTAGAAGTCGGGTATCGATACACGGCAAAAGCAACATCAAAAATAAAGTTTTTCTAAAACGGGGTCGCCTCTTGGCAGTGGTTTAGCTAACTCTCCGAGTGTATTTCTGCCATGAGAAGCTTCTCACTAAAAATTCATCTGGCAAAAAACTGTAGGTCCCCCCAATTTGTAGAAAAAAGCCAAAACAACACACCACAAGTTGGAAGGGAAGAGAAGCTCGCCAAAAATCTCGTTAGCGGTTATAACCCTTTGGTATGTACATTAGAGCGTATCACGGTGTATGGAGGAAAAAAAAGTTGAAAATGTTCCCCCCCCCAGTTTGAACACTTACCTTATGAGGTTTTCAAAAAAAAAATTTTTAATTTTTTTGTCACCCTGTAAAAACAGCGAAATTTGTTTTTTTTTTCTATAATTTCTATATTTCTCGTTCGATTTTCAAAAGTGATACATTTTTAGAAAGGTATTCACCAAGGCAAGATTTCATCCATAGAAACTTTTAGCCCTTCATGCCAAGTCCAGTTTTTATTCTATTTTTACTAAAACCAACACCCTGTATTTGAAAAAAAAAACTAAATTTTTTTTCCGGAAAACTAAGAAAAAAAGGGCTAAAAGTTTCTATTGATGAAATATTGCCTTGGTGAATACCTTTCTAAAAATGTATCACTTTTGAAAATCGAACTAGAAATATAGAAGTTATAGAAAAAAAACGAATTTCGCTGTTTTTACAGGGTGACACAAAATTTAAAAAAATTTTTTTTGAAAACCTCATACTGTAAGTGTTCAAACTGGGGGGGAACATTTTCAACTTTTTTTGGTGATACGCTCTAATGTACATATATCACCGCCATTAGTTAGAATATTTACGGTACCAGTATACCTTTATTGTGGGCGTCGTGGTGAGACGTTTGAAGGTTTGGATTCCTTTTTTGTTCCGGTTTGTTTTAATATATTCTATTTTTTTATTCCTCTATTTTTTTGCATTAATTTTATTTTTTTACTCAAAAACAGAATAATTTAAGAAAAATTATTCCCAAACGGTCAAAAGTCCACCAAAGTTTCAAAGATTCTCAAATTAATGACCACAAACTCATAACATACATATATATTTTATTTTATTTTTTTATAATATTTTTTACCGCCATTTACTTAATTTAATTTTACTTTATTTTAATTTGTTCTATTTTGTTTTATTTTATTTTATTTTATTTTAATTTATTTTATTTTATTTTATTTTATTTTATTTTATTTTATTTTATTTTATTTTATTTTATTTTATTTTATTTTATTTTATTTTATTTTATTTTATTTTATTTTATTTTATTTTATTTTATTTTATTTTATTTTATTTTATTTTATTTTATTTTATTTTATTTTATTTTATTTTATTTTATTTTATTTTATTTTATTTTATTCTATTTTTTTTTATTTTTTTTTATTTTTTTTTATTTTATTTTATTTTATTTTATTTTATTTTATTTTATTTTATTTTATTTTATTTTATTTTATTTTATTGTATTTTATTTTATTTTATTTTATTTTATTGTATTTTATTTTATTTTATTTTATTTTATTTTATTTTATTTTATTTTAATTTATTTTATTTTATTTTATTTTATTTTATTTTATTTTGTTTTATTTTATTTTATTTTATTTTATTTTATTTTATTTCATTTTTTTTTAGTTCGTTTCACAAAATTTTTTAAATTTAATTTAATTTAAGTATTTTAGCTTAGTTTATTTTGTTATTTAAATTTTTCTTATTTTGTTTTAATTTCACAATTATTTTTGAAATAAAAAGGTCGAAATCAAAAAGAAAACGTTACGGTCCCTAGTAAATTCAATTTGCCGTGAAAATATTTATTCTTTGTACACATACATACATATATGTGTACATAAGACTTTTAAGCAGACAACACTCCTACTTTAAGCGAAATTACGATGAAAGAAAGCTCCAACACAAATCCATGAGGGAAATCCTATATCATGATACGATTACATACTTTTCCACTGTAACCATTCCTACAAAAGCACTTTGCAAGTATGCGTATTCCCTTCAACATCTTTCAGGTCTCTCTAACTCCATAACTCTTTTTTTAC
>CAXKVI010000005.1:101145639-101150639 GCA_964058755.1 Campiglossa producta
AAATGATAAAATAAACGGTAAACCATAAAAATAATGCGACTATAAATTTCTGACTGAAATCTCACTAGTCCAATGTTCAATGCTATTTGAACCAATATATGATACAGGTACACGGTTAAAAAATCAGCCTAAATTTTCTTCAACCCGTCTAAAGTTTAAACGATTTTTAAAATTTTTTTTTTGGAATATTTTAAAACTTTTAAATACCTACACGGATTTTCAATTTCTTTTGGTTTCGATTTAAGATCTAAATAAAAAACCAGTCTAAAATTGTTTTTTGGTTTCATTGAAAGTCATTGAATTTTGCACACAAAAAACTTTGTGTGCGGCATAGATCGGCCGTAGAGCGCGTCCGTTCGAATCCTGCCAAGTGCCACATTTTTTTTAAATTTTATTTTATTCTTAAAACTTTTCGGTTTACAATTAAAACATTTTGGCTTGAAAATTAAAACTTATTGGTTTAAATTTGAAACTCAAATCATTTGACAAATTTTCTTAAAAACTGGTCTAGTTTAAATTTGAAACAAAATTTGGATTGGTCATATACATATGTAGTCCAAAAAAGTTGAAAATTTAGGTTAAAATTTTCAACCGTGTATAGTGCGTTCGTACATACCTACGTCAACACATATTTATGTTCTTTGTTCTCGTTTTGTTTTCATTTCGAGTGTATATTAGCTGTTTCTAAAACAGCAACAACAATCTAGAGGCGCACATTTTAAATTCATTTAGCCAATTGTATGAGTTGATCTAACATTTTGACTATTTGGTTATTTCCAATGATTCGTTTATTTAGCCGAAATTTGTACTATGTATGTATGTGTCTTGATCGTTGGTTTGTGCGAGCAAGAAAATAGTTTTTGGCAACAGTTGATTTTAACTGCCCCAGTGGCCCAATGGATAAGGCACCGGCCTCCTAAGCCGGGGATTGTGGGTTCGAGTCCCATCTGGGGTAAAGAAGAATGAACAATTTTTTGATTAAAAAATTATTAAAGCAAAATTTTAAAATAAAATATAATAATTTTAAGGGGAAATATACCTTATAATTTAAATAGACGAACTTTTAAGTATTCTGGCTATGCATTCGACAGTGCGTGTATTATTGATGATTAAAATTGTTATTCATTAACTTAGTTGAAAATGATCAGAAAATGAAAGGTGAAGTGATTAAGTACTTGACTACCCATGAAATGATGAATAAATCAGTCAAATTAAGATGTTTTTTTTTCATTTTTGATGAATAGTAAAACTGGGTATATAAAAGTATCTCAATACTTACATTAGACTGGACCACTGTAAAAACTCAACTCACCAGTAAAATGTTCTAAATAAAAATTTTTTCAGCTGAACCATTTCGTCATTTAAATTTCCAACAATTAACTTGCACTAAATATTTAGGGCAGTATGCCCATATTTGGTAATGTAGTAACGTTTGTTTCCATCCTTGCTTGAATACGTGTGAGTGTATTGAAATAAGTGAAAGAATCCAATTTCCGTTTATTGCTGTAACTTTTTATTGTTTTCTTATTGAGCTGTCACAAAACGGAAATAATAATCGCTTAGTGCGCTTTGTGCTTGAATTGGTGGAACGCGTAATTAATCTTACAGGTGTTATAATAGATACTGAATATTTGCGACCGCTGTGGTGTAGCTGTAATGTATTCGGTCTACTACACCTAGAAGTCGGGTATCGATACACGGCAAAAGCAACATCAAAAATAAAGTTTTTCTAAAACGGGGTCGCCTCTTGGCAGTGGTTTAGCTAACTCTCCGAGTGTATTTCTGCCATGAGAAGCTTCTCACTAAAAAGTCATCTGGCAAAAAACTGTAGGTCCCGCCAACTTGTAGAAAAAACTCAAAACAGCACACTACAAGTTGGGAAGAGAAGCTCGCCAAAAATCTCGTTAGAGGTTATAACCCTTTGGTATGTATGTATATCACCGCCATTAGTTATTTGCGGTACTATTTAGTATACCTTTATTGTGAGCGTCGTGGTGAGACGTTTGAAGGTTTGGATTACGCTTTTGTTACGGTTTGTTTTAATTTATTTTATTTTTTTATTCCTCTTTTTTTTTGCATTAATTCCATTTTTTACTTTATTTTATCTAAGCTGTTTTTACAAAATTTTTTTTTTTTACCGCCATTTACTTAATTTAATTTTACTTTATTTTAATTTGTTTTATTTTATTTTATTTTGTCTTATTTTATTTTATTTTAATTATTTTAATTTATTTTATTTTATTTTATTTTATTTTATTTTATTTTATTTTATTTTATTTTATTTTATTTTATTTTATTTTATTTTATTTTATTTTATTTTATTTTATTTTATTTTATTTTATTTTATTTTATTTTATTTTATTTTATTTTATTTTATTTCATTTTTTTTAGTTCGTTTCACAAAATTTTTTAAATTTAATTTAATTTAAGTATTTTAGCTTAGTTTATTTTGTTATTTAAATTTTTCTTATTTTATTTTAATTTCACAATTATTTTTGAAATAAAAAGGTCGAAATCAAAAAGAAAACGTTACGGTCCCTAGTAAATTCAATTTGCCGTGAAAATATTTATTCTTTGTACACATACATACATATATGTGTACATAAGACTTTTAAGCAGACAACACTCCTACTTTAAGCGAAATTACGATGAAAGAAAGCTCCAACACAAATCCATGAGGGAAATCCTATATCATGATACGATTACATACTTTTCCACTGTAACCATTCCTACAAAAGCACTTTGCAAGTATGCGTATTCCCTTCAACATCTTTCAGGTCTCTCTAACTCCATAACTGTTTTTTTACACACCTCTTTTGGCTAATTTGGTTGGTTTTCCTCAAAGCTATGACAACTCATCCAGACAACAGACAGCCATATTTGTTATGCGAGTTTCATAATATGACTACATTATTACTTTTGCTTTTATTTTATTTTACGGATGTGTTTATACGGTTTAATGGTTTATACTAAACTTTACGCTTATACGGACTATTCTTATGGTGATTTAACACAGATGTGGTGTATTTTTGTATGAAATATTCATTAGAACCATTCTGATGCGGTTGATATCGTGAGAATATAAGCACTTACAGAGCTGATGAAGATACACACATATGTATGTACGTTAAATAGGTTAGGTTAGGTGCATGTGGCTGCGGCAGAGGCACCCTTAGGTCAGTTTTGAAAGGCCCGTTGTGATACCACCAACACTTGGAAAGTCAGTCCCGGAAAAGCAGAATCCCAGGACTGACAGTCCTAAACCGACACCGTTACTCCTCCTCGAACCACTTAGATGACTTTATGAAGGCCATCAAGTTCTTTATGACCAGCTCCGGGATCTGGCGTAGGCTATCCAGGATGTACGTTAGAGTGCGTAAAAAAATAATAAAAAATTAAACTAAGTGATAAAACTATATAAAAAAATGAAAGGAAATTAAGTAAAAGAGAATTAAATAAAAAAAGTAATAATAAAATAAAATAATAATTAAAAAAAAAATAATAAAATGAAAATCAAATAATTTTTTCTTCCTAAAAGATGTATTTGCCCCTAGAGTGCTTGTGTCACATTGAAAGAGCAGTTTGTGTGGAAGGACAACAGTTTTTTTCGAAACCGTCCAATGTGCTGCTATTTCAACCCATGTAATTAGGTCGCACTGATTACAAATGGCGCAACTTCATACCTATTGCAACTTGTCATTAGGCTCTCATATATGGGAAATGGCATGGGATAATGACTTGCGTTTTATAGTCACAAATTAACCCGTTTGGGATTATACTAAGTTGCTACTAATAACTTTATTCATAAAACAAATTAAATGTAGACAAAGTGTCACATGTTCGTGATATGTATGCAGAAAATTGGGAAAGGAACAGGAAAGAGTCTAATTTTCAAGCTACATCTATTTAACCGAAAAAATTGTGTGGTAAAATTTAAGAATTTACTCCTACCTAAAGGTTTTTACTTACTATCTCTTTCACTGGAAGTGATTTAATACTGCTAAGTAAATAGCTTGAATGTCAATCAAGTTGACTACAATTATTGGAATCGTAGTCTATAAAGAAAACATCGTCAATAATGCACGCGTGTGTCGATTTCTTTTCCGTGTTATCAAAAAAAAAAAAAAAAACCGAACAAAAAAATGTATTACTCAACTAAAAAGGAAAAGTAAAGCAAGACACCAAACAATCAAGACTGATAGACAACTCCACCTGAGAGGTTTACTGATGTCAACAATAATAAAAAATTCAAGAGGCGATAATTGAGACAATGAAGTTAAAAAATAAAAGGAAAATAAAGTCGTGAACTTTGATCCACTTGTTAGAAACACGAGAATAAAGAAGAGCGAATAATTAAAACACAAACTATGTAAAGAAAATAGTTAAGAAACTATCCACAAGTAAAGGAAAGAAAAGAATCAATACAATAAAATAAAATAAAATAAAATAAAATAAAATAAAATAAAATAAAATAAAATAAAATAAAATGAAATAAAATAAAATAAAATAAAATAAAATAAAATAAAATAAAATAATTTTTGAAACTTTGGTGGACTTTTGACCGTTTGGGAATAATTTTTCTTAAATTATTCTATGTTTTTATTATTAGTGAACAAGATGGAAAAGTAACAACAATTACAAGCTACCATGATTACGTAATTTCGGCCTTGCTCAAGGGCACTTATCAAATGGCTTTGTGTTTAGAAATTTTTCATCACCTTTTGTTGGTCATCGAACCAAGAACCAAGGGGATTACGAATTTCTAAGCCCGCAGTGTGTACCTCTTACACCAAGCTGCGTTGAAATTATTGCCAGCTTATATCCATCATAAAATAAAATAAAAAAATAAAAAAATAAAATAAAATAAAATAAAACAAAATAAAATAAAATAAAATAAAATAAAATAAAATAAAATAAAATAAAATAAAATAAAATAAAATAAAATAAAATAAAATAAAATAAAATAAAATAAAATAAAATAAAATAAAATAAAATAAAAT
>CAXKVI010000005.1:101158139-101178139 GCA_964058755.1 Campiglossa producta
TCCGGAAGCTGGTGATGAATATGGGGCCAAATCATTGGTTACATACTTAGGTACCAAAGTGCTTGGTTTCACCTAATACCAATTTATAACATGAAAATGATGGAGGAAGTTTAGATGTCAAAGTTTCAACATGCGAAACTGAAAGCGGTGTGAATTCAGTTTAAAACTTTACAATATTTATTACTACTAAAAGGCAGAATGAAGCGGTAAAACATATGAGATCAGAACCTACATAAAATGTTTAAATATGTATACAAATTAACAAGTTACGTGCCGTGACTGCCAGTGAACTTTAAATGTCATATAGAATCATCACAAATGATTGACACTGAAATTTTGTAAAATTTGTGTATGCCAAATAATATAGCATACTTTTAGGCATTTGTTTTGCAAAGCATACTTTTAGGCATTTGGCGCAAGAAAAAGGCACGCACGAACGCAACTGCGTTGTTACGCTTATAAATAATTGATGAAGATATCAATAATTTATTTTCTAATTTTATATCTTTTTCAAACTTCGATATAAATTTAAAACAAAAGAGTAAAATGTATGCAAAGAAGAGGAAAGATAAAGAAAAAGAAACGTTTATGAGTTGAAAAGGAAACCAACATGTGTAGCACATACAGGAAAGGGAACGAGAAAGAGAAGAAATAGGGAACAAAAATCATATAGAAAAGTTATAGCATAGGGTGGGAAAAAAGAGGATGGCAAAAGGTAAGAGAGAGATAGAGAGTTAGAGAAAGTGGAATATGTGAATGCGTGGCAGAAAGAGCGATACAGAAAACGAAAGTAGATCTTAGATAATATTATTTTTGAAAATATTGCAGCCGAACTAAGATTACAGTAAAAAAAAAATTAGTCAAATTTTTAAACATATCGAGAAAATGTGAATAACGATAAAATCGACCGATAAAAAAGGAAGAGGAGTGATACAAATCTAAAATAACCAAACTATTTAAAATATGAAAAAGAAAACAAAAAGACTGATATAAATTAGGAAAGTTAGTAATATCTAAATAAAAGATAAAAAATAAAAAAAAATAACATCGAAATTATGAAAACCTAAAAAAGTGCTTATGATATAAAAAAAAGGAAAAAACGTAAACCTATGAGAAAATTCTAAAAACCTTCTATCCAATAAATTAAACTAACTCTAACGCAAAAATGTACCTGCAAACGTACAAATCCCAAATAACCTCTCGATTCCCTACAGAATCGGGTGGAACCGCGGGTGCTGGTTCCGCGTCCAGTGGCAATGAATCAAATCAACGTGGCGGTGGCGCCGGTGGCACACAAAAGAAACGCCACTTACTGCGTCGTGTCATGACCGCAGCTCAACATAGCACAACAAGTGTCACATCGAGCCGTCAACGGATTGAATTGAAATTTGATAAATTTGGCAAATCGCCAACAACAGGACGTAGCAGCAGTATAACAACACTACTCACAACAACAACAAATGCTAATGTCAATACAACTAATACGAGCGCTACAACAACAGCAGGTGGTGCGAGTGGCAGTGCTAGTGCTCTTGTCGCTGCTATGCGTGCTAACGAACAACAACAACAGCCTAAAGAGAAGAAATTGACAATGCGTGCCGTGCGTAATATAATGCGTTTGGGGCGTGGCAGACAGACATCGCAGTCGCGTGACAGCAGCACTGAGGATGAGGGCAGGTAAGTGGATGGACATTTGTTTCCAAAAATTATGCGAAATTAAAATTTCAACTTTTTCCTTTCAATATTTCGGAATGCTTGTAAGAACATCTGTTTGCCTTTTTTGCCACTTATACATAAAATAAATGTGACCCAGAAAAAGGATATAATCAAACACAAGCAAGAAAGGGAAACAAGCACGTTTTTTTTTTTTTTTTTTTGTTCTTTTTTAGGTGTTTTTATGCCTTACAGCGTTCATTTTCATTTTTGCAAAAAATATACATCCATTGACCACTTGTTGACATAGCAACTTTGTTGCCACTTCAGACAACCAATTTGTGGCAAACTATTAGGAAAAGCTTTGGTAGGTGGTTCAGTTTATGTGGATAAATATTTTTAACTAAATCAAAACTAGATTTTTGGTCCTTTTGGAACAAAGTTGGTACTATTTTTTAGTTTGTGTTAATTTTATTTTCTTATATTTTAATATGTCTTAATTTATTTTATTTTGCTTTATTTTATTTTATGTTATTTGTTTTTTTAATATTATTTAAAATTTTTTAATTTTTTTATTTAATTTCATTAATTTTTTATTAAATTGGTTTTATTTTATTTAATTTTTATTCATCTGAGTTCGTTTAATTTAACTTTATTTTATTTTATTTTTTATTTTTTTTTTTATTTTTATTTTTTTTTTGTTTTTTTATTTTATATTATTTTATTTTTGTATTTTATTTTATTTTATTTTATTTTATTTTATTTTATTTTATTTTATTTTATTTTATTTTATTTTATTTTATTTTATTTTATTTTATTTTATTTTATTTTATTTTATTTTATTTTATTTTATTTTATTTTATTTTATTTTATTTTATTTTATTTTATTTTATTTTATTTTATTTTATTTTATTTTATTTTATTTTATTTTATTTTATTTTATTTTATTTTATTTTATTTTATTTTATTTTATTTTATTTTATTTTATTTTATTTTATTTTATTTTATTTTATTTTATTTTATTTTATTTTATTTTATTTTATTTTATTTTATTTTATTTTATTTTATTTTATTTTATTTTATTTTATTTTATTTTATTTTATTTTATTTTATTTTATTTTATTTTATTTTATTTTATTTTATTTTATTTTATTTTATTTTATTTTATTTTATTTTATTTTATTTTATTTTATTTTATTTTATTTTATTTTATTTTATTTTATTTTATTTTATTTTATTTTATTTTATTTTATTTTATTTTATTTTATTTTATTTTATTTTATTTTATTTTATTTTATTTTATTTTATTTTACTTTATTTTATTTTATCTTATTTTATTTTATTTTATTTTATTCTATTTTATTTTATTTTATTTTATATTATTTTATTTTATTTTTGTTTTATTAATTTAAAATTTTATTAATTTTGTTTTGTTTCATTTAATTTAATTTATTTTTATTTGCTTTTATTTAATTTATTATTTTTTTTCATTTTATTCTGCTTGCATTTTTTACTATTTTTGTTATTTTGATATAAGTAAATGAAATATTGAACTAAAGTGGCTACACTGGGAAGCGCGCGCTCGAATGCTCACTTTACCTTTTCAACAATACGAATTTTTTTGATATTTTTTTTTTAGCAAATCAAACATACACAACAGGTATTCAAGTACTTCATATAAAAGTGGACACTAAAATCTGGTTTTTATGGGAATTTGACAATATGAGCCAACAGGTGCGTTAGGTATAACTAACATCGAAGTATGTATAGATATTAGAGTACCTACATATAAACTCGTGTACACCTGTCCAGTCAGTTATTTTTGTCCACTTTAAAGTGCTGCTCTATTACAAACATTGTCCTCGACCCAGACATACTTTGCGTGGGCTAACAAAAACCTTGATAATCGAGAAGTTTCAAATTCAATAGCTGCAAGCTGATAATTGTTGTTTTGACCTTAATGCTACGCTGTTTTCTTTTTATAAATTTCCATATAACTCATACGCCATGTTGTACCCGTATATGAGTGTGAGTTTTTATTAATGTGTTGGAGTTTGAAGTTGCATAATTTATGCCCACGCATGCAGTGATTTTTATCTATTTGAATCATCATCTCTTTCAGGCATAAATGTAGAGCAGCAAATATTTGTTTTATATTAAAATCTAATTTGAGTATATGTAAGTGTATGTACGTACATATAAAAGGATTTATTTATATTCAAAAACTGATAACACGGCAGTAGACCGCTAAAAGAAAGTTTTCGAGGTAAACTTTTTTTTGAGAAATTTTTTTTCACTTCAATTTATTTTATTACATTTTTTTTATTTTTTTTTTGTATCATTTTTTTTTATTTCATTTCATTTTACTTGTTTTTTTATTTTATTTTTTTCATTTTTCATTTTTTTTTTTACTTTTATTATTTTTTTTTAATTATATTTTGTTTCATTTCATTTTATTTATTATAATTTTTTTTTTTTCTTGCTCAGTTTAAAAAAAGTGTAAACCGAGTAGTAGTCTAGAGCAAAATATTAAAAATCACCGTCATAAATTCAAAACTCTCAAAAGCATTAAATAGCCATAAATAAAATTCTTATTAACTTTTAGTTTATTATGGTCTATAAACGAAAATCAATTATTCAAATGCATGTGGCTAAAATGCACATTCATATTAATCCAGTAGCTAATAATGCTTAATACACTTCTTTACATATTGAAAACATTTAATTTAAATTTATTCAACAATTTTCGTAAAAATAGCTAGCTTGAATTAAAAAAATATTTTTATTTCGAAACAAGTTATTCATAGTTAAATGCAAAGAAGAATGAAAATCTACACCTTTTTCAGTTTATATTCAGAAAGTTACAATTTATATTCAGAAAATTAAAATTAATAATCAGAAATCCAAATTTATATGAAAAAATTTCAAATGCGGAGTACAAGAGATTTTCTGAATATAAATTGTAACTTTCTGAATATAAACTGAAAAAGGTGTAGAAGTGCGCCATAATACTTTCATCCATGCGGAACAAATTGTTTCTGCTTCAATAAACAAGGATATTTATAGGCCTACGACACTTCCCAGTAAATTTCGCAAGCTAGCGATAGTTGCGAGAATCGATATCTCTTTTTTCTTTTTTTATTTTATTTTATTTTATTTTATTTTATTTTATTTTATTTTATTTTATTTTATTTTATTTTATTTTATTTTATTTTATTTTATTTTATTTTATTTTATTTTATTTTATTTTATTTTATTTTATTTTATTTTATTTTATTTTATTTTATTTTATTTTATTTTATTTTATTTTATTTTATTTTATTTTATTTTATTTTATTTTATTTTAATTTATTTTATTTTATTTTATTTTATTTTATTTTATTTTAATTTATTTTATTTTATTTTATTTTATTTTATTTTATTTTATTTTATTTTATTTTATTTTATTTTATTTTATTTATTTTATTTTTTTTATTTTATTTATTTTTATTTTATTTTATTTTATTTTATTATATTTTATTTTATTTTATTTTATTTTATTTTATTTTATTTTATTTTATTTTATTTTATTTTATTTTATTTTATTTTAATTTATTTTATTTTATTTTATTTATTTTATTTTATTTTATTTATTTTATTTTTTTTATTTTTATTTTATTTTATTTTATTTTATTTTATTTTATTTTATTTTATTTTATTTTATTTTATTTTATTTTATTTTATTTTATTTTATTTTATTTTATTTTATTTTATTTTATTTTATTTTATTTCAGTTTATTTTATACTATTTTATTTTATATTTTTTATTTTATTTTATTTTATATTATTTTTCTTATATTTTTTATATTTTTCTGCAATTTTTTTTTTTTTTTTTTTTTTTTTTGATATTTTTTTTTATATTTTTTTTTTACCATCGACAGTGTACAATGCCTCCACATAAACACCGGAAATCCTTTCACGCATATTAAATGAACATTCATACACAGATGTGTTCTTCCCTTGTATGCATATCAACCTGATATACACAACCACACACTCAGTATTAAATGACAACAAATTGGCTTGGGATAACGTGAGCTAATATTAAAACGTGGTTAGTTCGGTCAACACCTGCCAGACACGCTTAAACTGTTTTATTGGCAAATAAACCAACGCACATGTGCGCATACACTGAGTAATTCCCCTGTAAACTATTAGCTCGAGATGAATCCTTTTCGCATGCAAGTTATAACATGGCGATGTACTAGGGAGTGAAACATGTTCCAGCGCTACATAATATTTTTATCTACTTTTCACTTCCGTTCCACTTTTGATTTTCATCCTTTTCCTTACATCTGGTTAAAATTTTTCACAGTTTCATGTCTCGATATTTACATACATACATACGTATGTTAGTGCTCGTCTGCTATATTTTCCGTCACTCAAACTTGCTTACACAAAGTCCTTTTGGCGGTTCAAGTGCAAATATGTTGGCATGTACATAAATATTTTGAATTTTTGCACACATGCATACATGCATAAATACATACATATGCACGTACAACATGTATCTGAACCACGCAATAAATTTGCATTTCATTGAGAAAAATACTGCAAAATGGATATCCGATGCACAGTGTGGTGAACTGTATGACAATGTTGGCTCAACAGTATACAACACATAATGGAGTGCATTATAATGGTGTAAATGAAAAATGTTTCAAGTGTAAAATAAAATACTTACCTGCTTTTATTATAGTAGATTTCGTATTTAAGGTAAGAGGGTAAAAATAAAAATACCGACACCAAAAGTTTATCGTCTTTTTCAAAATTATCGCACAACAACGTAGGCGCTTTTGCAATAACGTGTGGATATCCTTTTCAACACAGAGAGTCGAGTAATTTTTTTTTCCTTTTTATTTTTTTTTCATATTATTAATTTTTGTTTTATTTTATTTTTCAAAATTTTTTTTATTTCATTTCATACACTTTTTTTTTGTTATTTTTTTATTTTTATTTTTTTGTTAATTTTTTATTTTATTTTTCTTTTTATTTTTTTATTTTTTCCTTTTTGTTGCATTAGTATGTTTTTGTAAATTTTTTTATTTCATTTCACATTATTATTTTTTGTTTTATTTTGTGGATATCCTTTTCAACACAGAGAGTCGAGTAATTTTTTTTTCTTTTGTTTATTTTTTTATTTTGTTTCATATTATTATTTTTTGTTTTATTTTAATTTTTCAACATTTTTTTTATTTCATTTCATACACTATTTTTCTTTTTGGTTTTTTTTATTTTTTTTTTTTGTTAATTTTTTTTTTATTCTTTCCTTTATAATCCTTTTTATTGCATTAATATATTTTTGTTAATTTTTTTATTTCATTTCACATTATTATTTTTTGTTTTATTTTAATTTTTTTTAATTCATATTCATATTTTTTTTTATTTTTTTTTTTTTGTTATTTTTTTATTTCATTTAATTTTTTTTTTTTTTTTTCATGTTATTTTCTTTAACTTTTTTGAGAGCTTTTCGGGATGTTTACTTTTTTTTTGGTCGCTTAGTGCGATCTTTGTTTAAGTCTAGTGTTCCACCCACGTACGCTCGCTGCGCTTTTGCATGCCAACATTCTTTGCATACACTCGCCCCTCTTCATGTGCTTTATGTTGAAAGGCTCTGATTTGTTTGTTATGTGTTGCCCTAAGCTACTTTGTACCTCAACATACGTACTTACACTTCCGACTAATGGTATTCAATGAAGTGCCATTCACCATATTAAATTGAGCTTATTAAAGCGGTAATACGTTGGAATGCTGTAAGTTTGGTAAGAGAACCTGTTGGGTTTATTTGAATTCTTTCACATTTCCAAGAAATTTTTCGGTTCTTGTTTAGGTAACATTTTTGTCTTTGCGTCCAAATTCAATACTGATTAAAAATGTTCAGATTAAATAGAGGTATTTCGTGGCGGCTTCTTACTTTATCACCCAAATGTGTTTTTCTCTTTGAAGCCGTTTGATCAATTTCAATAAGCGATGTATAAGGTGTACATCTTTTATTAGGTGCACATTCAATTTGATGCATGTAATATGCCTCAGACCTGCGGCAGTACAAAGAAGAATTTTGCTTAAACAAACATGTGTGCTATGTTGATAGTAGATTATAGTTACGGTTGAACACATACAAGAGTTACAGAGCAAAAGGAAGCTTTCAACTAGCATTTTAGTTGCAAAGAAAATTATTGAAATAGTTTCATAAAACTGAATGAATGTGCAAGTAGAGTTCAGATTTTGTGAAATTTCTGAAATTTTGGATATACTTGAATAGTTTTACTAAATTGCAGACTACGTTAGTACGTGGAAGTTTCATTGCAGCAGACTAAGCTAGTTTTTGGAAGTATTGTTTTTTTTTAAATTTTTTTCCAATTTATTTAATTTTTTTCAACTTATTTTTTTAGTTTGTTTTACTTTTTAATATTTTTTTATTTAATTGTTTTATTTAATTTTTTTTCTTAATTTTTTTTATATTACTTTTCATTTTTTATTTTTGTTTTTTTTTGTTTTTTTTTTTTCCATTTATTAAATTTTTTTTTTCTAAACTTATTTTTTTTATTTTGTTTTAATTTTTTTATATTATTATTATTTTTTTTTTTTTTTTGTTTTGTTTTATTTAGTATGTATATTTGGGCTGTACCTCTTGCAATATTGAGTAAGATATAAGGAGGGGTATTTTTGGCGACATAGCAACTAAAGGGTCAGTTGGGATCAATTTTGAATCATTTTGGAACTATTTTGGGGTCATTTTAAGATCATTTGCAATCATTTTCGGATTATTTTGGGATTATTTTGGGTTTATTTTGGACCGCTTGACCGATTTGGATGAAATTTGCCATACACCCAGAAAAATTTTCATGTAAAATCAACACTTTTTTAACACTTTTTCAGGTTATTATTTTTCAACACGATCGATCATGTTATTTTAACCTGAAGTTCGTGTTGAATAACTTCACTTCATGTTAAATTAACATGACTTCCTGTTAAATTAACATGAACTCCTGTTAAATTAACATGAACTCCTGTTAAATTAACATAAACTCCTGTTAAATTAACATGAATTCCTGTTAAAACCACACTATCTGCCTCATTATCTCATAAATATTTAACAGGATCTTTCTTGTTAGTTTAACATGGGTCATGTTGACAAAAATTATTCTGAGTGTAGAGATAGTTTGCTTCATTTTAAGGCTTTTCAATTAGGTGTTGCCACTTGGGGAGGTTTACAGGGTTGCCACCTATGTATCTCATTTTCTGTAAATATTGTGCAAGGAATACCAATATGGTATCAAAAAAAAAAGGTACTTTCAGCAGCATACTAATTATGATGCCTTTAAGATGACTTGGCATCGAGGGTTGCCAGCTAACTGCATTTTATTTATTTCTTCGTATATTTTCCGATTTAAATGAAATTTGGTATGTGAATAGTAGGCGTCATTCTAAGATTTTCTACTTGGGTCTGCCACTTGGGGCGGTTTATAAAAATGGTTTCATTTAACTTCGCTTGTATGGAATATTTACGAAGTTACAAAGTTGCCACTACCGTTAAATGAGTGCCCAATGGCAAAGCATACTATGCCATCTTGTCGTTTCTCTAAAGCATGGCTCGGAATTTTTTATTTCATTTGTGTACTTTTTTGGGATTTTTTCGGCATAATTTCTGGACTTTTCTGAGATAATTATTGGACTTTTTCGTTACCATTTCTAGACTTTTCCGGCATTATTTTGGAACTTTTTCGGTACCATTTTGGGATGGTTTTCGGAACTATTTTGGCATCATTTCGGAACTTGTTTGGGATAATTCCAGTACTTTTTCCGGATATGATGCAGACTTTTTCGGGATCATATTCTAATTTTTCTTAGATCATTTATGGAATTTTTAGGGACCATTTTACGTAATACGGGTTTCCGGACAACTTTTCCCAAAACGGTCCCGAAAAAGTCCCAAAATGTTTCCTTAATTCGTTCCGTAATGGTCCCGAAAAATCCCGAAATGATCCCGAAAAATTTCCCAAATAATCCCAGAAAGATCCCGAAATAATCCCAAAAAAGTTCGAAAAATATACCGAAAAAAACTGAAATTATCCGAAAAAAGTTCCGAAATGATTCCAAAAAAAGTCCCGAAAATCATCCTTAAATCATCGCAACAAAGTCCAGAAACGATCCCATAATAGTCCCGAAATAGTCTCAAAATATTCCCAAAAACCATACAGAAATCATTCCAAAAATGTCGAAAACATACGCGATAAGTTTGCAACGTTAAATGATTACCCTTAAAGTTTCCAACTACTTGATATTTTTTCGGTTATCTAATAACACTAGTTTACAGCCAAAAAATACCAAGAATTTTGTACATATGGGTGAATTGGCACTGACATGCCGAGTTGTGAACATATTTTTAAACATTTTTTTATGGGCAAGTTTTCGAGATATCGGTAATTTTGTATTTTTTAAGGTATCACTTCATTCAAAAATTCTTTACGCCAATGTGTGTAGCGGCCGCCGTGGTGTAGCGGTTAAGTGTTCGGCCTTCTACACCAAGTCTTGGCGGTTCGATGCCTGGCAAAAGTAACATCAAAAATTATTTAGAAAAAGAATTTTTCTAAACGGGGTCGCCCCTCGGCAGTAGTTTGGCAAACTCTCCGGGTGTATTTCTGCCATGAGAAGCTTCTCAGCAAAAAATTCATTTGCTTTGCAAGTGCCGTTCGGAGTCGGCAAAAAACTGTAGGTCCCGCCAACTTGTAGGAAAAACTCAAAAAAGCAACACACCATAAGTTGGAAAGAGAAGCTCGGCTAAAAATCTCGTTAGAGGTTATGATAACCTGTTGGTAATGTAACAAAAGCTATAGACGCAAGCGATACCGCGTTCAAAAGAAAATTAAAATACGCTTCCAACGACGTATAATATGTAGGGGTGGACCAAACCATCGCTGAACAATAGCTGGTGAAAGTCGAAATTTTGTCAAACTTTTACGATTTTTACGATTAGACAAAAATTCTAAAAACGGTTGATTTGCACTTTAGTGGCTTAGTAATGATTAATACTATAAATTTTTTTTGAATATCTGCAATACAAAGTCGAGACTTTGGAAGTTACAAAATAAATCGCCAAAAATACAGTTTTTCCTAGATCTTGATAATATTAAGCTTAAAGTGTTTGTAATTATACGCACTAATTTTAGAAAAAAGAAAAAGTTCCTGATTTTTACAACTTCGCATAAAAAAAAAAAAATGTTTAAATCAAAATTTTTTTTCAAAAATCGTAAAAATTCGACACAATTTCGACTTTGGCCAGCAATTGCTCATCGATGGTTTGGTCCACCCCTACATATTATACGTCGTTAGAAGCGTATTTTAATTTCCTTTCCATAGAGGCAACATTGCCGAAAAGAGTTTGTGAATAAAGTGATACCTGAAAAAACACCAAATTACCGATATCTCGAAAACCTTCCCATACAAAAAATTTTAAAAATATGTTTTGTGCTCGGCATATCGATGCCAATGCACCCATATACATGAATATCTTGGCATCTTTTCAAATTCATTATTTGTAAACTAGTGTAATAATTAACCTCTATAATAATTGAAACACCAGTAAACAAAATATTTGAATTTTATGAAAAACTTCATTGTTCAGGCAGCTGTTGCAATAAAAATGTTTAGCTTTCATGCCTTGTTTGCTTATTTGTTCTTAAAAGTGATAACAATTAATAGAAATACGTCAGTTGATTTGTTGATTTTCATTTAGACGACTTAACTGTCTATTAGAGCGTCTCGGGCTTACAAGCAAAAAAAAAAAAAATTCGGCCGTACCTCCCCTCGTACGAAGTGTTTTTGAAAAACATTTAAGAAAAAAAATTTTTTGTGGCACCCCGAGATGTCGCACAATTACATTTTTCTTCAAATCTTTGGCATTTGTTAGCTTTGTTTCTTTCCTGCTAATTATGAATAATTATTCCTAAAAAAGTGTTCTTTGAAAAAATTAGCAGCGAATTCAGCAGCTTTTTGAACATTTAATTGAGAGAGAGAGCGCCAATTCGCTGCAAGTTCGCTGCAAGTTGCTGCTGGGGATTTTACGTCCAGCAAAAACTAGCAAGTAACAAACAGCTGATTGTGACATATGCCAATATCAAAATTCATTGCATATTTTTATGAAATTTAAAATTTATTACGAAGATTTTGAAAACTATGAGTAATTTACCAACAAATGATGTAAGTACATACAATAAATACCAAATCTTCAATAATTCCGTATCTTTGAATAGCAATGCGCCGAAGTCCAATGTCCGTTGGACCAACGTAATGTGGCTCGTTTAGGAGACCAATATAATCCTGCAGACACAGTTACAGGAATCGGAAATACTGAAGGTGTATAAGGCATTCAATTTTCTTAATATTGTGTATGGTTTACGTGGTTTACGTCGATATATACGCAGAAATTGTCCAAAGACTGAAAAATTCGCAATTTCATGTGCTGCGGAAAAAATTTATTTTCATTCGGCAATTGTCAGAACAGCTGTTCTGCTTGAGAATTTCTGCTGGCTCCTGTTCGGCGAAAAACTAGCAGAAGAGAGATAAAACTAGCAGAAATGAGATTTTGACAGCTTTTTACAAGATTTCAAGAAACAAAGCTGTTGTCGGATTTTAAAGTTTGACACATCAATTTTTTCGTCTCAAAGAGAAGGTTTTTTTTTCAAGAAAGCTCATTGAGCTCATGCGTTTCGTTGAGGTAAAACACTTTAAAATCCGACAAAAATGTTGAAGATATGAAGAAAAAATGCAATTGGGCGACATCTAGGGTTGCCAGAAAAAAAATAAATTTTTTTTTAAATGATTTTGAAAAACACTTCATATGAGGGGAGGTACGGCCGACTTTTTTTTTAGTGATACGCTCTACTGTCTATTCATATTTCGTGAGCTATTTACTTTCAAATATTTACCTATTTTTTTTAGTTTTATTGTTTTATCTGTCTTCTAAACTGGTATCAATTGTTCTGAAAAAATGCGTGTTTTTGAGGTGCCGAACAAGATCAAACTTTGCACTATAAAATGCTTAAACATTTTTTGGATCACCACAGTCTTTCCAGTAAATTTAACTGAAAAACAAGCACAAAAATGAAATATTTCGCCTTTTTCACTTTGGTAATCCTTGGCTTGATGGCCTACCAGGCAACCGCCTTCAAGGTAGAAGATAAGGCGGTCTATGACATAATAAATGGTAAAGCACCTGGCTAATTTGGCAAAAATATTTGGGGCTATATAGGCTTAAAACCTAGGTATGGCGAATACTCGTCCTCTTTCAAGAACTAAATAAAGAAAATAAATCTGAAGTTTCGTATTTTAATTCTTGGCATTTATGATATGACAGTGATATTGTCTTAAAATTATGGTACGTAGACTATCCTTTTTTCGTCAAAAAGCTCTTTCTGTTTCATCAAGGCTGAAACTTATAATGGAACAGCTTAACAAATTTTCAGAAAAGTGTCCGAACCCAAACACCCTTAAGTGACGGAGTAAGCGAACACCCGGTACATGTCTGTTTTAATCTAATCTAATCTTGGCTTGCGTCATTTATTGACGCTTAAATGCTTAGAAGATTTTGGCCGCTTCGTATCAAAGCACACCAGTCATTCTGTTTTAGCGATAACTGACGCCAATTGGAAACCCCAAGGGAGTTCAAGTCATCCTCCACTTGTTGTTTCCATCTCAGTCGAGGCCACCCCCTTCCTCTGCTGCTGAATTCGGGTGTCGAAGTTCCGGAGAACTTTTCTTTCAAATACTCCATGATAAATTTGGTAAAACTGTACGAATTTTTGTTGATCATACTAAAGTTTGTGTCAAAACAACAAATTCTAGTTAAATCAACAGCGAAGGTACTACCATTTTTAAATTTATTGCATCATCCAATTAAATTTTACTAGAACTGGCAGAGTTTTTGTTGATCAAAAAAAAGTGTTGTGTTGAAACAAAAAGCTCCTGCAGTTAATCCGACAGCGAAGGAAATGTCATTTTAAAAACAAAAGATACTGTCATTACCGTCATAGAACAAAGCTTTAATTAGACACTGGCAAGCATAAGTTCACGACGGCATCATGGTAGACACCTCCGTTCAGCAAACAAATAGTGTGAGCTCGATTCTCGGTGAAGGCAACAAAGCAAATTGAGAAAGTGTGGTGTCACTTGGAACAAAGCTGTAACTATACGCTGGCATCATGGTAGACACCTGGGTTGAGCGTTCAAGATACCTGAGTTCGAAGAATTGACCGTGATTTTGGTGGCATCAAACCATATTTTGGTTGATATGACCAGCACATTTTTCTTTGTGTATAAATTATTAAATGAAATTTAATTTATTTCAACTATATACCCTCTCTTCTATATTCCCTGATTTTTTGTCACATCCTTATATAGCCCCAGATGCTTGTACATTAGAGCGTATCAAGTTGAAAATGTTCCCCCCTAGTTTGAACACTTACCTTATGAGGTTTAAAAAAAAAATTTAATTTTTTGTCACCCTGTAAAAAAAGCGAAATTAGTTTTTTCTATAATTTCTATATTTTACGTTCGATTTTCAAAAGTGATACATTTTTAGAAAGGTATTCACCAAGGCAATATTTCATCCATAGAAACTTTTAGCCCATCATGTCAAATTCAGATTTTATTATATCTTTACTCAAACCAACACCCTGTATTTGAGAAAAAAATTGTTTCCTGAAAACTACAACTTCTGTACAAGAATCACTTACTACGTGAAAAAATCCCTTAGTATTTTGAGAATGGCATAGAAAATCTAAGGCTATATTTACTTTATTAATTTTTTTTTTTAATACAGGTTGTTGGTTTTAAATAAATTTGAATAAAAGCTAAATTTGGTGTCCCAGGTTAATGGCTTATATAAGACGGGTTAAAACCTTTACAACAATATATTGCTCGTTGAAATCAAAGACTAAATAGAAAAGTTATAAGCAAAAAACGAATCTCGCTGTTTTTACAGGGTGCTGAAAAATTTTTTTCTTCTATTTTTGAATTCACCAACAAGTTAACGTTCGAGCCCGGGGGGGAATATTTTGAACCGTTTTTTGGCGATACGCTCTATTGTACACACTTTTATGCTTTTGTTTTTGTTTTTTTTTTTTTCTTACATTAAAGAAGCTTAAAAAGTTATGTACATTTTGTTTTACTAGAGTTCGCCCAGTGGTTGAAATTCAACCACAAAACCTTATTTTATTTTCCTACCTTTTTGCTATTTCTTAAATTTTCCTTCTTTTCCATATTTTGTATATTTTTGGTTTCTATACATTCCTATTCATTTTGCCTTTTCCTCCCTCTTTACACCATTCAGTAATATAGTTTCAATGTTGATAATTATTTATTCTTCTTAGTTCGTCTTCATACGTATTTCTTTCTTTTCCTTTCCTTTGCTATCATTTGCTTTTATTTCCTTTCCTCTCCTTTCATCTCAATTTATATCTTTTGCTTTTCTTTCCTTGCCTTCTCTTTTCTTTCCTTTTCTATTCTACCCTCTCCGTTCTTTTTCTTTTCTCTTCTTTCATTTCATTTTATTTCCCTTCTTTCTTTCTTTCTTTTTTTTTGTTCTTTTCTTTTATTTTCCTTTCTTTTCGTTTCTTTTATTTTCTTACCTGACCTTTTTTCCATTTCCATTACATTCTTTTTTCCTTTTATTTTCTTTTCTTTCCTTTCGTTTCCTTTGCTTTAGTTTTCTTTATTTTTATTCATTTTTTTTCATTTCATTTCTTTTCTTTTATTTTTTTCTTACCTTTATTTTCTTTCACGTTTTTCCTTAGATTTCTTTTCCTGTCAATTCGCTTCCTAACCTTTCCTTCCCTCACCTTTCCTTTTCTTACCTTTCGTTTCCTACCGTTTCCTTACTTTCTTTTTTTTCCTTTCGTAACTCCTTTAGTTTTCTTTCTGTTCCATTCATTTCCTTTACTTATTTTTTTAGCTTTTCTTTCTTTCCTTTATTTTTCTTTATTTTTATTTTCATTTATTTTCCATACCTTCCACCTCGCTAACTTTTCTTTCCTTTCTTTTTCTCTTCTTTCCTTTCTTTGTCTTTCTCTATTTACTTCTCTTTTCCACACCTTTACCTACATTAAATTTCCTTTCTTCCCTCCCTTTTTTCTTTTCCATTCCTTTCCTTTCCCTACCTTTATTTGCCTTTGATTATTCTCTAATTTTTTCCGTTCCTTACCTTAACTTTGGGGTTTCAATTTTAAACCAGAAATGTTTTAACAATTTTTTAAACAAAAAATAATTTTTTTGTCGGTTGGCTGGGATTCGAACCGGGACTCTCACCGTCAGCTCTACCACTGAGCTACATACATCGCATACATAAATGTTGTGGGAAAAATTCAATCTTAAAATAGCTTTCAAAAATAAATGAAAACAAAACAAAAATTGTAGACCGAAAAAGTTTTAATTTTAAACCAAAACGTTTTAATTTTAAGCCGAAAAGTTTAAAAAATAAAATAAAGTTAAAAAAATGTGGCGCTTGGCAGGTTTCGAACGGAAGCGCTCAAGAGTCACAGCCGACTGCTCTACCGCTGAGCTATGCCGCACATCAAGTTTTTGCGGGCAAAATGCAATGACTTTAAAAAAAAACCAAAAAAAAATTTTGGCTGCTTTTTTATTTAGATCTTAATCGAAACCAAAAAAAAATTTAAAAACTTTGTATGTGTTTAGAAGATTTGAAATATTCCAAATAAAATTTAAAAAAATATCGTTTAAACTTTAGACGGGTTTAAAATTTAGGCTCTTTTTTTTTAGCAGTGTAGAGCAAAGATTTTAATTTTAGCTTCAGTTGTTTCAAAGAAAATTTTCTACCAAACCAAATTTGGTTTCAAATTCAATCTAGACCAGTTTTCAAAAAAATTGGTTAAATGAATCGAGTTTCAATTTTAAACCAGAAATGTTTTAACAATTTTTTAAAGAAAAAAATGTTGTTGCCGCACACCAATTCTTTTATGACTTTCAAACAAACGAAAAAAAATGTTTGACCGCTTTTTCGTTCAGAACTTAAATCGAAACCAAAAGAAATTTAAAATCTCTGTGGGCATTTGGAAGGTTTAAAATGTTCCAAAAAAAAAAGTTTAAAAAATCGCGGTTTAAAATTTAGGCTTATTTTTTTAACCGTGTATGATCTCAATAGATATCAATCATTACCTGTCAAAAAACCCAAAAAAGTCTAATACACTAAATTAATTAAAAAAAAAAAAAACTTCCATTTCATCCTCACCCTTAGATCTCCGCTGATTTTCGAAACTGATGCTGCTCACACCACAGCCACCTCAGCAACGGAGCCAGAAACAGACGATGGCTTGCATGGACGACGTTTGCTGCTGGATGGCAGAGAAAAAAGAGATGGAGGTGTTGTTGGTTTACCCTCGAACGCAGCAGGTGGTGATAGCGGACAATCGAATCAATCAAGCGATGTTGAGGAACTCGAACGTTACGACAAAGGCAAAATGTAAGTAAACTTATAAATGTTGAGTTGAATATTTTTTTATGCAAATGCGCTTAAAGTTTACAAGTCAGCAAGAATTCACTTCACATTTTCTTTATTTAATATTTTCTGCGCATACAACAAAACAGGATCAAATCAATGACGCGCGCTACTGACCATTTAAAATCCCAAGACTTTCAAGTTTGTATTACAATAATTGAAGCGCGTCAACTGCCTGGATTGAATATGGACCCAGTTGTTTGTATACAGGTGGGCGATCAAAAGAAATATACGAGCGTTAAAGAAAGTACTAATTGTCCCTATTACAATGAGGTGGGTAGCGAAAAGGAAAAAAAAGTTACAAAAGAAATTTACTTAATTACATATTTTATTTTTCGTCTTCTTCTTTTTCTAATCTTTGCTTTACTGGTGCCACCTAATTTTTTTTAATTTCCTTGTAGTATTTTGTATTTGACTTTCATATGCCGCCTGTGATGTTATTTGATAAAATCATAACTTTGTCGGTAAGTTGATTAAGTTATGTGCTAATTAAGTTCATTATTAACGTATTTAATGAAGTATGCATATGCATACAAACTATGTTTATAAATAGCATTAATGGACAGCTCAAATCAATTAAGTCTATTAAACTGTTTGTGATTGACCGTAGCTATGTTGATGATGAGTAGCTTTAGATTATGAGACTAGAGTAAATAGGTATGACGTGGCGTATGAGTAACATTCGCTGCGTCGCTTAGGGATTAGTGATGCCAATACATGTATTTTCGGGACTTATTTATTCTTACGAAATTTACTAACAGAAAATTAATTTAATAAATTTAATAAAAAAACGATTTGTCTACTTTTTATTCAAATTAATAAAACGATTCGTCTGGATTTTTCAGGAGAATTTTACTTTTATTGAAATAAATGATATTTCTCCCTTGTAATTGCATAAAAAAGACTTGTCTACTTTTTACTGAAAATTTTTTTTTACTCTAATAAACGTTAATTTAATAGAAATGACGATTTTTCCACCTTTTAGTGAACAATTTTGGTTTAACTAGAATAAACGATATTTCTCCGTTTGAATTGAAAAAAAAAAAATTTGTCCACCTTTTACGAAACAATCTTTCTCGTTTTTAATTGACAAAAAAAATTGTCTACCTTTTTCCAAATAATATTTTTTACTGTTATAAATGACATTTCTCCGTTTCAATTGAAAAATCAATTTGTCTACCTTTTACTGAAAAAATGTTTTTTTATTTAAGTAAACTATGTATATTTCTCTGTTTCAATTGAAAAAAAAAAACGATTTGTCTACCTTTCACTGAACAATTTTTCTAAACTGAAAACACTATATTTCTCTGTTTTAATCGAAAAAACAATTTGTCCACCTTTTACTTAAACTTGTTTTCTACTCAAATGAAAAATATTTCTCCCAAAGCCAGTTGTCTACGTTTTGCTGAACAGTTTTTTGTTTACTGACTTTTTTGTCTAAAAAAAAAGATTTGTCTACCTTTTACCAAACAATTTTGTTTACTAAAATGAATGAAATTTCTCCATTTTAATTGAAAGATCAGAGTGTCTACTTTTTACTGAAAAATGTTTTTATTTAAGTAAACTATAGTTCTCTGTTTCAATTGAAAAAAAAAAAAAACGATTTGTCTACCTTTCGAAAAACCAATTTGTCCACCTTTTACTTAACATTTTTTTTACTGGAATAAACAATATTTCTCCAAAAGCCAAAAGAATGTTTGTTTAGTGAAATAACCGATATTTCTTTATTTCAATTGAAATCCCGATTTGTCTACCTTTTACTGAAAAATATTCTTTATTTAAATAAACTATATTTCTCTGTTTCAATCGAACAAGCTATTTGTCCACCTTTTATTTAACAATTCTTTCTACCGAAATAAACAATATTTCTCCAAAAGCCAGTTGTCTACCTTTTACTAAACAGTTATTTTTTTACTACAATAAACGATATTTCTCAATTTCAATTGAAACCCCGATTTTTATACCTCTCACTGAATTTTTTTTTTGTAAAATAGACGACATTTTAATAGTAAAAAAACTATTTGAATCAGAGTTACTTCAGGATTTTTTTGAAATCATTTCAGTACTGTTTCTTATTCATTTCGGGATTGTTTTCTGGGCTTCTTCGGAATAGTTTGAGGGTTTTTTGTTGAACATTTTTGGACTTTTCATGATTATTTCGTGATACTTTTCGAAATTTTTTTATACTTATTTTGGGTCTTTTTTTACATTGTTTTCGGAATCTTTCTAGATTGTTGTCGGGATCATTTTTGGAATCATTTCGCGATTGTGTCCATTTGTTTCAGGTTTCTTCGATGAATTTTTTGCGATTATGTCGTGACTTTTTCGTGATCATTTAGGGATTCTTTTCGGGAATTTTTCAAAATCTTTTTGGTGACTTTTTTGCGATTATTTTGTGATTGTCTTAGGGACTTTTTGGTAGTCATTGCGGTACTTGTTCAGGATCAATTCATCACTTTTTCGGGATATTTTTGGTATCATTTTTTTTACTAGTTGACATCATTTTCGGGGTAATTATGAAATTGTTGTCGGAAACTTTTCTTGCCCTTTTCAGATCAATTTAGCATTAGTTAAGGGACTTTTTCGGGGTCACGCGTTGACCTTTTACAAAATCAATTCAAAATTGTTTTCGGACTGTTCTGAAGAAATTCTTTAAAAGTTAGGAAGATCATTTCAAGATTATTTTCGAAACTTTTTCATTGTCATTTCGAGACTTTTTTGACATTATTTTCGGGATCTTCCTGAAATGTTTTCAGAATAATTTCTGCCATTTTGTTGGCATAATTTCGGAATCTTT
>CAXKVI010000005.1:101183139-101223139 GCA_964058755.1 Campiglossa producta
ATCATAAATTCCAAGTGCAAATAAATACAATTTCCATTAACGCCAATGCAATGGTACAAAAATAAATTTTACCATGTCTTTACAAACAAAATTCAAACGAAAATTCTTCATACACAAAGTAAAAACAAAACTTATTGCCAGTGAGAGCCGGGTGACATGCAAAATACATAGCCATCACCCTGAAGTCAAACCAACTACCAACTGTTATTTTGAAGACAAATACTGATATTTGTTTCATTTCATATCATCGAAGAAAAAAGAGTTCTGGCTAGACCTTACTTCAAACTTAAATACACAGAGAAAAATGAGCTGGTCATTTCAACCAAAATATGGGTTCATTCAACCAAAATCACGGTCAATTATTTTCCATTATTAAATACTGTTGATTCAACCACATTGAAACTTTTAACCTTAACTTAACTGTTGTTTCAACAGAAAATTTTGTTGTTTAAGTTTTTGCTGTGTATGTAAACTAAAATAAGTGTTATTTTAACACCGAAAGGAGTCAAAGTAAAAAAAATAACTTTCAGAGTTCTTAAATTGACTTCCCCGAGAATCGAACTCAGGTGTCCTTAAAACTCAACCCAGGTATCTACCATGATGCCAGCGTCTAAATACAGATTTGTTCTAAATGACACCACACTTTTTCACGTTGCTTTGTTGCCTTTATTTCACTGCTGAACGGAGATGTCTACTAGCCCGGATCGGGCCCCATACAAAAAAAAAAAAGTTTTTCCAGTCCACCCCTAGGATTAAAGATATTCTGAAGGCGATCCCAAAAAAAATTTTTTTTTGCCACCCCCATGGGCGTTTTACTTTTTTTGACACTACGTCGTTATTTTAGGTCCGATTTTAATGAGCCGTACACCGTTGTTCATGGCTTGGAAGCCGCCACAATTCTTACCTTAATCATTTTTTACTCCGAGTTCAAATTTTGTAGTGACTGTCGGTATTTCGTTTCACATCATATGATATGATATGATTTTTTTGGGATCGCCTTCAAAATGGCTTTAATCCTTGGGGTGGACTGGAACACTTTTTTTGTCGTTCCACCCTAGTGTCTACCATGATGCCATGTTGTTGATGTTGTCGTTGCAGTTGTTGTTGTTGTTGTTTTTGTTCTTGTTGTTGCTGTTGTTGTTGTTAACAACAAAAATATTTTCCAAAGGTCTTGCGGAGTGATGTCGAAGTTGACAGTCCTTGGCCGTATATTAACCCGGTACGCTCTTATACTCCTTTGCGGTACTGGCCGCCTGTCTCGGGAGCGATTTGGTATGACCAGTGGAACCTTCTAGGTCATGCCATCCCTACATCCGTAAGAAGGAGAAGATGGGTAATGAGATCAACCATCGAGTTAGCACGGCAATGGCCAAGGTGCATATTAGTCGCCTCTTATGACTGGTAAGCTTCCCTCGGGTATATTCTAAACCACTAACCCACAAGGTTGATGCCATCGACTATTGCTTACCGGTGTCTAATTAAAGCTTTGTTGGCAGTATCTTCGATGTTGGATTAACTTCTTGTTTTTGAAATGACAGTTTCTTCGCTGCTGAATTAACTGCAGGAGTTTGTTGTTTTAACACAAAATTTTTTTTGATCAACAAAAACTCGGTTAGTTCTACTAAATTTAATTAGATGATGCAATGAATTTAAAACAAAATTTCTCGCGCTGTTGAATTAACTAGAGAAGGTGGTTGTTTTAACACAAAATTTAGTTTGATTAACAAAAATTCTGTCAGTTGTACCAAATTTTGTTAACTAAAAATTGACAGTTCTTCGACAGTTCAATCAACAAAAAATTCCTTTCAAATAACCAAAAATTAGGTCAATTTAACAGAATTTGGTCAAGTTCAGGATAACAGTATGGGACTATTGTTGTTACCAGTGCCATTTTTTTTTTCAGTGTATTGAAATCCATGCTCAAGTCTTTATAGATCGAATTTAAATGTTTTGAATTAGTTCAGAATTTTAATTAATTTTGGGGATCAATAAAGCCCATATCAGGGAATATTATTATTTTTTAATTTCCGATATTTCTCTCAAATTTGTATTCTTGTAGGTCCTTCATAGTCGCAGCGTTTTACAGCGAAACAAATTAATTGGTAATTGTAAATTGGATATAGCCACCGTTTGGAATAATAGAGGTATATAAAAATTGTAGGCATCGAAATCTTTAGGCACGATTGATATTTAAACACCGAACTCACAACCCACACATGCTTCTTATCAATGTTGAGCAACATTCTGCGTATGTTAAAACGCCTACTGGGGTTGTTGAGCTTTTGTTATGACAATGCATCGTTGCTTGCCTAAAGCAGACACTCTCTTGCCAAACGAATGCAAAATGCTTGCTCTTACTTTTACTTTCAATTAGCTTCACTGTCAGTTGAAGTACTTTTGAAAATATGTGTGTACTTATATGAGGCCGTCAGGAAAAGTGTTGATTAAGCTTTAAAATGCAGCCCGCTGTGCTCTATTGTACACTTCATACAATTTCGTTTCCACCTTATGATTCTACAATGAAGCATATTTGCAACAAATAACCTTAGTTGTTAATAAATCTACCCACTTACTTACCCGCTGTGTACATTATGTCTGTGTGGTTTATTTTTGTATTTTCACTGAGAGCTTAATGCTTTTAGTGTCTTAGAGGGTGTATTAAAACTAAAAATAAAATTTAGTTTAATTAATCTAAAATAAAATAATTTAAATTAAACGAACTTAAATTTGATAAAATTAAAATAAATTAAATTATAAATAGAAATATTCATTTTATTTTATCTTATTTTATTTTATTTTATTTTATTTTATTTTATTTTATTTTGTTTTATTTTATTTTATTTTATTTTATTTTATTTTATTTTATTTTATTTTATTTTATTTTATTTTATTTTATTTTATTTTATTTTATTTTATTTTATTTTATTTTATTTTATTTTATTTTATTTTATTTTATTTTATTTTATTTTATTTTATTTTATTTTATTTTATTTTATTTTATTTTATTTTATTTTATTTTATTTTATTTTATTTTATTTTATTTTATTTTATTTTATTTTATTTTATTTTATTTTATTTTATTTTATTTTATTTTATTTTATTTTATTTTATTTTATTTTATTTTATTTTATTTTATTTTATTTTATTTTATTTTATTTTATTTTATTTTATTTTATTTTATTTTGTTTTATTTTATTTTATTTTATTTTATTTTATTTTATTTTATTTTATTTTATTTTAATTTATTTTATTTTATTTTATTTTATTTTATTTTATTTTATTTTATTTTATTTTATTTTATTTTATTTTATTTTATTTTATTTTATTTTATTTTATTTTATTTTATTTTATTTTATTTTATTTTATTTTATTTTATTTTATTTTATTTTATTTTATTTTATTTTATTTTATTTTATTTTATTTTATTTTATTTTATTTTATTTTATTTTATTTTATTTTTTTTATTTTATTTTATTTTATTTTTTATTTTCTGTTTTTTTTTTCATTTACTTTATGTTATCTTATTTTATTTTGTTTTATTTTATTTTTTATTTTATTTTATGTTTTTTTTTAATTTACTTTATTTTATCTTATTTTATTTTGTTTTATTTTATTTTATTTTAGCTTATGCTGTTGTATTTTATTTTTTTTTACTCTATTTTTTTTTATTTTTTTATTTTTTTTTATTTTATTTTTTTTTATTTATTTTTTTTTATTCAATTTTATTTCGTTTTATTATTTTTTATTTTATTTTATTTTTTACTTTTTTTATTCTTTTATTTTATTTTTTTTTATTTTTTTTTTATTTTGTTTTGTTATATTTCATTTTATTTAAATTTTTCTTAATTCTTTTTTTCGTTTACATTATTTTATTTTTACTTTATTTTATTTTTATTTTTTATTTTATTAATTTTTTTGTTTCTTTCATTGTAGATTATTTTATTTTACTTTTATTTCATTTTTTTTATTTTATTTTTATTTATTTTTAATTTCGTTTTATTTTTATTTATTTGTTTGTTACTAAATTTTTTATATTTGTTTTTTTTTTTTCATTTTATATTTGTTAATTTTATTTTATGATTTTGTTTTTAATTTTGCATTATTTTATTTAATTTTTTATTTTTTTATTTTTTTCATTTTATTTTTTTTTTTTTTTTTTATTCTAAATTTTTTTATTTTATTAAATTTTTTTTTTTATTCCCTGCCTGAATGCTGCATTAAAGCAACAATCACAGCATATGTAAATAAATACACTCATTATCATACATGCTATATGGTAAATGTTAAAAAATTTTCGACAAATTTCGACACCTCAATGTTTCGCTTTCTTACTTTTGCATGATTTTTTTATTACTAAATACAAATTTTCTTTTATAGTAACTACATAGTTACTACATAATAGAATACATTTAATTTTGATAATAATACCTTATAGATCATCAATTCTATCATAAATGGGCATTACTCTCTGATCCGGATGATTTCTATAGTGGACCGAAAGGTTATTTGAAGTGTGATATTGGTATAATTGGTAAAGGTGATACCGTGAAGGTGCCTCAAAAATCTGAAAAAGACCCCGATGACATCGAAGCGTAAGTAAATTTGTAATTACCAGGGATATGCAAAGAATCAATGTGATGTGAAATCCCGATCACCAGGTCTTGCCACATCTGCTATTCTTTATAAGCGGGTAATTTGTTGTCCTTTATTTGATTGTAGGCAAGTGATGTGACACTCTTCTCATCAAGTGATTTGACATCCGTGTTTTCATTCAAAAACATCCGACGTTTCATTCAAATTACAAAAGACGTTTCATTGTGTGCAAGTGATGTGACTTTTTTGATTACCAGGTGATGTCACATCAGCTAGTTTTTGTGACGGCCTGCATTTATTTGTAGGCAATTGCTGTTATGAAATGACAATTATATAATGCGATATCTTGCCCATCAGGCCATTTGATATCCCGGTGACGAAGTGATGTGTGAACACGATCACCAGGATATGGGTCACCATTTATTTTTTATGTGGGACTTTCTTTTTATCACCAAATGATGTCACACCTGCAAGTTTTTATTACGCCATGAGTTTATTTGTAGGCAAGTGAGGTGACAAAAAGACAAGCAAATGATTTAACATCCTGCACACCAGGTGTTGCGAAATCCTGTTGACGAAGTGATGTGTTAACCTGATTACCAGGGTATGCGACACCATGTATTTTCAATGTGTGACTTTCTCTTTATCATTATGACGTGTTAACCTGATCACCTGGGTATGTTGCACCATGTATTGTTTATGCGTGACTTTTTGTTTATCATGTGATCTGATATTCTGATTACTAGGTGATGTGACATCAGATCACCAGATGATGGTCCTTCTATATTGTATAACATCATGAATTTATTTTGAAGGCAAGTGATGTGACAAAATTACCTGAAAATTATGTGACATCCTGCTCACCAGGTGATGTGTTATCCTGGTCAGAAGCGGATGTGATATTCTGATCACCATATGATGCGACACCCGCTATGTTGTGTGTGCTGCTGGTGTAAAAGATTTATTTTGTAGCCCAAGTGACAAGTTGGGTGGGTCGAATTTGTAGGGGATATGATTTGATATCCTAGTCACCTGATGATATGAATCCGAAATTAGATTAATCCCTCAGAATAATAACAGCTTTTCTCTTACGAAAATTTCCTTTTTAATTTTATGTACTATTAATGAATAATACATGTTTTGACCACGAAAATAGTAATCTCCTGCTACCAGTTGGTGTACCCATCGAACGACAACGTGCCAAGTTCATTGTAAAAGTATATCGCGCTGATGGTTTACCACGCATGAACTCCTCCATAATGGCAAATGTAAAGAAAGCTTTTACGGGTGAATCGAAAGATTTAGTGAGTCCCTACGTACAGGTCTCTTTCGCAGGACTTTCGGTAAGAAAATGGGATAGTCCAGAGTTTTCACGGAAACCTTAACATCTTTCACTTACACACAGGGAAAAACCACGGTTAAGAAGAATGCTTATGCGCCAGTATGGAATGAACAGCTGGTGTTTACCGAAATGTTTCCGCCATTATGTCAGCGATTAAAGGTGAGTGAACTTGAGTCAAAAGTTTCTCACACACTACCTCGTGACTTTTTTTCTCTCTCATATAGAGAATATAACTAAATCTCTATTTATATTTTTCTTCCTTCCTCTTTACTTTAGATCCAACTACGAGACGCTGATCCCATGAAGCCAGCCATTATCGGGACTCACTACATTGACCTAAAGCAAATATCTAATGATGGCGATCGTGGCTTTCTACCCACTTTTGGGCCGTCCTTCATTCATCTTTACGGTTCTACGCGTGATTATACGTTGCTCGATCAACACTCCAATCTCAATACTGGCTTGGGCGAGGGTGTAAGCTATCGAGCACGTCTACTAGTTGCCATACGCACCGAAATCACCGATAATATCGAGATGACCACAGAGAAGAATGTGGAACTCGAACCAGCATATCCCATTTCAGAATCGTCCTATTCACGTAATGAAGAATTTTTCCTTTTTGGTTCCATAATCGAGGCATCAATGTTGGATAAGAAAGTGAGCGATAAGACGGTCTTGTTTGAATTGAGTATGGGTAATGCGGGTAATTCGTTAGATGGTCATAATGAGAGTTTCTCAACGGGTGCGGAAGATGGTGAGGATGGTTGTGTACTTGAAACTGTTGATACAACTTCGTTTAGCAGCGTTACGAATGCCTGCAAGCCCATCAGTCATGATAAGTCGCATTATTATTTGCCATATTGGGATTATAAGCCATGCATGGATGTAAGATGTACGTTGCCAGATTTGAGAAGACGTATGTACAATAGCAATATGTTGGCGAAAATGTCGGAAAATTTGGTGAGTGTGAGGAGATGATATTGGATGTCATTACTAGAAGGAGATCATTTGCTCAGACTTGATTATTTAGTGAAAGGTGGTTTCGTTGTTTTTATTACAAACACAAAATACCGAGCATTTACTCAAAAAATCGGGTGTGAGCAAATGCTCGTCTTTAAAGCATGAGGCCCATTGTCTTGCATATTTACTTAAATTGACAATTTTCAGGAGGAAGGTCTAACGAAAACCAAAAAACTAATTGAGGATGAAGATATTAAAGCTGAAGTACGTCTACGCACTACACTCGAAGATTTAGCATCAGCTTGTACGCGCTACACGAGCATAACTAAAGCTAATGCGACTGGTCCAGGTAGTGGTAAGACAAAATTGGATAAAGAGCGCATGAAACTATGCCAAAGTGAGATTGTAAGTAAACATTTGAAAAGGTAATGATATCGTTTCCTGTAAACACTCTATATTTTTGCCACTCTAGGAAAATTTGGGCAACCTGGCACGCAATCTACGCGCTCTAGTTACACGCAGCTCATTGAAGGAGCGCTTTAAAACCGCCCAAACGTTCCAGCAGAAACTTAAATTTCTTATCGATGATGTAAGTTGAAGGACCCTATTAACTATAGAAGATTGCGCAATACAGGTATACTTAGTAGGTGGGCTGAAGTACAGAATAATTTAGCTTAGCACTGTGGCTATAATTTGTACTTGATATAAAATCAAGACAAGCAAATGATGTGACATCCTTCTAGAGATGTGATATTCTGCTCATGTGTTGATATGACATCCTGCTCTCAGAAAAATCATCCTTCTGACCAGGGTAAGCCAGACCAGCTATTTATTATTACGCCGTGGATTTGTTTGTAGTCAAATGATGTGACATCCTGCTTGTCAAGTGATGTGATATCCTCAGGAAATTTGGCATCCTTTTTATGAGGTGATGTTATATCCATCACCAGGGTCGAATTCATTTGCTATGCTACAGGCAATTGATGTGGCACCCAGCCCGTTAAGTGATGCAATATACACAATATTTATTTGTAGTCAAGTGATTTGACAAAATGAATGAATGCATTGATGCCTGCTCATAATATGATATTATATCTTGCTCACATGAACATAGAGTTTATTTATAGGCAAGTGATGTGATAAAATGAGAGACAAATAATATCACCATGTGATATCATCATGTGATATCATCATTTGATGTGATCTTCACAAGGTGATGTGCCATCCTGCTCACCAGGGTATGCGATGCCGACTTTTTAACCCCCTAGATTTATTTGGAGGCGCAACAGGTGATGTGACGTTAGAAGGTTACATGGCAACCTGTCACCCTATACATTTTTGTGAGCAAGTGATATGACAAAATGACGAGCTAATTATGTAATATTTTGCACGCCAGCTTCTATCCTGAAAAAATAATACTCGAACTAGGTAACAGCCTGTTCATTCTGTGATGTGGTTGCGCAATCTTCTTAGCTCTTCTACCGAATTGGAGTTCCAAAGTACAATTTTTTTAAAACTTCCATATCAACAAAATCCCCTCACACAGCCACAACACTCGTTACCGGATATATTTCTATGGCTCATAGCAAATGGCAAGCGATATGCTTATCATCGCATGTCTGCGCGTGATCTCATTTACTCGATTACCGAGGAAGAGTGTGGCGTGCATTGTGGTAAGATACAAACTTTATTCCTGCGACTGCCAGGCAAACAATCGATGGGACCAGCGAGTTGGTTTATACAAGCCAAATTATCAATTTATCTGTGGTTGGGTGTGGTCGGCCATAAGGGACATTTCTTCGATGGTTTACCCATCGGTTATGATCTATCGCATGAGCTGCGCAATGCGGAGAGACCAGGGGCGTTGGCACCCAATAATATACATTATTTGGAGAAGTCGGTGAGTTTTGGAGAGAGCTAGTCTACTATTAGTACAGTGTATTTACGAGTTATTTTCTTCTTCTTTTCAGACTTTCCAACTGCGTGCACACATCTATCAAGCACGCTCACTCATCGGTTCCGATGCTTCGGGCTTGAGTGATCCTTACGCGACAGTCTACATCACCGAATTCGCCAAGACTACACAAGTTATCGAGGAGACGTTGAGTCCTACTTGGGATGAGCTGCTGGTATTTGATGAAATTCTGGTATTTGGCACCAAAGATGAAATCAAAAAAGATCCACCCACCATTATTATCGAAATTTATGATCAAGACAAAGTTGGCAAGTCGGAGTTCATTGGACGCGCCATTGCGAAGCCACGCGTGAAGCTGCGCGAGACTGCCTACAATACACCTACACTGGAATGGTTTGATATCGTGCGTGGTCATGAAAATGCTGGCGAGCTGTTGGCTGCTTTTGAAATGCTTGAAATTGGTTCCACCGATATGCCACGCCTCACCGAACCCAAACCGTTAACGTGCGCTCAACAAGAAAAAGTCAAAGATAAAAATGCGCCACCACCGCCTGGCACCATCTTCCCCGTACCCAAAGAGGTACGTCCACACTTGGCGCGTTTCAAATTGGAAGTGCTCTTTTGGGGTTTGCGCGATCTCAAGCGCGTACATTTAATGTCTGTGGACAAACCGCGCATAGATGTCGAGTGCTCGGGTAAAATATTGAGTTCACACATCATACAGAACGCCAAAAAGAATCCGAATTTCCCAAGCATGCTAAAATCGATTGAGTTAGAGTTACCTTTGGAAGAAACATATGCGCCACCTATTACCATACGTTGTGTAGACTGTCGCTCATTTGGTCGCTATACTTTGGTTGGCACACATCAGATCACGTCCATACATCGTTACATATATAAACCACCGCCGAAAGAGGATATCACCAAATATAAAACAATCGGTGGACAAATTATACTCTCGGCGCCTATGAACGAGGAGAGCTTGAGTAATCTCGTAGATGGTTTTAATATTCAGGCGATGATTGCGGCCAATGCGCAGCATGCGAATATGAAGGATCTGTATGGTCGGCGACGTTCATCGTGTGATCAATTTACGATTTATGGAGCAGCATGCGTTACAAAGCTGTAAGCGAACTTGAGCTGCTTCATGTTCCACTTTTATATATTTTTCCTCTTCTTTTTTCCAGCGCCAAAAAGCAATCATCGAAGAAGAAATCACTTCAACCGAGCGGCAATCCAAATGAAATCTTGATCGAACCAGATCAAGACGATGAGCTAAGTCGCGATTGGTGGACCAAGTATTTTTGGTCTTTTGAGCGTTTAATTGATTTAACAAAATCAGAAAAATTACATACCTCCGAAAAATTCCTAACCCCACCGTCGAATGCTACAACCCCGCATGCGCAAAAGTTAGGCATTAAAGGTTCAAAGTTTGTACAAAAGCTGAGTCCGAAGGCTATGACTGGTATGGCGCGTGGCAAGCAGGATGTTAGTAGCGAGAAAGTATCGCCCAATCAGCAAATTAAAAGAAGCAGCATGAACTCGACGGCTGTGTGCCAGGTACTGGTTGTAAATTAAAATGACAAATATAATCAAATAAAAAAAAAATTAAAATAAAATAAAATAAAAGTGAAAATAAAAATGAAAATAAAATAAAAATAACATAAAAATAAAAATAAAATAAAAATAAAAATAAAAATAAAAATAAAATAAAAATAAAATAAAAATAAAATAAAAATAAAATAAAAATAAAATAAAATAAAAATAAAATAAAAATAAAATAAAAATAAAATTAAAATAAAATAAAATAAAAATAAAATAAAATAAAATAGAAATAAAAATAGAATTAAATAAAAATAAAATAAAATAAAAATAAAATAAAAATAAAAATAAAAATAAAAATAAAATAAAATAAAATAAAATAAAATAAAATAAAATAAAATAAAATAAAATAAAATAAAATAAAATAAAATAAAATAAAATAAAATAAAATAAAATAAAATAAAATAAAATAAAATAAAATAAAATAAAATAAAAATAAAATAAAATAAAAATAAAAATAAAAATAAAAATAAAAATAAAAATAAAAATAAAATAAAAATAAAATAAAAATAAAGTAAAAATAAAATAAAAATAAAATAAAAATAAAATAAAAATAAAATAAAAATAAAATAAAAATTAAATAAAAATAAAATAAAAATAAAAATAAAATAAAAATAAAAATAAAAATAAAATAAAATAAAATAAAATAAAATAAAAATAAAATAAAAAATAAAATAAAATAAAATAAAATAAAATAAAATAAAATAAAATAAAATAAAATAAAATAAAATAAAATAAAAATAAAATAAAAATAAAATAAAAATAAAATAAAAATAAAATAAAATAAAAATAAAATAAAAATAAAATAAAAATAAAATAAAAATAAAATAAAAATAAAATAAAAATAAAATAAAAATAAAAATAAAATAAAAATAAAAATAAAAATAAAATAAAAATAAAAATAAAAATAAAAATAAAATAAAATAAAATAAAATAAAATAAAAATAAAATAAAAAATAAAATAAAATAAAATAAAATAAAATAAAATAAAATAAAATAAAATAAAATAAAATAAAATAAAATAAAATAAAATAAAATAAAATAAAATAAAAATAAAATAAAAATAAAATAAAAATAAAATAAAATAAAAATAAAATAAAAATAAAATAAAAATAAAATAAAAATAAAGAAATAATAAAATGAAAATAAAAAAAAATAAATAAATAGAAAAATAAATAAAAAAATAATATTAAAAAAAATAAAAATAAAATAAAAATAAAAGTAATTTAAATAGTTTATTTTTTTTTTTGGTTTTTTTACTTTATTTTATATTAAATTTTATTTTTTTTTTGTTTTATTTTGTTAATTTTTTATTTCGTTTTATTTCATTAGTTTTTTTGTTTTGTTTTTTTTTTTTCTATTTTAATTTTTTTATTATTTTCTTTTGTTTTATTATTTTATGTTATTGCATTTTATTTTTTTGTGTTTTTTTACTTTATTGTATATTATCTTATTATGTTTTATTTTTTTTTATTTTGTTTATTTTTTTATTTCATTAGCTTTTTTGTTTTGTTTTTTTTTTTACAAATTTGTTTTTTTTTTATATTTTAATATTTTTTTTTGGTTTTGTTTTATTTTATTTTATTTCATTATTTTTTTTCGTTTTATTATTTTATTTTATTGCATTTTTTTTTTTCAATTTGTTTTATTTTTATTTTCAATTTTTTTGTTTTTTTTTTGTTTTGTTAATATTTCTTTTATCTATTATTATCTGAAATATGTACTTCTATGTATCTAACAAATTACTCTCTCTTCCCATTACAGATCTACCCCAACGAATTGGAAGCTCAACCCGACTACAACTACTTCCGTGAATGGCTACACTCTTTTCCTTTATATCGTGGCAAAAAGACTGGCGACTCCACCGAAGATGATAATCGCACAGTAGGCTTTTTTAAAGGTGCCATAAAAGTATACAAATTACCACCGCCCAAAGGCACTGAGCTGCCAATACCCAACTTACCCACCAATGATCCTCTACACGTACTCGTACGCATTTATATTATCAAAGGCACCGATTTACATCCGATGGATTTGAATGGTAAAGCCGATCCTTATGTTGTCCTACAATTGGGGAGTAAGCGCATTTCGGATAAGGAGAATTATGTTAGCAAACAATTGAATCCGATTTTTGGTAAATGTTTTGAAGTGGAAGCCACATTTCCACAAGATTCAATGTTGACTGTACAGGTGTTGGATTGGGATTTGGTGGGTTCGGATGATTTGATCGGCGAGACGAGGATTGATTTGGAGAATCGTTATTATAGTAAACATCGTGCCACGTGCGGTTTGGCGCTGAGATATGAAGTGTAAGTGGATACATAGCTTCGTTGAGAGCGCGACGAGCCTAATGTATTTTTTATCTCTTCCACAGCTGCGGCTATAATCAATGGCGCGATCCCATGAAACCCACACAGATCCTATCGAAGATCTGCAAAGAAAACAAACTCGATACACCACATTATTTTCAAGATCGTGTGGCGATCGGAAAGTATTGCATGACCTTTTCGGATGAGGAGGTTATAGCTTGGAATGGGCCAACAACTTGCAGAAATCGTGATGAACATCTAGCACTTGCAGCATTACATCGTTGGAATGAGATACCCAGAGTGGGATGCAAGGTAACTCACACTCAAGTCTAACTCGCTTTAACTCAGGGCTTTGCAAATAATTTAAGTGATAATGGACCTAATGCTTAAGGGCGAGCATTTGCTAAGACTCGAATTTTTTAGTAAAAGCTACGTATTTTCTTTTTGTAATAGATGCCACGTTTTACTCATCTGAGCAAATGCTCAACTTTATATGCTTAAAGCCCAATGTGAGTGTGAGAAATTAATGATCGTATCAATAAAATATCCTCGTCTGTCGTTGTTGCCTCGTTACTTGCAAATGAGTGACTCATTGCGATCATCGCGCTCTCACTAGCGCAGCCACAGTTTCTTTGTTGGCGCGGCCAAGTAAAGATCTAAATACAATTTAGCTCTCCGTATTGTGGACAATTGTCCCACTAATTACCGAGGGTTGCCTTAACTAGAGCTAAAACTCTCTCATCTCATTTTCAGATCGTACCCGAACACATCGAATCACGTCCACTATACAATCCTGAAAAGCCCGGCATAGAGCAGGGTAAACTTGAAATGTGGGTTGATATGTTTCCAATGGATATGCCATTGCCGGGACCACCTGTAGATATATCACCTAGGAAACCCAAAGAGTATGTGCTACGTATTGTCATTTGGAATACGGACGATGTTGTGCTGGAGGACGATGCTTTCTTTACTGGCGAGAAAATGTCGGATATCTATGTGAAGGGGTACGAAATTTACATCGGTGTATGTAAAGAACTTGTGTTACTTTCAACTTTCCTTGCAGATGGCTAACCGGTCCCCAAGATATGCAAGCTACCGACATCCACTATCGTTCTCTAACGGGTGAGGGTAATTTCAATTGGCGTTTCATCTTTCCCTTTGAGTATCTCGCCGCCGAAGAACGCATTGTGCTATCGAGACGCGAATCGCTATTTAGCTGGGATGAGACGGAAGTCAAAATACCAGCGCGTTTGGAGCTGCAAGTATGGGATGCAGATCACTTTTCGGCAGATGATTTTCTGGGTAAGCTTCCTTATCGGCTTGCTTAGCGCCTGTCTCATCTTTTCTCTCTCTCTCACAGGCGCGATTTCCTTCAACTTAAATCGCTTTCCGCGTGGCGCTAAGACCGCAAAACTCTGCACGCTCGACATGCTCAAGCCTGACTCTACAGTGCCCACTGTGAATATTTTCAAACAGAAGCGCGTACGTGGCTGGTGGCCATTTTATGTGAAGAAACAAAATGAAGAAATGGAATTGACTGGCAAAGTGGAAGCTGAATTTCATTTGCTTACCAAAGAGGAGGCTGAGCAAAATCCCGCCGGTTATGGACGCAGTGAACCGGATCCGTTGGAGAAACCAAAGTAAGTCACTAATTTTTATTGCTTCTCTTTCAAAAATGTTAAATTTTTTTTTTTTTTTTATCTTTCATAGCCGCCCCGATGCTTCGTTCATGTGGTTCCTAAATCCGCTCAAATCGATACGTTACATCGTTTGGCACAACTACAAATGGGCTATACTCAAGGGGCTATTGCTACTGGGTATATGTTTATTCCTTATACTTTTCATTTATTCCGTGCCTGGCTACTCGGTGAAACGTTTATTGGGTGCCTAAGCTGGGACTGAAGTTATTAGGGTAATCTGAGCACACATGGGTAATTTAACACATTTCCAAATCTACCAAGGATCTTTTATATTAGAATGATTTCTTAGATAAGTCGTGGTATGAGCAAGCTTCGGACGTTAAATACCTTTATGCTTCGTCAAATGCAGTTTGAAATGGCTGATGACCCGACAGGAACAGTCTCGAATGGACCAAGGTCCCGAAGATCCCGATTTTTTTTAGAGAAACGACTTGCCAACACCATGGTTAATACCAGGGCTCATCAAAAATATAAGTGAGGCTGCACATAAATCCTCCAACAGACGATTTCATACCATATCAAAGCTCCCAAGCTGCAGTTTAGGGCAGATTTCTTCAAAATCCAAAATACTTCAGAAAAGAAGCTGCACCCATCGTACCTACATTCGGCTGCAGTAAGGATGTTCTTGTATTGGAATCGGCTGCACGGTTCAAAGTCTCACTATTTTCTTTGAAGCTTAGATGATGAAAGTCCTGGGCGCATTAGTCATCCCAATCCATAAAATCCCTTTCAATTCAGATTACGGCCCGCTCTAAAGAGTCGGATGAGGTTGTTCCCCACTGGCCTAATGGTGTAAAAAATTTCTTTAACGAAGACAAACTAAATACTAAGCATCCTCGAGTCGAGTAACATGAATTGGAATATGAGTCCATAACCTCAAAACAAAATTTTAAAAAATAGTCATTTTTAAACAAACCATTTCAAAATAAAGATCCAGTGTGGTCTCATCGATATACCAACGTATTTAATAAAAAAAATCCTCGCTAATAATATCTTCAAGAAACTGACAACTAAAAAACACTAAAAGTATGCTAAGAAAATTTTAGAAATTTAGTTTAAAAATAATGGCATATGTTTTGAAAAAAATCTAGATGCTAAGCTGATATTTCCCAGTAAACTTTTTATGTTCGTAGAATGTTTCAAATCACATATAAAAAGAGGGGAAAAGAAAAATTGTTCATATCAACTCGTAAGCTTAACAGTGCTCAAGCATTGCATACTTTTAGGCTGAAACAAAAAAATAAATACCCAGAAGCGTTGGTAAAGGGAGTACCTGATTTAACTCATAGTGTCAATCATATCAGTAGAATTATATAGCTAGGAATTGATGGAAGTAGTTAAGTGAGTATTTAGGAATGTATTTATAAGGTGGCGTGTGTGTGTGAAAAGTGAAAAAATACAAAATATTTGAAAAATGAAACGAAAGTGCAAAATAGCTAATCAATCAAAAGTAGTAGAGACTCCCCCTCTATTAATAAAAAAAAATATATTTTGCGATGGATTTGTAAGTAGTGTTCAAGAATGACAAGACATACATATAAGACAAAAAGTATAAGGCAATGGGACCCATTTTGTGAGCGACTTTTTTTCCTTAGACAACCATCTTTTTTATCTTCGAAATTTCGTAAAAGTGCGACCCTTGTGACCCAATTTTTTTATAATAACAGCATTATTTTCATTTCATTAAATTCCAGTGTTGTAACCAACTCATGAATATATGTGTCCTACAAATTGGGTGCGACATAAAGTGGGTCCGACGACTCAAATATGTCAAAATAACGTCATAAAATTTTTTTTTGAAAACAGCTCGTTGTCAGTGATGGACATAATTCCATAGCATTATTGTCCTTCAAAAATCGTGCGATATGCAGACTATACCATGCCCCAAAGTCGTCAATCTGACATGAAATTTTTTGACATTATTTTGACATATTTGGGTCGTCGGACACATAGGAATGGCAATTAATGAAATAAAAATAAAACTGTTAAGAAAAAAATTGCATGCATCAAATTTCACGCCCCCTACCTGCCAAGGGTCACACTTTCCAGAATTTTCGATGATAAAAAAGTTGGGCGTCTCGGGGAAAGGAAGTCGTTCACAAAAATTTAGCTTGGTATTTACCAACAACCATATGTCTATGGTTACCTTAATTTACAAAGGCCCTAACTGATATACAAAAAAAAAAATTACAGGAGAAGCAAAAAACAAAATTTTTAAAAAAAAATTTTAAATTTGGAATATCTTCGTTATTACTGCTAGTAACTCCTTAAAATTTGTAGTGACTGTGTATTTTAATATAGATGTCATACTTAAGCAACTGAAAAACTCATTTTCGCAAAATGTGTGAGTTAGGGCCTTTGTGAATTAAGGTAACGCTAGGGGGCTCTCGTTATGGGGGGTTTTAAATCATGGTTGCCACAGTTGGTAGTTTTTTTTTCTTACTTTTTCTGATTTGGTAGTTTTTTCAGATTTGGTAGTTGTTTTTTTTTTACTGAGATATCATATCGAATCGATAGAACTCCCAAATATGCAATGTTTTTCTTTACAATAAGTATCTACCTGAAAATAGTAGTTTTTTTGGTACTTTTTTCAGATTTTTTTTTACTTTTTCGAATTTGGTAGTTTTTTTTTTTACTGAGATATCATATCGAATCGATAGAACTCCCAAATATTTTCGAATGTTTTTCTTTACAATAAGTATCTACCTGAAAATAGTAGTTTATTCATTTGGTACTTTTTCGAATTTGGCAGTTTTTTCTAATTTGGTAGTTTTATTTTTACTGAGGTATCACATCGAATCGATAGAACGCCCAAATATTTTCGTATGCAATGTTTTTCTTTACAATAACTATGTACCTGCAACTAGTAGTTTTTTTTCATTTGGTACTTTTTTGAGATTTTTTTTTTTTTACTTTTTCGAATTTGGTAATTTTTTCTGATTTTGTAGTTTTTTTTACTGAGATATCTTATCGAATAGATAGAACTTCCAAATATTTTCGTATGCACTGTTTTTCTTTACAATAAGTATCTACCTGAAAATAATAGTTTTTTTATTTGGTACTTTTTCGAATTTGGTAGTTTTTTCTGATTTGGTAGTTTTTTTTTACTGAGGTATCACATCGAATCGATAGAACGCCCAAATATTTTCGTATGCAATGTTTTTCTTTAGAATAAGTATCTACCTGAAAATAGTAGTTTTTTCATTTGGTACTTTTTTCAGATTTTTTTTTTACTTTTTCGAATTTGTTAATTTTTTCTGATTTTTTTTTTTACTGAGATATCATATCGAATCTATAGAACACCCAAATATTTTCGGATGTTTTCTTTACAATAAGTATCTACCTGAAAATAGTAGTTTTTTTTTCATTTGGTACTTTTTTCAGATTTTGGTAGTTTTTTTTGCAACTGGCAACCGTGCTTAAAATAAAACATTCCATATTTTAAAAGCGTGCTAAATTGTCATTTTGCTTGAAATAAATTCAAAAATCCTATACTTTCTGTTTTCATACTACACTTGAAATTCCATATTTATCGTTTTTCAATAAAAATATTCAAATATTTTCAAACTTTAAATAATTCGTAACAAACACAAAATTGTGGTCCCACAACGGACCAACACAGTCCACTGCACTGTTAATTGATATGAGTTATTAAAAAAAGAAAAAAATTTAAATTTAAATCAAAAACAAAAAAAAATGTATTTAATTTTAAAAAATTTACTAAAATAATAAAACAAATAATTGTAATGCAAAAAAATGTCACCGAAAACCTAGCGTGTTGTATTAACGAATTTTACCAGCAACTTAAAACAATGTACTCTAAAAACAATCATATTTACAAACATACTTATATACGTACTTACATATATACATACATACTATATTGTTCTACTAAAAAGTTGAAAAGAAAAAAAATATTTTATTTATTTAATATAAAAAAGTAAAGCTAAAATTTAAAAATCAAAACTGAAGAAATTACTTCAAGAAATTTACGTGTACTTATGTGAGGAGTTGTATTTTAAAAATTACACAATTTAACTTGTCATGCCTCATTTATTAGAAATTAACACTGTGCAACAAAAATTTCAAATATTTTTTTTTTTTTCACTTCATCATTTCATAGAATACAAATTTTCTCTCAATTTATCACACCATGGAACGAAAATTCCGGATTCCAAGACACGATTAAATTCTAAAATTTTTGTCGCACAGTGTAACAAAACAGAAAAATATCTAAAAAAAAATTATTATTACTAGCTTCGTATATACAACTTTGATTAACTAACGTATTTAATACAAAATAGAATTATGTAAATATTTTCAAAAAATTTATGCACTTGGATTTATTCTGCTCAATTTAAATATTTGACTTACAAAAATATTTGTGAAAAAAATCACTAAAACTGAATTATTCCTGAATTCTTAATAAATAAAAAAAAAATTCATAAAAAACGTTTTCGTCGAAATTAAAGTGTTTTATTTTTAACTTTTTTATTAAATTTGTTTTCTTATTTCTAAAATTTATTTCAACATATTTACAGCTATTCTACAAATGGGTCATGGCATCAATTAACATATACAAAATGTGTTGAACGCATCGGAATGCTTATTTTAAATTTAATAAAGCTAGCTATATAGGGGTCATTCCATGCCAAATTGACAAATTTTTTACCTGACCCCCTTCGATTTCGCTAAAAATTTGCTTATCATTTTCTACCCCCCGAAAGACATTTTCAGAATTTTTTCAAATTTTTTTTCCCAAATCAAAAAAAAGTTATGAACTTTGGAAAAAAACACGTTTTTTTTTAAATGCTGTAACTTTTTCAAAAAACCACCGTTTGGGATCATTCTTTTTTTATTTCTGTTTTTAAATGTAGTTTTCGGGAAAAAAACAAAAAAATTGTAATAAAATTTTAATAATTTTTTTTTTAAGTCCGACCCTTTTTTTATTTTTATTTTTTTTTTAGACTCCAACTAATTCTGCAATAAGCCCCGTTAATAACAATATGTGCAGATAATCGCTTCTATTTTTTTGTTTTTTTTTTATTGAACAATTTTTTTTTTTAAACTTGGCTCATTTATATCACAAGTGCCGCCAATCTCTTCTATTTTTATTTTTTTTTTTTTTTTTATATAACTTTTTAATGAAATTTTTTTTCAGTCAAAAAAAATAGCACATAGCAGCGAGGCTTAATTCAGAATTAGTGGGAGTTTTTAAAAAAAATAAAAATAAAAATAAAAATAAAAATAAAAATAAAAAAGGGTCGGACTATTTTTTCGAAAAAAAAAATTTATGTATGGGCTTTTAAACAATTTTTTATATTTTTTTCGAAAACTACACTTAAAAACAAAAATTTAATGTCGATTTTTGAAAAAGTTACAGCATTTAAAAAAAAAAAAAATATTTTTTTTAAGTTCATTAATTGTTTTGATTTGGGGATAGAAAAAAATTTAAAAAAATTCTGAAAAATTTCTTTCGGGGGGGTAGAAAAAGATAGCAAATTTTTAGCGAAATCGAAGGGAGCCAGGTAAAAAATGTGTCGATTTGGCATGGAATGACCCATAGGTAATTGGTAAAATAACTTAAAAAATCTAAATTTGGTGACAAACTTAAATGCTACGTCTTTACGGTTAATACTATTATAAATATTTACATGTGTTTTTACATACATACATATATACATAACGGTAGTTCAAACTCCAAACTAGTGTGACGTTAGTCTTTAAAAAAAAAAACCCTAAATAAATAATACATAAACTAAAATTAGTAGTATTAACTAAGTAGCATCCTTAGCGTTTGGAGCTCGAGTCACGTAAGATTCAACTGTGCATTTTGTTGCATCATCATCGCTCGGCCCGTATTCGGATAAAAGCTCCGTTTCGGCCAATTGAAAGCTTTAGGTAAAATTTGTATTATATAATCGGGCAGTAAACAGGTGATGACCGTAATTATATTGAAAAGCCATAGCGGAAGCGAAGAGAGCAGTCTGTTGTAGGCCCAAAAGATATCGGTGTCGTAGTGACTGTAAGAATAATATACCAAATAAATTGAATCTTATTTAATACAACTAAAATAAATTAATTTAAATTAAATTTATTTAATTTAAATAATATTGAATAAACTTAACCCCTTCACTCCCATTGTACCCATAAGAATACACCTCTTCAAAACTGCTTTGAACGCAATTGAAGGGGTGTAATGAGTGGGAAACCAAATTTTTAAAAATTAAAATTTTTTTTTTTTTCTTTTATTTTTTTTTATCTTAGTTTTTTAATTTATTTTATTTATTTTTATTTCAACTTTTTATTTCAATTTTTTTACATTTTTTTATATTTTTTTATTGCATTTTATTTTATTTTGTTTTTTTTTTTTTTTGAAGTTTTATTTATATTTATTTTATTTTATTTTTTTAATGTTTTTTACTTATTTCTTTTTATTTTTTCTTTTATTTTTTTAATTTTTAAAAATTATATATATTTTATTAATATTTTTAATTTTTTATTCAATTTTTGTTTTGTTTTTTATTTTTTTTCTCATTTTTTTGTTTTATATATTTTTTTTATTTTTATTATTTTTTAGCTACCTTATTTCATTTTTTATGTTTTTTTTTAATTTTTTTGTTTTATTTTTTTTTGTTTTGTTTTTTATTTTTTTTCTCATTTTTTTGTTTTATATATTTTTTTTATTTTTATTATTTTTTAGCTACCTTATTTCATTTTTTTATGTTTTTTTTTAATTTTTTTGTTTTCTTTTTTTTTTGTTTTATTTTAATATTTTTTTTTTTGTTTTTTTTTACTTTTCTTTTATTTTTTTCTTTTCTTCTATTTTTTCTGTTATTTTATTATTTATTTGATTTTATTGAAACTAAAAATGTCTTTTTTCTTTTCGTTTTTTCTTTATTGTTTGTTTTTTTTTTTAATTTGTTTGTGTTTAAAATATCTACTATTTAACCAGAAAATAATTTTTTCTTTTATTTTATATATTTTTTCTTTTTTTATATTTTTTCTTTTATTTATTTTTAATCTTACTTTTTGGTTTTATTTTATTTAATTTTTTTATATTTTTTATTTATCTTTATTGCATTTCATTTTATTTTTTTTATGTTTTTTTATTTCTTTTGTTTTATTTTTTTTTTAATTAAATTAAATTTTTTTATTCATTTCTATAATTTTTTTCTATTTTCATGTGTTTTTATGTATGGGTTTCATTTAACTTTTTATTAATTTTTTATTTTACCTTAGTACACCTTTTTTTATTTTTTCAATTTTTTTTTTCCTTTATTTATTTATTTTTTATTATTTTTTAATTCTTTTTTATTTAATTTTTTTTTGTTTATTTATCTCTTTTTGTTATTATTTTTTTTTTTTTGTTTTATGTTTTTTATTTTTTTTTACGTTATTTGATTTCATTTTATTTTCTCCCCTTTATTTAATTCTTTTTTTACTTTTGGGTTATGTTTGGTATTTTAATAATTTTTTTTTATTTTTTTCTATTTTTTCCCATTTCCTTTATTTAATTTTTTTCATTCATTTTTTTTTTGTTTTTTATGTATGGGTTTAATTTAGTTTTTTTTATTTTTTTTTTAATTTTTTTAAATTTTTTTAATTGGTTTATTTTATCTTAATTTACCTCATTTTTTAGTTTTTTCACTTTATTTTTTTTTTCTTTATTTTTTTATTATTTTTTAATTTTTTTTTTTGTTTTTTATCTTTTTTTTGTTATCTTTTTGTTTTATTTATTTTATTTTACCTTTTTTACTTTACGTAATTTCATTTCATTTTATTTTTTTATCAATTAAATTTTTTAATTTTTTTTGTTTTATTTTATTTTTTTCTTTCGTTTTATGTTTGGTATTTTAATATTTTTTTTTTTGTTTTTTTATTTTTTTCTTTTATTTTTTTTTTCAGAAAACTACCGCTGGGTATTTAATGTTCGGTTCACCCGAACTTAGACTTCCTTACTTGTTTGTTTTAATGTCTTCCATTTAGTTTTTCTTTTTTTAATTTTTTTTTTATTTTATCTTAATTCACTTTATTTTACTATTTTTTTTTTTTTTCATTTTATTTATTATGTTTTTTAATTTTTTTGTTTGTTTTTATTTTACTTATTTTTTTAACTTTTTTTATTTTTTATTGTTTTTTTTTTTACTTTTCTTTATTTCATTTTATTTTAATTTTGTTATTAGTTTTATTCTTTTTTCTTTTATTTGACTTCATTTTTTTATTATATTTTATAATTTGTTTTTATTTAATCTTATCTCATTTTATTTTACCTTATTTTTAAATTTTTTTATTTTTTTTTAATACTTTTTCTTTAATTTTGTTTATTTTTTAATCTGTTTTTTTTTTCCTTTTATTTTATTTTTTTTTTTTTTGTATATATTCAGTAAAAAACCTATATTAAATAAGAAAAAATAATAAGATAAAACTAAAAATAATAGCAACCTCAAGAAACACAAAATAAATGAGTAACTAATCATACTTACAAATCGATTATATTGTAGATAAAAGTTGTCACCACAAACGCCAATATAGAGCCCAGAACTGTCACTATATACCAATAGGTGAGATAGCGAGCCTCCAACAGTAACTTCAAATTGACCACAACAACTAAAATTTGCATGAGCAGCGTACCGAAACATGAGAATTCCGCCGTCTGGCCATTGTTCAATAAAATATTATTCTTCGAAAAGACATAATCGGTGAAGAAATAAGTGACCAACGTATGATAGAAGCCAAACAAAATCCAGCGCAGGAAATATTGCCAATGTAGACCTTTGTTGTTAATATTTTTCTTGTAAAGTGACGGGTCGCTATGGAATATAGAAAGTGAGTTGAGATGATACAACGATTTACAAAAATCACTTACTTGATAAGCGCTTCTTCGCTATATTTCTTTTCGGTGAGCGCAATAAATAAAATCGGCATCGACGTATAGAGCACATTATATAGCGTCATAAATAGCGAATCATAAACTGATCCAGATGAAAACAAAGAATCAAATTGAAATAGAAACATAAGCCCCATAAAATAAACATTCTTGTAAAAGAAATATTGCACGAGTATGTTGAGCCGTGTCGTATGATAGTGACCATGCACCAAAATCAAACGTTTCAACAAACAAAATTTGGCAAATGAAAAGTCAGCACAACGCGCCGCCTGACGCCCCTCCTTGCCCATAATACCGAGTCCAACATGCGCCTCTTGTATCATCGACACATCGTTCGCACCATCGCCAACCGCAGCTGTGATGTAGGACTCTTTTGAAGTGCGTATCAATGAGACCACCTCACTCTTTTGCAATGGACTCAAACGGCAACAGAGTACGGCTGTACATTTGATCGCCACATCACGAAACACTTCCGGTGTTTCGCTGAGCGCTACACTCAAGCTGGTGCCATCGATAAGGAGCGCGCATTGCGCACCAATCCCAAAGACTATTTCACGTTCCAATGCATTCAAATGCACGAGCATATCATCTTTCGTATGACAATTTGTAATGAAATATTTTATAGCATCGCTGGGTATATGGCCGCAGGAGAGTGCTATGTTGAGTGCTGTTTCAATTTTATCACCGGTTAGTACCCATATTTTTATGCCAGCCTTTTGTAGAGAGATCAATGTATCGGCAACATCATCTTGGAGCGCATCCTCAACGGCAGTCGCACCGAGGAGTTCGAGATCTGGAAGAATACAATTTTCTTATATTTTCCTTATTTTTCATTGTATTTTCTTTATTTTTTTATTAAATTTTTTTTGTTATTTTTTTCTTTTTTTTTCTTCATTTTTTTAACTTACTTTATTTCATTTAATTTTTTTTTTTATTTTATATTATTTGGTTTTTACTTTTTTATTTTATTTTATTTTATTTTTTTTAATTTTTTTTCTTTTTTTTTATTTATTTTTTTACTTTATTATTTTTTTCTGTAATTTAATGTTATCTTATTTTATTTAATTTTTTATTTCTTTCAGTTCATTTTGTTTCATTTCATTTCTTATTTTAATTTTAGTTTGTTTTATTTTACTTTATTTTTTTTTTTTCATTCTATTTTTTTTTTTCTATTTAAAAAAAATCACCCAATTCCCCTACTCACTGCTCTCAATCCTCTCATAGACCTGATCCAGCAGCTCTTTACGATTCTCCAACGAATGATTTGCTTCAGTCACACCTCTCATAAATTGTCTATATTCCTCATCGCCAACGCGTCGTCGCGCTACTGCCAAAGTACGTAAACCTTGACGTGCGAAATCGTTTATATGCGCATTCGTACGCGACACCATATCCGATTGTCTATTCCCACATAGTGGAAATACAAAACTCTCCGCACCTTTTGTATAAATCCATTTCGTATTATGCTCATCCTTCACAATAACGCTCATGCGCTTGCGATCCGAAGTGAATTCCAAAACATGAAGCCGACTAAATTGTAGCTCGTTTACTTTGCCAACGCTAAAAGGACGTGAGTAGTCCATGTGTGGAGGGACAATGCGTATGCGTAGGATCTCATCATCATCACCCATATAGACTAGGCCAAGATGAGCACAAGCCTCGACTAGAGCCTTTTCATCTGGACTCGAGGCTTGATAGTCCAGCGTGCTGCAGAAATGTGAAAAAAAGATTTGTTAATGGACTTCTAAAAGTAGGCTAAAACTCGTCTACAAACTCACTGTACAACTTGCGCAATCTCGTCCTTACGTCGTTGTGACTCTGCGCGTATTAAAATCGTGGGCTGTCGTTGAAAATAAGGTGCCGCATAGGACTCACGCGACACATTGCTGCCTGTGCGAAAAACAAACCCACCCGGTGGCACTAAAATGACAACAACAAAACTTTAATGAGTTCCTGAGTTCCTCCAGCATATCAATCTCACCCGGTGTCGTTAGGTATGCCTCTGTCGCGCCATAGCTCTGCGAACGTTTATGACCCGTTGGCGTTTGGATAATTGCTTCATCTGGCAAATTGATTGCTGATGTGGAACGTGTGAATGGTACGGAGTTGGGTCGCAAACCATTTTCCGATATACGTTGCGCCATTTCTATGTTAGAACCGTTTGTACCGCTTGTGGTGCCTACATTTTGTGGATGTATTCGCGATGTGGGACGCGTAAAGTTTGGACTACGCTTAACTATGAGTGGACGTTTCATTTTTTCCACCTTCGCTGTTTCTTCCAGTAGCGGATTTATGTCGGAGGTTATGTTTGTACCACTTGACCCATTTAAACCGTTTGTTCCGTTTTTACTGTTCCTTATTAGACTTGTACTGTGTGTGCGCTCATCTACTAGGCCGTTGGGATTACTAGTGAGTGTTGTTTCTAAAACACTGTCAAAATTCACACCACTTTGACGACTCGAGTTGTGGCTTTCCTCGGTAATGTTGGATATGGAATACATTTTGTGTAGCGCTCTGTTTCCATTTGGGTCGTGTTGTGGAGTTTCAGCTTGCTCTTCAACGTGTTCATTTGTATCAACCGCCACTTGTACGGTGTGACAGATGGCCAATGCTTGGAAAAAGTTTTTTTGATCTTTCTGGAAACGAGAGAAAAATCGTATAACTTTAAACGAGCCAAACATGTACGATTTGGATAAAATTTTGAATATAGATAGTATGATTGATTCTGGGAGTATCCCCTTGGGGGTTGCCACTTGGTTTACAGAGTTACCACCTATCTCAATTTTTTAAATTATGGAGCAAGATATGCCAATAGGAGTATCAAATGAAAGGCATTTTCTGCCTCATACCAACTAAAATATTTTCAAATACGGTTGCCGCCCAGGGTTACCATTTTACCGTATTGAATTTGTATTGTATATTTTTGGGATCATATTTGAATTATTTTAGGATCAATTTGGGAGCATTTAGGGGTCACTTTTTTTTTTGGCTTCTTTAAGTTCATTTTGGGTTCAATTTTGGATTAATTTCGGAAAATTTTGGGGTCATTTTGGGATCATTTTGAACTCATTTTGGGATTTTTTTGGATCATTTTGGGATAATTTGTGGGTCATTTTGGGTTCAATTTTGTATCATTTTGGGAACATTTCAGGGTATTTTTGGGATCGTTTTGGGATTTTTTATGAATATTTTGCGATTATTTTAGGGTCATTTTGGGATCAGTTTGGGCCAATTTTGAAACATTTTTGGATCATTTTGGGATCATTAGAGGGTGATTTTGGGCTCATTTTGGGATTATTTTGGGATCATTTTTGGGTTGTTTGGGAATATTTAAGGGTCTTTTTGGGGTCGTTTTGGGATCATTTTAGGATTATTTTGGGATTATTTTAGGGTCATTTTGGGTAAGTAAAGTTAGCGCTAAATAGATAGCGCCAAGCAAGCCAGATACTAAAGTTAATGAGGTTTAGGAGAAAAGATTGGAAATCCGTAGATTTTGTTTTTCACACTAGCTTAGATTAAAATGAGTCGTTTATAGATACTCACATTAAACTTATTAATATCGATGAGAGCACCACTGCCATCCTCCAACAAACGCGTCTCCTTAAACGTATACTTTCGTCCATTTACCGAACACTGTTGAAAAATCATTTCGTTCTTTGTTAATGTGCCAGTTTTATCCGAAAATAAAATATTTATCTGACCCAATTCTTCATTCAAATTTGATGTATTCACAATGAAATGTTCATCTGTTGCCTCATCATACAACTGCAAATCCCATTCCATAAAGAAACCACATATACCACGTTGCAACTCAATTGTGACATATAATGAGATCGGTATTAGATAATTGAATAATATCAAAAATGATAGATAATCCTGCAGAAATTGACGAACAGTATAGGCATCGACAGCCGGGCCGAGATATGTCAATTTGGCGATGACGAAAATTTCCTCATAACTGTAAAAGCGAAAAATGTAAATTGATACTGCAACTTGATCCACTCAACCCAAAACTCACCGCTTCATGAAATACGAAATGCTCACAATTGAAATCAACATCAAGAGCACCACCAGCAAAAAACGATTCACATATACTTCACTGGAAGCCGACTTGCTGCGCGTTACACGACTATTCAGCTGCAACTTCGTCGTCATGCCGGTATACACCGCACAACCAATAACGCACTCGGTATTCTTGACACGCGAACCACGTAACAGTACATTATCAGCCGATAGCGGTAGCACACGCCCCTCACCACCGGCCAACTCTAATTTTCCATTAAAATTATATAAATCAGTCTTTGGACTTTCGCATTCGATAACGCCCAGTTTGTGTAGCTGGTTTATCTCGACTAGCGGTAAGTCGCGCGGCACTACTAATGTCTTCAAATTCGATTCACCATCTAAGTTGGCTGTGGTTATGAAACATTTGCCATGCGGATCGGTGCTGCGTAATATAACCAAATCGCATGGGACATCACAATCGCGTTCCACGACCACCAAATCGCCTGGACAGACATATTGCGATTGTATGTTTGTTTCGACGCCATTGCGTATAACCGTTACTAGAGAAAGAAAGAGAGAATGAGGTCTTCAATTAAATTGCTTTGCTGCATGAGTACTCACCCGGTGAATGATTGACGACATTGTCTGTTCTGTAACGTAAGAAGTCTTCGTAACCTTGTTTCGCAGCTGTTACAGCAATTACAAAGAAGAGAGGCAATAATGAGGTTAAAGGCGAGACAGGACTATCTGAAAAAGATCAAACATAGATGACTTAAATTACACCAAATTAAATCATAATTATTCAAATTAAATTAAATAAAGTTACATAAATATTTGTTTTTGCGACCTTTTTATTTAACAATTCTTCCTTTTGCCGGCTTGAGGTCAGGGGTTTTTCTCCACACCAAAATGAAACCAAATCTTTTCTTTTTTGGTTATTACCAATATATTTCGGTCACCAACGGTAACCGTCCTCAGGGTACAATTATTACACGTCTTTCCTGCTTAACGTGGAGTTGATTACGGTGTGGAGAAAAAAACCCCTAACCTCAAGCCGGCAAAAGGAAGAATTGTTAAAGTTACATAAAATAAAAATAAAAAAAATAAAAACAAATTATAGTAAAAAAAATTTAATTCAATTAAATTGATTGAAATAAAATCAAATAAAATAAAATAAAATAAATGTAAACAAAATAAAATAAAAAATAAATAAATAAATAAATAAAATGAGATAAATTAAAAATAAAATAAAATAAAATAAAATAAAATAAAATAAAATAAAATAAAATAAAATAAAATAAAATAAAATAAAATTAAATTAAATTAAATTAAATTAAATTAAAATAAATAAAATAAAACAAAAGAAAATTAAATTAACTAAAATAAATAAAAAAAAAAAAATAAAATAAAATAAAATAAAATAAAAAAAAATAAATAAAATAAAATAAATTTAAAAAAAAATAAAATAATATAAAAAAAATAAAATGAAATGAAATGAAATGAGATAAAATAAAAATAAATAAAATTAAAAAAATAAATAAATTAAATAAATTAAAATAAAATAAAATAAAATAAAATAAAATAAAATAAGATAAAATAAAATAAAATAAAATAAAATAAAATAAAATAAAATAAAATAAAATAAAATAAAATAAAATAAAATAAAATAAAATAAAATAAAATAAAATAAAATAAAATAAAATAAAATAAAATAAAATAAAATAAAATAAAATAAAATAAAATAAAATAAAATAAAATAAAATAAAATAAAATAAAATAAAATAAAATAAAATAAAATAAAATAAAATAAAATAAAATAAAATAAATAAAAAAAAATAAAATAAAAAATAAAATTAACTTAAATTAAATTAAATTAAAATTAAATTAAATTAAATTAAAATAAAATAAAAAATATAATAAATAAAGTAAAATAAATCGAGAATGAAATTTATGGGCATAATCTAAGCTCGAAAATATAGCCAAAAAGAAAAAAAGAAAAAAACTAAAAATAAGTTAGCAAAAGCAAAAAAAAAATTAATAAAAAAAGTTACAAACAAAAAAATTTTGTTAACTCAAAATTAAAAAAAAAATAAAACGAAAAAATGAAAAATCTTAGGTTAGCAAAAAACAAAAAAAAAAAAAATAATATACCAAAAAATATACAAAAAAAAAAATTGTTTACTCAAAATTTCAAAAAACTAAAAATCTGAACTTAGAAAAAACAAAAAAAAAAAAAAAAGAAATTAATAAAAAGTAAAAGTTACAAGAAAAAAAATTTCTTAACTCAAAATTTAAAAAAATTATAATCAAAAAATTAGAAATAAAAAAATATACTAATAAAACAAATTATGAAAAAAAAAAATTTTTAATTCAAAATTTTAGAAAATTAAAATCAAAAAATTAAAAATCTAAAGTTTGCAATTTGTAAGCTATTTCGATAAGATTTTGAATTATGGCCACTTTTGATCCCTTGCTGGTCCACTGTGCAATGCCCACAATAGAGACATCTTTATTCAAACCATATTTCATAGCAATAAAACTGTTATTAATTGCATATAAAAAATGACGGCTCATAAATTCAATCTGTGAGCTGAACTTCTAATATAAAATTTAATAGAAAATAAACTAAAAAAGAAATAAAAAGAAAAACAAATAGAAAACCAAATAAACAAAAAAGTAGGCTGGGTGTGATGATTTAATTCAAAACAATAAACTATCGAAGGCGATGCATAAGTCGATGTTAGTCTTAGATATAACCAGTTTCGGGGCATACGACCTGCTTTTCAAAAATTCTATGCTATTTTGTTGCAACTGGGTATATAACTTCTGTTGTTAAGTAATAAAATAAAAATAAACTGTGCGCCTCATAAATCATTTCCATTCATCTAGGTATTTGCATTGAGTGTTTTTCAATTCCACCGTATCAATCAGAGCGTACGAATACCGTACATTGAAAAAGAACAAAACCAAAACCAAAATAAAAATCAAACAAATAAACTATTCCTACATTTAATATACTTTAATTATGCCACATTAATTTGAACTTCCAGCAGCTGTAGTGTACGGCGATACTATGGCGTATTCAATTTGCAAGCTTTTTTTGTTTTAGTTGAGTGCGAAATAACGCACGAAGGTGACGGCCAAGGTCTTGTAAAACGGTTTGCACCGAAAGAGAGTTGAGGCTGGCACAGCCATGAGTACGGATATATGTATGTGGGAATCTGTGAAATGATTTTAAAATGCAAATTGATTGAACTTCACCTATAGCGTAATAACTGACCGAGTAATGGGTGAAAAAAAATGAATATCGTGTCTAGCTTGTGAGATCATTTAGAGCAGCTTACTCTACAAAATTGAAGCTAGGAACTTTATCACGCAACTTACCAGATATCGAAAAAAAACTTGTATATATGTATGCACCACAGTTCTAAGAAAGTGTCTTTTTTATCTTTCAAAGGTCACCAGAAAGGGCCGTTTTTCCTCGGCGGCCTTCAAAAGGAGAAACAAGAATGACAAAAATTGATTCCCCGACCTTGAAAACTACAATTTTGACCAGAAACAAAATTTTTTTTTAGTTGTGAGTCAATTTTGAATTTTGAAAACAAAACTAGATTTCAAGAATCGCTTTCCCAGAAATCCAAAGTTTTTTGAAGTATTCGAGATACAAGTCATACAAGTACATTTAACGTTTAACTGTACCAACTTAAAACATATATGGCCATAATGTAAAGAAGTAAAGCAGAAATTCTGGGCTGGCTTCTGATCGACACCCGAATGTGTGCCCTGGGGTTTAGGGGTTTAGAATATGCCCGAGGTAGGTATGCCTGCCGTAAGAGGCTACTGAAATCAACTTCGACTCCGGCTACATGGTCAACGAAATCGTTCCCAAGATAGCCGGGCTAATACTACAAGGTGCTATTCACTGAAACGTACCGAACTTTTTATAAGTGGATCTTCCGACTAGGCTAGGCGAAGTACTGCTACAACAACAACAACACCCGTTTGTGGCAGCTGTGGAACTAGGAGGCCCGACTGGATGGATAAATAGGTGGAAGGAGATTAGAACTCCCTTGATGTTTCCAAAAATATACCCACAGATATATATACATACAAGACCAGAACCCTATAAAGCAGTGGTCGGCATGGAGAGAACGCTCACTATGTTAAAGCAGAGGGATCTCTGCTGAGAAGCCTTTCATGGCATAAATACACTCGAAGAAGCGACTTCGTGTAAATAAATAATTTATGATATTGCTTTTACCGGGATAAGAACCCGGAGGAGTAGTGTAGTGGGCCGAACACACAATCACCGTTGCGGTAGTAGTAAGACCTACATATAAGTATAGACACTTCTTCTTACCTTAACATTTGGGCTAGTTGAAATCCGTGTTCTATCTACCCAGTTACCCACATTTCTTTAAAAAAAAAAAGCTCACCTATGTAGCTAAATTCAGGACTCCGCCTATGAAATAGTTAACCATCTTCTTCTATCTTCTTCTTCTATATATATAAAATTCATTATGGACACACTTGGCTCATAAACGAATAAGCCGATCGTAACCAACTTTTACACTCGCACTGCATATCTTCTAGGGGGCGTGGCACCTCCCATACAACTGGAATTTTTCATTGTCCGTATCTCTGGGAATTTGGTGAGGGGTTGTACGAAATCGATCCCTACCACCTCCAAAAAAATTGGGAATAACGAAAAATGCGGCGTACCTCTCACACAACTGGAATTTTTCATTGTCCGTATCTCTGGAATTATTTATGTTAGACCACTGAAATTTCGTGAGAGGCTGTATGAGATCGAGTCCTACCACCTTCATGAAAAGGATTACGAAAAAGGGGCCGTGGCACCTCCCATACGAATGAAATACTTCATAGTCCATATATCTGGAAGTATTTAGGTTAGACCACTGACATTTTTGACCCCGACTCCGCTACTTTTTGGAAAACAAGCATAAAAGGCCTGCTTTGAGAAACTGTGAATGAAAAATGTCCTCGAAATTAAAATAAAAAATTTTAACCGCCCCCTCCCCCGTCGCAAAATCCAGGATCCGCAACTGACCAAAACACTTGTTAATTACTTGTTTTCTGCCTTTTAGCACCCACAAGCGAATTCGCGTCTACCCATTTGCCCAACAGCTTTAAATCTTAACGGTTTCACCTTTGTACGATTTTTACACTTGTCTTTAAGCGAGTATTGAAATGTAAGCTTGAATGTATAGCTTACCAATGAGCAGCGAAAGCAGTGACATAACTAAAAAATAAAAATTTGCAATACGTCGAAATTGTTCAAGCAAATTTTGTGGTAGGAATGTTATTAATGTATATTTCGTTGATTTGATGCGATTCAATTGTTGACGTCCCTTTTTCTTTTTCACCTCCTCATCGCCGCCAATTTTGATTTGCAGCCAATCATTTATTGTACTAACGCGGGCACCCTAATAAAATAAAAGAAAAAATATAAATTAATTAAATTATAAAATTAAAGAATAAAACTAAAATTAAGACTGCTAATTAAATACAAAAAAAAAACAAAAATTAAGTATTCAAAAATTTCGGAAATACTTTCAAAATAAGGTCGTAATGTTTAGAAAATAAATTTTAGGCTGATCTTAAAAATCGTGTGTACCTAAAATTGGAAGGAAAAAGTGTTGTGAATAATCTCGAAACAAGTCTGAACTTTTACCTAAATTATTTTAAGAAAAAATTAACTTAATCCCACACAAATCTCGACATAGTTTCGAAAAATTTCCAATAAAGTTCCAAAATTAATGCGAAAATAAAAACAATATTTCAGCAGAATAACTCGAAAACTGGTTCCCCCTTCTATAATACGCATGTTCCTGCAGTGTAGGATCTACACGTTTTAGAAATAGTCCTCTCAAAGGAATCTATCATAAAACATTTTCGAAAATACTAAAAAAAAATATTATTAAATAACTTCGAACAATCAAAAAATTTCATTTATTACTTACAAATATTCATTTATTTAGCGTGTCCGCACACGGAGCGTATCGTCATAGACGCGTATTAGACGCTACATTCGATTTGTGTACGCTTTGTTGCTGAACACATATATTTGCATGAAGAGCTGCACACGAATCGGCAGCTGCACGAAAGTGACAAAGCATGAAAGCTACATGCTGCTCAGCGTATGACAATGCTGGTCGCCAGGCGTCGTACGCTTAGAAAAGAGGAAGAAGAAGCATTTGTTTACATTTTTCATTTTCGATTTTTGTGTGCCGTGGCTTTGGTTTTTTTTTTTTTCAAATAAAATTAATTGTTTCTTTTGAAAGAAAAAATAAAAAATGTTTACAATCGGAAATGTACCTTCTAATACGCGTCTATGACGATTTGCTCCGTGTGCGGACACGCTTACTCTCACTAAAATCTTATGACTTTTTTAATGCAGCACAAGTTGCCGTGTAATAAAGTATTTAGCACCTTTAAAATGTTTTTAATTTCAAACTTCTGTTCCAGATTTACTTCGTAAGTAATTTTTGCACTGAATATTGATTTAAACGTAAACATGTTTTGATGAAATTCGAAAATATTTACATTACTGATTTGCATTAAATATGATTTATTTCTCGATCGATATATGCATGTACTTAGTATATACACTAGACTGGGCGAAAAATAAATTTCGTGTTTTACAAAAATTATATCGATTTTCTTTTTAAGAAAAGTGAAAAAAAAATTACTGTAATTTTTTCCGATTTTTAAATTAAAGTCTAGAGGTCTATCATCGCTAGTTCAGATTTTACAAACTGATTCAGATTTTAAAACACCTTTTAGCTGAACATACTTTGAAGGAAATCGAATTCCCTACAAAATTTGCATTGACCAAAATTTTCTCAGACAAGCCGTTTTCTAGCATTCTAGCCTCAAAAATTAGTTTCCTTACTTCAAGGAAAAAATGTCTCTTATTTGGCTCCAAAGACATAGCTTCCTTAATTTAAAATCTTTTTTCCTTAATTTGGCTCCAAAGTCATGGCTTCCCCAAATTAAGAAAAAAAGTCTTTAAATTAAGGAAGCCAAATAAAAGAATTTTTTCCTTGAAATAAGGAAACTCTTTTTTTGAGGGAAAAAGTCTTTAAATTGAGGAATATTTTACTTAGTTTAAGGGAGCCGTGTCTTTGGTGCCAAAATAAGGAAACTTTTTTCTGAGTGTAGACGCAGAATAAATTCTAAATTTTTGCCAAAAATGCTCTATCTAAACGTTTTTATACACCTTATTTCAAAACTTGTATCCATAAAGGGCTATCTCAGAATCAGTTTCAAAAACGCCCCATCTCAACAAAATTAATTAAATTTTTTGCTGATAGAGTATTTTTAAAACCAATACTTTTTTGTCTGAACTACACCTTTTCCAACTGTATTTGAGAAACGGGTAAATGTATTTGAGAAAAGGAAACTGTATTTTAGAAAATGGAAAATGAATTTGAGAAACGTGCGAATCTATTTGGGAAATGGATATAGAATTTTTCAGCTTTTCTTAAATACATTTGCCCATTTCTGAAATACATTTTCCCTTTTCTCAAATACATTTTCCCTTTCTCAACTACATTTACTCATTTCTCAAATACGATTTGCCCGTTTCTCAAATACGATTTGCCCGTTTCTCAAATACAGTTGGAAAAGGTGTAGTACTTTTTGAAAATTAAATTCAAAACACGCACCTTATACCACTTCCACGAGCGACTCTCCTTAACGAAAGTCTTCGACTCATTCGTTGTTTTACGAAAAAATTGAAAACCATAAGTTGCTGTATTGGCGCGTCGATAGCCGGTGGCGAGATGATCATGACGACCGACAAAATTCATTTTTTGCAAAAACTCAAAACAAATTACCGAAATCGCGATATATGGACACAGCTAACTCTTCCAGCGAGCTCAATTTAAGTTACGTATTTTAAATATTTAGGGATTTATCTTTATTTAAAATTTTTTATATTTTTACTTCTAAGAACTTTTTCAATTATACTAATGCATTAAATTATTTTATTTTTAATAATTTACTGTTATCACTGATTGGCACTGCGCACTCTCTGTCATGCAAAGAATTTTAATTTCAGCAAAAAATTTCACTTTATTTCGTTGGCGTGTTATGCGTTGCATTTGTTTTGAAATTTCTTACTTTTTGTTGCCCGCTATCACAAATCTTGCAGGTAACTCATAAACTTAAGCTCATTAACTGATTTCTGTTTTCCATCAAGCGCAGCTTTGTAGCTGAGTCAAGTCGTGGTTTGACTGCGCACGCGCACTTTCTTATTGACTCACATTTTGCTAAGTGGCGTTTAAACTCAGCTCAGCCAGCAACTTCTAATCACAGCTTCCTTTGTTATATTTATTTTTGTAATACTTTTTTATTGATTTTCCTTTTATTTTGCAATGAATAGTTTAATTTGCACCATTTTGTTTGTATTCACTTTTTTGAAGAAAAAGAACAACATTTGCACCATTCATTCACACACACAAAAGTCTTTGATGCGCTTAATAGCTTTGCCGTCCAACTGGTTAGGTGAATGTTTAAGATGAGATGAATACACCACTGAGGAGATTGTGTACAAGATCAGGGTTGAAACTTTACTAAGATAGTAGTAGATTTATTACGCTTTTTACAAAAATAAACACCAACGCCGCGACGCGCCGATCTTTATCTCGAATGTTCTCATCGTTAGTACCACCCTAAGGTAGGTAAAATGAGCCAAATTGAGCCGCAAATGCTGATTTTGTAAATATAGCGATCACAGCGCCACTTAGTGAACATTTTTCTAGGCATACTTCCCATATCTTATGGAACTAGAGTTTGGCCCGTTGTTGAAATTCAACCACCAAACCTTATTCTAATTTAGGTACTTCGTTTCTTGAAGTCCCTTCCCTTGATTTAACAATTTTTTTTCGTTCATTTTCTACATTTTTCCTGTCCTCACATTCTTCTTTCCTGTGCTTTTTACTCTCTACACTATTAAGTAACACAGTCTCAATTTTTTTCTATTTTCTTAGCTCATATAATTTTTAATTGACCTTTTTCTAAGGTTCATTTTTTCAATTTTTTCTGCATTTTCGTTTCTTTCCTTTCCTTTCCTTTCTTTTGTTTCCTTTCTTTCCTCTTCTTTCCTTAGCTTCCCGTTCCATTAAATTCCTTTCCTGTCATTTCTTTTCATTTTCTTTCCTTTTCTTTACTCACTTTTCCTTTCCTTTTCTTTTATTTGCCTCTCCTTTCCTTTCTTCTTCTTTCCTTTCGTTTCTTTTCCTATCCATGGACTTTCCTTTCCTATCCTTTCCATTCTATTCCTTTTCCGTCCTTTCTTTTACTTACCTTTCCCTTTCTTTCCTTCCTTTCCCTCTATTTCCTTTCCTTTCTTTTTCTTTCCCATCCTTTGCCTTCATCATCCTTTTCTTTCCTCTCCTATCACTTTTTTCCTTTCCTATCCTTTCCTTTCCTTCGCTTGCCATTTCTTTTTATTCTTTTTTCGTTTCTTTCCTTTCCCTTCCTTCCCTTTTATTGCCTTTCCTTTCCCTTCCTTTCGTTTTCCTTCCTTTCCTTTCCAATCCTTTCTTTTCCATACTTTTCCTGGATTATTTTTTAATAAAGTTCAGGATCTTATTTTCATTTTTTATATATTTTATTTTACATATGTATTTCCCTTTATTTTACTTTATTTTGTTTGACCTTATTTTGTATTATTTTTGCTACAAATTTTTTTTTGAGACAACTTCAAGTAGGATCGATAATTTTGGGATTTTGAGATCATATTGTTTTTTTTTTGCATTCAATCCGGGCCCCATTTTCCCGCGAAAGGGTTGGAGACGCGGGGCGGACTCCACAACATCCACCGGATAAGATCGTCTTGTTGGGTTTCAGAAGCAGTACAGCTGCGGGAGCAGATGCAATAGAAACAGCGGCCCAGCTCGCCTTTCATGCAGCTGGTGGCCAATGTGGCTGCTATTGGGAGAATTTCTTGAACCGGTAGGGTGGGGAGGTTGGCTCCTAATATCAAATAGGCTGGAAAAACACTGGATGCACAGCAGTGGTCTCACGACCTCATTCTGTTGCTCGGGAACATTTTTCAACCACAACAAGGTTAACCCGGGAAGTGACCGCGATGGCAACTAAGAGTCACTCTTCCAAGGTAAACAAATGCTGAAAGCTCTTCGTACTTTCAGAAATGTAAGATCTTAAAAAAATACGACAGGGTATCGCTGGATAAGTTGCCACAGATTGCGAGGAATGCATCGAAATACCTGTTTCTAAACTTCCAGTTCACTTTGGACGCTTCCGTGGAAGGTCGGACTAGCTCGTCGAAAAGGCAAAGGCCGGAAAAAGGGCCAAACTCTGTGCCCGAACGCAAGCAACAGCGCTATGGTTTAGATAGGCCTAATTTTGCCAAGGTTGTTAAGGACAGAATCCTCATACGGGTTTTAGACTGAGGCAACGAGGTCAGGTCCATCCCAAGGGACAGGTAGAGTTAGGTGAAATCAGCTTTGGCGAATGAAATGAAATGTCAAATTCAGCTTCCATTTGAAGGAAAATAATTGAACTTTTACTAAGAATTTTCTTTAATCCTAAGTACTTGACATTAATCTATATATGGGTCGTTCCTTTTTCGTTTTTAGAATTAAAAAAAGTTTGGCCTGTAACATTTTTTATAAACTGGATGGATATAAAATTGTAGGGGTTTTTTAACGTATTGGCGCAAAAAGTTCTGAACGGGTTTTGATTGTTTATTCCTTGGACCCGTTCCCTCAACAAAAGATATATTTTTCTCGCTAGATGGCGCTGGAGGCGCTATATTTACAAAATTCCTATTTATGCTCCGATTTCATTTATATTTGACCCGTATGCTTGATATGCAATCAAAAGACTGGCTACAAAAAATAAACCCGCTAGGTGGCGCTGGACTCATAATATTAAAAATTACCCCTATGATGTTTTTTTTAGTCGCAGGCATCTGCTAGTCTACATATAAAAAATTTTATAGGGGTTTCGTGTGAAGACACGGCTCAAAAACTACTGAGCGGATTTTGATCAAATTTTGACAATTTAGTCTTGGTATAAGTCCTTTCGATATAGGCCAATTTTTCCTCGCGCTGAGGTCATCATACTAAATAGCACCGTATTGTATATTTTTGACGGAACTACCGAACTTAAGCACCACTTAAGCATGCCAATGTTTTTTTAGGCTCTCTCTACTACTATTTTTTTTTACTACTATTTTTGTATCCTTTACTACTATTCAATTGTTCATTATTTCTAACTCTGTTAAAGCTATTACGTTCATACTCGTAAAATATTTGTATTTATTTTCACTTATGTACCGTTTTAGATACTTAAATGGCTGAGTGCCTCGAGGTAGCACTTCCAGTTCATTAAGGCTGAATAGACCGTTAAAGGTTTTTTAATTAGCACACTTAAGTAAAGTAAATATCGGAGCGAGGCAGTATTGCAAGATTTCTGTATAAAAGCACACGAAATTCGACTCTTAAATCTACGATCTCAGAGCAATATTAGACTGAACTACATATATAACCGAGCCGTGGGGGCAAGTCTCTCAGGTGCCACAAAGTTATTATTATATTGACTCCGGGGAGATAGAAAAGCTTTGAAGATAGCTTAAGATGCTTATAGTTAGAAGGAATAAGGGCTTTTAGATAGAGTCTTTGGTAAGCCTGCGCCAAATAAACTTGGATTTTTCTGATGCTTTTATATGATTTGCTGGTGAGGTTGTTGTTGTTTTTCGCTATTGATGAATTTGTTCCCTTTTTTCACATTTCACATCTTTTACCTCATTTCCAATTCACTTTCACGCTTACATCATCCAACAAAACCCCAAATAAAACTCACTTCCGTTTATCACTTTTCACCGTTGCGACGACCAGTTTTAGCTGGTCAAGTAACTGTGGCATAACGCGCCATACAATTCAAAGAGCCAAACTTGTACACAGATTGCATACACTGAAGAAGTTTATTTGCCGTTCCCTCCGCCCCTAAAACCTTTTTATCAACCCATGATGAGACATTTCTTGGCATCCGCTTATTGTACGTTTTCAGTCGCGTGAACACTTTGGTACTAAAGCACCACGAGCAAATGTCTGATGAACTTGAAATATTCCACTCTAGACTAGATGGCTTTTACGCTCTTTTGCCTCATTTTTTTTTTTTTTTTGTATTCGGTTTCTTTGTTTTTGATCTTTAGCTGGGAGCATTTCTTTACTAGACTCTATAGTAGATATGTTTATTTGTTGCTGCCACACGCGAACATGCCGCCGATGTCATGTTTGTGCGGAACGCCAAAAGTGAGTCGACCACTTCATGGTAGCTGAAAAAACTTGTCTTAATACAAAACAAGATCGTTCTCTAAACGAATTTGCTCACTAAGGCCAATCTCTCTAAAAATGCGGGCAATGTTTATATTCGTTTTTCTTTGTTATCATATCTAGATACATTTGGCGTATTTGTTTTTTTTTTTGTTTTGTTAACTGTTCATTATGGGTTGTTGATCTACAAAATATAATGAGCTCTGAGATCCATTACTTGCATTATTATTATTTTTCCTTCTTTGCTTTGATTTGTGGTGAAATATGTGATGTGTTATAGATGTTAAGAATTTTTTTATTTAAGAGAGTCGAGTTTTATTATACCTTTCATGAACATGAAATGGTATTATAA
>CAXKVI010000005.1:101228139-101273139 GCA_964058755.1 Campiglossa producta
AAAAATCCACTTGATAGAGAACCACCTCGCCAACAAACTGTGGAGAGAATTTTTTTGACAGATGTTACCGTTACTTAGAAAACGTTATCATAGCCGAAAGCATGATATAAATACTACAGGTAAAACCGTTAATGCCACTAGTGACATTTTTAAGCAATTTTCATACTCATTTATTTTTTGCCACGTCTTTTCCAAGGCGAATTCATTACAGGTGGCATCCTCCCACCATATGGTTTCTTCTTCTTCCTTGAAAATCGAATTGTAGCTGTCAAATTGCTTATGTTGTTGCTTTGTCTGACATTTTCAGTTACAAGGAGTGTGTGCGTGTGTATAGATCTGAATTCGCTCGAACACACCTGTATGAATTCGCCTTGGTCTTTTCTGTTTGGTTTTTTTCAATCAAATAAATTACAAATCAAAATAATTTATTTTCATTTTACTTCAATTTGCGGTTAGAACTTTTGCTAGAATTGTTAAAAATAAGGACTTTAAAAGCGGAGCGAATGTGCCGCTCTAGCAGGCTAATCTACCATCTCATTTCCTACCATTTTACAGTGTCCAAGCGTCCACCTAAAGCGGGCTACTCACCTGCCAAGAAATGCCTCAAGAAAAAAACGAGCATATATTTCTTATACCTGGTCAAGAAATTTTGACGTTTACCAAATTTTCCATTTTTTTTGCAAATTACTTTTTTTAAAATGTATAAAACATGTGTAGCGCAATATGTACTCACCTTTGATGTGGATCTGCACGTTTTCCTCAAGAAATATATACGAGCTTATTTATTTCTTGAGGTAAACCGTGACGTGTGAAAACGTTTCCTGACCATTTCTTGAGCGTTTTTTTTTTATGGAGTTTGACATTTCTTGGCAGGTGAGTAGCCCGCTTAAACGTGCAGTGTAAATTGGAAAATATTTTATTGATTTTTTTCAAAGTTTTCTTATTTTAAATTTTTTGAATATTTTTTTTCTATTTGACTTATATACTGACACATTTTATATTGCTTAAAAACGTCAAAACAAAATCAAAAGAGCGAACGGTTTTACCTATAGTATTTATATCATGGCCGAAAGCCATTCATTATAAGAAAAACGGTAAAGGCACTTTTGACGGAGAACCTCTCATCAACAAACTGTTGAAAAGCAATTTTTGACAGATGTTAAAAATTTATTGGCAGATGTTAACGTTACTTAGAAAAATTAATTATATCAGAAAAACTATAGCAGGTACAAAAAAATACTGTAAAGGCACTTTTGACGAAAAATTACTGGAAAAAGTGATTATAGTGGGAGAACCTGTAAAGCATGGGTCGGCAGATTTGTAAATGCAGGTGTATAAGTGAGAACGCTTATACACGCACTGTGATCGTCCGAACTATATTTTTAACATTCGCTGACCAAACAAGCGACACCCCTACGCGATTTGGTTTCGCCCCTTGCCCAGCGACGACTAAATCATTTGGTAAACAAAGAGCACAACGTGTCTGTGTGCTGAATCCAACTTGTTTGACTGATCTTAAGATCTATGGGGCGCCGATGCTTGCTGTAAAGACACTTTTGATGGGCTATCACCACACCAACAAACTGTAAAGGAAATTTTTTTAACATATTTTACAATTACCGAAAACAAAAAATTCACTTTTTTAAAACTTACCATTCGACCAAATATCTTGCTTAAGCATATATCCATATTAGCTCAAGCACACTGGTGGCAAATGTGATCAAACCGAAACTTTTTCAATTTTATCAATAACTAATAAAGTGCGCGAAATAATATTTGTGACAACTTAATACACTTGGATTAAAATAATTTTATAGCTACTAACAAAATTAACTTTTTCACTTGCACCACTAAACGCTGACTGCTTTAACACAGCAAACTGTTTTAAAAACAGTTGATAGACGCTTTAGCCAATCTTATCAATGGTCATAAAATTTTGAACAAATAATTCCATTTTAACCACTTTTTAGTTTCATTTTATGTAAACGCTATCGCGAAAATCATAAATTTTTTTTTATCGCTGACAAAAAATAAAATAATCAGTAAACCATTGTTAAACGAGCTCGCTTTGGTTCTACTGGTTTAAAGTCTTTGATTTCCAGAAACCAAAAAAAAAAAACAAGTAGCTAATACTAATATATGGTAAGCCACGATCTGACATTTGATGGTTCAATGTTTTTTTGACTAATAACGCGCTTCCGACTGTCATACGCAGACACTTTTACTCACTAACCGGCGTTGAGCAAAACACCTGCTGGTAAGTTAATGGGGCGAGGGTTTCCTGAGAGCGCCCGCAATCAGCGTATACACTACATAGTTAACATATCACACATAAATACCATAAAATAATCTTATCAACTAGATAAGACAAGCAAATTGTTAGCGCTAACAGCAAGTTATTTGCATGTCTAGTAAAATAAGACAATTTTCAAAATTTTAAGTATTTTCTGTTTTCTAGGCCAGGCGCTACGAAGAGTACTAAATATGCTAGCCATTCGGACTATAAGTTTATTTGGTTTATCTGCTGCAGGTGAACAAGAAAAGGTGAAAAACTAATTCAAAAATAACCAATTTTACGTATACGTAACCTTTTGCCACTTTTATGAAAATTAAATCAAGTTTACTTAGTGGAGTGCAAATATGGGCAAACATTTTTTTTTATAATCAATAAAAACTATTCCAAACGTTCATTTTATCACGGTTAGAAGATGTAGCACACACAAACTTTTTATCTATCCAAAGTAGCGAAGGTATTTAATTAATAAATTATAATTTTTGCTAGCTCATATCTGCTTTAATTGTTGGTCGATTGCACTGATTTTTTCTTTATTTAGCAAAAGAAGTGCTTTATTTTCGTACAAAATCTCAATTAAGATCGCACCTTTAAAAGTTATACGCAACAATTTTTTTTTCAACGCCTGCTCCATTGTGTGTTCCTGAGAGACGAGCAACATGGCGTATACGTATTATTTGTTAATAAACCAGTTTTTATACCCAGCGTACTAGTACTAGTACAAAAGTATTATAATTTTGTCACATAACGGTACTACGACGCAACGACACGAAAAAATCGGCGTAAATATAGAATATAGATATAGACATGTTCGTCCGTCCGTCTGTCCGTGTATACGATAGCTTGAAGAAAAATTGAGATATTTGCATGAAATTTGGTATACAGTTTACTTTCTGGCCAAGGAAGGTTGCTATTGAAAATGGGCGAAATCGCCCCTCTTTCGATATCGAAAATTTCGAAAATCACATAAGTTGACATGTTTCGGTAGCTGAAAGGGCTAAAATGATATACAACGTGAATCCTCCTAATCATGCTATTAGATCGATTTTCGATAAATTTTTTAAAGTGGGCGTGGCACCGCCCAAACACGCCCACTTTTGATATCGAACAAATTTGGTTTGAAATTTAAACTAGACCAGTTTTCTAGAAAATTGGTTAAATGAAGTGGGTGTAAATTTTAAACCACAAATGTTTTAACAATTTTCTATAAAAAAAATAATATTTTGTCCGTTGGCTGGAACTCCAACCAAGACTCCCCGCATCATGCCCGTCTGCTCTACCACTGAGCTACATCGCACACATAAATGTTGTTGGCAAAATTCAATCTTGAATAAGCTTTCAAAAATAAATGAAAATAAAACAAAAATTATAGACTGAAATGGTTTTACTTTTAAACCGAAAAGTTTTAATTTTAAACCAAAAAGTTTAAGTTTTAAGCCGAAAGTTTTAATTTTCCAACCAAAAAGTTTTAATTTCAAACCAAAAAGTTTTCATTTTCAAACCAAAAAGTTTTCATTTTCAAACCAAAAAGTTTTAATTTTAAACCGAAAAGTTTTAAATTTCAAACCAAAAAATTTAATTTTAAACCAAAAAGATTTAAAAAAGTTTTAATTTCAAACTAAAAAGTTTTCATTTTCAAACCAAAAAGTTTTAAATTCAAGCCAAAAAGTTTTAATTTCAAACCAAAAAGTTTTAACTTTAAACCGAAAAGTTTATTTTTTTGATTTTTTTGTCCATTTCAGTTTTTTGATTTTTCACTTACATAAATTACAAAAATAGTAGAAAAAATATATATTTTTTTTTTTCAAGTTCTACCAAATTGGCTTTGAGCAGTTTTTTAACGTAACATTTCCTTAAACCCCACTAAAAAATCCTTAGTTATCTTGTTGAGAGCATCCATTTTCTCAACCCATTTTGGGCAACTGTACATAATTTTGGAAAACAAAGAAATAAAAAATCTCTTTGAAAAAAAAAATTGGGTTTTTATTTTTTTTTTTTTTTGCCGTTACTTGGTTAAACAAAATACATACATACACATATCGATCACTAAAGACCGGTGCATTTGACTTACCATATTTACCGTAAAAAAATTACGTCTTTTCTATTTAGTGCCGCACTCGTTCACTTTTGAGTTTTGCCGAACGAAAACTTAAAAAACTGAATTGTAAATAAAACACAAATTAAGTCGTAAAATAACACAAATTATGTAGAAAAACACAGATTTCTTGTTCAATCATGTTTAAAAAAATTAATGATTTTACTGATTTTGTTTCACTTATTTTTTCGTCAAACTCTCTTAAAACGCAAAACAAATTCGTAAAAATTTTAAAGTTTGCAATTTTGAGCGCTTTTTGAATTTGCCTATTCTTAAACCGCGGAATCCATCGATAAACTGTCGAATGTGTTGAATTGTACAGTTAAAGGGTTTTTTGTGTTATCAGATTCGCTAAACGACGAAATTTTACAATATTATACATGATTTTATTTGTATTTGTTATCAGTTGAATTCATTGTTGGTGAGCATTTTGTGTTGTTGGCGCTCAGCGTACACCTTGTTTAATATTTCGTCAACAAGAATACAACAACAAGAAAATAGATAAAATTACCAATTGCGTACATACATACATACATATATACAAACATAAGTACCTACATTCAAGTGCCTATGTGTATAAATAGTAATAATTTAATATTGGCAAAGTCAGACGAAAAATTTTTTATCTGACTAATTTATGCGATGACCGTTAACGATAAGAACTGTGGTACTCACTTGCAAGACCATAATGGCATAGGTGGATATTGTGCATTGAATTAAATTTAATTTAATTTAATGTCATTATTTTAATAAATTAAATCGAATAAAATACAGGAATGAAAAATAATATTAAATTATTTTATTTTATTTTATTTTATTTATTTATTTTGAAGATTTTGTGGACTTTTGACCAGTCGAATAATTTGTATCAAATTATTCTTTTGAGTTGTTATTATAATTTTTTTATTTTACTAATTTTAATTTTTTTTACATTATTTTTTATTTTTGAGTTTATTTTTTTTTTATTTTTTTTTTATATTATTTTTTTTTTTTTTTTTTTTTATTTAAATTAATTAATTAATTAATTATTTTTCACCCTTTTATTTAATTTTTTTATTTTTTTTTGTTATTATATGATTTTTTATTTTATTTTATATTTTTTTTTTTTTTTTTCAAATTATTCTTTTGAGTTTTTATTATTATTTTTTTTTACTAATTTTAATTTCTTTTTACACTATTTTTTTCATTTTATTTTTGTTTAATTTTATTTATTTTTTACGATATTTTTTATTATTATACTATTTTTTATTTTTTTTTTTTATTTTTTTTTTTTTCCTTTATTTTATTTTATTTTATATTATTTTATTTTATCAAATTATTCTTTTGAGTTTTTATTATTTTTTATTTTACTAATTTTAATTTTTTTTACACTATTTTTTTTTTTTATGTCATCACTTTTTTTATTTTATTTTATTTTTTTCGCTTTTTTATCGTTTCTTAACCACATCTACACTATCTATATGGATTTTAGAAAAGTTTATTGGATGTTAGAAAGCGTCAATTGGATTTTTGAAAACCGAAAAAATTTAAATTCTGACTTTCGAAAATCCAATGGACGCTTTCTAAAATCCAATTGACGCTTTCTGAAATCCAATTGACTATTCTAAACTCCAACTTGAAATGGTGTAGAACGCCTCCAACAGCTAAGAGGCTATTTATTGTTGTTGTTGTAAGAGGCTGGCCATGAACTACACCACATTGCATTTTGACCCTATATGCACTGGCCTTCTTTACCTCCTTTAAGTACAAACTCATAATCAATATTTTTTATAATTTTTATTTTTTTTTTACACTTGTCATAAACTAAATAGAAGTTAGTCAGATTTGTAGAAACATAATAGTAAATAAAAATAAAACAAATAAAAACTGAAACCAATTCTAGATTTCATAGTAAAGTTAAATAGACTGCAAATTACTTATACATACATACAATAAATTTGTATATTGTCTGACATTTAAACATAATTAGTTTGCAGTCGATAAGATAAATATTTGAAACTTGAACGGCAATTGACGAAATGCCCTTAACGTTGCCGACATTGCTGATGCATATGATTATTTACATAAGTAGACGTATGTAAACATTTACGTTCGCTTTCAAAAAAAACTGATGACTAAACGGTGGTGTAGCGCGCTTTGCAATGCACTAAAAATTAGAGAAAGTAAAGAATAAAGTTAAATTTATTGATTGAAGTTCAACCAGTCCATACACAATTTGCTTACCAATAAATTCCGAGACCGGATCGTTATCACCCTCACCACGCATAGTACCCGTAATCTCCTCATTCTCCACCATTGGCAAAAAAAGGCAAACAAATTCTGGTGAATATGGTGGTGTTATTGTCTCGAGTACTTCGGTAACAAAGTAACGTATCAGCGATATATCGGTATCACCCTTGGCGCAACATTGCTTAATATATTTCACTACAGGCACAACGCAACCGCGCGTCAACAAATTCACCATACGATCTAATAACATTTTCTTCATTTCAAGTTGTACCAAAATTTCGAGCTCATCTTGTTTCGATTCGAATAGACGTATAAGTAAGCGTAGAATTTGTTGATGCAGCGTGGGATGTACAGCAGCAACCTCGTCCAATATGGCCAAGTGTGTCGGACAACTGTCGGTGGAAAGTTTAAAATACGACGGCTCCGTAACAGTATTTTCAATCCAGCGTATGACACCAACGCCAACAACTGGATATCTGAAATTGTATTACATATATTTTAGTAATAGAATCTTTTATTTCATTTTTAAATTTTAGTTACTTAATGCAATTATAAAGCGTCTGCAATTCGGCAATCAGCTCTGTTGAACCTTTATTCACATTACAAATGGCATGTACTTTCTCGATTGCCTGTATGGTGCTCTTCAGCTCGTCTTTGTTGAGTACGCGTTCGGTCATTGGGCGCTTTTTCGCTGGCGTATCCACCACCGAAGCAGCATAAGCTAACAAGTAAATGTATTTGGATTTATGTTCTGGATTTATTTTAACGCCCGCTTTGAATAACGAATCAACGAGTAACTCGAGAAATTGTGGATTACGTATCAAATCAATTGGCGGCGGATCAGCGGCCGAATAATTTCGAAATAATACCGTTATATCGGCTGGATTGAGCGTATTACGCGACAGCATCGATGAGAGTGCTTGGCAAGCTTGCGGATATGCTGCCGAACCGTTGAGCGCCATTGTAATGGGTGTCACATTTTGATTGCTAAAAAAAAGGTACAAAATTCATTAATGCGAATACCTAGCAGGTGTTTATATGCATCCTATAAAAACAAACTTACTTCTGCAACGCATATTTAGTAATCTCCTGCGACAAACGCTTCATATTGAAACCGCCCTTCGACTCTTGACTCAACACTTGTATGAGCACCTGCGAATAAACGTATGTGTGCTGACCATGACAAACCATGCGCGCGCATTCCTGTATTGCACCCTGTATATCTTCCGGATTATTTAAGAATTTCGTGATAGATGTCTTCAAAACACGCGAAAAGACTTCAATTTGTTGTGCTGCTGTCGATATTGATGTGATTTCACTCTGAAACCCGGCATCAGAGATTAGCTTGATTGTAAAATTCAACATCAAACAATCTGGATACTCCTCAGCCAAGCGATAGATAAGCGAACGCCAGGTGTGATGATCAATCATTTCGGTCAACCAATCTGGCGTCTCACCCTCTTCTGTGAAGATAGTATCCGCCTTTTTGGGATCAAACGTTTTCAATATCATATCTTTCAAATGATTCTCCACCATTGCTTGCACGTCCGTCACTTTTACACCGGCCAGAATTAGCCATTCGGCGAGTAGGTTCGCCATTTGTGCCACAGCTTTGTAGTTCTCTGACAGCATTGTGATGACTTCTTCGGGTGAGCCGCCCGATTGAAAATAACGTTTGAGTTGTGTAAATATGCCAGGTTCCATGATGTAATCGGGTGTTAGGAACTTTTCCAAGCATTCTTGTATGGTTTCTTGAGGATTATCTTCAGGCATTTCCTGCAAATTGAATAAATCTTTAGCGGAACTTTGCAAAGCAGAAAACAAGATTTTACCTCTTCCTCGCCTGGCGCTTTCTGACGCCCCTGCCAACCAGCATCTTCGTACTCCATTTCCATTATGTTTAAATTATAAAAAGTCCGAATTAATTGCTATTTTTAATAGAAAATAGCCTTTTAGTTATGGTAAACAAAAACAGTCTCACTTTCCCAAAATGATGCGGCGAATAGAGAAAAACGGAATGTCAAAGAGATTCGTGGCAGCATTGCCAGATGGAAAATTTTTACAATTTCAGTTATGGCATATAATTGATAAATTTTTTGCAGATATATCGATTTATGGAATCGAAAAAATCGATTTATCAATTATCGTTTTTTTATAATTAATAAAATAAATAGAAAATAATCGATTTTTATGAAAAAAGTCTATTTATCAGTAAATAGTCGATTATAATTTTTTTTGTTTATCGATCAATTGATCGATACTTAGTCACCTAAAGATAAAACCTCGAATCGGAAAAATCGATTAATACATTATAGATTTTTTGTTCAGAGAAAAAATTGATTTTGAAGAAATAATCAGTATTTTGATTGGCTTAGAGTTTAAGTTTGTTTAGCCGTGGACTTTGAATTTGAGTCGCAAAATTAGATTAATCGAAAATCGATAAATTTGTTGCAGAGATTATCGATTTATGGAAATATTTTAAATTTTTTTGTTTAGCTTACGTTGGCTAATGACCCGAAATCGGATATATCGATTTATCAACAATCGATTTTTTGCGATTAAATAGAAAATATAAAAAAAATCGATTTTTTAGAAAATAATGACATCGAGTCCAACAAAAATCCATTTATCAATAGATAATCGATATTCGTTCGCTTAGAGATGAGATCTCGAGTCGATTTTTAATGAAATATCAATCTTTTTAATGGCTTATAAATGGGAAAATCGATTAATCGATCACAAATTTTTTGGTTAGATTAATCGATTCGTGAAAAATTGCCTTGATTTGAAATATGCTAGGAAAGTGAATAAATAATCGATTTTTTATTTATATCGATTTTTTACTGTAAATTTTTTTCCATCGATTTTATCGAGATTTGTTTGCTTATTTCGATAAAAGTTGTCAAAATTTGTCCTAGTGAAAACCAGCCTTAAGACGAAATAAAAATCGGTACTTCAAATATGAAATTATCTTTTACCAAATAAAAATTGATATTGTCAGTAGTTATCGAATCGCCTCTTTTTAGTGAATAAATAATCGTATTTTATTTTAATTGACTTTTTTGCCGTTGATTTTTTATATCGATTTCATTAACCTTAATATTTTTTACAATACATAAAAATCAAAATATGCACAAAAATCGATTATTTTTTAAAGTAAATTATTAAAAATTTGTATCTCCCACCAAATAAAATCGATTAAATTAAATACAAACAGCAACTTTTGTATCTCAAAGGTATTTTTTATTTTCATCTGTTTTTTTTATAAAATTCAATTAATTTTCATCAAAAAATTCAATGTTGAGCTTGCTTTCGTGTATGATTTTGTTTGAACCATAAGGACAATTGTAAAAAAGTCGATACATATTTTTACTAGCTATTTTTCTCTAGCTTATAGCTTTACAAATTCTAATTTGGCAAGACAGTGATTCTTAGCTTAAGAGTAATAAGTCATTTTCAAGTCGTTTTGTATGTCTAAAGATAAAAATTGGAAAAAAAAATGCTTGAACTAAAATACATAAAATAATCTAGAAGATTTTAATGAAACAAAACATTAAAATTTAAATAAAAATAACAAAATAATAAAAAAAAACTAAATTCATAACTTTTAACCCAGTTTCTGAACCAAGTCACAGTCGTTATTGCGCAGCGCACCCACTGGCTGCGCAATAATAAGTGGACTTTGGATAAACACATCTTTTTTTGTTAGTTTTAAATTAAATTATTTGGTCTAAAACTGACTAGAATACAGTACTTCACACATAGGATTAAAATACCAATTAATGATGGTATATAAAATATTTAAATAAATAACATGAATAAGTAGTAAACTTAAAAATAAAACTGTTGATATTGATGTTTTCATCTTTTCGAAAAAAGGTCGCTGTGTTGCAAATGGTTTTTGTTGTTGTTTTGTTTTTTTGTAATTTAAAAAAAAAAACGCCACTGTTAATACTTTTGTTTAATTATTCTTTTTGCTTTCCTTAACTTCACCCTCCTTCGCTTGTCCACGTCCCAAAATCTTAGCTAAGCTATCCCAAATTCCACCAAAGAAAATGGCGCAAAATAGATTTTCAAACGGCAGGAAGGGATCATGTATACCCAAAAGTATTGATGATAGCTTAAAGTAAACTAAGAAAATTACAATACCGAAATAAACTAGTGCATGTGGTGCTGAAATCCAATCGGTCTTCTTATCCAGCACAAATATGATTGAAGCCAATAATGAAGCTTTGGTGTAGCTGAAATTTATAATTACTGAGTAAATGTTTTTTTTAAATTATTAAAAGCTGCTATGGTAATACTTACAATGAAGGCTGCATAAACTCCATTGCTGTCGGTGTCCATGCGCCACGTATCAAACGTTCCAGCAATTTAGTAAAACCAGCGCCATTGCCTTTAAGTGTACCAATTATAATCATTATAATCCATGCATTTGGATATAGTTTGGCCGCATGTGAGACACCATCATACACTTTCTTGGCGCGATAGATTTCCTTCATAGCACTCGCCACCACTTTGATGGGTAGAAATTTGCCAATCTTGTAGCCAATGTCAAAGGGCGTATAGAAAATCATGTACCTAAATAAAATTGAAATTAAAAACACACATCATAAATAGATATAAAAAAGGAAGAAATTGTAAAAAAAAAATATTTAATTAGGTAAAATTTAAAAACAAATAATAAAAAAAAAATAATAATAGAGTAAAATAAAATTAATTAAGGAATTCAAAAAATTACAAAAAAAAAAAAACCAACAAAAATAAATAAAAAAAAAACAAAAAAATTAAAAAAAAACACTTAACTAAAACATGAAGACAAATTTAAAAAAATAGTACATATGTTTATCACATTAAAAATTAAAAAAGTTAAAATTTAAGTAAAAAATTAAAAAAAAAATTAAAAAAAAAATTAAAAAAAAACAGAACCAAAAAAATTAAATAGGGAAAAATGTTAACTAAATAAAACAAAAAATCAAGAAAAAAATTAAAGTTAAAAAAATTTTTTAAAAATAATAAAATTGAATTACGATATTTACAATAATATAAAAAAAAAAATGAAAAAAAAAAATAAAAATTAAAATTTATAAAATAAAATAAAAATAAAAAATAATTAACTCATTAAAAAATAACTCATAAAAAAAAAAAAAGCTAAATACAGCTAAAAAAAAGGAAACAAATTTAATAAAAATAAATAATTTAAGATTAAATATAACAAAATAAATTAAATTAAAAAAAAAAAGAAATAAAAAAGTTTAATAAAAATCCTAGTCTAAGACTAAATAAAACAAAATTAAAAAAATATAAAAAAGAACAAAAAATTAAGTTATGCATGTAAATGAAGAAATAATAAGAGAAACACAACATAAAAAACTAAATTTAAAAAAAAATAATATTAAAAAAACTATATTAAGATTTAAAAAAAAAAAACAAGGTATGCATATGTAGATAAAATACAAAAAAAAAAAAAAATTAAGAAATAGAAACAATAAAATTCACTTTAAAAAACTATAAATAAAAAATAAAAACAAAAAAAAAACATTAAAAATTAAGATAAAAAAATAAAATAAAATAAGATAAAATAGAATAAAATTAAATTAAACTTAATAGAGTAAAATAAATAAATTTAACAAAATAAAAATTAAATAAAAACCAATTTAAAAAATTTTAATATACCTAATCGGATTTGAATAAAAGAATGCTCATTCAAAATCCATTTCAAGTTACTCAAAAAGTTTTAAAGTGTTATTATGACTATTCACTTACCAAACAACTGTGCCAACCATTAGCTGTGGTGTATTCTTCAAAGGCGCCAAAATGGGTTCACCAAGCAATGCATTGGCTACCATGCCACCCGAAAATATTACCAACATTGTGGATAGCCAGCAGGCAAGTGGATGTTTGCGTGTAAAAGCTTGTGCATTCGAGCCCAAATCTTCACGCACAGCCAAAGCAGCGAGCAGACTATGCGCAATATCAAAGTATGGAAACATTTTCAGTTTTATGACCTGATTGGCCATATCCAAGAATGCTTCTGGATCCATCTTGACGAAGTGTAAAATAAAGGGAAGAAGATAGAATAGTTAGTTTTATAAATTAGATTCGAAAGCTTCTGCTTAGAAATTGTAGCTATTGCTCCACAAACTTCAGATGTTTATAATCTATTTACTTTCCAATTCAATATATAGTATGTACCCAATCAAAAGAAATGAGATTTCTGTGCCTCTACTAGGAGGGGCCCGCTCCCTCATAATATGCGGTGGACATTGTCACCAATGATAAAATGGTCACTCTTTTCCCCCAAAACCCCCCTTTTCCAATTCAACACGTGAACCAGGCAGTGTTTTGGCATATTTCTGCAATACAAACAGATATATTTTCATATGCACAAAAATCTGGGCCGGCTTCACTCCGCCCACTCCACGCAAATAAATGCACGCTCGATCCAGCCAATTTGTAACGCAAATTAAAAAAAAAAAGTTTATATGCGCCTCGCACAATTTTCGGAACTCCTCAACGTGCTGGGAAAGCGCTAAAAATAGAATTTTCATGTTATCTCTTTGCAGAAAAACTGGCACACCATTACATAAGTAATAAATCCCTGATTTTTGGCGAAGCTAACATTTTAAATGCAATTTACTAATCTTTAAATGCACTTAAATATTAATTAATTGTGCATAGTACAATTAAAATTTAAAAATATACATTACTTTTCTTCTTCAAACTTTCACGTTATTCCGCCCGAGCCAATTCACAACACAAAAGAAACAAAACTGTCAGTGTTCAGAGTTTTGCAATGGAAAATTTGGTGTGGTGGAAAAGTGTAAAACAGTACCTTACCGGACATTTCCCTGGAAACCAACGCTAACCATGGTGAAAACAAAATCAAAAAATTTGTGCTGTGCAATACCAAAAATGACTGTGAGTAAAAGTAGACATCAAAATACCAACGCATAATTCGATATAACTCGATAATTCGAAAAGTTCTTAAATACTATTTGTAAGTTTCATGTGAACAATTTGCGTTAATATATTTAAATAGAATAGAAATTTTCTCTAATGAAAATATTTGATATATGAGACAAACGATTGCTAATAGTTTTACAACATAATATAGCAAAGTGAAAATATTACAAAGTATAAAACTCAATACCCCTTCTCAATCGGTTAGTCCCAGATCTGAACGCATTTCTTGAAATCTTTTGGTATCCAGAGCCTTTGTAAAAATATCAGCTAATTGATCTTTAGTGCCAACTGATTGAAGTTTAACTATTCCACGTTCGATATTGTCTCTAATAAAATGGTGTTTCATGTCTATATGTTTCCATCGCTTTGATTCAATATTATTTGCCATGCCAATACATCCTCTGTTATCTTCATATATAATAACAGGTTCATGTGTTATTTGATACAAGTCGTTGAGTAAACCTCTAAACCGAATGGCTTCTGATACTGCCGCACTGAGAGCCACGTATTCTGCTTCACTTGATGATGTGGAAACTGTCGTTTGCTTCTTTGAAGACCATGACACAGTACAACCAAATACATTCAAAACGTAACCACTAATTGACTTCCTGTCATTCATGTCACTACCCCAATCAGCATCTGCATATCCAACTAATGGTCTATCAACGAGATCATTAAACTCTAATTTCATCGATTTTGTTCCTCTTATGTACCGTACGATTCTTTCATGGTAGCTTTGTTTCTCGAAATCTCCAGCAAAGAACTGTCAGCAGAAGAGAGTCTTGTAAAAAGCCGTCAAAATCTCATTTCTGCTAATTTTTCGTCGAACAAGGTTCAGCAGAAACTTGCAGATAAAACAGCTGTTACGTTTCTGATTGGCTAACAATTTGAATTTACATTTTTTGTTGTTGTTTTGCTATGTCACCGATCAGCTGTTCCTGCTTGCTGGTTTCTGCTGGACGAAAAATATCCAGCAATAACTTGCAGCGAATTGGCGCTCTCTCTCTCAATTAAATGTCAAAAAGCTGCTGAATTCGCTGCTAATTTTTTCAAAGAACACTTTTTTAGGAATAATTATTCATAATTATTCATAATTAGCAGGAAAGAAACAAAGCTGGTATAAATACTATAGAGGTAAAACCATTCTATCTTTGCAATTTTGTTTGACATTTTTAAGCAATATAAAATTTGTCATATATATATGTCGAATAGACAGAAAAAATAAAATATTAAAAAAAATTTCAAAATGTATAAATCCTGAATTATTGTGTTTTTTTTTTAAATAAAATTTTACAATGTCGTGCAGCTTTAGTGGATGCGCAAATACCATTCAGCTGTGTAAGGATACTGGGATTAAGTTTTTTAACTTTCCCAGTATTCCTTTCATGCATCAACAATGGATCGAGATTCAAGATGCTTACCAAAGCGTCCATACGTATGCTCAGCACATTTTTCACAAAAGGATAGAGCGTAGGCTGATACGGAGTCGTCGCTTATGCTTCTTTGCAATTGTGTGACTCATGACAACTAGCTTGCAATCTTTAAGGGTCGAATACATAAAGCTTTGTTAACCTCGCTTGACATTTGTTACCTCAAAACTTTGCGTCGTTGACGATTCTCTTTTATCCATTTGTTTTCGTTATTTATTTCTTTGCATTCAGAGTGTTTTGGTTAATTTATTAATTTAATAGAGAAAAAATGAAATAATTATTATTTCCTCCAACTTTTTATTCTTTAATTAAAGCAAAGTCATCAACATCTGATTGTCAAAGCAAGCAAAATTTGAGAGTTTGCCAAATTTTAACCTTGCTTCAACTTTGAGGTCTCCATTTTGCCATGCTTCGTTTAAATACGTATACTGAACTTTTCTGTCAAAGTCAAAGTTTGAGGTAAAGTCAAAATAAAGCTTTATGTAACTGACCCCTAAGAGCTTTGTTTAACTGGGATCCAGCTTAAGCACTAAACAAATTTGTCATCAGATCCGCTACTAGTCCCAGACAGGAGTTAAAATTTGAGATTTTATCCGGAAATTCTTGGCAAGGGATCAGCTGTTGATCCTGTTAATGCTGCATATAATACTCCAAGATTTTCTTTTTTTAATTGGAAAAACTGAAAATTTAAACATTTGTAATTTATTGATTGAAAAAAAACATCAAAACAAAACACCTAACCAAAAGTCACGATGGAGAAAAATAAATGAGTATGAAAAAAATGAGAATTGCTTAAAAATGTCATTAGTGTCACTGAAGGGTCGAATACATAAAGCTTTGTTAACCTCGCCTGACATTTGCTACCTCAAAACTTTGCGTCCAACTTCAGAGGTATGCTACAATGAACGCTGTGACGCTTCCCTTTATTCATTTGTTTTCGTTATTTATTTCTTTGTTTTCATAGTTTTTTGGATATTATATTAATTTAATAGAGAAAAAATTAATTAATTATTATTTCCTTCAACTTTTTATTCTCCAATTAAAGCAAAGTCATCAACATGTGATTGTCAAAGCGAGCAAAGCAAGCAAAATTTGAGAGTTTGCCAAATTTCAACCTCGCTTCAACTTTGAGGTCTCCAATTTGCCATGCTTGGTTTAAATACGTAAGTGGCCCTTAACCAAATATCAGGACGCACGCAAAGCATCACGTGCATTAGACTGCCCAACAACTCTCTATATGGCTTTTCCAAAGATCCTGGAATATCTCTAGGAGTTAACTGAATATTTTTCTCCATTGGTGTTTTTACCGAGTTACATTCTAACATGCCCAACTTATCCAAAACTTTTTCAATATTTGCTTCTTGCGATAAATGTAAACTATTTTGCGAATTCTCAATCTTCATACCGAGAAAGAGCCTCAGCTCACCACAATCTGACATCTGAAATCTGGTTGCCAACTTTTTCTTAATGTCATCTATGTCATGCAATTTATTTCCAACTATGAGAAGATCGTCAACATACAGCACAAGCACAAGCAAATCACGAAGCTTATTTTTCTTTGTATAAAGGCACCAGGTGAAGCCTAACTTTACAATAAAATTATTGAATTCCTGGTTCCAAAATCTAGGCGCTTGCTTTAGCCCATAAAGCGATTTAATCAATTTACAAGCTTTTCCTTCGTTTTTGTTGGCTACCCCTTCTGGCAATGACATATATATTTCCTCTTTGACTGAACCGTATAAGAAGGCAGTTTTAACGTCGAGTTGATGGAAGTGAAAACCATTTTTTACACCAACAGCTAGAACAACTCTTAGGGCCACTTGCATAAAAGCCGATTAAGCCTAATCGGTGATTAACTTGACAGCTAACCATACAAAATACGTCAATTAAACTCCGGTTAGTCTTTATCAGCTTTTATGCAAGCGGCCCTTAAGGGTCGAATACATAATGGGTCAGTTACATAAAACTTTATTTTGGCTTTACCTCAAACTTTGACTTTGACAGAAAAGTTCAGTATACGTATTTAAACCAAGCATGGCAAATTGGAGACCTCAAAGTTGAAGCGAGGTTGAAATTTGGCAAACTCTCAAATTTTGCTTGCTTTGCTTGCTTTGACAATCAGATGTTGATGACTTTGCTTCAAGTAAAGAATAAAATGTTGGAGAAAATAATAATTAATGAATTTTTTCTCTATTAAATTAATAAATTAACTAAAACACTACGAATGCAAAGAAAAAAATAACGAAAACAAATGTATAAAAGAGAAGCGTCAAAGCGTTCATTGTAGCATACCTCTGAAGTTCGACGCAAAGTTTTCAGGTAGCAAATGTCAGGCGAGGTTAACAAAGCTTTATGTATTTCACCCTTTATTAGCGTTCTGTTAAATGCAGTTTGCATGTAGCCGATTACCCTACACTTGAGGCAGATTTAATTTTCCTTATCGCTAACGCCATATCCATAACGCTAATCAGCCTACAAGCAGATGACAAATTATTTATTGAGACTAGAGATGTGAGGCAGCTTACTGAATACCAAATTGTATTACATATATAAGAAATAGACCACGAAATGTCTCTATTAGTGACTAGATACAGCTTACAGAATTGAGGTAATAGTGTTCTGCAAACAAATTCGAGATTTTGGCAAATGCTCAAAGCCGAGTCCCACATTTGTCAAAGTTTCATAAAGTTTTATGTAAGTTGGACTTCAGTTCACTCAGCCGTTGATGTTTGTATTTTTGCAACAAAAACAAGTATGGTGAAATACGAACGCTTGCCGTTAATTCACAAGTGCTGCCAAATTCAGAATATGCAAAAAAACTTGCAACACTGGTTATGAAAAGTACACGCTAGCTGTCTCAGTCACACATGCGAAACCGTTGTCAAAATTACATAGAGCGAATAAAATTACGGCGAAAAGTCCCTTCAAGAACGCGTCTGTTAGCACGACGAAAAAATTTTGCGCTGATTTTTTTTATAAAAAAATTTAGAAATTGTGGGAAAAAATGTTAGAAAAACAAAATAAGCGTGCTTAAAATATATAAAAAAGTGTGCAACAAATAAAGAACAATTTACGATATTATCAAAAGCATTGCGGTCACCAAATACAAAGGGTAAGTAAAGTGATATGATAAACTAGTATGGCGGCTTTTGCCCTGAGTATTCACTAAAAATAGTTTCACTCTGATTGCAGTTCGATTGCCCACCGTGTGCAAAGCATTTTGACTAACGAAAAATGGATTCACTATTCGATCAATTGAAATCAGCTCCCGCTGTGAACTTGAAGAAATCAGATGAGTCGCCTTCACCAAAAAAAGTGGAAACAGGCAAATCAAATGTGAACAAACGTGCACCTTCGCCGCCTTTAACCAAAAAAGATGTAGCAGCCCCGGATAAAATAAAAAAGAAAAAGGTGGAGAGCTCAACGATGCGCCGCGATTCGATGCCACCGCCGGCAAGCACATTTGTGACAAAAGTCAACAAAGCCAAAAAGAGCCGCAGTTTGTCGCCAGCAAAAGACAATTTGGTCAAACAATTCAAAGTGCTTTTGGAACGCAAAAAATTCGATGATATTTCGAGTGATAATAAAAGCAGTCATAAGAGCCATAGCAAGACAACAACAACAACAACAAAGGCAATAACATCGCACAAACGCTGGAGTCAAGATGAACGCAACAGTGCATCCACGAGCAGCTTAAAAAATGGCGAAAAAACACCAAAGAAGGCAACACCCACAAAAGCGCAACAAAAACTCTTTGATCCCGATGTGCTGGTTAAAGCGCAGCGTCTCAAACAACTCAAGGTTAAATGTTGTAAGGTGCGCATAAAAAGACAAAATCTCAAAAAGTTACAACGCGAATTTCACGCCAAGAAATTGAAACAGGGGGCTAACAAAAAGAAACTCAATAACAGCAAGAAATCGCCATCGCCTACTAAGCCGCAATACAAAAAGAAAAATCAACGTGATGATAGTTACTCGCCATCACCATCGCCACCGAAGCGCGGACGCCCTCGACAAGACGCGCAAGGCTCGGGATTTTTTATAAAAATCGCAGATCTAACTAAATCACCGAAAACATTGCAAAAAGGACCCAAATCCAAGCTGGATAAAAAGAAAGCGACCCACAAGCTCAGCATCGGTTCGATTGCGAAGCGTGTCAATGCAGCCGCAGCTATATCCAGTACTAAACCTACAAAATTCACACGCACGCAGCTAATCAAAATGTATGGTAAGCGCGTATTTTGTTCACGTGTCAAAATCGAACGCTGTGCTCATCCAATGATGATGATTTTTGAATCAAATGCACGTGCGCGTCGTCTCCAGGCTAAACAGCGTTCAAAATCGAAAAATTTGTCGGTATCATTTCGTGAACAAGTCGAAATATTTGGCGATAGTAGCAGCGATTCAGAGGAAGTCGATACTAGTCAAATGTCTATGCGAGATATAGCAACTACATCCACACAAGCGGCAGCACTCAAGCCCACTGCAACGCCTACTATATTGTCAATCACAGCTACACCAGCGCGTTTAAAAAAGGTGGAAAATGGTAAAGTGGTTGATGATATTGAATTGGATCCATCGTTGTTTGTTGCACCCACCATCGCTAGTACACCTTATCCGACTGCTGGACGTAAGAAGCGTGATAGAAAGTCATTTAGTCCATTGAAAGGTGATGGTGCGCCTAGTCCACGTAAAGAGCAACTCAAATTGGCGAATGAGAAAATGCCACCAAGTAGTTTGAGACGTTTGTCGGCAGAAGAAGAGGAGGATGATGAGGATGACGAATGTGAATATATAGGTATGTAAAGACATGTTACTCTGCCTCGTTGTTGTTTGCTTCGAAAAGAAAAAAATGTTTTTTAAAGAATCTTACCTTACCCTAGACATAACAATTTCATTATTAGTCCGGCCAAGTTTCGTTTCGGCCTTGGTATATTTTCCTGTTTTGTTTTAATTTTTGTAATGACCAAAAATTACCAAGCAAACCTTTGGGTGGTAGCCTTAAGTCGCTATACCAGCTAAAAAATGTATTGAATTTTTTTAAAACTCATTCGGAGATGGAACTTTTTTCAACCAATTTTCAAATAGATTGTTGTCAAAACAAAAAATATTAAATCGGGATCCCGAAAACAATTTGAAAATGGTCAAGAAAAAATTGTAAAATGATGTCGATAAAGTCCCCGAAATTATCCAGAAGACAATGTTGACCCCAAAATGATCTCGAAATCATATGACAACTATACCTAAATAAACCGAAAAAAAATTCCGAAAAAGTCCCTAGTTAATCCTGATCCGAACACAATCGCGAAAAAGTCCCAAAATGATCCCCAAGACAATCCCGAAAAAATTGCAAATTGATCGCGAAATCAATCCCGGAAATAATTGAAAACAATGCCGGAAAAGTCCTAAAATGAAAATAATCCCGAAAAATTCGAAAATTGGTGCCGACGCAACTGCGAAATGACCCGAAAATTATCCCGAAAAAGTCCAAAAATGATCCCGTAAACAATCCAGAAATAATCCGAAAATAATTTCGAAAAAGTCCCAAAATGATTCCGACAACTAACAATAATCTGAAAACAATCCCGAAAAAGTCCTAAAATGATTCCAAAAACTATACAAAACTAACCCGATCTATAAACAATCCAGAAAAAGTCCCGAAATAATCTGAAAAATGTTCCCGAAAAATTACCAAAAATTATCCCCTCGATCTAATCACGAATTTATCCTGAAAAAAATCAAGAAAACAATTATGTAATGATCCCAAAAACAAACTGAAATGGTCCTACAAATTTTAGAAATGATTCCACAGACAACATAAAAAACGGCCCAGAAAATGTTCTGAAGTCGTCCTTAAAAAACTCCGAAATTATTCCGAAAACAACTTGAAAATGGTTGGAAAATCCTAGAGAAACATCCCGTAAATAATACTGGAAAGTTCTGAAACACTCCCCAAAAAGTAATTTTTAATCAAATCTCTTGATCAAAATTCTAAAAATATGGAACGACCAGACTTGGATTTCGGCTATGTTCGATTCGGTTTCGACCAAAAAAAAACCCGAACTTTTGTCGAACACCAAAAATGAAAATGCTCGATTGGGCTCGGCCTCGTCCTAAATTCGGTTCGGCATTAAAAATTTATCTGCGGTATTCAAAAAACACCGACCAAGCGAGCTTTTGTTACTAGCCTCCCACATACATACCTCCTATTACAACTTATTATCAAAACAATTTTTGTATTCCAGTTCCCATTGACATCCCTGATCGTCGCACATCCCGAACAAGTTCAGCAAATGCAAACGATGAAGATGAAGCCACTGCAGAACCAGAAGCAGAATCTACACGAATGAATATAACCGATATATCTGCTGCTAATTCAAGTAGTGTAAATAATTCATCAGCTGACACATTTGCATCAGCAGTTGAGGAACCCGTTGAAAAAGGTGCCAGCGAACCAGAAAAGTCGGACGAAAACAATGTGTTAGCTGAAAATATTACAAAAAATGGCAGTGCTCTAACCGACAACGTTATCAATGACGACAAATCAAAGGAAGAAGCAGCCGGTCAAAGCGTATTAGTGACAGATCAAGAGCAAGATCAAGAACACGATCAAGATGCCGATAAAACAGATAATATAAGCGTGACAACGGAGAAGCTGCCCAAACTTACACGCATTAATTCAGAATCACCAGCACCATCGTACAACTCATTAAACGATTTAGTCGATACACTTATAAAGAATGTAGATGATGATGTTCCTGCTACTGCAGATGACGCCGACACGCCAAGTGGTGATGATGCAATAAAAGCCTTAGACGATGTAGTTGCAGTAGAAAACTTCAACAATGGCGACACTGGTGACCACAATGCAGATAATGATGTAAATATGGCAGAGCAAATAATGCCTAGCTATGAGGCAAAATCGGTTGATGATCTAACTGATAATATATCGCTACAAATGTTTGTTGATGACGGTGAGCTGATGCAATGATGAGTTGTTGATAACTTTGACTTAGACGGTAAAATTTATAGCTTAGAGAGAGGCAATTGAGTAGTACCTTTAAAAAAATATATCACAGGTTGTATCATCTATGCTGATGATTTTCTAATTTTTTTAACTTTTCGGCATGTTCTGTATTTCACTTTCACTCGGATTCGCTCACTTTTACTGTGTAATTTCACACATTTTTTGACGGAAGTGAATTGCAGAACCTGCCTGTATATATCTGAATCTATTATTAATCCTATGCTTTTTTCATTGTAGATGTTAACTCAGCAGTAAATTCACAATTTTTAGAAGATGCTGCACTTAAAGATAGTGAAATTGTAGATGGAATTGTAAAGGAACGCATTGATGAGATTTCTTCTAAAGATAAACAATTGGACTCTACAACAAATGAAGCAACTACACAAAACAATCTGTTGAGTTCGAATGTAACAGCTGAGTGATGATCAAGTAGGAGCACATAGATGTTAATGGCAACGATTGAATATTAAGAATAATTTCAAAACCTAACTATAGTTCACTAAAATTTTTTTTCCCTTTTATTAAGATTCTTCATATGATGATGCGATGCGAACGGAGATATTTTATAGGAATTTATCGAAAAATCAAATAACACATTTTACAAAACCACTGAAGTTTAGTGTCATTAGCTTTCAATTAAACCAAACTAACATAAACTAGAACTAAAAAAAAAATAGAAGATGATAAATAATATAATATAAAATAAAATAATATTAAAAAAAAATTAACTAAATTAAAATAAACTAAATGAAATTAAATAATAAAAAAAAATAAATAAAAAATAAAAACTGAAATTAAAAAAAAAAAATTAAACAAAACAAATTTAAAAAAAAATAAAAAAGAAAAAAAAAAAAATAAAAAAAAAAAATAAAAAATAAAATTAAAAAAAAAATTAAAAAAAAATTAATTAAAAAAAATAAAAAACAAATCAAATAAGAAATAAAAAGAAATAATAAAATAAAAAAATAAAAATTAAATTAAAAAAGTAAAATAAAAAACGTAAAATTAAAAAAAAAAAATAAAATCAAAACAAAAAAACAAAATAAAATTAAAACAAAATAAAATAAAGTAAAAAATATAATAAAAAAAATTAAAATTAAATTAAAATAAAATATAGTAAAAAAAAAACAAATAAAATGAAAGGAAATGAAGAAAAATAAAAGAATAATAATAAAAAAAATCAAATAAAAAAAATAAAAAATTTTAAAATAAAACAAAATATAATAAACCAAAGCAATATATTTCTAGCTTTTTACTGTCAGTACATACATATATTTGATTTGGCGACAAATTCCTACAAAACACGCCCACTCTACTGCATATGTAGAATTATGCGTTCGTTGATTTGTGACTATTATTAAGTAAATATATATATGTTTTGACATACATACATACATTCAATTATATATGTATAAATTATATCATTGATTATTATTTAGTTTAAACCGACACTTTATGTTTAAGACTTTCATTTTGCAAAATATTTGCTGTTGTCGTTTGTGTGTTGGGCTTTAATTTAACTAACAACAATATAAGTGCTTTATTTCATAAATTTTCGATAAATTTAAAAACATATAAAATTAGTATATAACTCGAAGACAAACATACGTAATCGTGTTGTTTCTTCTCTCGTGTACATATTATACATACACACATACATACATATACTTATTTGTATGAAAATATGAAAAGAAATATGCAATTTTAATCTTCTTATATATAAAAGTTACTTAAAGTAATTATTTTGAATGTGTGCACAATTAATTTTTGAAAATATCAACTAAATAAATGTAAAATAAAGACAACATGAACAAACGCTAACTAACGAGCAACCACTCCCCGACTAGCGCTATATCCTACATATATACATATGTTTATTAGACCTGTTGCAGGGTTTCGATGCAAACAAATTTCTAAATCAGTTTTTCCAAAAAAAAAAAAAAAATTTTTTTGGAGCTAACAAAACCGGTTAACAGGCCTGTGTATGTATGTTTTCCCCTGCAATCTATGCAAAATCATTCAAATTTTAGAAAAGTTAATCTGTAAGTTGGTTTTATAAGAGTTTCATATAATTACTAAATAAATGTGACCGTATCGAAACATTTAAATTAATAAATAAATAAAAATAAAAAAAAACTTATAAAAAAAAGGAATCATGAATAATCTTAAAAATTTTGCTTTCGAGCTTACCTCGATCCTGAGTGTCCTACGTCAAATCGTCAAATATTAGGACTCGGCAGCTACCGGTTTGAATGAGTTTCGGTGGGAAGTTTACTCTTGTCATTTTATTTTTTTATTTATTTATTATACTGAAGTCGAGTGATAAATCAAAAAACTCAATTTGATTAGGAGCACTAGTAGCTAAGACCTTCGACCCAACTTTAATCTTATTTTTTAAAAATTTTTTTTATTGTATTATTTTTTTACTTGATTATGATTTCTTTTATTTTATATTATTATATTTTACATTATTTTCCTTTATTTCATTTTGTTATATTTTATTTTGTTTTATTTTATTTTATTTTAATTTATTGTTTTATTTTTATTTTTATTTTTTTTTTTCTATTTTTGTTGTTTTATTTTTTTAATTTTTTTAAATTTTTTTTATTTTTTTATTTTTTTTAAATTTAATTTTTTTTAATTTTTAATTTTTTTTTTTTTTTTTTATTTTTTTTATTTATTTTTTTTTTTTATTTTTTTTTTTTTTTTTTATTTTGTTTTATTTTTTTTTTATTTTGTTCTATTTTTTTTTTGTTTTATTTTTTTCATTTTTTTTAAATTTTTTTTTTATTTTTTTCATTTTTTATTTTTTCATTTTTTTTTTTCATTTTATTTTTTTTTATTATACTTCCATTTCGTTTTTTTTTGTCATTTCATTTTCTTTTAATTATTTTTTTTTTTTTTTTAATTTATTACATATGTATACTCTATTTTGTTTGATTTATATTTATATTTATATTTTTTTTATATTTTATTTATTTTATTTTATTTTTATTTAGGGAAATAGTATGGCTCGCTTTGTTCCCCGGCGTTGTTTAGAAAAAATATCAAAAATACAGTTCGCTTGACATGAAACTTTATTTCAATCGAAACAAGTCTTCATCACAAATCAATTTCATGTTTCATAGAGGCTTGAATCGTCTTTCGTTTTCCAAATATGTACCTATGAATAGTGCTTGTAGGTCTCACCTGACCATTTGAATGTATCTTTAATTTTATCTTCACGAAGGCAATAAATTGTATCCTTCTTTAATTCTTCAGTACCCATTGTGGTCCAAAAGTTTTGACATCTATTTTTCCATTGACGTAAATTATAGAAGGCACAATACTTCTCTGTGCCTTCTTTCAGCATTTCCATGAAATATGGGAAAATCTCGTCTGCTTTCAATTTGGCTAGCATATAATGCGCCTTCTTGCGATTCAAAACATCTCCCAGCTCACCGTAAATGTACTTAGCCCTACTGAAGGATTCGCGTGCTAAGCTCTGCTCCTGTACACTAACCGCATGCACCTTACCAATAGCCACTAGGATATCAGCTTCTCGACGCTTTTCACCACTTTTTACGGCATACTTTAGGGCTGTGCTCATTTTGCGGAGTGCGCCCGTTTTATCTTTGGTGCTGTAGAGATGAAAGCAGATTAGAAGATATAGTGAAGGCTACAACAAATTTGTTTACATCTTACTTCCACAAACATATTCCTTCGTAGAGTAGCAAATCGCTTAGTATTTTTGGCATTGCCATGTCTGTGCTATTATTGGGCACATCTTTACGCACCCTTTGTAGAATTTTCATAGCTCCTTCGTAGTCTTCTAGTTGTAGCACATATTTGACGCGTGCTAGCAGAGCTCGACAGTATTGTACGGCATTTTTGTCTAAACCAACTGCAAGGATCGAATTGGGAATATATGTACATATGTTAGTGAAGGTAACTAAGTTCCATGTGTGATGGAAGGAGCAGTCTGCCTGTCGTCTAGTTCGGAACGAATGTTTTTTTTTCTACCGACTGTCCAAGCCGAGCCGAGGAGAGACGCTCATCAACGGAAATGAGTCCGCTTCGTTTCTGGACTATCACCTTTTCCTAAGAGCCTGACTACCGCTTAAACATTATTCCCTGAACCTCATGACAGACATACTTTTTCGGCGGTATAAAACCCGCTAGGACCTTTTACTCACTCTCAGCAATAGCCACAGTAGCCTTGTGCGCCAGTTCTTCCGCCGATTTGGGATCATATTTAGCTGCAGCCTTTGCAGATCTCAACAACAAACTAGAAAGTTCACGTCCAGCTACCAAATGTAATGTTGGATAAACGCCAAATTCTCGTTCGGTTATATAATCGGATAACCAAGCTTCGTTGCGGCTCAAAACCATCGCCTTTTCCATGAATTTGCTCGCGAAGGGGAGGGAACTATCTGAAAAATAAATAATTGAAACAATTAATAAACGAAGCCAGGAAAAGCTGAAAATTCAGTTACTAACGCAGTTATAAAAAAGTAAAAAAGGAAAATAATATGAAATAAAATAAAATAAAAGCAAAATAAAAATAAAAGAAAAACAAAATAAATAAAAGGATAAAAAATTGAAACAAAAAATAACACGAAACCGAGGAAAATAAAAATAAAATAAAATAAGAATAAAATAAAAATAAAATAAAATAACAATTAAATAAAATAAAATAAAAATAAAATAAAAAAAAAATAAAAAAAAAAAATAAAAAAAAAAATAAAAAAAAATAAAAATAAACAAAAATAAAATAAAAGTTAACTGAAATACAAAAATAACAAGTCCAAAAATTGAAAATATTGAAAAAAATAATAATAAATTGGATAAAAAGACAAAAAAAATATTAAATTGAATACAAAACAAAAATAAAATAAAATAAAAAAATTAAAAAAAAAAAAAAAACAAAAAAATTAACAAACAAAAAATAAAAAAATTAAAAAACAAAAAAATGAAAAAGTAAAAAAAAAAATAAATAAAAAAAAAAATAAAATAAAATAAAATAAAATAAAATAAAAATAAAATAAAAATAAAAATAAAAATAAAATAAAATAAAATAAAATAAAATAAAATAAAATAAAATAAAATAAAATAAAATAAAATAAAAATAAAAATAAAAATAAAATAAAATAAAATAAAATAAAATAAAATAAAATAAAATAAAATAAAATAAAATAAAATAAAATAAAATAAAATAAAATAAAATAAAATAAAATAAAATAAAATAAAATAAAATAAAATAAAATAAAATAAAATAAAATAAAATAAAATAAAATAAAAATAAAAGAAAAACAAAATAAATAAAAGGATAAAAAATTGAAACAAAAAATAACACGAAACCGAGGAAAATAAAAATAAAATAAAATAAGAATAAAATAAAAATAAAATAAAATAACAATTAAATAAAATAAAATAAAAATAAAATAAAAAAAAAATAAAAAAAAAAAATAAAAAAAAAAATAAAAAAAAATAAAAATAAACAAAAATAAAATAAAAGTTAACTGAAATACAAAAATAACAAGTCCAAAAATTGAAAATATTGAAAAAAATAATAATAAATTGGATAAAAAGACAAAAAAAATATTAAATTGAATACAAAACAAAAATAAAATAAAATAAAAAAATTAAAAAAAAAAAAAAAACAAAAAAATTAACAAACAAAAAATAAAAAAATTAAAAAACAAAAAAATGAAAAAGTAAAAAAAAAATAAATAAAAAAAAAAATAAAATAAAATAAAATAAAATAAAATAAAATAAAATAAAATAAAATAAAATAAAATAAAATAAAATAAAATAAAATAAAATAAAATAAAATAAAATAAAATAAAATAAAATAAAATAAAAATAAAAATAAAAATAAAATAAAATAAAATAAAATAAAATAAAATAAAATAAAATAAAATAAAATAAAATAAAATAAAATAAAATAAAATAAAATAAAATAAAATAAAATAAAATAAAATAAAATAAAATAAAATAAAATAAAATAAAATAAAATAAAATAAAATAAAATAAAATAAAATAAAATAAAATAAAATAAAATAAAATAAAATAAAATAAAATAAAATAAAATAAAATAAAATAAAATAAAATAAAATAAAATAAAATAAAATAAAATAAAATAAAATAAAATAAAATAAAAATAAAATAAAATAAAAATAAAACTAAAAATATAAATAAAATAAAAATGAAATAAAAATAAAATAGAAATAAAATAAAAATAAAAATAAAATAAAAATAAAATAAAAATAAAATAAAAATAAAATAAAAATAAAATAAAAATAAAATAAAAATAAAATAAAAATAAAATAAAAATAAAATAAAAATAAAATAAAATAAAAATAAAATGCAATACAAAAATAAGAATTGAAAAAAATAATAATAAATTGGATAAAAGGACAAAAAATATTAAATTGAATAAAATAAAAAATTAAATAAAATAAAAAATTAAATAAAATAAAAAAAAAAAATAAAATAAAAAAATTACATAAAATAAAACGAAAAAATAAAAAAAAAAAATAAAAAAAAAAATAAAAAAAAAATAAAAAAAGTTAAAAAAAAAAAAATAAAGTAAAAAAATTAAATAAATAAAATAAAAAAGTTAAATAAAATAAATAAAAATTAAGTAAAATAAAATATTTATAAAATAAAATAAAAAACTAAATAAAAAATAAAATAAAAAATTTAAATAAAATAAAAGCAGAAAAATATAGAAATAAATAAAATAAAAGTAAATAAAAAAATTAAAATAAATAAAAAAGCAAGTATAAAAAAGATATAAACTAACTAACTAATAGCGGCGATACACCAACAGGTTATCATAACCTCTAACGAGATTTTTGCCGAGCTTCTCTTTCGAACTTGTGATGTGTTGCTTTTTGAGTTTTTCCGGCACTTGCCAATTAAATTAATTTTTTGCTGAGATGCTTCTCATGGCAGAAATACACCCGGAGAGTTTGTCAAACTACTGCCGAGGGGCGACCCCGTTTAGAAAAATTATTTTTCTAAATAATTTTTGATGTTACTTTTGCCGGGCATCGAACCGCCACGACTTGGTGTAGAAGGCCGAACACTTAACCGCTACACCACGGCGGCCGCATTGTAATTGCAAGCATGAGGTCAAAAACAATAATTTTTCTTGTTTTCAACAAATTTCATTATTGCTGTTTTTATTTTTAATTTTAATAATTCGTATTAATTATTAAAAATTTAAAATATAAATCAAAGGAAAATTACAAAAATTATGAAAAATGAAATAAAAAATAAATAAATAAATAGAATAAAATAAACAAATTAATTAAAAAGAAATATAGAAAAAATTTCATAAAATGTAATTAAAATGAGATAAAAAATTAGAAAAAAACAAAAAAATTAAATTTAATTAAATAAAAAAACTAATATAAAAAATTAATAAAAAAATTAATAAGAAAAAAAAAATAAAAAAATAAATAAAAAATAAATTTAAAAAAATTTTAAAGACAAAAAAATAATAAAATAAAAAAGCAAAAGATTTAATAAAATGAACCACTAAGGCCCGGTTTTTCAGTGCAGGTTTAAACCACAGACAAAGTTGACTAGAGTTTACCCCATACAAATTGGCCGCTCGCACTGAAGTTTAAACTTGCACTGAAAAACCGGGCTTAATATGTATTATCGATTATTTAAGATTCTAATCGACTACTTTCAAAGAAATAAGTCATCAAAACCTGCACGTCGTTTCTGTAACTTTTTAACGAAGTTCGTTACATAAAAATCGTTAATTTGACACAATTTTCTGTACAAAATTTGTCGAAATCAATGTTAACGACAATAACGAATTTCGTTAAAAAGTTACAGAAACTGGGTGCTGGAGTCATACCCTTATCACTGCTAAATTGTGCAATTTTAAAATAGATACGTGCAATCGTCTCCGCAGTATTTGGTATATCATAACTCTCAATACGCTCACAAATCGGTGTAATTATATGATAAACATCATCCAAGAACCAATCGAATTTAACTTTATGCGGCTCCAGCATCTTAATTATTTCATATTGACACTTGGTTGCTATTTGATAGCCTACAGCTGGATTATCTACATAAACCTTCTCGGCCAAACCCACATTCTCAAACATTGCCATTGTTAATTCCATATCATCGCTAATACGATCTCGAATTGCTTTCGTTTCGAATAAGAAATTTTCTTTTGTGGTCAAATGTTGCAAATGTTCAGCCCATATACAACAGCCGTCTTCAAACAATTCCTGAACCAGCGCACAGTAGATGGGACCTCTGAGACGACGCGCCTGCCTATAATCGAGTGGCACGAGTTCCGAACGTATTTTTTCGCGATCAAAATAAGCTCTTGGCTGGCGATTTGACATTTTTAGGTTAGTCAATTTTTTTCAAATATAATGGATATATAAAAATATATATTTTAGTTAATATGCAAACTAAAAAAAAAAAATATGGTAAGTAGTGGTTGTTCTTTATTATTAGTCGAGTTTAAAGTTTAATTGTAATTCGGTCCGCTTTTGTCTGGTAAAAGTTCGTAGATTTAAAAAATTGTATGTTGTCTGTCTGAAGGTTAGTCAGTTTATGGAAAATTTAAGACATTTTCGAAAAGTCACTTGAATTTGAATATGAAATGATAGGTTTGTTTACTGACCAAAAAGAAGTTCAGAGCAGGTTAGAGCAGAGCAGAGCAGGGCAGCTATCAAAATAGAAATAGAGCAACTCAGAGCAGAAATGCCATGAAACACTTGAATCTCGATAGTTTCTTTTTATTTGGTTTTTTTGTATAAATCTTCAAAATTAATGCAAATTCACGTATACGAAAACATTGATTTTCTTGCAGAATAATTTTTTTGAAGTTTTCAAAAATTTAATTTTTCCTGACTGACAATTGCTTCTCTGCTCTAACTTACTCCATAAAAAAAGCTAGAGCAGAAATTTGTGATCTAGATTACTCTAGTTTTGTTTTGAGCGTACTCATGAAACAAAAGATAGAGCAACCTAGCGCAATAAAAGTGTTCGTTAAACACAATTTTGTGAAATATCTCAATCTGGCGTAAGCTAGAGCAGCCTAATAAACAAACCTGATATGAAATGTTACAGAGTGGAGATGATGTCAGGTTTCAGGAACATAAGGAACTTTTAAGCTGTAGTTGTTTGAACAGTAGCGCTGAATTCAGTTAAATATTTTCCACTTCGGGCTGTTGCCAGCTATCTCAATTTTTTGTAAATTGACCAAAATCTCGGGAAAGGGGTGAAGCGATTTTAATGTGAAAACCCGCTATTTTGAGGAATTACGGATTGTATTGTTCGGCAAATGAGGTCAAATGTTATGGAGTTCCAAATTTGGAAAATTAGATTTGTATGGAATTTTTCGCCAAATTTGGTGCGGTGTAAATGTACTATAAGACTTTATATAGGCGTTGCCATTTCCTGCGGTTTAAGGGTTTGCCACCTATCTCAATTTTTCGTTTAATATTGAGTAAAATATGGCAAAATGGATACCAAGTGAAAGGTATTTTCGGCCGTATACCATCTAATATACATATTTTCAAGCAGGGTTGCCACCCTTGAAGATGATGTCAGGTTTTAGGAATAACCAGTTATGGAACATACATAAGAAAGGAACTTTTGAGTTGTGGTTTGCCATATTTTCGAACAGAAGCGCTGAATTCAGTACAAGACTTTCCACTTGGGGCGGCTTAAAGGGTTGCCACATATCTCAAATTTTTCTTTAATATTGAGCAATATATGCCAAAATGGATACCAAGTGAAAGGTATTTTCGGCCGTATACCATGTAAGATATTTTCAGGCAGGGTTGTCACCCAAGTTTGCCATCTAGCCCCATTTTTTTTACCAGCTTCTGGCAACACTACAAATGTATTTAGGACAGTTCCACACATGAATGAACAATAGAAGATTGTGTCTAAACCGATACAGTTATAATGAATTCGCTGATTTTGACAGATCTTACATCATCAGTTTGTATGTAAAGCCAATAGCTTTGTTTCTTTCGTGCTAATTATGAATAATTATTCCTAAAAAGTGTTCTTTGAAAAAATTAGCAGCGAATTCAGCAGCTTTTTGACACTTAATTGAGAGAGAGAGCGTCAATTCGCTGCAAGTTATTGCTGGAGATGACATAGCAAAACAACAACAAAAAATGTAAATTCAATTTGCTGGAGATTTCAAGAAACAAAGCCAATGATTGCCACCTTCCGCTGCTTTTACCGCTGGTGTGATTAAAAAGACCTTGTTGTGGGCCAACTATGAACGAATTCAAGATGGAAAACGGGGGAAGTCATGGGTCTAAGTTAAAAATAACCTAACTTAACCAAAAAAAAAAAATTGAAGCCATTTAGGTTATGTAATTCTGTAATGCAGTATGTAAATTTATTCAAATAATTATTATATAATTCTCAGTCTCAAGTAAAATATTGTTGAAAAATAAATAAAAAATATAGATACGATAACACATATAAGAATAATCATATTAAATTACAAATATAAATTTAATTATCACGCAGTAGACAAATTATTGGATCAGTTTCGCTTGGCATCCATTTATATTTAATCGTCGATCTTCTCGATCTCATACTTGTACGACTTACAGATGACCAAAGCTTGCTTGATTTTCTCCTTTCAATAAACGTAGGTGCTGACGTTTTAACATCGCTATCCTTAGATATCCCTTCGAAATCCTGCTCTTCTTCCACGTCCTCCTCCTCAGCTTCAAAATATAGGTCATCATCCTTACTTGCCAAAAGACGTTCCAAATACTTGAAGTGTGAGCTTCTTTATCCTCTTCTCCCTCTTCTTCTCCATTATATGTACCAGGCGTACTCAATACCAGACTATAGAGTTTGTACACATTGTGTATGGGAAAGAGCGAAATACCATTTACGGTTGCACGCGTCAAATGTCCATACTTTTTGTCGTCCTCCCAAAAAGGTTCACACAAATTTTTCCATTGTCTCAGTTTATAAAAATCACAATAGTCAGTGGATTTAATGAGCTGGTACAAGTTTGATGTTATCAGTTCAGCTTTCAGTGATGCTATCATATATTTGATTTTTTGTTCCTTTTCATTATCGCCATGGAGATGGAAATGAGTTTTAGCCAATTGAAATGCTAGACGAGCTTTCATTTTTCCATGTGTGAAAAGTTTTTGTGCTTGCCCAATATGGAGTAGAATATCACCTTCAGCGTTGATATTATTATGTGCTATGCCGAAGTTTAAAGCTTCACCAAATACGCGAATTGCACTCTCTGGGTCGTCCTGGCTGTGTGTGTTGAAAAATTTGGGAGTAAATAGAGTAGGGAAATGAGTTTTTGAGTCTACATGTAGAAAATTCTAGGGGAGCTTTCTTTTTGGTCGAACACTTTTTATATGCTTATTATACGTTTGAGAAATAACGGTGAGATAACTTAAAGAAATACAAAGCTTTTAAAGATATAAGCTCTTTTTCTTCTTTCTAAAAACCTCTAGGACTAGGTCTACTTGGTGTTGTGGAAGAGTGTGTCAGACCCTTTTGCCTTCAAACTGTGTCACCTACTGCGTTTTGTGTTATCCCTCCGAGTTAACTTCAAAAGCTTTGAGAGCTTTTAGGGAAAGCTTTAGCAAAAACAGCTGTTGTTCATATTAGTTTGAGGTGGAGAGAGCCAAATGTTCGATGAGAATGCTAACAAGCTCGATAACTTTAACAAATGTGAAGCTTTTAAAGAGATAACTGTAAAAAGGTGATTTTCTTATTCTTAAAAAGATCCAGGCCAGTGCTGACTGTGAACAAGGCCAAGACGAAGTACTTAGTGTCATCGAAGATGGAGCCAGACGCTTTTGCGTTCTCACCTTTTCACTTACTGAGTTTTGTGGAATCTCTCCAAGCTACCTTAATTGACTTTAAGAGCTTTTGGGGAAAAGCTGCAGCACAATATGATATTTCGGTGCAAGAGCACCAATCTTAGTTGGAAAAGCAATCGTGGGGAACTTTTTTTTTAGCTAAGTATGCTAAAAAGCTCGATAGCTTCAACAAATGCAGAGCTTTTAAAGAGATAATTTAAAAAAGCTCGCTTCTTCTTCCTAAAAAGCTCTTGAAAACTTGAAAATAACATCCACTCAGGTTGAAGGTGAAATAGACATTTTATTCGCTGAGTGTGTTAAAAAGCTCGATAGTTTTAAGAAATGCAGAGCTTTCAGAGGGACACTTGATACTACTAGACTTACCTGTACATAGAGATTCCAAGTTTCAATAGGAAATCCAATTGGTATGGTACATACGCTGGATCCTGCATATTCATTAAGCTTTTCTCAAGCAACCGAAGCTCTCTTAAAGCCCAATCATATCTACTAGCATCTATCAGAATATCAATCTTAACGAGAAGAGCTTTAAAGGTTAAAGCTTTGTCTTTCATTGGGCCAACTGAAAGAGAAAAAAAGAGAAATTTGGTTGTTTACTAGTAAAGGAAGGATGGAATTCAATAGTTCTTGTACCTTGTGCTATGGCCATGAGACCCTTTTGTACCCGCTTAATAGCGCGCTTCCTCGTAATACCCGGCTGTTTAGCTTTCAACAAATATATTTCAGTCAAAGAGCTACATAGAGCCGCATGTAGCGTCGGAAATTTCACATCTTCCGGACTCGTATCAGGTTTCCAATTTTCGCTGCAAGCTATTTCCATTGCAATAGGTATGATATTGGAGGCTTTATGATGGGACTCAAAACCTCCATGTTGCATCAAATAACGACTATACCTAAAAATAAATCGCGCGGCTTGCTCTCGCGACAAAGAATCCTTTTTCGCAGGTCTCAACATATAATCACAAACTACTTCATATAACCTTTGAGTTAACCATTCGATAGATTCCTCCTCCACTAAACCCATGAGCTGATTGAGTATTTTACGCGACATATAGACGCCATGTTTCTTATCTAAACGGTAGATTTGTTCTGCCGCTTTAACATGATCGATTATCTTGAGAAGAAATTCGGGTTTTTGATAAACATAAAAACGTTCGTATTCTCGTGCGATTAGCTTTTTTTCTTCTTTTACGAAACATTCAAAGTGACGTGCCGCTATGGGACAACCATCCTGATAGAGCTCCAGTAGTAACTGTTGGTATAGAGGTCCTTTGTCGCGTCGCACTTTACGCAGAATGCTTGTCTCTTCTAGTTTGCAGTCGCCAAGGTCGCTGCAAGGATGCGCCGAGTAATAGATGAGTGTGGGCACGGGATCGGGCATTGTGAAGCAGTGAAAAAAATTATGAAATAAATTATTATTTTATTTTAACAAAGTTTTGTTTTTCTTTGAGCGATTCGATTCAATATTTTTATTTTTTTTCAATGGAATAATTGAAAAATTAGATATGATAGTTCTCTAGGATGTTTCGATAAATATCTAGATTTGGAAACATGTATGTATGTTGCTGAAACATGTTGCTAACTTCAGAGGGCTGGTTAAAATGAAATAAAATAAATAAAGAATAAAATAAAAAAAATTAAGCAAAAAAAAAAAAAAAAATAAAGTGAAATAAAAAAAAATTAAATTAAATGAAGTAAAATAAATAAAAAAATAAAATAAAAGGAGTTAAAAAAAATAAAAAAATTGTGAAAAAAACAAAAAAATTAAGTAAAATAAAAAAAAAATTTATTAAATGTAAAAAATTAAATTAAATATAAAAACTTAGAAAAAAAAATTAATAAAATGAAATAAAATAAAAAAAATAAAATAAAGTGAAATAAATTTAAAAAAATACTAAAATAAAATAAGTTACAATAAAATAACCAAAAAAATATAAAAAAATTAAATAAATATAAGAAAATAAAAAAATTAAATGAATTTTAAAAATAATATAAATAAAAATAAACATAAAAGTATACATGAAATAAAATAAGTGAAAAAAAGGTAAAATAAAAAAAAATAAAAAAATTAAGTAAAATAAAAAATTAATAAAATAAAATAAAGTAAAACAAAAAAATAAAATAAATTAAAAAATTAAATAAAATAAAGTGTAATAAAACAAAATAAGACAAAGTTAAACTACCGAAAATACAAAAGAAATCAAATAAAAGAAATGAAAAAAAAAAGTTAAAAAACAAAAAAAAAAAAATAAAAATTAAGTAAAGTAAAGACCTTTCAGTCGATACTAGTGCGCAACAACAACGGCGCATGTCCAAAGCTCTACATTTGCTACATGCCTAACAAAATCAAAGATCGTTCGTCTGCGATCTGTCTAGACAATCTATGGCAATTTTTCAAACAAAGAAATGACCGCAAACAGAAAACGATTATCCTCACGAACGCAACTGGCAACTCGCGTGCTGGAAAGGAATTTCATAGCCATCTGCGCTTATAAAATATTCCAAACTCTCAATTATAGACGTCATAGTTATACCATGATCATCATCCTATCAAATGAATCAAAAGTTAATTATTACATGATAGATGATCATTACAATTATTTAAGCTCAGCCGCAAAAGAGTGAGCGAGTGATGAGTCGTATCGTGAAATAAAATAAAAGGAGTTAAAAAAAATAAAAAAATTGTGAAAAAAACAAAAAAATTAAGTAAAATAAAAAAAAAATTTATTAAATGTAAAAAATTAAATTAAATATAAAAACTTAGAAAAAAAAATTAATAAAATGAAATAAAATAAAAAAAATAAAATAAAGTGAAATAAATTTAAAAAAATACTAAAATAAAATAAGTTACAATAAAATAACCAAAAAAATATAAAAAAATTAAATAAATATAAGAAAATAAAAAAATTAAATGAATTTTAAAAATAATATAAATAAAAATAAACATAAAAGTATACATGAAATAAAATAAGTGAAAAAAAGGTAAAATAAAAAAAAATAAAAAAATTAAGTAAAATAAAAAATTAATAAAATAAAATAAAGTAAAACAAAAAAATAAAATAAATTAAAAAATTAAATAAAATAAAGTGTAATAAAACAAAATAAGACAAAGTTAAACTACCGAAAATACAAAAGAAATCAAATAAAAGAAATGAAAAAAAAAAAGTTAAAAAACAAAAAAAAAAAATAAAAATTAAGTAAAGTAAAGACCTTTCAGTCGATACTAGTGCGCAACAACAACGGCGCATGTCCAAAGCTCTACATTTGCTACATGCCTAACAAAATCAAAGATCGTTCGTCTGCGATCTGTCTAGACAATCTATGGCAATTTTTCAAACAAAGAAATGACCGCAAACAGAAAACGATTACCCTCACGAACGCAACTGGCAACTCGCGTGCTGGAAAGGAATTTCATAGCCATCTGCGCTTATAAAATATTCCAAACTCTCAATTATAGACGTCATAGTTATACCATGATCATCATCCTATCAAATGAATCAAAAGTTAATTATTACATGATAGATGATCATTACAATTATTTAAGCTCAGCCGCAAAAGAGTGAGCGAGTGATGAGTCGTATCGTGAACGTACTTCTTTGGCGACTTCACGAGCTTGTTTATATGATTAATGCAACGGTTGCTAACTCGCATGGATGAGCCGAGCGGTTCGATTTTGCTACGCCACTTGTCAGTGATGAACTGAAAATTTTATTGATTTAGAAAGGTTTATTTCGGCGTTTACGACTTTTTTTGCTACGTAATAAATTATGTTGAAATTGAAATTGACTCAAAGATATCGTAAAGTTTTAAATAATTGACATAAATTTAGTCTGGCAATAAAGTTGTTAAAAAATTATTATAAATTAATGTACTAAAATAGATAGAAGGTTACTGATTGAGTGATTTTTTGTTAATTGACGGAAGTCGGCTCTCTGTGGGGTATTTTTAGAAACTAAAAAAACAAAAAAAAAATAACATAAAGTGAAATAAATTTAATTAGAAAAAATATAAAAAGAACAAAAAAAAAAATAAATAAAAAATGAAAAAATTAAAAAAAAAAATATATAAAAAAAAAAAAAAAAATAAAATAAAATAAATAAAATAAAATAAAATAATACAAAATAAAATAAAAAAATTAAAATAATAAAATAAAATAAAAAAATAATTTTAAAATATAAAAAAATAAAAAAAAAAAATAAAGTAAAATATAATAAAAATAGAATAAAAATAAAGTAAAATATAATAAAAATAGAATAAAATAAAATAAAATAAAACAAAATAAAATAAAATAAAATAAAATAAAATAAAATAAAATAAAATAAAATAAAATAAAATAAAATAAAATAAAATAAAATAAAATAAAATAAAATAAAATAAAATAAAATAAAATAAAATAAAATAAAATAAAATAAAATAAAATAAAATAAAATAAAATAAAATAAAATAAAATAAAATAAAATAAAATAAAATAAAATAAAATAAAATAAAGTAAAATATAATAAAATTAAAATAAAATAATATAAAATAAAATAAATACAAAAAAAAAAAATTTAATAATACAAAATAAAATAAAAAAAAATAAAATAATGAAATAAAATAAAAAAAATAAAATTAAAAAAATAAAAAAAAAATTTTAAATATAAAAAAATTAAAAAAAAATAAAGTAAAATATAATAAACATAGAATAAAATAAAATAAAATAAAACAAAATAAAATAAAATAAAATAAAATAAATTAAAATAAATAAAATAAAATAAAATAAAATAAAATAAAATAAAATAAAATAAAATAAAATAAAATAAAATAAAATAAAATAAAATAAAATAAAATAAAATAAAATAAAATAAAATAAAATAAAATAAAATAAAATAAAATAAAATAAAATAAAATAAAATAAAATAAAATAAAATAAAATAAAATAAAATAAAATAAAATAAAATAAAATAAAATAAAATAAAATAAAATAAAATAAAATAAAATAAAATAAAATAAAATAAAATAAAATAAAATAAAATAAAAGAAAATAAAATAAAATAAAATAAAATGACTATATTATCAGAAATGAAGTCTTATTGATCTCAGCTTATGAAATCCATTATTTTAGTATTATTCAAATTTTTCATACTAAACCATAAAAAGTTAAACGTTTTAAAAATCTGCATTAAACCGCAAATTTGAAGCTTCAAATTGCTAGTCGCCATATCAATTTCTCATAAATACAAAATTGTCGTATCCAAATTTTAAAACCCCTATAAATATTTGTTACAAAGTTAATAACACACTAAAACGACTTGACTAACTAACCGAATGTAGCCAAATCACCGAAAGATTAGCACACACACCGCAATATGGTAGGACTCAATAATTTAATTCTATCATCGATAATGTAAACAAGACATTTTTCGCAATCGATTTAACTACATAAAAAGCAATCAATACAATTACGATATTCATGTGATGAACACAAAATATTCGCAAAACCACATACAAATACATACATACAGATACGTACATGAATGCACTTTTGGATATTTGGCAACACTCTGGCCACAAAAAAAACAAAGAGAACAAAAAATTCAATGGTGTGTAATGCACTTCCAAGTTGTCGACAACTGTTTGGCATAGTGGAACCGGAGGAGCAAGATATAGGGAAGCCAACTACGACGATTGGTAGCGCTTCCGCAATACCAAGCAGACACATAAATCGTAGGTAATAAAAGGCGCATTCGAACTGTTGCCGGTCATATTTTAACCGGCAAATGTTGTAACCAAAAATTGTAACCACTCAGATTTTTTGCGAAGATAGCAATTGTTGATATACGCTGGAATTAAGTAGTAAAGATATAACATTTTTGTTAAGGCTGATTTACACTGGTCGATTTTCTGATCGATTTTCTGGTCGATTTTCTGATTGATTTTTCATTCAACCTTCAAATAAAAGGTGTGAATCGATCGAATTGCTATTTAAACGGTGGAACGACAAAAAATCGGCCAGAAGACCTGTGTAACTGTGAAAAAAAGACGCGTAGAATTAGTTAGTTATTTTTTGTTACCGGTAATAATGATTTGGTAACTGGGTTGGAATAATTCTTTAGAGTAACAAAAGATAAACAAAGCCTACTGGTGGAATGAAGACAAATAAAAAAGAAAAAAGAAGAAGAAAACACCAGCATCGAAATAAAAGCTATTTCCCACGTCACGTCGATTACAAGACATAGCATTCAAGTGCTTGCGGAACTCATCTATTCACTTGCACCCAGTAGAGAAGCGGCAAACAGTTTTCGAAGTAAATATACTAGTTCATGATTAGAAATAAAGCGTATTATATTTTTTTTATTTAATATTATTTAATGTATTTTTTTATTTTTATTTTTTTTTTTTATTTTATGTTCATTTTTTTAATCTTATTTTTATTTTTTTATTACATTTTATTTTTATTTATTTTTTTAATTTTATTTTCATTTTTATTTTATTTTATTTGTTTTTATTTTAATTTTTAATTTTTTTAATTTTATTTGAATTTTATATCAATTTTATTTTATTATATTTTTATATAACTTATTTTTTTATCTCATATCGTTTTTATTTTATTTCTATTTTTTATTTTTATTTTATATTTCTTTTATTTGCATTTTATTTTTATTTATTTTATATTATTCTCATTTTTATTTAATTTTTATTTTAGTTTTATTGTATTTGTATTTTGTTTTATTTTTACTTTATTTTTCTTTTTATTTTATTTTATGCTATTTTAATTTTAATACTATTTTTATTTTTATTTTATTTTATTTTTATTTTGTTTTTCTTGTATTTTATTTTTATTTCTATTTTTAATTTTATTTTTTTTATTTTTTTATTTTTATTTTATTTTAATTTTAGTTTTATTTTATTTATTTTTATTTTATTTTTATTTTATTTTTATTTTATTTTTATTTAATTTTTATTTTATTTTTATTTTATTTTTATTTTATTTTTATTTTTATTTTATTTTTATTTTATTTTTATTTTTATTTTATTTTTATTTTATTTTTATTTTATTTTTATTTTATTTTTATTTTATTTTTATTTTATTTTTATTTTATTTTTATTTTATTTTTATTTTATTTTTATTTTATTTTTATTTTGTTTTTATTTTTTTACTTTATAACAATTTTCTTTTTTTTTTTATTTTATTCTTTATTTTTTTTAGTTTATTGTTATTTTATTAGGTTTTTTTTTAACTTTTTTAAATACATTTAATTATTATTTATTTCATCTTATTTAATTTAATTTATTTTTATTTTGATTAACTTTTGTTGCATCTTATTTTATTTTGATTTTATTCTTATTTTTATTTAATTTATGTATTTTGTGTTTTTCTCACAATTGCCCTACCATTTCGTGCTAGTTGTGGAGGAGTTTACAATCGCTCAATTCAACTGACCGCCGGGATTGCATATATGTACGTATGTATTATGTATGCTTGTGTGCCTCAATCTTTGAAGTATCTTAGTTGACCTGCAGCACTCAGCGCCGTCAGTATAGCCAAACGATGCATTAGGCAGCCGAAACATCCAAAAAACCTGTACTCGTATATTAAAACATAATTGTAGTGTGGTGTGACGTGACATGAGCGGAAAATACGACGACAGACAGTGTCATCATGGGGGCATGCAGTCAGTGAGTCAGTCTCTAAAGATAGTAGATGTTATAATGATTGCTGTAGTGGCGGAGTTAAGATGGGGTGGAGGTTTTGAGTTAGAGCTTTAACATAAAATTGGTTGAATAAATATTTAATGGGAAATTAAGTGGCAGTAATGGAGCTCGGGTTTCCGATTGGTAGGACGATATCTCACAGTTTTTGCTAACTCTATAGCCTGAGGCTTTATGTGAGAGCCTTTTAAAACCCAAAATTTTAGTCCGAGGGGTTCTAGGATCTGATGGATTTTAAGAGCCTCTAATAGAAAAACTGTGAAAAATTATTGTAGGTTGAGTGCTGACATTAGTTACTTCGAAAGTTTATGAAACAACTCACACTTTTTAAAAAATTGGAAACATATATTTTGCACTCCCTTTCCTCATATCTGGCCTACACCCTTGTATACTATTCAAGACATAACTTTTTTTGTCGATTTTTTTCTGCAGCGCGCATCTTCAATTGTTACATTGCAAAACTTGACGGTTATTTGTAGTTGCATAAACTCTTTTGTAAACTTTAATGTTAGTAGTGTCACGAGTCTATTTACGGAAGTGTAATGTCTTCTTATTTTTGCTACACCAACAGCGTACATCGTGATATAGTGGGCAGTTGGCTGGGCCCGAATCTCCCAGTTCTAGGTTTCAGGGGAAATTTCACATCAAAACTAAAGGCTTAATTTTGTACTGCGAACAATAGCCTACTCTAGCAGTCACATTCTAATTAGCACTCGAAACTATTTTATTAAAAGTTTATAGGACTTGAATAAAAAAAAAATAAAAAATAAAAAAAAATTAAATGAAAAAAAATAAAAGAAAATAAAATCAATAAAATAGAAAAAAAAATAAAAAATTAAAAACAAAAAAGAGGAAAAAACCAAATAAAATTAACTAAACCAAAATAAAATAAAATAAAAAAACAAAAGCAAAAAAAAAAATAAATTAAAACTGAAAAAAAAAAAAAATAAAATAATAATATCAAAAATATAAAAAAATAAAACAAAATAAAACAAAATAAAATAAAAAAAGAACAACACTGAGAAAAAAACAATAAAATAAATGTAAAAAAAAATAAAATAAATAAACAAAAATAAAATAAAATAAAAAAAAACAAAAACAAAAAGGTATTAAAAATAAAAAAAATGCAATAAAATATAATAATATAAAATAATATAAAATATAATACAAAAATTAAAAAAAAATACAAAAAATAAAATAATAATATAGAAAATATAAAAAAATAAATAAAATAAAAAATGAAACAAAATGAAAGAAAAACAATGAGAAAAAAATAAAACAAAATAAAATGAAATAAAATAAAATAAAACATAAAAAAAATATAAAAAAGTAAAAATAGAAAATAAATAAAATAAAAAAGAAAAGTAAAAACAAAACAAAATTAAATAAAAATATTACAAAAACAAAATCAATAAAAAAAAAACAAAAAAATTAAATTAAATGATAAAAAAATAATAAAAAAACGAAAAAAATTAAATAAAAGAGAAAAATATAAATAAATAAATTAAAAGAAGAAAAATTAAAAAAAGGAATAAAAATAAAATAAAATCAAAAAAAGTAAAATAGAGTAAAAAGAAACAAAGGTAATTGTTTAAGCGACATAACATGGTTTCGTTTATTTCATCTGCATTACATATTATTGTAATTCGCAGATAATTTATGGAATATTCGGAATACATAGCTTATAGTCGCAGTCATAAAACGCGTGTGGTTTTTCATAAGTAAAATGAGGTAAGCCAATGTCGCCAATGCCTTAGAGCCCAAGTGCTCACCACCAAATAATAAATATAAGGTGTAACAAAACACAAGTGGTTTTTCATAAGTAAAATGAGGTAAGCCAATGTCGCCAATGCCTCAGAACCCAAGTGCTCACCACCAACAATTTTGAGGGGTTTTCTAAGGAAATGAGAATAGCCAACGATGCATTCTCAGAGCCAAAGTGCTCGCCCCAATTAATACATACAGAGTGTCAATACCAAAACACAGTCCACTAGACTTGATGGTACATACCGATAATTAAAAAGAACCAAACACAGTCCATGAGACTTGATGGAATATAAAAATAATAAAATAAATAAAATTAAAAAGACTTTGGTTGAGGTGGGATTCGAACCGGCAACCCCGGCCAACTCCCTCAACCATATAATATAGCAACAACAATAATAATAAACTGCTCGCCGCCCACAATTTAACTCCAGCTTAGATAGTAATAAAGGTTATAAAATAGAACCAAAAAAAAAATATATAAAATAAAATAAAAAAAATAAAATAAAATAAAACAAAAAAAAAAAAATAATGTAAAACAAAAAAAAAAAAAAAAACAAAATAAAAAACAGTTTAAAGTATATTAAAAAAAATAAAAAAATTAAAAAAGTAAATAATCCAAAAAAATAAAACACAATAAAATAAAATAAAATAAATGAAGTTTTAAAGATTTCTTTAATTAATTTAATATTTTTATTCAAAATATCACCGGCAAATATCGATAATTTTCCATCTCTAATACAATTGTAATAAAAATGTTACGTATACGCCACGTATGCGAAAAAAACATTTCGAAATAATTTGACAACCCAAATGCTAGTGACAGGCCTTACAAGCGACTTAGCTAATGGCACTACTAACAAAAATACGCATGAACGGTAAACATTAAATATGACAAACATTAAAATATTTCCGTTGTTGATGACCAGCAGACAGCAGGGTGATGAGTCGCCACAGCAGCGACACTGAAGTCGTTAGCAAGGATTTCACAATTTTGCAATAAAAAATTAGCAAAAAAATAACTTAAATTTAGTGAACGCAATTTTAATTATTATTACTCTACGCCATGGTATAATCAAGTTCCAAGTGATCGATTCATTACAAAAAGTAGTACAAGACTTTAACGCATTTTTTGCTTCATAAATTTAACGGTTATTGTTTCAACGTCTATGACTTGATGGAAAATAGTGTTAAATCAATGCAAACTTTAAAATCTTCAAAGGTGCCTTAAGACTTTATTTTAAGCTAACAGTTTTGTTATTGTGAGAGCATGCAGAGGTGTTTAAATATTACTACACAATAACAACAACAATTCTAAAAAAGCAATTCCTTCTTTTTTCTACTCCGTCTAATGTCACCACTTCATACCTATGCGTTTAACCCTTGTTATAGAAGCGCTACTAACCGCAGCCAACATAACTACGTGAATATATTTAGTAAGCTTATTTATGTATTTTTTAATAGCACCGCGCATTTATTCAAATGTTGTAATAAAATATCTTTTTCTTTTATTTGAAGATTTTTTATTGTTTTTTTTTCCTTTGTCGGTTACGCTGTAAGCCGCGCTTATCGCCGGTAATGCTCAGTGTCGCAATTTCAATTGTGATGCTGCCACCGTTTGGTAGTTTTGTGAACGATTGCTGATTGCAACA
>CAXKVI010000005.1:101278139-101288139 GCA_964058755.1 Campiglossa producta
CAACCTTAACCGTAATTGTAAGCATACCCTTAGATCTAGCTTTACAAAATTTTTACAAGTCACTATTCGTTAAAATTGTCAAAATTATGTTTCTAATTTTCTTAGCCGTAACTTAAACCATTACCGTTACCATAAATATACTGTAGGCTTCACCGTAACCAACACGATCATCCTTAGCTAAACCGTAACCATAGCCATTGCCGTAGACACACATGCAACCATATATGTATGTAGGTAACCTTTTTCGTAACCATAGTCATAACCGTATTCTTAACCATATTCGCAACCGTAACTTAAAGCGGTTTTTTTTTAAATAACAGATCAAAACAGTAACCCTGTCCGTAGCACGTACATTGTACGTACTAAAAAAAAGTTTGGATTAATTACAGACAGATTCTCTTGAAAATATCGCATCATTATTTATTTATATGAAAATTTATAAAACGCCATTTTCTAAAAGCCATTCGCTACTGTTTAAAAATCTGAAAAAAGCTCGCTTACTTAAATAAATAAACAATGAAAAATGAATTTGAAAAAAAAAAAACAACAAGTAACACTTGGCACATTGTCACACAACACCTCGGCAGCTGCCAAATTGATGAGCTTGACAGCTTGACTAAATAAATTGCGCCAAAAAAGTGCAATATAATAAATGTTCAGAGAATTTAACTAAAAACAATTACAAACATAATTCCAGATAACTACTTGCACACAAACTGATGATGCTTCAAGTGGTTGCCTGATGATGATGGCGATGATGGAAATCAGCGCCGTCGTTATGCGTGCAGCGGTTCTTAAGTATGCAACTGAGTGATACTTAAGCTGTGCAGCTTTAATAGCAAAAAAAATATATATATTTTCCACGTCATCGCCATCATCATCACTCAAGTGAATTTAAACGCAATGCAATTTACTAAAAAAATAAATTACTACTAAAAAAATTTATATCCCATGCTGAGTGCATGCTGTAACAGTAGCCAGCTGCAGCATTTAGTTTCATAGCTGCTGTCAAGTGGATGCACAGCGTAGAGGAACACACTCTAAAAGTGCCACCAAAATGATAGTTTATTATTTATGAAAAAAAAAAAAATGTTAAAAAACTAAGTAATTGCATATTCATATTTTCGAAGGAGTAGTACAATAATTTGTGTGTGTTTGGTTGCTCAAGCGGTAACACTTTAAAGAGAGTTCTAGAAAAAGAAAAAGAGAGTAGCAGTGGTGAATCTACGGCTGGTTGTAATATCATACAATTTGTTAGTGAAATATTGAAAGAAAATATGCTTAAATTTGTTGATGCCAAAACCATAGCCATTGGGTTAATCGCAACCATAGCCATAACCATAACCGTAACCATAACCATAACCATAATTATAACGAAAACCATAACCATAGCCATAACTGTAGCCATAACGAAAAGCATTTAACCAGAATGAAACCCTTAACCACAGGCATGACCGTAACTATAACGAAAACAATAACCATATCAATTATCCTTATCATAACCATAATTAAAACTAACCATAACCGTAACCTTAGCTCTAGCCATAACCATTACCGTAACCAAACGCGTAACCGTAGTCACCACCATGAATAAGAAAAATATAAATATAAAAACCTTAAACATATGTAGCTACTACCATAACAGTAATTATAAGAGTAACCGAAGTATCACCGTAACGTTTCCGTAACCTTAATTCAAAAAGTAACCAAATCCACAACCGTATCATGACAATAGGTCGTGAGATCAAGATGTAGTAAACGCAAATCTACCCGTATCTTTAACCGCAATCGGTCCATTTTTTTATTTTTCTCGAACATTACTACCATCGCCATCGAAAACCCTTTTTGTTGTTGTAATAGCACCTTTTTTAAACAGCTTCCACTCATGGATGAGCATCAGGCCAAATCGGTCCCCATACAAAAAAAAAGTTTTTCCAGTCCACCCCTAGGATTAAAAATATTTTGAAGGCCTGATGAGCATTACACAGGGTTGTACTAAACACATCCCTTGATGGGTTAAAATCCGAGACCCAGCTATCGGGAGATCCCATTATTTTCATCATTATAACTTTTATAGAAATCTTTTATTATAAAACTTAATTTCCTAGTTAAAAAGTTGAAATCATGTGATTAATTCTGTATACTGATGTTGTGATAATAAAATATATAGTTTGACAGGTGTCACCAGCACAGTGTGACATGATGTTTGTGATTTTGAAACAATTTACGATTTATCACAATTTAGAGTGCCTATGGCCGTATGCTCCAATAGGAGTTGGTGCAAATTCATGATGATGATGATGTATAAATGATGATATGATGTCACTTTACATGCATATTTTGCTGAACAAATAATAATTTCTATGTGACATTGCATAATAATAATCTTAGAAATCAATCATCATTTCCATGTGATAAAACATCATAAATATCAAATGAAATAAATCATCATTTCAATGTGATATCACATTATAAATATCATATGATATAAATCATCATTTCATCATGACATTATAAATATCATAGGAAATAAATAACAATTTCCATGTGATATCACATCATAAATATCATATGATATAAATCAACATTTGCTTATGATATCTCATTGTAAATATCATAGGAAATAAATAACAATTTTCATGTGATATCACATCATAAATATCATATGATATAAATCATCATTTTCATATAATATTCTTATGAATAATAATATTCTTATGAAATAAATCATTTCCATGTGATATCACATCATATATATCATATGATATAAATCATCATTTCCATGTGATATCACATTATAAATATCATATGAAATAAATAAAAATTTCCATGTGATATCACATCATAAATATCATATGATATAAAACATCATTTCCATGTGATATCACATAATAAATATCATATGAAATAAATAAAAATTTCCATGTGATATCACATAGTAAATATCAAATGATATAAATCATCATTTACTTGTGATATCACGTTATAAATATTATAGGAAATAAATGACAATTCCCATGTGATATCACATCATAAATATCATATGAAATAAATCATCATTTCAATTTGATATCACATTATAAATATCATATGATATAAATCATCATTTCCATATAATATTCTTATGAATAATAATATTCTTATAAAATAAATAATCATTTCAATGTGATATCACATCATAAATATCATAAGATATAAATCATCATTTCCATGTGTTATCACATTATAAATATCATATGAAATAAATCATCATTTGTTGTTGTCACATCATAAATATCATAGAAAATAAATAACAATTTGTATGTGATATCACATCATAATAATAATATCAAATAAATCATCATTTCAATGTGATATCACATCATAAATATCGTATGAGATAAATCATCATTTTCTTCTGATATCACATTATAAGTATTTGTTTAATTTAAGATTTATAATGTGATATCAGAAGATATTATTATTTAAATATGATATCACATCATATCATTTGATCAAGTTATTCGTTTCTTCTTCCAAATCTCTCTTCCTTATATTTATTATACTTCTAGTGCTCTATTCTAAACATTCCTTAGTAATTTTTGTACCTTTAGTATTCAGTATTTCTACAGCAATTGAGAAAAATCAATAATTGTCAAATCGCACGTAATTACTTTAACCCTGATGCCATGAATCTAACAAAAATTTCTGCCTACTGCTATAATTACTACCAGCAAGTGGGTAACTCTTAATATTCTATAGCTACTATTTATCTATATTTAATTTGTTGTTGCAACTCTGATGTCTACCTAAACAAAGCGTCTCAATACTGATCGTTATTAGCTTTTCAAACAAGATGACTACAATTCGCTTTTGTTTTTGCAAATTTTCTATGCAATTTTGTTGTTGATGAATTGCAAAGTTGTCTAATAGTTAATAAACCAATGAGCGGATACGTCAATGATCATGCTTATGAATGTCTTTATATGTCTCGTTAATTGTATTGATGGTGATGGTTATTATATCGATACATGCTTAAAGACAAATGTGTAGCAAAATACGTGATGGCTATGATTTTAAGCAAGAACAGCTTAAGTTAAGCACAATCTTATATTTATAATATAATTATGATATACGATTCCATGTCACGACAACCCTAACTCTTTTAAAATCACATGCGATATTGAGCCTCATGCATAAAAGGTGAGCATTTGCTCAGACTCAATTTGTTGAATATTTTTTTTTTTTGTTTTTTTAATAAAAACAAAGAAGTCACCTCATTGCATCAATCGAGATAAAATTAGCACAATTTGTAAAAGTTAAATGTAACCAAAATCTTGACGCGACGTGTCACAATTAACCAAATTAAATTAAACAAAAACGATTTGCTTTCGCATTGCTACGCTAATAAGATGTATCTGCTTTTTTTGGTGAAGATTAATCGCTTCGATCAGCGTGATCTGTAGACAATGTGGAAAAATTACACTAATTTGCGCCACAGAGGTTACAAATCACCGAACAACAACAACAAAGACGAGCAAAAAACTGCGTTTATTGGAGCCATTTAAGTACATATTACTATGTACATATATATCTATACTATATAACCATAAATAACTGCATAAATACGTGGTACAATCTGCAATTACCATTGAAAAGTTCACAAAACGCTTAAAACGACAGATGTTCATTGGTAATTTGTGAAACAGATTGCATTTGACATCGATACCACAATCGAAATGAATCTGCAAAAGTGAACTAGATTCATAGCATCAAATTAGATAGATACAGATACATGTGTATGAATAAGTACTTGTTCATGAGTTTGACAGAAAGGTGTGGAGGGGTAGAGAGGAAGTAGTGCTGCAAAAAGAATCGCAATTGATTTGATTGATTTTTGTTTATGGCAATGCACTGACAAGTTCAATAACGCCATCAAAGGCTGAAAATCTTGTATTTTGTGCTATAATTAGAGCATAATACAGGGTGTTTGAGTTTGAGCTCGAAATGTTCCAAAAAATCACCGTTGAAAAAAATCGCTTGTCGAACAATTTGCCGATCCTTAAAATCGCTGATTCCAGAAAGTCACTGGTTAGCCGTTGGTTCTTTAAAAGTCACCCTTCGAAGAAAAATCACGGTTTCCAAAAAGTCACTGTGTTCGAAAAAGTCACCGTTGAAGAATAGCACTTGTCTGAAAAAGTCATTTGAAAAAAAATCGCTGACTCCCAAAAAGTTACTGGTTAGTCACTAGTTCCCGAAAATTCACTGGTTAGCCATTGGTTCTTAAAAAGTCACCGTTGAAAAAAATCACTGGTCACAGGTTGAAAAAATTATCAAGCCTGAGAAAATCACTGGTTAAAAACAGCACCATTTCCAAAAAAAGTCATTGTTCCATAAAGAGTCATTGAGTAAAAAAATCACTGAATAAATATCACTAGTGACAAAAAAGTCACTTGTTCAAAAAATTACTGTGGTCATGTTTGAGATCAACACCGAGCTTGAAAAAGTCACTGTGGTGAAAAAATTAGCGTATTTAAGAAAATCGCTTTGTTTGTCAAAAGTCACTGTGTTCAAAATAGTCACTGTGGAAGAATATCACTTGTCTGAAAATATCATCTTAAAAAAAAAACACCCCGACTGACTCCAAAGAAGTCACAGGTTAGTCACTTATTCCCGAAAATTCAACGGTATTCCAAAAAAACCACCGTTGAAAAACCGTTGAATAAAAAAATCACTAGATAAACATCACTGGCGGCAAAAAAGTCAATGGCCCAAAAATGACTGTAGCCATGTTCGAACAAAACGCTGAGCTTGAAAAAAGTTACTGTGCTCAAAAAAGTCGCCTTTTGGGAAAAAGTCACCGTGTTGAAAAATGACTGTGTTGGAGAAAATCATCGTGTTTGTAAAAAGTCACTGTGTTCGAAAAAGTCACTCTTGAAGAATATCACTTGCCTGAAAAAGTCATTGTTAAAAAAATCGCTGACTCCAAAAAAGTCACTGGTTAGTCACTAGTTCCCGAAAATTCAACGGCGAAAAAACTAGTTAAACAAAATTACCACTGGATAAAAGATCACAGGTCCCGAAAAAGTCAAGTTTCCACAAAGAGATATTGATTAAAAAGTTATGGTAAAAATAGCTATTGTGTGCAAAAAGATCACTGGATACCAAAAAACACGGTTCCAAAAAAGTCCAGGTTGAAGCAAAATCACTTGTCTGACAAATTCATAGCCATAAGAAATGGCTGCATCCAAGAAAGTCACTGGTAGCTAGTTCCTAAAAGTACACTCAAAGAAAAAGTCGTTCTAAAACGAACGAAACAAGTCCAAAACTGAGAACATTCGTGCACAAAAGTCTGTCAGTAACGTTTTGACTTAACTCGTGAACGATGGTCTTATTTTGAGAACGGATTTTTCAAGAACATGATTTGTGTTCCATGGACTTGATTTATGAACATTTTTAACTTATTCTGAGAACGTATTGGGCTCATTTTAGGAACATTTTGGGTCAAAGTAAACAAAAAATCTAAAAAAAAATTATTTTTCAGAGTTCTTCTGAATGACAAATTATTTCCACTATGTTTTGTGGTTTGCCTCCACCCGGAGTCGAGCTCACACTGCTTTGACTGCTGCACGGAGTGGTTTACCATCAGGCCATCGCGTCCTTATGTTTGCCGGCGTTTAATTGCAGCTATGTTTTATGACAGCAATGACAGTATCTTCATTGTTTGATTTGTTCTGTTAAAGTTGTTTACAGACTAAATGCCTAAAAGTATGCAACGATGTTGTAACGTTCTCGTTATGTGTTCTGATATTAACACCGGCCGTTCTATTTTCGACAACATCGTTCTGATGGCAACACCGACCGTTCTATTTCCGATAACTTCGTTCGCATTTCAAGAACCTGGTTGTTATTTTAAGACAGGGTGGTATATTTTCAAGACCAAGTGTTCTTTTTTTAAGACCGAAAAATCAAGAACACGAAAATCTAAAATTGAGACCTGTGGTGCCCCATTTTAGAACGGTGTTTTTTCCTGAGTGTATAGGGTGAAAAATGACCGATTCAGTTGGACCGTTGTTTTGGGAAGATCACCCTATTTAAATTTTTTTCTCAGAAGTTAACAGAATTTTTCATCAACGCTGTTTTCTGGAATTTGATCCCAAAACGACCCACATGTTTTCACAACTTTAATTTCACGATTAGTTAAAAAAAGTCTATATCACCTGATATTGTATTAAATTTTCATCAGATATGGAAAGCCTATCTGTTATCTCACACCCTGTACATAAGTTTTGCCTTCGATATCGATTGGTGTATCAATATCGTGGATTCACTCCAATTGGCACTGTAATTTAAAATAAATGCACTGAATCATGAGTTTGCGAATAACTGTATGTCGTAAAGCATAACAGCTTAAATTGACTCAAGCTAACTGTGTTTTATGAATTATTCTTTGAGGAACCACTCATCATTTGGTGGTGCTATTAAAGAAGTTTATAAAAAAACTGAACTGGGTTTAGGATTAATCATTAATCGATGACAAAGTGATTAAAACTAAATTTTAAGTAATAAAAATTAATTAATGTTTACTAATCACAATCATTTTTTAACTAAAGCTAAGGTAACTAATCAATGACTTTTGGAATCAGTGATTTTTTGTAACGGTGACTTTATCAGAGAAGCGATTTCTTTTCTCCGTTGATAGTGATTTTTCTTTAGTTCAAAGTTGACTTTTAAGAAAATATAGCTATAGCGACTAATCAGTGCCTTTTTGAAATCAGTGATTTTTTTTGTAACGGTGACTTTTTCAGAGAAGCGACCTCTTTTTACCGTTGAATTTTTTTCAGACTAGCGATGTCTTTTTTGAAATAATCGATTTTTTTGTAACTGTGATTTTTTCAGACAAGTGATTTTTCCTAATTTTTGAACTTTTTTTTGAACTAGCGACTAAGAAGGGACTTGTTTGATTTTAGCGATTTTTTTGTAAAGGTGATTATTTCAGACAAGTAATTTTTCATCACCTGTGATTTTTCAGGAACTATAAATTTTTTCAACCAGTACATTTTAAAGCCATTCGGAACTAGTGTTTTTGTTTGAAACCTGTGAAAATTTAACGAAAGAGTGACTTTTTCTATCCAGTGAACGTAATAATCACGAAAAAGTTTGACAATGACAGTGAATTTTTGGGAAACTTTTCTTACTATCAAAGAAAAAAAGTGTTACACAGAGAAAAATTACACTAGTAAAATCAACAAAATATCCGTTGACCAAACTAATGAAATTTTGTTAAACTGACAGTATTTTTGTTGATCAAACTAAATTTTGTGTTAAAACAAAAACTTCCTCTAGTTAATTCAACATCATTTATCATTTATTGCATCATTCAATTTAATTTAATAAAAGTAACAGATTTTTTGTTGATCAAACAAAATTTTGTGTTGAAACAACAAACTCCTGCAGTTAATCCAACAGCGAAGAAACTGTCATTATAAGATGGCATCATGGTAGATACCTGCATTCAGAAGACCAATATTGTGAGCTCGATTCTTGGTGTGGTGTAATTTAAAACAAAGCTGTAATTAGATGCTGGCAAGCATAAGTATACGATGGCATCATGTTAGACACCTAGTTTGAGTGCTCAAGACACAAAAAATTGATATAAATTTCATAAGGAACTTTAGACTTTCTGTGTCGTTGGATTGTCTTGAACCGATAATTTTTTTTATCACTGTTCAATTTTATATACTTAAAATTTGATATACTTAAAATGACCCATATTTTTCATTAATTCACTTTTTTCAATAATCATTAATTAACATGTCAAATATCTTAATAATTAATAAGTCAAATTCTTATCTCGAACCTCGCATGACACACTGAGATACAAAATGCATGCATACCAATTGACAGCAGCGCAAATTCCATTTTCAGACACTTGGCTACGTTTATTCGATAAGCAATTATGGAGCTTAAGCTTACAGTTCAAATAAAGTCATTAGGGACTGTCACAAAAGTCGATAACAATTGGCACTGTTGTCCATAACCAATGTCGCACTTACTTGAGCTAGACACTCAGTTCTAATGGTAATTTACAATTTTTCACAACCAAAGCAGTACCTTTTTGTGGTCGGAAAAATGGCAAATAAAAATTATTCATCATTATCTTCACTTACCTTCAAAAATTTGATGGCTGTAAAATAATGACTTCCTCAAGTAAGCATCCGCATATTTGCTTGACAGCATCCGAAAAATACTCTCAATAGTTTTGGTTAAAGAGGCATCAGTCATCAAAAGAAGCCTAAAAAAATATTTGAAAAATTATAATTTAATTGCTGAGGCGTTTAATTATGCTGCACTTCAAGGGCGCATAGAAAAAAATAAAAAATAAAACAAAACAAAAAAACCCCACTTCATCTATTTTTGCGTTTATTTGTTTTAACACTCTTTGTGATCACTCATATTTCTTTACGCTCATTATTTTTATTTTCATTATTGCTCGACGTCATCATTAGCAACATAACAAATTGGCGTTCTAATTGTTTTTACTATAACCGCCAAATAAATTGAACGCGTTTTTTAAATAAATAAACACAAATATTTTAAGATACGGAGTACTGCAGTCCTCAATTGGATGCAAAGCGAATGGCTTTAAAATGTTCTTTTATTTTATTTTTTTTTTTTTGATGGTTTATTTATTTATGTTCAATTGCGTACACTTAAGCAACAATAAAAAAATCTCGTATGCTGAAAAATTTTGAGCATTGAAAAGATACAAAAATATATTTTTACCCATGTTAAGCTTAGCATAATTAACTTAAGTGGCATGCCGCACACCTACGCCTAACGCAAGTCCATATTTTGCAGAATTTTATTTTATAATTTTTGATTAATGTTTGTCTATACAGCTTTATTGTTTTTAAAAGTATAAATAATGCAGAAAACTTATTTTCAGGTCTCTTGAGAATAGCTATCGCATACACAGCCTGTATAAAACAGTCGGTCAGCTCATGAAAGGTATAATAAA
>CAXKVI010000005.1:101290639-101299266 GCA_964058755.1 Campiglossa producta
GATTTGTATCTATTCAATCAAAACTCTGCGGGCGTTTTTCCGCTTACTCACTGACAATAGAAGCTTTATGTGCCGTGGCATCGATTGTTTTTTATGATTTTTCGATATGTTTGCTAGGTTCTGTTTGTCAAAAAATATACATACATACATACATATGTGTAGCATAACTGTCTAACATTTCAAATACTACCAAATAAAAATAAATTGTTTTAATTGTGAGCAATGACGTATTGTGTGACTTAATTGTGGCTTAGATTTCGTGCGCGCCGCGTTAAATGCTCGAAATGAGCAAATAAAAAAAAATCACACCTCTATTTGCTAACTTAAGGTTATTTTTTTGTTGTTACTTTATTTTGATTTGGTATGAAATTGTTTTGATCGCTCAAATGATTAAGAGATAATTCGTGGCGCAATTCACATTTCAAACGAAAGACTTAAGCAACGAACTTGCGCGCTTGTTTTATTGCCTTTTGGGATTTCAACTGATTTGTATCAGTTTAATAGCGGAAAAAACGTTAAACAGTAGCACTGCAGCTTGTAAGTTGTAAAGGTCACATGTGTAAGCGTAAGGTTAAAGGTGAACAGATAAAATGTTTGTAATGGATTTTAATGTCTTATTGTAGTTTCGTTAAACTGATATAAATCGACAATCATATGATTTAATTTGATGTGGGATAAAAGCTGAACCATGCTCAATGTTGTAGTGTAGGCCTTTAAGTTACTTCCTACATTGTTCAGTTCGTAGCTCTTCATTATTTGCGCTCATCATTAATTTTCTTTAAAAACCACCTCTGCTCTTCGACCTATACTCGAATAACTTCTTATCTCGTCCTTCAAACTGACTTAATCCAATTTTCAGCAAATACCTACCTTTCAGCGAACACAAATTACTTATATCTGTATCTGTTACTATTAATTAGTGCTACAAAGTTGTACCATAAATTTGCCAAAAAATTAAATTGCACAAAAATACTAATCAACCATGAAGTTGTTAGTTCCACGAAATTATGAAATTCACTTGATTACGTTTATTTTGCGCCAAAATAAATCAAAATTAATGACTTCAATCAATAAAAACATGCCCACATGTGACTGATTTGCAAGCGATGTTACTTACCGTGTGATTATTATTTTTTTTTTTTCTTTCAAGCATACCAAATGGTTAATAATACAAAGATTGCAACTATGTACGCCTCATTTAGGAGATAAAAATCAAGCAAAATTGTTTAAGATAACGAAAAAAAAAACATTCGCAAGTTCAATAGTATTGGAGGTATACCAGACTTACGTGCACAGTTAACCCGAATGAAAGGCGAACACAAGACTTACAACTTAAGTCTACTAGAGTTTATTTGACACTGAGAAAATATATAAGTTACACAAAGGGATGATGACAAGGTATTTGCATATCTTATACGCTTTACATAAGAATGATATTACAAAAGGAAATTAACAGTAGTGGCGAATATATAATGTTGCTTAACTCTTAACTTCCAACACTCCTCCTCAACATTATTACACATACATACATATCTATTTTATTTTAGTTCTGACTAATACAATCCCATGAGGGTTCTGAATTTACAATGTTTTATTTTTTGAAGATTTTTAGTTAATATGTCAGATACCATTTCTTCAGTACAAATGTAATTTAAATTTATTTCGCCCGATTTATATAAATCTCTAACATGATGAAACTTTAAATCTATATGCTTACTTCTAGCATGGTAAACAGGATTTTTTACTAGATGAAGAGCACTCTGATTATCGCTATTAATTAGAGTTGGGCCTTTGAAGGGAAACCCCATTTCAGATAAAAGCATTCTTATATGTGCAGCCTCCTTTGCAGCTGTTGAGAGGGCCACATATTCGGCTTCTGTGCTACTCAATGCAACGAGGGTTTGTTTTTTCGATTCCCATGAAATTACTGCACCGGCACCATAAAACACACTTCCCGTATAGGACTTTCTGTCACCAACATCAGCGCCCCAGTCAGCGTCGACATAGCATTCGATTGGCTTACCTAATTTGCGGTAATGTAATTTCAAATCACTCGTTCCCTTTAAGTAGCGTAATACATGTTTAGCACCTGCTTCGTGCTCAGAATGTGGGTCGATATTCTTCTGCGAGAGTTTAGAGACCGAATGTAGGATGTCCGGTCGGGTGGAAATGCCCAAATACATCAATGCACCGATCAGCGACTGATACGCGGTTTTATCAACACGTCTACATTGCGCATCATCACAGCTGGCTTGAAATCCAGCATCTAATGGCGTGACAACAGATTTGCAGTCAGACATATCATACTTATTTAATAGATCGGTAATATATTTTTTATGCCCAAGTGTAATTGCGCCTGTTTTGCCTTCACGCTGAATCTCCAAACCCAAAAAATAACTCAGCTCTCCCCCATCGACCACTTCAAACTCGTTTGCAATTTTTGCTTTGATCGCAACGACGTCTTCCAGCCGAGTACCACCTACAATTAAATCGTCAACATACACGGCTATTATATTATAGTTACCATTTTCGTGCTTAGTATACACGCAAGGCTCGCTAACGCACGGCGAATACCCAAACGATTTTAGTACTGCGTCCAGTTTAGAGTTCCATTCACGCCCACTTTGTTTGAGACCATAAAGTGCCTTGTTCAGTTTCAGCACTCGATGTGGAAACTCTTCACTAACGAACGCCTCCGGTTGTTGCATATATACTGCCTCTTGTAGTGTACTATTTAGGTATGCTGAAGTTACGTCCATTTGGTGCAAATGTAGCTTATGCTCACACGCTAAAGCCAACAACAAGCGAACTGTAGCATAGCGTAACACCGGTGAAAAAGTTTCGTTGAAGTTAACTCCAAAACGCTGACTACACCCTTTTGCCACCAAACGGCTCTTAAAGCGGCTTATACTACCGTCCGCGTTTCTCTTAATGTTGTACACCCATCTGCTATTTATAGGTTTTTCGCCAGGAGGAAGGTCTACCAAAGACCATGTGTGATTTTTAACTAAAGCGGCATACTCCTCCTTCATAGAGGCTCTCCACTCTGCTGCATACTCACTGCTTAACGCTTCGCTTACTGAATTTGGTATTCGTATTTCATCGCTACATATCATGTTCAATAAATGTCGTTCTCTGCGCGGGCGTCCAACACTACCAGTGCGCACTAATTTTGGTCTGCCTGGACCATAACGGACTTCCCCTGTACATTCGTTATCTTTATTGCCATCTTTTTCGCTTTCTTTATCTGTGGATTCTTCTTCCAAATGGCTCACCGATTCATTCTTATTATTGTTCGCACTTGCATCTTCATGACTAAAGAACGTGACGTCGACGTGCTCATTTTCTCGACCAGCATACATGTTTTCCATGAAAATTACATCTCTACTTGTGATCACCTTACGCGTATTTGGATCCATCAGTCGATAAGCTTTGGATGTATCGGAATAGCCAACCATTATAAATTCCTTCCCTTTGGATCGGAATTTTCTTGAATGCGATTTGTCAAGTGCAATCGCTAAGCAGCCGAATATTCTTAGATGCCCTACTGCAGGCGTTTTGCCTGTAAACTCTTCGAACGGTGTTTTGTTAATCAAAGTCTTTGTTGCTGCTCTATTTCGAATGTAGACTGCAGTGGACACCGCCTCTGCCCAAAAATGTTCACCCAACTTACTTTGCACTAGCATGCTGCGCGCCATCTCAACAATGGTTCGATTGGCCCGTTCGGCTACGCCATTCTGCTGGGGTGTGTATGGCGTTGTCAGCTGACGTTGTATACCATTTTCGGCCAACAAATTTTCAAACCCTTCATTGAGGTACTCACGGCCATTGTCGCTTCTCAAGCATTTGATTTTTCTATCAGTTTGTTTTTCTACCATTTGTTTAAATGCTTTAAATGCAGATAGCACCTCACTTTTTGCTTTCAAAAAATATACAAATATATACCGCGACTTGTCGTCGATGAAGGTGAGAAAATATTTAGAGCCACCAATTGAACTCGTACTCATAGGGCCGCATAAATCGGTGTGTACCAATTCTAATATATGGTTTGCGCGACTTTTCGATGCTTGGGCAAAAGGTACGACACTAATTTTGCTTTTGGCACAAGTGACGCAATCACTTTTATTTAAATTTTTAATTTTTAGGCCGTGCACTAATTCTTTATTTGCCATTTCACATAAGCTGTCAAAATTTAGATGGCCAAAGCGCCTATGCCAAATCATCATTTCGTTTTCTTGCTTTATACCAAAACACTTGTTTGTTTTACTCTTAAACACAAACAAACCATTAACTAGCTGCGCTCTTATTAAAACGGAATTATTCTCTTCAATTGTTGCTTGGTTATTCTGAAACTTGACAACTAATCCATTCTCGCATGCCTTGCTCACCGAAACGAAATTGCATTTTAGGTCCGGCACATACAACGTATTCTTTAATTTAATTCGACGGCCATTAGTTTGTATACCTACTTCGCCAATTCCGTTTGCTTCTATGTACTTATTCCCCGCCAATTCTATTCGTTCGTTGCGCTCACTGTATGTTTCAAATAATGAGCGGTCACAGCATAGATGGGAAGTAGCGCCACTATCAATGCACCACTCGTCGCTCTTTAACTCTTGAGGGGAAATAGAAGCAAGAATAGCGAAAGATTTATCATCTCGACCTGTTTGACGATGCTCTTTACATTTCGCGGCAAAGTGTCCAAATTTGCCGCAATTAAAACATTTACCGCTTCGCCTTCTATCATTGTTGTTGCCTTTTTTCTTTTCTCCCATTGCATGACTACTGTTGTTTCTGGCATTGTTGTTAGTACTAGGAACCTTCTGGAAATTTGCCTGCGCCACCAGCGCACGTTGAGAATCATGTACACCGATTTTGTCTCCTTCACGCCTCGCCCCCTCTTCAAGCAACTTTAGCTTTAGTGCAGTAAGTGTAGGCAAGGTGTCTCGCGACTCGATCGCAACAACAAAATTCTCATAAGATTTTGGTAGACTTGCTAATAGCACAATTACAGACACTTCATCAGGCAAAATCACCATTATTTCAGACAACCTTTCATGTATATCGGTAAACTCATTTACATGGTCCTGGATTTTGTCACCTTCGCCTAACCTCAGTGACAATAATTGCCGAAATAGTGAAACTTTTCGAGCCGGACCAGCCGGCTGATGTACTTGCCGAAGTTTACTCCAAGCCGTTGCCGCTGTTTGACAATGCTTTACGTGATTTACCTGAGATAGTTTTATGCATAACATGAGGCTTGCTAATGCCTTTTCATCTTTGCTGTCAAACGCTGCTATTACTTCGGGTGTTGCCCCTTCTTCTTTAACAAGTTTTCCACAAGTGATTGCCCATAAATCAGTGTGAACTAATACGCTCCGCATCTGTACAGACCATGATATATAATTTCCGTCGTCCAGCTTCTCAATCGAATATAAGCCAGGAGTAGTCATTTTGAGTGTCAAAAACAAAATTTTTTTTTTTTATTTTAATTTTAATTTTAATGCGTTTCTGGGCCTATAACCTATTGGAGGTATACCAGACTTACGTGCACAGTTAACCCGAATGAAAGGCGAACACAAGACTTACAACTTAAGTCTACTAGAGTTTATTTGACACTGAGAAAATATATAAGTTACACAAAGGGATGATGACAAGGTATTTGCATATCTTATACGCTTTACATAAGAATGATATTACAAAAGGAAATTAACAGTAGTGGCGAATATATAATGTTGCTTAACTCTTAACTTCCAACAAATAGTTGAAGCCAAGTTTAATGCAGCGCATTCACCCCACCTTTGACACATACAGACCGTAAATATGGGTGATTCCACGACAAATCGCCTTATAGTTGGAATCGACCGCTTCCGATTTGAATGAATTTAAGTGTTTTTAGATTTTCAAATTATTAGCGGTCTTCTCTCTCAATTTTTTTTTTTTTTTTTTTTTCATAAAAAACGCAAAAATATGTCAAAATTGGCAATTTTTTCCCCAAATTTATTCTAGCAATAACAAAAAACACACGTATTTTCACGTTGCGTGTAAAAAGTTTTGAAACAAATTTTTGCAATTTTGACACGATTGTATTAATTTCTTTTGTTTTTTATGAAAAAAATTTAAACAGAATACCCCTAATTTTTCAAAAATTTACATCAAAAATATATTTTTTTCAATTCCCATATTATTTATTATTTTTTCTCATTACGGAAATTTTAAATATATTTTTCAAAATAAATACTTTTTTTTGGAAATTTCCATTATAAGTACACCAAATTTTAGTTTTCACAAATGGGAAATTTTTAAATTTTTTTTATAATTTTTTTTCCAAGCATTTTTAACATTACCTAATTTTTTATATATTGGAATTTTTAAAATTTTTTCAAAACATTTTTTTAAACTTATTTTCATAAATATTCAAATGTAAGCAATGGCGAGTTTTTTTATGCATTTTTTTTAAGTTTACTTTTTGATTTTTTTTTCATAAAATTTCAATTGTAAGCCCTTCCGAAATTTAATTTTTACGATATTTTTGGAAACTGTTACAATTTTTTCGAAACTTTTTTTCAAATTTTTTAAACTTTTGAAATATGTCAGTGTTTATTGATAGTTTATTTTTTGATAATTTTTTTTTTAATTTTTTTAACTTTCAATATAAGTACTAGAAAACTTAAATTTAAAATTAAATTTTTAAAATTTTAAAATTTTTTTTTTAAATATTTTATTTTTTAAAATAATAAAAAAAATGTTTGAATTTCCAATATTAGTAAAGAAAAACGTAATTCTTTATTTTCAAAAATTGGTTTTTTTTTATTTAAAAATTTTTTTCTAAACTTTTTTTAAGAACTAAATATTTTGTGGTTTAAGAACAAAAAAAAAATGTTTTAAATTAGTACTGGCAAACTTTATTTTTTACATTCTTGAAAACCAATTTTGTAAATTTTTAAAAATTTTTCAAAAAAAATTTTATTTTAAAACCAGGTACTTTATTGCATTCTAAGGTACCAATAGGCGATTTACAATAATTTCAAAATATTACTTTTGTTTGAAATTTTCCACTTTAACTTTTACGATTTTTCAAAATATAAAATTTTCCTTTAATTTTAACTTTTTTTTAATTATTTAATATTTTAAAAATTGAAAATTTTTCAATATAGACAGTTTTTTACTTAACAAATTGCAAATCTTAAAATTAGTTTGGAAAATTTAAATTTTTTACATTTTAAAAAAATTTACCAGTAAGCTTTTAAATTTAAAAAAAAATTTGTATTTTAAAACTCTTTTTTTTTTTTTCCAATATTAGTACAGGTGATTTTCAAAATATTTTTTTTTTGTTTGAAATGTTACATGTAGGCAAGCTTAAATTTTCACGTTTTCCGAAATTTTCCAATTTTTTTGAATTTTTTTCCAACATATTTTTAATTTCAAAAATTGCAATATAAGTACTGGAAAACTTTGATTTATGCAACTTTTAAAAATTGAAAATTTTCCTATTTTAAAATATTTTATTTTTTTCAAAATAATAAAAAAAAAAATCTTGGAATTACCAATATTAGTAAAGAAAAAAGTAATTCTTTATAAATATTTTGTGGTATAAGAACGAAAAAAAACAAAATTTAAATTAGTACTGGCAAACTTTATTTTTTATATTCTTGAAAATTAAACATTTACCAATTTTTAAAAAATTTTCAAAAAAATTGGTAGGCGATTTACAATAATTTCAAAATATTTCTTTTGTTTTAAATTTTCCAATGTTGGAAACTTTAACTTTTACGATTTTTCAAAATTTAAAATTTTCCACTTTTAAAATTTTTTTAAAATTATTTAATATTTTAAAAGTTGAAATTTTTTGTTGTTGTTGTTGTAGCGAGTTGTAGCCCTGCCTAAATGTCAGACAGGGTCACCCCGAGTGTATTGCTCTTGGCCGGGTCGATATAAGAAAACGACCCGGGTCGTTTCGGCACGATGGGTACAGCACAAGTACTGGTACCGTTCTCGTAGAACCGGCAATACAAGAAACTAGCCGTGAAGGCTATGTAGGTCATTTAGCGTTACCCAGGTTGCACCAACTGGGAGGCGACCTACTTTTACACCCCTTTTTTCAATATAGACAGTTTTTTTACTTAACAAATTGCTAATCTTGAAATTAGTTTGGAAAATTTTAATTTTTTTACATTTTTAAAAAATTTACAAGTTTTGTAAGTTTTTTTACATTTATTCAAAAAATTTGTATTTTAAAACTCTTTTTTTTATATTCCAATATAGGTACAGGTGATTACACAACTTTAAAAAATTTTAAATTTTCAAATTTTTTTTGGTTGAAATTTAGGCGGGCTTAAATTTTCACGATTTTCCGAAATTTTCCATTTTTTTTTGCAATTTTTTTCCAAAATATTTTAAATTTTAAAAATTGCAAAATTTTCCAATATTGTACGTTTCTAAAATTTTTTTAAAATTTTTTTTTTAGTTTTAAACAAACTTTCAATTAAAAAAAAGTTTATTGACTTCTTATTCTATTAAAATGAAAATATTGCAATTTTTAAATTTGTTTTTTTTTTAATTTCCAAACTTCATACTTCAAATTTTTAATTTTTTGTGTTTTTTTTTTCAATTGACAATTAAAGTTA
>CAXKVI010000005.1:101304466-101314466 GCA_964058755.1 Campiglossa producta
ATGGAAAGTATTTTTGTGTTATTTCATTTCCTTTGATTGAGCGTAAGTAAGGCAAATTATTGGAGCTGTTTTTTGATTGTGATACTTGACCTAAAGTAATTTAATTTTACCATAAAAAAATAAGTAAAATATAAAATTAAATGATATAAAAAAAAACATGAAAAATATAAAAAAATTAAAAACAAAACTCAACTGGCTCAATAATGAAACGATACACTTTGAATGTACAATCGCCACTGCTGACATGTATTAAAAAAATTTGGTGCACCAGAAAAGGAGACAAGAATCAGGCGCACTCGCAATACAGTCGAATTAAGAGGAAGCAAATAAAATCAGAACAAAGAATTTTTCTGAGTCTAAATTGGTTTTATTACATTGTTTTTCTTTTTTAATGTAGCGAGTTTACTTAAAAAAATGCGCTTGTAATTTGAAGCAGTTGTTGACAGTTGTGCGCATGCGCAATGCAAATTTGTGATATATCCGTATAAGGCACATTTAGAGGTATGTGCAAAAAGTTATACACGCTTAAAAATGTATACTTTATTTGAGGATCTTTAGTTGAGACAAAAGGCTTAAAATATTTTTTATGTTAATTTAATTTAATAATTACTTTAATTGATTTTATTGCTATTTAATTTTTTTTGTTTTATTTTAAATTTGTTAATTTTGTTCCTTTTTATTTTATTTTATTTTATTTTATTTTATTTTATTTTATTTTATTTTATTTATTTTATTTTATTTGATTTTATTTTAGTTTTTATTTATTATATTTTATTTTATTTTATTTTATTTAATTTTATTTTATTTAATTTAATTTTGTTTTATTTTTTAGTTTTTTTTTAATTTTATTTTATTCTACTTAAATTAACTTTGTTTTATAAAACATCTTATACCATTTTTTGATGGGTATCTTTTGATACTTAAGTATGCCTGAATATATTTGCTCTTGCGTTGTTCATTAACGTCCTCACCCTGAACGCCTGGTAGCTGGTGTATGCAAATGAGTTCAGTGAATCACAATCAAATATTTGTTCAGTCAGTTCAAATGGCAAAAAACAGGCAAAGAAAAAATGCAACAAAACCATTTAAAAGTATAGCCAAACAGTTAAAAGTAAATCAAAGCCGTCAGCACAAGTAGCAGCACCAAAATATGTCGCGACTTGTTTTAGTTTAGGTCAACGAAAAGGATATTTATGGCAGTCAAGCATGCGAAAAAGTCATATAAAATCAGTTTCTAAGCTTTAATCGTTTGTCATTTGTATGTCACGCACACATGTGCGGGTGAGTTTTGTTTGCAATTTTTTTGTCCTCTATAATTCCTAAATACTTAGAGAAACATTTATTTGTAAATTTTTTATACTTTTTTTTATTTTTTATTTCGTTAAAAGGTGTTGTTGTAGTTTTTTTTCTTATTTTTTTCTACAGCCTTGCGGTTTGTCAATTTATACGCTCAAACATTTGAGAGATTTGCAATCTGATCTTTATTGTTTTTTGTTACTTATTTATGTACTTTGAGGCACACATATATTAGTTATTTGCATATCTGGCATTTGCAGCTACAATCATGCCTTTTGTGTATCACAACAAAATGTTTTCTGTAACTTTTTTTACTGATGCTGCTGTGCACCTCAGTGTCATTCGTAATGCTCATTCAGCGCAAATATTTATCTGTTTCCCACACGAAGGCCTCAATTGTGTCATTTGTTTGTCAAGAATTTGTTATAATCATTTTTTGGGCGCGCATTCTTTAAGGTGTGGATTTTGTTGCTTTTGTTTCCCACTTTATTTATTGAGCATTGGAAAATTGGTTTTGAGTTTGTTTAAAAAAATTTTTTTATGTTGCTTTATTTTTTTTAATATTATTTTATTTTATTTTGCTTTATTTATTTTAGTTTTTTTTTTAGCTTTCTTAACTTGAATTTTATTTTAATTAGTTCTTATTTTTTATTATTTTCATTTTATATATTTTTAAATTAAATTTAATTTAACTTTATTTTATTCAATTTACTTTTAACCAATTTTATTTAATTTTATTTTATTTCATACAACTTAATTTTAATTAATTTAATTTAATTTAATTTTATTTAGTTCAATTTAATTTAAATTAATTCAATTTAATTTAATTTAATTTAATTTAATTTAATTTTATTTTATTTCATTTTATTTTGTTTTATTTTATTTTATTTTATTTTATTTCATTTTATTTTATTTTATTTTATTTTATTTTGTTTTATTTTATTTCATTTTATTTTATTTTATTTTATTTTATTTTATTTTATTTTATTTTATTTTATTTTATTTTATTTTATTTTATTTCATTTTATTTTATTTTATTTTATTTTATTTTATTTTGTTTTATTTTATTTCATTTTATTTTATTTTATTTTATTTTATTTTATTTTATTTTATTTTATTTTATTTCATTTTATTTTATTTTATTTTATTTTATATTATTTTATTTTATTTTATTTTATTTTATTTTATTTTATTTTATTTTATTTTATTTTATTTTATTTCATTTTATTTTATTTTATTTTATTTTATTTTATTTTATTTTATTTTATTTTATTTTATTTTATTTTATTTTATTTTATTTTATTTTATTTTATTTTATTTTATTTTATTTTATTTATTTTATTTTTTCATTCTATTTTATTTTTTTCATTTTATTTTATTTTATTTTATTACATTTTATTTTATTTTATTTTATTTTATTTTATTTTATTTTATTTTATTTTATTTTATTTTTTTATTTTATTTTATTTTATTTTATTTTATTTTATTTTATTTTATTTTATTTTATTTAATAAAAATAAAATAGATATATATCTCAATGGAACCTCTATGCATTTTCGCTTGAGAGTTATACAATAAAATTCCGAAATAGTTAAATTTTTATTGTAGGCTCAATCGATTTCAATTTTTTTCTTCTAGCTGGCTATCAACGCTGCCTTATAATAACTTAATCATACCTTTTCCAAAGTTATAGTGGCAATTTATGCAATTCTCATGAGGTGTAAAAATCAGTTTTTTAATGAAATTCTGTAATGTTTTCGCCTCCAGGTAAAATATTACAACAATCTCAAAAATACGTTAATATCAATCAAAGCGTTTGGATAGGATTACCATTAAGGGTGGTGCTTATATATATGTATATTTATGTATGTATGTACGTGCATTTTTCTTCATTATTACTCAATTTTCGTTGATGCAACTAATGTGACGTCTCAACCAGCAAATATTTTCTCTTAGTTTTTTCTTCTTTTTCAATTGCTTTTTAAAATATTCAATCATTCATTTGAGTAAGGAGTATTTTTTCTTTGCATTTTCCAGCAATCACTCAACAAGTCATTTGTCTTTGTTTCTATAACGTCACTCCCCCACATTATCGTTGAGTGCACTGTGTGTGTGTGTGTTTCTATAAGTTTAGGTATAATCAATCAGAAAGATAAAAAGAAACCAGAAATAATTTGTGCAACTTTGTACCAACAAAACAAATTTTGCAACTCACATACATACATTTTTAAGACTCTATGAGTATGTGGAGTTATCTGAGTTTGTGTGTAGGAATATGTGATGAGCTTTTGTCTAGCCAAACATCTTATTGTTTAAGTCGGTAGTTGTAGCAACTAACATCAATTGTTGTTTACTGTCAGTCAGCACACTTACATATGTACATACGGATGTTAAATAATCGAAAGAAGAAGTAATTATTTGCAAAAATATTTGTTTTCTCCACAATGTCTCTAATTTTCATTTTTTTCATTTTGTTGGTTATTTTGCCGTCAGCCAACTTTTTGTGAAAATACTGGAGGCGAAAGATGTAGGAGGAGGCTCGAATTGCATGACTTTACGTTTTTAATGGATTTTCTCAGGCAGTTGATTTTTTTTTTTCAGTAAATTTGTAAAAAATTTCTTACATGTTGGTTACTTATTTACAATTAAGTATTATGTAAACAGTTACAAATAGACAAATTTTTTACCTGACCCCCTTCGATTTCGCCAAAAATTTGCTATCTTTTTCTATCCCCCTCCCCTTCGAAAGACATTTTTCCAAATCAAAAAAAGGTATGAATTTATTTATGTTTTTTTTCCGAAAACTACATTTAAAAACAAAAATTAAAATAAAATGATGCCAAGAGGTCGATTTTTGAAAAAGTTACAGCATTTAAAAAAAACGTGTTTTTTTTTAAGTTCATTTTTTGATTTGGGGGGAAAAAAAATTGAAAAAGTTCTGAAAAATGTCTTTCGATTTGAATGAAATTTGGTGAAAGTGATCACCAAAAGTCGCTTATAATTATTGGATGGTTACCGAGATATACGCGTTTGAATTCGGAATTTTTTTGTGTAAACCTTTTTTCTTTAAATTAGAAGTCATATAATTGACGTACTAAGAAGGAACATGGAAAGCGTTTTCTTTTCGAATACAAATTAAAAAAAAAAAGATTTTAGTAAAAATTTCATAGGTCCATTACAAAAAAAAAAAAAATTTATATTATAAAGGAAAAGTATCAAGCTTTAAATTAAAACTAAAAGGAAAAATATTAAAAACGTCCAAATTTGAAAAAAATGATAAATTTTTTTTTTATAAAATTTTTACCAAAATTTTTTGTATCATTTTTTTTTTAAATTTATTTTAAAAGAGCGGGAAAAATATTTTGGAAAACGGTTGCCATGTTCCTTTTTGGCACGTTATATGACTTCTAATTTAAAAAAAAAAAAGCTTACACAAAAAAAAAATTGAGAATGCAAAGCCATATATCTCGGTAACCATCCAATATTTATAAGCGACCTTTGGTGATATTTTTTTCTTACATAGCAGATGACTTTCATCAAATTTCGTTCAAACCGAATTTTTAGGTGGTCCGCTTAAGTAATCTGCATGATAAAAAATGTTGTGATTACAAAATATTTTTTTAAAGCTTTCCCATTGAGGTGTTGCCACCAGGTAGTTTTTACAGGGTTGCCACATATTTTTAATTTAAAAAATTGATAAATGTATTTTACGTGGGATTCCACAAAAAAAGTTTTTCCGCATATTGTCAAAACCTACAGTTGGCACCTTATTCAATTCCTACTCCCTGCTCAATCGTTGCCACCTGGTTTTAATAGAATTTCCATCTGTTTGAAGGTTTCAAAACTAATATTGGTGTCAAACCATAGTGATATTTCAACAAACATGTTTCTAGATATTGTTACCAGCTAGGGTTGCCACCTGATCCACTTATATTTATTTTTTGGTATATCGAAACCCATCCCGAAAACAACTTGAACTAAACTTTTGAATTCAGCTGATATGTGTATTATGTTTCAAGCTCTCTCACTTAAATCTTGCCACTAGGTTTTTACGGGGTTGCCACCTATATCATATATTGTCAGTACTTAAACTTTTATATAAATTTCAAATATTTTTTTTTTGTTGTTTTTTAGTTGTCTGCCTTGCCTAATAAAACCATTAAAATATTGTAAACAAAAAGGCGAAGCAATCACCTGGCAACTGGTTGGGCATACCATAATCCATGCAACCCATATTTTTACTTCTCATTGTGGATGTCGTTGGCTGCGCATGCGCACCACACCGCGAGAATGCCACTTTACACCGACCATAACCGTTGCACCATCAAACATGAATAACATTTGCAATTTTATGGATAATCTTTCCTGACATTTACTTTTAGCCTTTGAGTGAAGAAGCCAATTTTTCTGGCGACAAAGATGCAGCAACAAATACAAGAAAAAAAAATAGACAAAACGCGCGCGAAAGAAAAAAATGGTCATTAAAGCTTGCAAATGATACTAACAAAGTGAAACAAGCTAACAAACATATATAAATCTCTATTTGTATGTATTTATTTAGCTGGGTTGCAGACGGTTGTGCGCATGCGCAGCGTTGAACGAATAAAGCGACAAGCAATTCAATCGAATTTATATTAGCAACAACAAAAATTAGGTAAAGAAGCAACATTGCCACATCTGCCATTGTGTTGCTGGTGCTAAATTTTGTTGCTGTTGCTGCTGCTCACTAAGATTGTTGTTATTGCTTCGTTATTGAATCAAAAATTCGTTTAATTTTTGTTCTTTATTTGCTAAAGCGCACCCTTTCACGTTTTTCCGTCGGATTGTGGATGGGTATGCAGACAGGTAAGCGAGTGAAGCAGCACAAATTCGATTTCATGCAATCAATGCTTGTAAATGACATTTTATGGAATTTAAGGTGGTTACAGCGCTTTTCTCATGGGAGAATGATGGCGAAAATAAAAATTAAGAGGTTGGTTTGATTGAGTAATAAAGTTAGTTATAAGCAAAAAAATAATTAAAATTAGATTAAGGAAAGTAAGATAAAATAAAATGAAAAAATAAATTAAGATATAACAAAACAAATTAAAAATAAAATATATATTATATATTATTTTATTTTATTTTATTTTATTTTATTTTATTTTATTTTATTTTATTTTATTTTATTTTATTTTATTTTATTTTATTTTATTTTATTTTATTTTATTTTATTTTATTTTATTTTATTTTATTTTATTTTATTTTATTTTATTTTATTTTATTTTATTTTATTTTATTTTATTTTATTTTATTTTATTTTATTTTATTTTATTTTATTTTATTTTATTTTATTTTATTTTATTTTATTTTATTTTATTTTATTTTATTTTATTTTATTTTATTTTATTTTATTTTATTTTATTTTATTTTATTTGTTTAATTTTATATTATTTAATTAAAAATTTTTTTCTAAATAGGTTTCTTATAGGAAGGTATTTCAGCAAAAAAGCTCGCTTAAAGCAAAAAATCTAAAAGCAAATAATTTCTTTTCGTAATAAATCCAACCACAATTTCCCACCGAATCCAGTGAGCCATGTACTAACGTCTATAATGGCAAAGGGGAGCAGTCACTTGCCCAGCTAACTAAACCACAAATAAGCAAATAATCGTGAAAATTATGTCACCACAAATGACAGTCATCGAATCGCGGGCAATCAAATTGGATAAACGAAGCCAACAACTTGGTTACTTGCAATTCGGCCTGCAGCATCTCCAATACACGTCAGAGTACCGACTGCCTAAGCTTCCTTTTCCCTTATTTGTAACTTTCGTGATTTTTATTTGCATTGTTTTTGTAAAAAAAAAAAACACTTACGGCGGTCAATTTCTTTTGCCTCCTGCATGTAGTCTGTCTGCTTATTTGTATTTATGTCTGCACTTGCATTTAGCTTTAGCTTTCTCCTGGCGGCGTTTTTCGCGTATTTGCAACAACTTTGGTTTCCTCTTTTGAATTGCGTCTAGGCGGCATGTCATAAAAGGCAATGTGTGTGTGTGAGAGAGTTCGTGGTTAACGTTGATCAGAGTGTGTTGTGTTGCGTTCAAGAGGTATTGGGTTCGAAAATTACGGTCTCTAATAGATATCAAATTTCAGTCGAATTCGATAGGACCTCATCGATCGATAGCTCCAAAATTGGCCGATATGTTATCCTGAACATAGTGGAGGACGATACTGGAAAATGTATAACAGCCCGTAACCATATGAAAACTTCGGCCTTTAATCACTCAAACTCAAACACTCATTTATTCATTTTCCTTTAGAGATTCGTGATTAGATATGTTGGTGCGTAGCGGTCGCTACTGCTATGAATGCGTAACAGCGCATACAAATATTTCCTGTTCAATTCAAGCTATCTCAGTAATTTCTCACAGTTTTTAATCTATTTATGTCGTTTATATAGTGCACTTGCCAGTTGGTTACATAAAAATAACTTGGATTATTGTGGAGCTTTTTTTGATACATGGCTTATCTAAAGTATTTGCGAGACTTGCTTGCCGAAATAAAATAGCTGCAGTCGTATAATTGATGAAATATTTTTAGTAGGTTCTCTAGCAATACATCAGTGAGAGCTGCATGCCTTTATCTTGCCCCGAAATGCTATGAAAAAAAAAAAAATCCCGACGGAGTCCCGAAATGATACAGCAAAGGAGCCTGAAATAGTCAGAAAAAAGTTTAGAAATGATCCGGAAACAATCCCGAACAAATCCCGAAAAGTTTCCAAAATAATCACGAACAAATCTCGGAATGTTCTCCAAAAATCTTCCTACATGTTCCCGAACAAAAACAACACACAGAAAAATTTTCATGTAAAATCAACACTTTTTAAAACTTTTTCAAGTAATTTTTTTTCAACACCATCGCTCTTGTTATTTCAACATGAAGCTCATGCTGTAAAACTTCACTTGCTGTTAAAAGAAACATGACTTCCTATAAAATTAACATGAAGTTCATGTTGAAAAACTTGACTTCGTGTTAAACTAACATGACTTTTTGTTAAATTAACATGACTTCCTGTTAAATTTACATGGATTTCTTTTAAAAAATCATGTCCTCCCGTTAAAAGAACAGTACCTGCCTCATTATCTCATGCAGATTTAACATGATCTTTCTTGTTAGTTTCACATGTTAAATTAACATGACTTTCTATAAAATTAACATGAAGTTCATGTTGAAAAACTTGACTTCCTGTTAAACTTAGATGAATTTTTTTAAAAAACTCATGTGTACCTGTTAAATGCACATTACCTGTCTCATTATCTCATGTAAATTTAACAGGTTCTTTCTTGGTACTTTAGCATGGTTTATGTTGAAAAAATGATTCTGTGTGATTTAATTTAAATTTACTACTCCAGCCTTCTCCAAATATTCAACCCAGCACATGCATTTGTTTCTAAATTGATTCGCGAATGATTCGTTTTTGAAGATGAACGACAAAAAGAACGTTCAACGTTGATTCGAGAATGCTTTCAAGAGTGATTCGCCAATTCCTACGTGAACGCGAAGGATGTGTATTTTCTATAAGCGTTCTTTATCGCGAACACTAATGTTGTGAATTTTTGCTTCCGCTCTTCTTCGCGAATGCTTATGGAAAAGAACGTACTTGAATATTCATTAAAGAATAATTCTGAGCACTTTTTTGCAGTATCTTTTGAATAAGTAACTCAATAGACCACAACGGAGAAAAAAAATGGTGAGCAAAAAATCAATAACGGAAATACTTCAAAGCTCTAAGTGAAGCAACCAATAGACAAATTTGATTTAATGCTAGCGGAAAGATTTATGAAACTTTTTGTGCTTTCATTATGCATGCTTTTGAAATCTTCTCTCAAACACTTCAAAGAAATTGATTGCTATTAACATTTGATGTATGAGTGTTTTTGAGAGATTTTTAATGGGGTTGTGCTTTAAGAGCTTCAGTTATTAAACGCGCTGGCTAAAGGTTCACAAAAAAGTGGCAAATTTGCAGGGTAGAATATTTTCCACCATTGGACTGCGTTGCTATGAGAGCAAATCGAAACCAAGAGAAACAATTCAGAGAGTTAACCTAAACCAAATAAGTACAACAAAATCTCATGATTCAGAGAATAAGAAAAAACTGTATTATAAAAATATACCTCTTAAAATGCTAATTATCATTAAGATCTAAAACTGTTTTTTTTGCTATTCTAAGGAACAAAAACAAATAAAAAAAATAATAATTTGTTTGTCCCAGTCTAATATATGTACATTAGGGTGATTCAAATAAGAAAAATTTGGTTTTTTTTCGGTCTTACCCCCTGGAACTTTAGGTATTGTATGGGGAAAAATGGTATTTTTTTCAAAGTGAATTTTCATTTAATTTTTGAAACTTTTTTGAAAATATTTTTACATACTCTTAAAGTTGAAGCTTTGAAGCTTCCAAAATGCTAAGCCATGTGCGAATATCTTAACTATAAAAATAATTTATTTTATTCTTAAAACTTTTCGGCTTAAAATTAAAACTTTTTGGTTTGAAAATTAAAACTTTTCGGTCTAAGATTTAATTTTTTGGGTTTGAAAATTCAAATTTATCTCTGCAGACTTATTCAAGATTGAATTTTGTCAACAACATTTATGTGTGCGGTGTAGCTCAGTGGTAGAGCAGACGAGCATGACGCGGGGAGTCTTTAAAAAATTGTTAAAACA
>CAXKVI010000005.1:101326966-101361966 GCA_964058755.1 Campiglossa producta
TCATGCCCAATGTTGCATATACGCAACATTGTGTTTCCGAGCTTACTGTGTTGAGAAAGCAAACAGCAAGTTGCTTGGCAGTCAGCTGTACACGCTCTCAGTCGGTAGCTTTTTTTGTGGGAGAGAAGTGTAAAAATTGATTTGCGAAAAAACGGTGTTCTAAAAAACTGGAAAAAAATCATAAAAATAATTATTTCATCCTGAAACCAACATTACTACATAAATATAGAAAGGTAAGAGAGTGTTTAGAAAAAAACCCTACATGAAAACATTATTTAGTTTGTCCGCAATAATTTTTTTACTTTCGTGTTGCGTAAATGCAACATTGGTCTATTGTGGTAATTTTCGAGAAATATAATTTATTTCAGTATACACTTTTCAAGATGCGCCCAAAACGTCTGACTCAAGCTGAGATTGAAAGAATTGCCAACTTTGATTGGGATGATTCGGCTGACGATGAAAGTGAAGAAGAAGAAGATCAAAATATGGAGGAAATTATAGGGGAAACATTGAAGAATTTAGATAACAGAGCTGAAAATGTGGAAGTTGGTTTGGTTGACCAAATTATTGGAAGCAAAGATCTTCTCCAGCATCGCCAGCTCCAACATCACCAGCTCCAACATCACCAGCTCCATCATTACCAGATCCATCATCACCAGCTGCTTCTACGAGCTCTGAACCAAAATCCTATAAAAGAGCTTATGTTGAAGACCCACCAAAATCACTAAAACTTGATGGTAATCATCATTGGCTGGAATGGGAAAAAAGAGGAAGATGTAGAGTATGCACCACTGGGTTTCCAATCCCCAAAAAAACTGTTTCGTTTCTTATCATACATAAAATAAAAATAAACGGCATTTGTAAAAGAAATAAACTTGTTTTTAAATATACTAGTATCGCGTGTGATCGAAAATTCGACCAATAAAATCTGGTTGGGGTGACTGGAGGTGGTCGTGGGTTCGCTAGCCCCGTATCTCCATCCTTAAATTTCGGGGACGCCCCTGAAAATATACCACCTATACCTCAGTTTTTTCAATTTCCTTTCCATCGGTGAATATTTCATTCAAATCGGTCAAACGGTTCGCTCACAGGAGGTTCCTAAAGTTTTTTATGTGGCGTGTTATATATACATAACACCATTGCCCAATGTTGCATATACGCAACATCCTGTAGCTCTTGAACCAGGACACCTAGGACCTTGAAATTTTGAACAGTTGATATTGATGTCAACCCTATTTCATATATCTACTCAAAAATTTTTTAGCCCCACCCATTTTAATTCGGGCATGAGAGGGTTAAAACAAAATCCTAAAAAAAAAAGCAATGAAATACAAAATAGTTATTATTAAGTTTAGTTTCACGCTTCTTCAGCGAGCTGAGCCGCTCATGCGCATCACATTTGCTCTAGTCGCTCAGGTATAATACATTGTATGTATATATATGTAGTAGCTATGTAATAGTTTTAAATTTATAGCTAAATTTGAAATGCCAAGTCATTAATATAAGCATTCATTTTTTAGACTAAAACATAAAATCAGCACATTCAAAAAATTTACTCAACATAATGCCCAGGGCCAAGGAAGTCACCCACTTGTTGTCTCTTCTTTGCATGCTGCTATGTTTCATTGTGCTGAGAAGAACAAAATAAAGTCGTGTTATGCCTGTTAACGTAACTAAGAAATCATTAACAATAAATTTCAATTAGGTGCACGTTTATTGGTATTAATAAAGTTTTCAAACAGAATGAGGGATTTTTAAAGGTATATTTTTTGCTACCTTTGTATTAGGACGCGATATTCTGGGACAGCTTGTATTGGTGCAAACTTTGTTTTTTTTTTAAGTTCGCTAGGTGGCGCAGAGATCTAAATATTTACACAGGGAAAAATGAGCTGGAAATGGATAAGATTTTGGTGATTTTGGTTGAATCAACAGATATTTTGGTTGATATAACTATATTTTAGTTGATATGACCAAATCACTGTCAATTCTTATCTATCACCAGCTCAATTTTCTCTGTGTTTATATAACTCATTAGGAGAATACAGCTTAAGAAGACTACTTGATACTTTAAACATCTTTTTTCTCTTGTAGAACAGTCTGTCAAAAAGAACCCAAAAATTTTATGATAAAAATCCTAAGATGATAATCACACGGCTAAAAAAATTAACCTAAATTTAAAACCCGTATAAAGTTTAATCAATTTTTCAAACTTTTTTGTACAATATTTCAAACCGTCCAAATACCTACAAAGATTTTCAATTTCCTTTGGTTTCGATTTAAAATCTAAATGAAAAGGCAGTCTAAATTTTTATTTTTGGCTTGCTGGAATGTAATTGAATTTTGCCCACAAAAACTTAATGTGCGTCATAGCTCAGCGGTAGAGCAGTCGGCTGTGACTCCTGTATCCTGTTTCTGTAAAAAATCGAAAAAATTCTCGATTTTAATGTGGTCACAATCGACTCGATTCAAAATTGAAAAAAAAAAAAAAATTTGTCACTACTTCAAAGGCAAGTGAGAAAATGAATCGTCAAAATCAATTTTTTTTTACAGAAACGAAAAAAATGAGTGTGACGTAAATATGACTTCAAATCGACTATTTCAGTCGAGACCATCGATCGAATTGAGTTACAGAAACGCAGAACTGAACGTTTTCGTTCGAATCCTGCCAGCTGCCACATTTTTGTAGTTTTATTTTATTCTTAAAACTTTTCGGTTTAAAATTAAAGCTTTTTGGTTTGAAAATTAAAATTTTTCGGTTTAAAATTAAAACTTTTTGGTTTGAAAATTAAAACTTTTCGGTCTCTTTCTTTTTCTCTTTTGGGTTTGAAAATTCAAATTTATTTTTGAAAGCTTATTCAAGATTGCATTTTGCCAACAATATTTATGTGTGCGATGTAGTAGGCAGACGGGCATGATGCGGGGAGTCTTGGTTCGAATTCCCGCCAACGGACAAAAAATTTATTTTATCTTTAACAAATTGTTAAAACATTTCTTGTTTATTCATTTAGCCAATTTTCATGAAAACTGGTCTAGATTGAATTTGAATCCACATTTGGTTTGGTCATATATGTAGTCCAAAAAAGTTTAAAATTTAGGTTCAAATTTTTAACCGTGTATTGAAAATACGAAGGCCTAAAAAAGTAAGTGTTAGGTGGCATCCCTACCAGAATTTTTTTTTGTTGAAATGGCATAAATTATATAAATTTAATTTAATACTCATATTTTCATATATTATTCAAGATATTAAAACAATTCAATTAAGTAGCAAACCTTGCAGCATGCCATCCCAAACTATAGTCATATAGATATGGTGTGATCTGGTACTAGTCTGAAGAAAAGCTTTAAAAACCGAGAGTGGTGAAGGTTAAAGATGACATATCCGTAGGTCAGCTAGGCAGTTGTTCGTCACTACCATTTCGTCGCAGCTCCGTCACAAACAACATAAAGTAAGTTTAATCTAGGTTTTTTTTTGCAAAGCATTTCCGTGTCACTTTTGTTACGAACTTTCGAACGTGACTTAACCGATAATTTGCACAAATAAATCATGAATTACTTCAAAAGCCAGATAATGACGGAGATATGCTTAAAGCCAAGACAATAATTAGAAAAAAATGTATTATATGTGCTTTGTACTCTAGAGTGGGGCTTATTTTTCAAGTTCGTAGTACAAAGGAGTTTAAATTTGAAGCCTTTACACAGAACGATCGGTTGAGGATTTTGGGTCAACGCGACACTACTGCTACCAAAACATTTTTCTAAGGACGCTATTTATTAACTCACTAAGAACTTCTACTGGGAGACCTCAACAAAATGCCTGTCCTCAAGCAGATAGTGTGCACTCTAATGTACTTGTAAAAATATTTGTTATGTAACTAATTTTTTTTTTAATTATTTCACTCAGTTTATGAACAACAAGCGAAAGGTATAATTGCCCCTCTGTGAGGTGCAAATATTATAAATTGTCTTTCGAATTGGAAACACCTTTTTTGTATTTATTTTTAATTTTAATTTATTATTCACATATGTATTGTTTTTTTTTTTGTGTGCCTGTGTATGTCAATTAAAGTCGCGTTTTTACGCATTCGCCAATCATTCATTGCGCATGCCTTGATAAATTGTCTCGCTCGCGTGACATCGCCCTCCGGCAATGAACTCATTAAAGCCAAAGTTGGTTACTGTGCACGACGTTCGATTGGACAAGATCAACAACTAATGTGAGGACTACTGTGAGCAAATAAGTGCATAAGTGAGTAAGAGTGGGCTAATACTGACAAGAGGTAAATAGGAAGTGTAACGAGTAATTCAAAGAGGTGGAGCTAAAATATATACGGGTGCTTTTGAAAATAAAATAAAATAAAATAAAATAAAATAAAATAAAATAAAATAAAATAAAATAAAATAAAATAAAATAAAATAAAATAAAATAAAATAAAATAAAATAAAATAAAATAAAATAAAATAAAATAAAATAAAATAAAATAAAATAAAATAAAATAAAATAAAATAAAATAAAATAAAATAAAATAAAATAAAATAAAATAAAATAAAATAAAATAAAATAAAATAAAATAAAATAAAATAAAATAAAATAAAATAAAATAAAATAAAATAAAATAAAATAAAATAAAATAAAATAAAATAAAATAAAATAAAATAAAATAAAATAAAATAAAATAAAATAAAATAAAATAAAATAAAATAAAATAAAATAAAATAAAATAAAATAAAATAAAATAAAATAAAATAAAATAAAATAAAATAAAATAAAATAAAATAAAATAAAATAAAATAAAATAAAATAAAATAAAATAAAATAAAATAAAATAAAATAAAATAAAATAAAATAAAATAAAATAAAATAAAATAAAATAAAATAAAATAAAATAAAATAAAATAAAATAAAATAAAATAAAATAAAATAAAATAAAATAAAATAAAATAAAATAAAATAAAATAAAATAAAATAAAATAAAATAAAATAAAATAAAATAAAATAAAATAAAATAAAATAAAATAAAATAAAATAAAATAAAATAAAATAAAATAAAATAAAATAAAATAAAATAAAATAAAATAAAATAAAATAAAATAAAATAAAATAAAATAAAATAAAATAAAATAAAATAAAATAAAATAAAATAAAATAAAATAAAATAAAATAAAATAAAATAAAATAAAATAAAATAAAATAAAATAAAATAAAATAAAATAAAATAAAATAAAATAAAATAAAATAAAATAAAATAAAATAAAATAAAATAAAATAAAATAAAATAAAATAAAATAAAATAAAATAAAATAAAATAAAAAAAATAAAATATAATAATATAAAATAAAATAAAATAATTTGTCATCAAATAAAATAAAATAAAAGAAGATAAAAATAAAAAATTGAAAAAGAATAAAATGAAACAAAATACAAATTAAATTAAATAAAAATAAATAAAATGAAATAAAATAAAATATTTTGAAATAAAAATATTCCGCAAATTCCGAATTAACTCCGCTTTTTGGAGTTAACATGAGCATAATCTCCCAAAAATTAACAAGATTTGAGCTGATATCATAACGATTTGACCGCTACTGTCATCGATAAATAAACAAAAATAGCAAGGACAACTACCAAAATTACGAGTTGGACACTAGAGTCACCAAAAAAGAGCGACATCTAATTTTAAATCGCAAGTACTACAACCAAAGCCATCTATTGCGCCGGGTGTTAATCTTCAATTTTGTGTGTGTCAGGGTAAATTTTGGATCTAATTAAAGAAGATTTATTGGAGGTAATCTCCGTGTATGTCTCCATAGCATAAGAATACCTTCTCAAACTGTACTAGTTTCCATCAACAATTCAATCAATCAATCGAAAAACTGCACAACTTATCTAATAACCCAAATTTCTCTCATGCGCACTAAACAAGTTTCGAATTTTCCCACGCAGCCATAAACAAGTAACTGTTTTTTTTTGTAGTAATAGCCGCTAGCGTAGCTCATAAAAACTGTTACAATAAGCAAAGCTGCAAACGAAAACGTAAAAACATTCGAAATTCTTGAAAATCAGCGGGTAATAAAACTAAAACGGACTGACCATGTCGAACAGCAGTCAATGCCATGAAATGTTTTTCTTAGTGTGTATGCAAACCTACAAAACTAACAGTTTTATTTTTTTCTAACACGCGCAGTGAGCAATTGGTTGCACGCATGCGTAAGTTCGACGTTTGAAACGAATTAGAATATGCAAGTTTTTTTTTTTGGTTTTTTTTCAAATACGGAATAACAGTAAAATCAACAAGAGTTGTCGTGCTGTCTTTATCTAACTGAAAATCACGCAATTTTCCATACCCGTTTTCTGTCAGTCAAACACACCTTGACGTTTGTGGTGTACTGACCGACCGCAGATATGCGTTTGTGGTCAATGTTCTTGTGTCAAACGATTTATTATCTATCTAAGTGTGGAAACTGGTGGCACAAGTTGTTTTGTTAAAACAGTAGACAAAAAACATAATTACTACTTCAATCAATGACTAAATAAGTTGACGCCTATGAGCGCATATGGTAGTATGTATGCACCTATTAGAGATGCCATATCTAAATTAAAGAAATCGATTTTAATCAGAATTAAAAATAATCGTTTTTGATCGATTAACACTTCATCGTATACTATAAGTTTTTTTATATTAGCAATGGCTAAGTAAGCAAGTTTCATTATAATTTTTATGAACTTCGAAAGTAATTAAAAAAAACGTGGCAACCTTAGACTTTTCCAAACTTAAATAAACAACACCTAAATGACCAAACATTTCGAAATTATCGCATAATCCGACTTACCAATAGTATAAGCTATCGAAAATAGATTTCCAAAACATATCGAATACTAACTTAAGAGGCAAGTTTTGGACCATTTTGGAATCATTTTGTGGTGATTTTTAAACCATTTTAGGGTATTTGTTTATTATCTTGAGGTCATATCATCATCATTCATTGATGAGCAGTTTGGAATCGACTAGTTGTCAGTTTGGGTCCATTTCGAGCAATTTTCGCTGCATTTCGGTCCTAAATAAAATAAAAAAAAATGTTCCAAAAAATTAAAAAACTATTTTTTAGTTGCAAACGGGCTATAACGTATTTCACTTTCAATGCATGTTGGCATATTCTGTTTATTATAAAAAAAATTGAAATTAGTGGCAACCTTGTAAACCGTCTCAAGAATCCGAATCCATTTTTAAGCCAAATTTTATCCAAACCCGTTCCTAAGATAGTGGTCAATATACGAAGGAATATATAAAATGCAGTTAGGTGGCAACTCTAGGTGGTAACAATGTCTGAAAATATCTTTTTTGGTTTACGGCCAAAAATACCTTTTATATTATACCCACATTGGCATATCTTGCCCAGTATTAGATTTTTTTAGATAGGTGGCAACTCTGTTAACCGCCTAAAGTGGCAACAGCTAAGAAGAAATTCTTAGAATAAATAAGACTTTTCAAAAGTTTACCGAGATAGGGGTCGATATGCGAAGGAATAAATAAAATGCGGTTAGGTGGCAACCCTGTTTTAAAGTATTTTCGTTGGTGCACGCATAAAAACCTTTCATTTGATACCCATTTTGGCATATTTTTTCCTCAATATTTAAACTAAAATGAGAAAGGTGGCAACCCTGTAAGGTGCCCCAACCAAGTAGATAATCTTAGAATAAAGAATTTAATCCGAAACGCTTTAGCCGTTTCCGAGACATCGCTCCATATACGAAGGGGTAATCCTAGGTACCGATTCTGGCTGAAAATTTCTTTGGTAGCCATATATGTATAGGTGGCAACCCTGTAAATCGCCTAAGGTTGTAATACTCAATTTTTAATTTGCATAACTTTTGAGCAAACAAAAAAAGTTTGCCAGAATTTTGTTCTTTACTTTCTTTTGATCTAGCTCGTAGAAGATCGACATTAAAAAGTGTAATCTGGAGGGTTCGATTAATCGATTTGCATATTGATCGATATCAATATCATCTCATCACTAGTAAATAAATTAGCTAACTTTTAAACCACTTCTAATAGTAGGTGTTGCATAAATTTAATTAATATAAATTTTCGCCTTCCGTGCATGCTTGCCACATATTTAAGCTGTTTAAGTGGCACCCCCTGCCCGGTGGCAGTCAAACTTGTCAAATGATCGTGGCCGTGGCCGTTGCAACTAATGATGATTAATTTAAATTATAAATATTTTTTTGTTGCAAATCATGCATCCAAAAAGAAATTAAAAAACTGGAAAATATTATTTCAAAATAAGTAAATATCATCGCTCGTTTGCCAGAAGCTCGAATGTGCCAAAATTAAAATTTTGCGAAATCATATTTAAAAGTTTATTGTTCTCGCAAAATGTGAAATTTTAGTTTTTGACATAAAAATGTTTTTGAAAGTTTTATTCTCAATATACTTTTTCACTGATGGAGCTTCTTTTAAATTTTCGTTGTGCCAGAAGCATGCATGTGTTGCACTCACAAACAGGTACCAGGTGTATACGTAACAATTTAACTACACTTTCGTGTTTCTAGCAAAACGAAAATTCAAAAAAAAATTTTTTTTTTTTAATTTTTGTTGCGCCAGAAGCATGAATCTGTAGCACAGTCATGTTTTTGGCGCAACGAAAATGTTTAAAATTTTATTTTCTAAATTTTCTTAAATTTTCGTTTTGCCAGAAACACGAATGTGTAGTAAAATTGTTACGTAAACGCCATGGTGCTTGTTTGTGAGTGCAACACATTCATACTTCTGGCACAACGAAAATTTAAAAAAATTTGGAAATTTAATTTTTAGATATTTTTGTTGCGCCAGAAACATGAATTTGTTTCTGGCACGATTTTCAAAGATTTAACTGCACATTCATGAAAATGGCATTGCAAATTTCCGGGGGTTCCTTGTACTTAGAAAACCCAGGATTTTCGTGAATCATAGAGAAACCAGAGGTTAATCACGTGAGGCTTGAAAATTTTTATATTCCCGCCTCTGGCAAGCGAGCGATGATATATCAAGTCGTGTATGGAGAAAGGTGTTATGTCACAAAGTTAAAATTTTGAAAAAATAGTCTTAGACCAAAAATTGAAAAGTACGACTTGACAGCTTCTCCCTCCAAACACGTTTTTATTTCATTTGAGTGCACAATCTGCTAGCTACTACTTGTCAGCCTAATGAAGATCTACGAGTTCTAGCTTGGCTTATACAAACTCGGAAATGTATTGGATTTGGTGTTGGTTGCGTGTTTGACTTTTGGTCATAGTCATTGTCGGCTTTTTGGTTCTTGTTTGACGCGCTGTTTGCATTTAACCAGTTTTGCACAGTTTTCAACCAATTCACCGAGTGACTCAGACGACTTGTCAAAATATTCATAAATTTAATTAAGTAAATGACTGCAACGTAATTAGTACAAAGACTGAAGACATGGTCGAAAAACTTCAAGTGTAGGACGTTCTGAGTACTGCAAGTGTCACACTAGTTATGTAATTTAAGTACAACAACAACAGATATCTGATTTATTTAAGGGGTATTTTAATTAATAAGTATGTACGTAGGATGAGATCATAATCTATGTCGAAATTTCAAGACCGCTAATGAGTTCAGTTATAACGATTTATTAGTATTAGCTGTTGGAATCTCTACAATACGTTAAACTCTCAGGCGAGTAGGTCTAGTGAAAGACAGACTGAGACCACGTCTGTAAAGCGAGTAAGTAAATATGTGAGGCCACCAAGTCCTTTATGTCAAGCTCCGCGATCTGGCTTAGGCTATCCAGGAAGGGAACTCCCAAAAAGCGCGTTCTCGCGGCGCTTAAAGCAGGGCAGCTGCAGATGAGGTGCTTCACCGTTTCCTCCTCCTCATCATCTCTGCAACTCCTACAGCATCGTCGGTAGGGCACACCTAGTCTTTCTGCGTACCTACCAATAGAGCAGTGCCCATTTAAAACATCGCGTGAATGTCACTAGATCTTTGGCCAGGTTTGTTTGCTTGACGGAGTGTACTCCTTCAGCGTTAGCTGGCATATGGAAAACGGCACACCTAACTAGTCTTTTTCACGAAGACCCTGCTTGGTCGTTCCCTGTCGGGCAAGTTCATCTGCCAGTTTCCCTCAATGTTCCTGTGTCCAGGGACCCATGTGAGGCTCACGCGGTTCTGTTGGGCCATCTCTTGAAGTGACTGACGACAGCTGAGCGTCAGTTCAGAGTTGAACAAGTAAGAGCCAAGAGCTTTAATGAGCGCATGGCTGTCGCTGAAAATAACGTTATCCCCGCCGATAGAGGCTTTATTTATTCAGGCCGCGGCATCTAAGTTTGCTGAGACATCAGCCTGGAAGACGCTGCAATGATCAGGTAGTCTGAAGGAGTGCTCAATTTTTTATTTTATTTTATTTTATTTTATTTTATTTTATTATATTTTATTTTATTTTATTTTATTTTATTTTATTTTATTTTATTTTATTTTATTTTATTTTATTTTATTTTATTTTATTTTATTTTATTTTATTTTATTTTATTTTATTTTATTTTATTTTATTTTATTTTATTTTATTTTATTTTATTTTATTTTATTTTATTTTATTTTATTTTATTTTATTTTATTTTATTTTATTTTATTTTATTTTATTTTATTTTATTTTATTTTATTTTATTTTATTTTATTTTATTTTATTTTATTTTATTTTATTTTATTTTATTTTATTTTATTTTATTTTATTTTATTTTATTTTATTTTATTTTATTTTATTTTATTTTATTTTATTTTATTTTATTTTATTTTATTTTATTTTATTTTATTTTATTTTATTTTATTTTATTTTATTTTATTTTATTTTATTTTATTTTATTTTATTTTATTTTATTTTATTTTATTTTATTTTATTTTATTTTATTTTATTTTATTTTATTTTATTTTATTTTATTTTATTTTATTTTATTTTATTTTATTTTATTTTATTTTATTTTATTTTATTTTATTTTATTTTATTTTATTTTATTTTATTTTATTTTATTTTATTTTATTTTATTTTATTTTATTTTATTTTATTTTATTTTATTTTATTTTATTTTATTTTATTTTATTTTATTTTATTTTATTTTATTTTATTTTATTTTATTTTATTTTATTTTATATTATTTTATTTTATTTTATCTCCGATCTAACACGGTGGTTCTACACACAACTACATGTGTCCAGCTTTGCATATGTATGTGAGCTCTCAAATTGCCATGCTATCCTACACCAACCATTTAACCTGTCCGATTTATGACTATTTGATTGATTTATCACCTCTAATATCTTATCTGAGTAATATTAGGTATTTAATTTTTATTACATTACAACGCCCACATTCTCAATAACATATGTACATACTCGATGTAATGTGACCGCATGCACATACCTACATACATATTAGATCTATATAAATGTAATTAAGTGCCTTTATCTTCAAGTTTATCTAGACATTTTTGTAGGTGTAACAATATCATCGTTTGAATTATTCTTTATAAACGCTTATTCATTGCACTCAAAATTGATATGTTTGCTGACATATAACAACAAATTAATGTCACCTATCAGCGCTTTTATGGGAGTTGACCATACCAATGAACCATTTGCTATTATTTGTGGGTGCGCATGCGCATGGCATATGTGGATATGTGGCAAATGGATTTGATCCGAGTAGCTACCTACATACTCGCACAAATCTCAGTTGTCGTTACGTTTGTATGTAGACTGAATTCCTGCATTTTGATTGCTTATTAACGAGCGTGAAAACTAATAAATAAAATTATAGTTTTGATGAAATGATCTTTATGTGCTGCATGAACCAGATCAGCAATTTTGTTTGTTATTATTATCCGCCTCTGCATTGTTAAAAATAATTGCTAGCAATAATCTGTGTTATTATTATTGTTTCGCGTTGTCATATTGCACAAAGCTGGTTGCGTTGATTGGAATATGGATTTGTTGGTTGTACTTGGATAAGTTCTTATATTTGAAGTAAAGGGTGCTTGGATACGTGAGAAATAAATACAACTCGAATATTTTTTTGGCAATATTCTCGGTTAATAAAATTAAAAACCACCTCAAGTGGCAACACCCAAGTAGAAAATCTTAGAATGAAGGTTACTATACACATACAAAATTTCATCTAAATCGGTCAATATAGGAAGAAATAAATAAAATGCAGTAAGGTGGCAACCGTCGGTGCCATTTCATCTTAAACACATCATTGTTGGTATGCGGCTGAAAGTACATTTCATTTGATACCTATGTATATGTATTGGCATACCTTGCTCTACCTTAAAAAAAAGGTGGCAACTCTGTAAACCGCTCCAAGTGGCAATACTCAAGTACAAAGTCTTAGAATCAAGCATACTACCTCTATGCCAATTTCCATCGAAATCGGTCAAGCGGTTCTCCAGATATGTAGTACCGGATATAAATGGAGAAACATACTGCAATAAGGTGGCAACCCTATGTTTCAACCCTACTTGAAAATATTTTAATTGGTATGTCGCTGAAAATTTATTTCCTATATTGATATACCCTGCTCAATATTTAAAAAAAAATTAAGATAGGTGGCAACTCTGTAAAACGTATCAAGTAGCAACACCGAATTGAAAAGTCTAAGAATTAAACTATCTCTGTGCCAAATTTCATCCAAATCGGTCAAGCGGTTCCTGATATACATCCATCCTTTTTCAATGGTTTTTAGAAATGTTCAACTATCTCGATCAGCACGCCACCTACCGGAATTGTTTTGATCGAATATTACATTGTGGCCGGGTTCTGAAAAATGTGTCAAGTTTCAAGTCTCTAACTTAATGGGGAGTTACTCAAAAATCGATCTCAAAACTCAAAAATCGATCACAAGACCCCTCTGCGTTACAGAAATTTGTCTACCAGCACCACCTATCGGAATTTTGATTTTTACGAATCGTAAATCAACTACATACTAAGTTTCCAGTCCCTAGGTTGACAGACAATGAATTCAACGGCTATTGCAAGATTGACAATTTCAAAGGAATTTTCGAAATATCTCGATCCGTGCGCCACCTAACGGAATTTTTTTAAACGCGGAAATCGGTTGTCGAAGGGGTTTTGAAAAATGTTGAAGCTACTCAAATCGATCGGTGGATTCCCCCTGTGGTTCAGAGATTTGAATAATCTCCATCAGTGCACCATCTAGCGGAATTTTTGTGTGCAACGAATTGTATTTTAATTGTTTATCTATGTGCCAAGATTCATAACGGGAAGTTACTTAGTACCGTATATCTCGATTCGTGCGGTCATATTTTTCGTTTACAGGAAAGTTACCTAAAAGGACTTTGCAAGATTCTGAGTATTCGAACGATTTATGGATCCCTACAAGTTGGCGACCGCGAGTACCGAAGAAGAAATGATGATGAGCTGTATGAGCTTTACGCAGACGTCGACATAGTTCATCAATGAATGAAGACGCTCCGGCCCAGAATGTATTCTTATCGGCATTCACCGGTGGAAGTAGAGGAATAAGGAGAAAACCACTGCGATGGAAGGATCAAGTGGAGGCAGATCTAAAATCACGCGGTGTCTCCAATTGGCGGCAGTTGGCTCAACAAAGAACCGACTGGCGAAATATGTGGGACGGTCAAAATCGCCTAGGCAGTTAAGGGCTATTTTTAGTAAGTTAGCTAGATTCCGAAATTTTATATGGAAATGGGGCTTCAAACAAGAAAGCGGTAAAAAAATGAGCCTAAATTTTAAACCCACCTAAAGTTTAAAAGACTTTCTAACCTTTTTTGAAGTTAACTTCTTCGATGTGAAGTTTTGATTGAGATTAAAATTTGAGAAAATGGCTGATGATGTAACGTAAACAGAAATTGTAGCCGACTTTAGGGCGTATGTTGCAGACTTTTCGCAATTTATGGGTATCACATTAAAGGCATTTTCGACCGTATTCCAAATAAGTAAATTTCAAGCAGGGTTGCCACTTAGGGTTGCCACCTAACCGCATTTTTTTTTTCGTATATTTCGGGAACTGCTTGACCGATTTGGATCCAATTTGTTATATAGAAAATTTTATTCATTTTAAGATTATATACAGGTGTTGCTACTTAGGGCGGTTTACAGGGTTGCCACCTATCCCAATTGTTTTTAATTATAGAGCTAGATATGCCAATATGGGTACCAAATGAAAGGTATTTTCGACCGTATTCAAATATGACATTTTCACGCAGGGTTGCCACTTAGGGTTGCCACCTAACCGCAAATTACAACCCCTTTTACAACTCTCTTTCCTATCTTTCTTCGCCTTCACACTATCTCTCTCCCTTTTTCTCTTCATTCCCCTCTTTCCTTCTACCACGCCCCTCTTCCTCTAAATCCCATTCGTATTGGCCCCTGTTAATTTAGGCATAACTCTACCCAAGTACCGATGTTGAAGGAAAACGCACCATGTATAAGATATTTTCGAATTGATCGGTTCCGTGGTCCACTTCCCGGAAGTAAGAAATTGTGAATCTAAACCATTCTTTCTGAATTTCAAAATACCTACAAAGATTTTAAATTTATTTTTGTTTCGATTTTAGATCTAAATGTAAAAGCAGTCTAAATTTTTTTGGGGATGTTTTTGAAGGTCATAGAATTTTTCCACAAAAACTTTGTGTGCGGCATAGCTCGGCAGACGGGCATTATGCGGAGAGTCTTGGTTCGAATATCAGACAACGGACAAAAAAATTATTTTTTCTTTAAAAAAATGTTTAAAAATTTCTGGTTTGAAATTTAAGACCAAATTTGAAATTTGAACCCAAAAAATTTAAAAATTTAGGCTAAAATTTTTGACCGTGTTTATTTACAATCTTAACGATAACTTTATTTGCATATAACATACTTTATTGACTTTTAAATCTTAACTCATAATCTCTTATTTTTTTTTAACTCGCACCAGTTACCTTTGTTAAACAAAAATTTTGTAGCCTCCATTTGAACGCCTCAAGGCGCTAGAACACACGGTGGGGCGCACACTCCGCACACTTCAAGCGTCAGTTTAACGGGTCACAGCTGCGCAACTTAGATAGCCAATTGTCTGTTTGACCATGGTCATTATTTGGCTGAGTGCTCAGCGGTGATTTGGTGATTTATTAATTTTTTTTTTTTGGTTTATTAATTTTTTAAGAATTTTTGTTTTTATGAAAAGTTGATTTAACAATTTGTCTTTTTGTTTGTTATTTACATGATTTTTAAATTCTATGAGTCAAAAGTTTGTCAACTCTTGTTCGTTGTCATTATTGGGCAGCTGTCTCATGTAGCTTCTAGATCTAGAATCCATTCACTTGCCGGTGACATTTATTGTTGGGTAATTTTTTTTTTTTTTGCAAAATTTTGTTTGATTTTATTGAATAAATATTAAAGTAGTTCATGTGTGTAATAAACTTTTTTATTGTTGTTCATAGTCTTGTTAATTTTTTTTTTTTTTTCGTTTTTTGTCCACCTCAATAAAATCAGATTTTATGTACAATTAATTAGCGAACACCTCCAGACGTCGTCGGTCGCTTGCTCAAATCATGTCCAATATGAGGCTGCGTGTGTTTATGCTAATCATGCCCACCACAGCGACGAGGCGTGCAAGATTGTGTTGAGAAGATATCAAATTAATTAAGCTTTTATGATCTAGATCTTGTTCAAATGTTTCTATTTCAATGGCGCGATATTGTTTATGTATGACATTATTAGCATGAGCTGAAAAGTTGAGAAAAAGCATGAAAACAGCAGTGGATAAAATCTCGGTAAATTACCGGGTAGTGTTTCCCAAAAAAGTGGATAAAAAAGTGGGTAATTTTGTTTAGCGAGACGCCTTTTCTACCCATGTTGAAGGGGCTAATTTTAGATTTTGTTTTCACCATGACTAGCGCTTACTGGTAGCGCAAGAACGCATAATTTTGCCTTTTCCATAAAAAAATTATGAACCGCAATGTTTTTTTAAATACTTTTATTTTCTATAAAACAAGAAATGTACAGAATCTCAAATATTACAAAATATTTTCGGTAGATACATATTACATATGTCTATTGCTTAAATACTAACTTTGTAAAAATATTCATAACAAATTTTTTTTTTTTGAAATAATAAAAAAAAAATGATATACTAATTTTTTCTTGATTCAAGAATGAATGGATTCGAACCAAAAAGATGGATAGTTTTATATACTTTTAAAAGAAGGAAAGTACAAGAAAACTTAAATGCAAATATTTAAGGTGATGGATGTGTGCATGTGTCAATGAAGTGATTTTTTAAAGAATTGTAGACGATTTTTGAAAAAATTCAAAATTGATTTATGAACATTAGAGCGTATCACGGTGTAAAAGGGGAAAAATGATGAAAATGCCGCTCCCCTCCTGAACACTTACCTTATGAGGTTTAAAAAAAAAAAATTTATTTTTTTGTCACCCTGCACGAACAGCGAAATTTGTTTTTTTTTTCTATAATTTCTATATTTTACGTGCGATTTTCAAAAGTGATACATTTTTAGAAAGGTATTCAGCAAGCCAATATTTCATCCATAGAAACTTTAAGCCCATCATGTCAAGTTCAGCTTATATTCTATTTTTACTGAAACCAACACCCTGTATTTGAAAAAAAAAAAATTTTCTTGAATGTTGAATTTGAATAAAAGCTAAAGTTGGTGTCGCAGGTTAATGGCTTATATGCACGAAATATGACACAGGTTAAAAGCTTTAAAACAATATATTGCTCGTTGAAATCAAAGACCAAACAAAAAAGTTATCATGCAAAAAACGGATTTCGCTGTTTTTACAGGGTGCCGAAAAATTTTTTTTTTTTTTTTTTTTTTTTTGAAATCACCAACAAATAAACATTCGAACCAGGGGCGATACGCTCTAATGGACATTGATATGTAGTATCAAAATGTTTTAAAATCTTAACTGCTTTTTTTATTTAAGTTTCTTTCTGAGTTATGATGTTTGCAAATTTTATTTTAATTTGATATAATTTTTAATAGTTTTGGCACTGTCTAATAGCGATGCGATGATATGTAAATTTTAAACTAAGTACTTATTTCTAATTAACCTAAAAATATATGAAGTGATATTAAAATTATTGCAAATAGAATGAGTTAGTCGTAGTTATGTACAGATTTTATGCAATTTCGCTAAAAACTTATTGGAGTAAAAGAAAAAACATGTTTTTTTGAAAACGGCAGTGATGACCTAAAGGTTAAGGGTGTTTTTTTTTTGTATATGTAGTGAAATAAAAGCATATTAGTTTTTTTTAAGACTTATGCCCATTTTCAATTACTCGACAACTTCATTAACCATTTAAATAAATTATTAGCAAGCTTTAAAATAAAAGGTTAGATGAAAAAACGGCCCTTACAATTACTTTATTTAAAATTCTTAATATAAATTTTTTGTTGTGTAAAACTTGTATGAGCCAATCGATAACCACTAAATGAAACTATAAAATCATTTGGTGAGCAAAATGTCCCTTTTCGAACGTATACCCTAGAAACCGATCGAACGTTCATCCTGCTAACCAACAGTGGATAAAATCTTGTGGAATTACCGGGTCGCGTTTCCCAATAATGCGGATAAGAAAGCGGGTAGTTTTGTTCAGCGTGGCTCCTTCTTTACCCATGTTAAAGGTGCTAATTAGTGTTGGAGCAGTGGACAAAGTTTTGGCAAAATCTTAGCACTTCAATACTGAGAGAAAAGGCTCATCGCTTAAGAAAATTACCCGATTTTTTATCCTGCTTTCTGGGAAACGCGACCGATTAATTTCCCAAGATTTTATCTAAAGGTGGTTACTTCATACACCATTTGTTAAAAATGATTGATGACAGCAACTCTGCTAACAATCTTCGGATAATTTCTTTGGAAATTACTGGATCGCGCTTCCCAAAAAAGAGGATAAAAAAGTGGATAATTTTGTTCAACGGGGTTCCTTTTCTATCCATTTTGAAACTGCTAATTAGAGTTGGAAATTATGGAACTATCGAGTTATATCGAATTATACGTTGGCGTTTCGATGCCTATTTTTACCCACACTCATTTTTGATATTGCACAGCACTAATTTGTGATTTTGTTTTCACCATGGCTAGCTCTGGTTGGCAGTAAAATTTGAGTAATAGTCTATACACATTTGATGCTCCTAGTTTCGGCAATAGCTCCACGATTTAGTTGTGGAAGCCTTTTTACATAGTCGTAAGATTAGAAAAGTTATCAAAAGGTTTATTTTTTTGCTTAATTTTCGGCTTCCATTTCGATTATTTACTTAACCGAATAATAAACCGAAACCGAAGCTGAAGGCTCAATCGGAGTCTATTGGGTACTAATAACATCTACTCGTTTTTTTTTTTGCTCGATTTCTTGTAGTAGTGCCTTCACGGTGCACTATGGGATATTTTGAAGAAACTTGTTTCACATTCCAAATGAATATAAACTGTGTGGAATCCACTGTGGATAAAAACATGTACGTGTTATGCTATGGATTATCTCCAATAAATCTTCTTTAATCAGATCCAAACTTTACCCTGACATACACAAAATTGAAGTTCAACAATTGGTGCCATCTAGTGCTTTGGTTGTATTACTTGCGATTTAAAACTAGATGTCGCTGAGTATTGTTTATTTTTTGGTGACTCTAGTGTCCAGTAGCAGTAAAATCGTAATTTTGGTAGTTGTCCTTGCTATTTTGGTTTATTTATCGATAACAGTAGTGGTCAAATCGTTAGCACGTTTTCTGAAATCAGCTCAAATCTTCTTCATTTGTGCAATTTTTTATGAAACGAATACATATTAGGGGAATTCATCAAACCATTAAAGTTTATGAAATGCGTAAATTTATGCATTTACCAGCTCAGTTAGATGAATGCCCCAGATAAATTTATGTGTACTTGATGTCGATCAAAAACTATTTGTATATAAGGTTTGATGAATCCCCCTCGTGTATTCGACGTTTTGCTTTGGTGTTACCCTTCGCTTCAAATCGATAGCTTAAATCTCAAATCTGTCGCATCATTTTAAGACAAGTTTCTTCGAAATATCCCATAGTGCGGCGTATACCTGCGATATCAAAATGGGTCTTTTAAATGCTTTTACAAAACTTCAACTTTTCTCCAGAACTTTAAGTTTTTGCTGTTTTTTCTCCCAGCACACTGAATATACAGTTAAAAAAAAAAATTTTACGATTTCTTTCTATCATATTGTCGCTCGCTTGCCAGAATGATGAATGTGCCAAAATTAAAATTTGGGGAAATCGTATTTGTAAGTTTATTGCTCTCGCAAAATTTTAAATTTTAGTTTTTGACATAAATATATATTTTCCTCGGGATTCGGCACATTCATCTCTTAAAAATTTCCAAATTTTTTTTTTTAAATTTTCGTTGTGCTACAATGTGCTACACATTCATGTTACTGGCGCAACAAAAATGTATAAAAACTGAATTTTGAAATTTTTTAGAATTTTCGTTTTGCCAGAAACATGAATGTGTAGAAAACCTGTTACGTATACGCCATGGTGTCATGCAATACATTCATGTTTCTAGCAAAGCGAAAATTTTAAAAAACTTAAAAATTCAATTTTTAAGCATGTTTGTTGCGCCAGAAACATGAATGTGTAGCACATTTATGTGTCTGGCACAACGAAAATTTAAAAAAATTAAAAAATTCAATTTTTAAAAATTATTGTTGCGCCAGAAACATAAATGTGCTACAATGTTTAAAAATTGAATTTTTAAATTTTTTAAAATATTCGTTTTACCAGAAACATGAATGTGTTGCATGACACCATGGCGTATTCGTACCAATTTTTCTACACATTCATGTTTCTGGCAAAACAAAAACTTTTTAAAATTGAATTTTTTTATTTTTTTAAATTTTAGTTGCGCCAGAAATATAAATGTGCTATACATAAATGTGCTACACATTCATGTTTCTGGTGCAGCAAAAATTTTTAAATATTGAATTTTTTAACTTTTTTTAAATTTCGTTTCGCCAGAAATATGAACGTGTTACATGACCCCATGGCGTATGCGTAACAATTTTTCTACACATTCATGTTTCTGGCAAAACAAAAATTGTAAAAAATATAAAAATTAAATTTTTAAACAATTTTGTTGCGCCAGAAACAGAAATGTGCTGCAATGTTTAAAAATTAAATTTTTAAATTTTTTAAAATATTAGTTTTATATTTTCCAGAAACATGAATGTGTTGCATGACACCATGGCGTATACGTAACAATTCTTGTACACATTTTTAAACATTTTTTTTCCGGGGGTTCCTTGAACTTTGGAAACCCAGGATTTTCTTGAATCGTAGAGAAAAGAGATGTTAATCACGTGAGTCTATTAAGTCAAATCTGGAAAATTGGCACATTCATTCCACTGACAAGCGAGCGACAATGCATGCTTTCCTCAATTTCCACTTAAGGTCTTTTCAAATAATGAAGAAAATTTCCTTCAAACAAGAAATTGAGAAAAACTTTCTATATGACGAATCATCATCCGAATCTCGTTTGCTTTCAGAATTGCTTTCCAGAGCATGTTGTTACTTTTCTCCATCCTTTACTTCAACTACCATTCATCGTTTAAGCTTATAAATATTTTTTCATACACTACAAACAATTTGCTTAACCATTCCTTACCACACTAAAATAGCTTAACTTAGAGCCAACAATGGCTCATAGTCCATATCTTTCGCACTCGTCTTCTTCTTATATTTCTTTTGCAATTTCGTTTTGGCCAATTTCGATTTGGATTTGCTCGCTCGCAACTTCTTTGCCTCCTTCTCCTCTTGCTCTTTCTCACGATCGAGCAGCTCCAATTGCTCAAAGATATTCTTCGGACGTGGATGTGTACTCGGCTGTGTGGAATTTTTCGCTGCATAAACAACAACAAATTGCGAGAAAGCCGAATCGGCGGGCGTATTTATATCAGCAAAATCACGAAAATCAGCAAATTGCTCCTCTGGATAGGTATACTTTGCCACAAATTCCTCATTCGATGGACGTCCATGCCCATTTGCATCCCCATAATATTGATTGAAATCACTATTCTCATCAGTGTGATAGGGCATTTCTTCTTCGGGATAGAAAGTGCCACCGCGCAGCACACCAAAATCGCCCGAACCCAAAATCGCTGGATCAAAGCTACGTTGTGTTGGTCCCAGTGGTACTTGATCGGGATGTGGTGCGGCATATTTTGGTATGGCAGGACCATCAGGTATGGGAAAGTAAGGACGCGAGTGTCCCAATGGTGGTGCCTCACGGAAGAAGGGTGGATAGTAATTTTGTGCAGCTTGTGTATGTGAGTCGATGGGTGTGGGATGTGGAATCTGCGAATGGTGCACATCGGCACGTGCTATGACATGCTGTTGTTGTTGTTGTTGGGTGGGTGGTGTAATCGGGCGGAAGTGGTAGGTGGGCGGCACATGGAATTGTTGTTCTTGTGAGCGTAGCACTGTGACGGGCGTGAAGTCATTTGGTTCCATTAACATGTCAGCATCCTCTTCGGGGAACTCGGCTGTGAATGAAAGAGAAGAGAGAGAGAAAAAAGATTAGTACAGGTAAACTAACCATTTAGAAAATAAAAAAAAATACATAATATATGTATATGGCCAGAAAATTGAATGAAAACGTCTTTTTTTGGAAAAGAAATGGCCAAAATTATATAATTTGGTGAGACGCCGCCTAGTCATTCTATTATGATTTTTTTATAAATTTTTTTTTTATTATTTTATTTCATTTTGCTTAATTTTTTAATTTCATTTTATATCTTCTAATTTAATCTAGTTTAATTTTGTTTTATTTAATTATATTTTATTTTAACTTATTTTATTTTATTTTACTTTGTTTTTAATTTCATTTTATATCTTCTAATTTAATCTAGTTTAATTTTGCTGTATTTAATTATATTTTATTTTAACTTATTTTATTTTGTTTTATTTTTTATTTTAAATTATTTTTTTTTTTATTTTTTTTTTTTATTTTCTTTTAAATATTTTATTTTTTATTATAAATTGTTTACTTTACTTTATTTATTTTATTTCATTTTATTTAAATTTTTATTTTAAATTATTTTATTTTATTTTATTTTATTTTATTTTATTTTATTTTATTTTATTTTATTTTATTTTATTTTATTTTATTTTATTTTATTTTATTTTATTTTATTTTATTTTATTTTATTTTATTTATTTTATTTTATTTTATATAATTTTATTTTATTTTATTTTATTTTATTTTATTTTATTTATTTTATTTTATTTTATATAATTTTATTTTATTTTATTTTATTTTATTTTATTTTATTTTATTTTATTTTATTTTATTTTATTTTATTTTATTTTATTTTATTTTATTTTATTTTATTTTATTTTATTTTATTTTATTTTATTTTATTTTATTTTATTTTATTTTATTTTATTTTATTTTATTTTATTTTATTTTATTTTATTTTATTTTATTTTATTTTATTTTATTTTATTTTATTTTATTTTATTTTATTTTATTTTATTTTATTTTATTTTATTTTATTTTATTTTATTTTATTTTATTTTATTTTATTTTATTTTATTTTATTTTATTTTATTTTATTTTATTTTATTTTATTTTATTTTATTTTATTTTATTTTATTTTATTTTATTTTATTTTATTTTATTTTATTTTATTTTATTTTATTTTATTTTATTTTATTTTATTTTATTTTATTTTATTTTATTTTATTTTATTTTATTTTATTTTATTTTATTTTATTTTATTTTATTTTATTTTATTTTATTTTATTTTTATTTATTTTATTTTATTTTATTTTATTTTTATTTATTTTATTTTATTTTATTTTATTTCATTTCATTTCATTTCATTTCATTTCATTTCATTTCATTTTATTTTATTTTATTTTATTTTATTTTATTTTATTTTATTTTATTTTATTTTATTTTATTTTATTTTATTTTATTTTATTTTATTTTATTTTATTTTATTTTATTTTATTTTATTTTATTTTATTTTATTTTATTTTATTTTATTTTATTTTATTTTATTTTATTTTATTTTATTTTATTTTATTTTATTTTATTTTATTTTATTTTATTTTATTTTATTTTATTTTATTTTATTTTATTTTATTTTATTTTATTTTATTTTATTTTATTTTATTTTATTTTATTTTATTTTATTTTATTTTATTTTATTTTATTTTATTTTATTTTATTTTATTTTATTTTATTTTATTTTATTTTATTTTATTTTATTTTATTTTATTTTATTTTATTTTATTTTATTTTATTTTATTTTATTTTATTTTATTTTATTTTATTTTATTTTATTTTATTTTATTTTATTTTATTTTATTTTATTTTATTTTATTTTATTTTATTTTATTTTATTTTATTTCATCTGATTTTATTTTAATTTGTACATTTTTTTTCAGATAGGTCGAATGGACGACATTTTAAAACAAGTGCATGTGCTCAGCTTACGTGGGGCGTGTATGCATTTCGAACCAATTTAAACATGCCACTTGACCACGATCTTGTAGTGGCGACATAAAAAAGAATACACAAAACAAAAAGTAAATTAAAGTTTACACAAAAAGCATGAACTACTGTGTGTGCAGGTACCAGTGCGCTTACATCAAAAGTCAACATCGCTAACGCCAAACTAGCCAGCATACCCTGCAGGAAAGTCAATCATTACGGATTCTGGTTGATGAGGTTGCATAAATAATTGAATTATAAAGAGCGGATACGTTATAAATATTAAAGTAAAAATCTATACGGACTCTATTTTAGACTAAGAGAGTGCAAAAGAACAGTTTTTGGAATTTTCCTATATCTGTATGTGTGTTTGTTCGCGCATCACTCAAAAACCACGTTATATAATTTAATGGAACTTGCACAAATGTTTTACCAGATGTCCAGCTTAAAGCTAAGAATAAATTTAACCACATCATTCATACAACCTCAACATTTCATAACCATCAAAATTCCTACAGGGCATATTCTTATGATGCAAGTTACTGAAAAATAAGGAAAGTAAATAAACACATTTGCGATAACTTGTTAAATAAGAAATCCAGTTTGCGGTGCACCAACCTCAAGTTGCAATAACTGCAGATGCCCAAATTTTAGCTACAAAGAAAACCATCGCAACCACACAAAATCTGTGGGTTGTCGTTGGTGGCAGGTAGCATCATTCAAGTTGCAAGCAAGGCGCTTTCACTGCTCAACAGATTCGGTCATTGTGTGTCATTTGTCTCCAGCGCTTAACTTGTTTTGGGCTTATTTGTTTTTGTAGCGCATTCCTGGTCGTTACTGAACTTTATTACACAGTTCATTGACTATTCATTGCAACAGTCACAACAACAATAGTAATAATGAAGTAATGATTACCCAAAGCAGATGTTATTGACAGTTTTGGGACTCAAAATTTATTAGCCTTTCAAGCAGCAATCAAAGCAAGATTTCAAAATGAATTTTGTTTTGGTGGAATAAATTAAATTTATGATGCAACAACAGCTGTTGCAAGCGCACTTTCAATAAATTAAGTCGAGCATACAGTGCGTGTCATAACTATAGCACTCTAGGAAGTAACTTAATTTTTTTATTTATTTTTTTTATTTGTTTTCATTTTTATTTTTTTTTTTCTTAATCTATTTTTTAAATTTTTTATTTTATTTTATTTTATTTTATTTTTTTTTATTTTTTTTATTTTATTTTATTTTTTTTTTATTTTTTTTTTTTTTATTTTATTTTTTTATTTTATTTTATTTTATTTTATTTTATTTTACTTTATTTTATTTTGTTTTATTTTATTTTATTTTATTTTATTTTATTTTATTTTTTTTTTTAGTTTTTTTATTTATTTTATTTTTTTTTTATTTTATTTTTTTTTTATTTTATTTTTTTATTTTATTTTATTTTTTTTATTTTTTTTTATTTTACTTTATTTTATTTTATTTTATTTTATTTTATTTTATTTTATTTTATTTTATTTTATTTTATTTTATTTTATTTTATTTTATTTTATTTTATTTTATTTTATTTTATTTTATTTTATTTTATTTTATTTTATTTTATTTTATTTTATTTTATTTTATTTTATTTTATTTTATTTTATTTTATTTTATTTTATTTTATTTTATTTTATTTTATTTTATTTTATTTTATTTTATTTTATTTTATTTTATTTTATTTTATTTTATTTTATTTTATTTTATTTTATTTTATTTTATTTTATTTTATTTTATTTTATTTTATTTTATTTTATTTTATTTTATTTTATTTTATTTAACTTTATTTTATTTTTTTTTCTTCTTTAAGTTTTTTGTGTGTTTTTTTTTAAATTTATTTAGTTTATTTTTTTTTCTATTTTTCAAGTCAACTTTGAAGTTTACTGTGCTGTAGCTATGAACCCCACTATAACGACGCTTCCCTCAACCATTTACGCTTATTTGGAGTGGTGAAAGTTTTTACAGCCATTGCTCGTTCTTCTCTTTTTTAATTGATTGTTGCACTCTACGTGGTAAGTTGGGGTAATTTAACATATTGGCCCATCATGAAAGCATAATTTTCATAAAGTGTCTGAGCGTAGATAATTACATACATATGAGCACTCACACTTTACATAAGCACCTATGCATGCATGCAGCTAAGATAAATTTACAAGACTTTGAACTGGTTTTTTAGCGCATCCTCACCCTCAAGCACTTAAGTTGCAGTGAACCCAGAGCTTGAACTTCATGTTTTGTAATGTTGTCAGCGCTACCGTAGCAAACAGTACAGCTCACGCAAGCCAATTCAATATGCGCATGCGCAACTACTTAAGCAATTTATCGAGCTTTATGTTTTTCACGTACTTGACTTGTAAATTAACTCGCTTTATCAGGAAGCACTTTTGCCTATGTTGAGATTTTAAACTTGAATTTTTCAATCAGTTGCTGACATAATGCGGCATTGTTTCTTTTTAAAGGGTGACTAAAAAATTCAAAAAAAAAAATTAATACTTTCCAAACGTGGGCAGGCAACATACAAATTTTAGTACGAGAGCCCCCATAGGCATATGGATGTTGATTAATAACAAGCGAGCGACTTCCTTTCCCTGAGACGTACAACCCTTGGGAGATGGGGGGCGTGAATATGAACATGAATATGAATATGAATATATAGTGGGTCCGACGACTCAAATATGTCAAAATAACGTCATCACCCTTTTTTTAACATCAAGCTTGTTTGTTCCTAGATTTTTCCTTAACAGTTGAACTAATTAAAAATATGACAATGCAATGTAAAGGGAACAAATCCGCCAGGTGTCGCGTGGGTCGCTGAAATTCGCAACTTTTATTACTACTATTAAAATAAATATTTTCCTAAAAAATTTCGCTAGGTGGCGCTGATATCGGGTCAATAAAAACTCCAAATTGTAATGTTTCGATTTGGCTGTTCTTTAAATAGTGAAAAGCTTAGATAAAATTGGTCCCGCTAGGTGACGCATGAGTGGCTCTATTTAAGAAATGCGAATGTCTATTTTCGGTGTGGATGCATTCATTTCTTTTCAACTAGCTTCCTGTTGGGATAGGATCTTGAAACTTTCATCATAGTTTAGCTGATGTAGAAACAGCGCAATATACAAAAATAATCGATAGGTGGCGCTAGGGTCTTGAAATTATCACCATCGTTTAGATTTCGCTGAATGCAGTGTACGAACAAAATTCGAAAGGTGGCGCACGGGTTGCGTTATTTATAAAAACCACTTGTATGGTCCGATTTGGCTCGTATTTGAAACATATGTATTCTATTGAAGAAATGGGTTTTCAAAAAAATTAACTCGATAGGTGGCGCGAGTGTCGATATATTGAGAAAATTTATTTACGGCTTAACTCCGACTTGGATGGATCGAAGCTGGAAGATGGTAAAGCGGCAGCTGGTATCTATGGACCAAACTACAAAAAATCGGTACCAATGGGTAGCTACCCCACTATTTTCCAAGCAGAGATCCATTCAATAGAAATCTGTGTCAGAGAATGCCTCCGAAGAGGACTATCCTCTAAGCGAATCTACATTATGTCGGACAGTCAGGTCGCCCCACATGCCTTGCAGTCGTAAACAATAACTTCGAAGCTTGTTGATGAGTGCGTCACAGTCCTTAATGATCTGGGGGCCAAAAACAAAATGTTGTTAGGTTGGGTCCCAGGTTCCTTGCAAAACACGGTGCTCTAACAGCATTTTATAGTCCGGAACCCTTCTGTGGGCTCACCAAGGCCCACTTAAGGGAGACCATAAGCAACTGGGAAGACAAACAGTTTGGTTTAGCAGCCTAGTACAGAGGCAGGGCAAACTCTTTATAAACCAAGCATCGGCGCCCCATAGATCTTAAGATCAGTCAAACAAGTTGGACTCATCACACAAACACGTTGCGCTCTTTGTTTACCAAATGATTTAGTCGTCGCTGAGCAAGGGGCGAAACCACATCGCGTGGGGATGTCGCTTGTTTGGTCAGCGAATGTTAAAAATATAGTTCGGACGATCACAGCGCGTGTATAAGCGTTCTCACTAATACACCTGCATTTACAAATCTGCCGACCCATGTTATAAACCATCGCAAAGAGCATTGGCCAGGCTCATAAATCTAAGAAGGGTGTATCTAAGAACCCTCACTGGGTATTATACGGGACAAGGTAGTCGACATTATCGCCTGAGTAAATTGAATCTGTCAGATACAACAATTTGACAGTTTTGCGAACTGGACGATGAAACGTCGGTTCATGATATGGAATAAAACCCCTGAGGAGGTATTCAAATTTATAAAGAGACCCCGCATACAGCAATAAGCCGATAGGTCACACAATAGATCGCACTAATGGTGGCGGTGTAATAAGGCCTTATAATAATAATAATAATAATAAAACTATCCATAAACAAATTTCATTCAAATCGGTCAACATACGAAGGAATAAATAAAAGGCAATAAGGTGGCAACTCTAGGTGCCAACTCATTTTTAAAACAGCATGGTTGGTATGCGACTGCAAGTACTTTTGTTTTGATAGCCATTTTTTCATACCTTGCTCAATATTCAAGAAAAAAATAAGATAGGTGGCAACCCTGTAAACCGTCCCAAGTGGCAACACCCAAGTTAATAGTTTTAGAATCAAGCAGACTATTTTTATGCCAAATTTCATCGAAATTAGTGAAGCGGCCCAAAATGTTCCAAAAATGACCCCAAAGTGATCCCATAAAGACCCTAGAGTGACCCCAAAACGAACCCAAAGTGATTTCAAAATCACCCTAGAATGATCCCAAACTTATCCCTAAATGAAAATTACCCCGAAATAACCCTAAAATGATCCCAAAATGACCCCAAAATGATCCAAAAATGACCCTAAAACGATCCAAAAATGATTACAAAGTGACCCCAAAACGATCCAAAAATGACCCAAAACCATCTAAAAATGACCCTAAAATGAGTGGCAACAGCCAAATTTAATCCAACCCGGTCAAGCGGTTCCCGAGATAGTACCGGATATACAAATATACAAGATTAATACGTGTAAAGTTATAAGATAACGCACCTATTAACCAAGCTATTAAAAAAAAAAATAGGTGCAAGAGTTATTATTTAAGACGCTTTAAAAACAATAATTATCGCCGGTCCCTGCTACTAACACATTCCTATTTTGGAGTGAAAGAAACAAGATAAACAAAATACTTAACACTCTTTAAGGTTAAATGTCATTTTAAACGATGTTCTAACAACTACTTGGCATTGTTTATAGTCGCACAAAAATTTGGACTTGAGCACTTCCATTTTAAATTGCTGCTTAAATGCTGGCGTCGCATGCGTAACGCCTTAACTATTTGCGTTCTCAGTTTATGGGTTGTTAAGTAAACTCTTTTTTTTTGGATTGTTGTATGAACGTGTTAAACGATTTCTTGCTTAGTGAATTGTCAAAGCTGAGTCGGCGCGTGGGATTGTTTGTACTTACTGTACTGAAGGTTTGTGGAATTAACGATGCAACAACAAAAGAAGTTTAAGGCGGCATTTTTAAAAGGCGAAGTGCAACATAAATACTTTTATTTTAAATCATATAAAGACTTTGTCAAAGTTTAATGACGAAAATTAAAAATAATATCCATAAAATTAATTCCAATTAAAACTGAAAATTGTATGTATTAAAAAAAATTTAAAAACCTAAAAAACTAAAAAACTAAAAAAAAAATTGTACGGCTACACTAAAACCCGATAGATCAAAAAAAAAATTCGACTAAATTAAAAAAATTAGAAAATTTCTAGGTTATCTCAAAAACCGTTCAAATCCTGTAAAAAAACAATAAAATCCATAAATAACGCTAGCAATTTATAAAGTTCGTAGATATCGATTAAAATAAAAAACAGTTTAAAAAATTGTAAAAAATTTGTTTAAGTACATTGTTGATCCAAACAAAATGCTTAGCTGGGTATAACTGCGCACTGGTACAGCGATCGAAGCGTAGGCGCTTGTCGTACATTCGTAAGTAAATATTTTTCTTTTTACATTGTATTTAATCACACCTCTATTCGACGTGCGCATCACACCTAAAGTTTCACTAACTTTGTTCATCTTTATCTTGAATACAATCTTCGTTTCAACTTGAATGACTTCTGCCAACTTGACTGACAGTTGGGATGGGCTGTAAGAGTTAAATAATGTGGTGTGAAGTGCGATTAAAATGGTTAAAAGACTATTTTCGACGTACATATCTGTTATGTCAGAGAAGTCGTCAACAGGCTAAATTCGTCAGAAGTGTAAATTGATGACACGTTGGTAGTAGGGATGCAATGGAGCTCCGATTTCGATGCTAAACTTTTCTTTTATTTTAATGGGTTAGTTTTATTTTTTTTTGTTTTATTTCATTTTATATTTTTTAAACTTACATTATTTTAATTTTTTTTTGGCTTTATTTTTATTTAATTTTAATTTAATTTTTTAAGTTAAGTTTTGTATAATTTTGTTGAGTTGGTTAAACTAGACTTATTAATTTGAACTTAATTTACTTTAATTTAATTTTATATAATTTTTTCTTTTAAATTATTGTTTTTTAATTTTCTCGTTTTATTTTAATTTATTTTATTTTATTATTTTTGTGGTTTACGGCCTTAAATTGTGCGAAATAATTTTACTTACGAGCTCTAGGTCAATAATCAAAAGAAATAAAACTTGATTTTTTCTTTTGATACATTGATTTTATTTGAGTAAATCAACTGATATTTCGATTTCAGTCTGAAATCATCATCAGGGCTGAAATAAATAAATTAAAAATTTGTATAAAAAAACATTTTTTTACAAAAGAATTTTACAAAAAAAAATTTATTTTATTTTATTTTATTTTATTTTTTTTATTTTATTTTATTTTATTTTATTTTATTTTATTTTATTTTATTTTATTTCATTTTATTTTATTTTATTTTATTCTATTTTATTTTATTTTATTTTATTCTATTTTATTTTATTTTATTTTATGTTATTTTATTTTATTTTATTTTATTTTATTTTATTTTATTTTATTTTATTTTATTTTATTTTATTTTATTTTATTTTATTTTATTTTATTTTATTTTATTTTATTTTATTTTATTTTATTTTATTTTATTTTATTTTATTTTATTTTATTTTATTTTTTTAAATTTTATTTTATATTATTTTACTTTATTTTTTTTAATTTTATTTTATATTATTTTATTTTGTTTTATTTTAATTGAATTTTTCATTTTATTTCATTTATCTTTATTTTTTTATTTTATTATATTTTATTTCATTTTAATTTATTTATTTTTTTATTACATTTTATTTATTTTTTTATTTTTTTATATTTTATTTATTTATCTTTTTAAGTAAAATTTCTCCTCCATCGATAAAAAAAAATGTCAAACCAACCTATTATACAACATAATTCAGTAATATTTGAAATAAAAAATTCAATCCACTCACGCATACCCTGTTGTGGTTACTTCAAGCGCCACAAAATGCCGGAAAACTACACGCATATCCTCTTGTGCTCTAAAAAGTTGCATGAATAGCTTCGCACAAGCTGTCAATTGCAATGTAACCGAAGCCAGTTAATGCTTTTCACGCCTTTTCTTTAAACCAAAATATTTTCCTTTTTTATACAAACAAAAGACTGCAACAACAAACTTGATGTGGTTACATATTGACTTATCGACATGGAAATCGATCGTGAAAATGTATATTGAGGAAAATGAGCGTAAAGCATTTTAAATGGTTGACAGACAAGCTGTTATCGCGATCAAAAAAATGTGTGTTTAAGTTAGCAAAAAACCAAAAAAAAAAAAAAAAAATGAAAAAGTACCAACACTAAAGGTAACCAAGCACAGGAGTGGAAAAATAGACTATCACGTCACCTCACGCGGAGTATCATTTGCAATGGGCGCAGCTTGACAATTTTCATTTTCACACAAAAATTGTACATGGGTACAAATGTTAGTGTATATATTTTGCTTGCTTTAAATTACAAAGAAAATGTTATATTAATAAATGTCATAAGTAATTTGGCATGTAAATTACCAAATTAATGTCAGCTGGTGATGCTTAAGTGGAGATAATGAAAAATAAATTTTGAAAAAAAGGAGATATGGTTGCGTGCCTTTGTGAAAGAAAGCAAAAATCCGCTTATTTACTGCCATAACGATCAAAAGCTATTAGTCTCAAAAAATGTTTAGATAAATTATTCTTAGCATGTCAACTTGATTGGAATGTGCCCAGTAGCTTATCAAACGATCCAATTACAGGCAACAGAAACAAAAAAAAACCAGAAACCTATAGAAATACCGCAGCGCTGTTGAGTACACGTGCCCACAAACAAAAGACTTAAGACACGAACTCGCGGCATAATATCTAACACAATGCTCTAACTAACCGCCAGACAAGCAACCAACGCCACCTTCAATCAAAATCAGCCATAAAAATCAGTTTTCAATCTAAACTCGAGAACGAACAAAGGATATTTAAGCGAAAAAAAACTAATTTTTGTGTGCCTTCAATCAAAAACCCAAATTTGCCCTCAGCTGTAAATTTATGTGCATACCTGAACATTTATATATGGCTGCATATATATATTTTAAGTCAAATTACTGCCAAGGCATAGATAAACAATACATACATACATATATGAATACAATATGGGGGCAGTGAACGCTCCCAGTAAATCAAAGTGAAAAAAATAAATTTTTTAGCTGCTGAAAGGCGCTATTGCAAAACCACAAAATTGTAGCTTTTTTAGATGAACTTTTTGTTTAAGATAATTTTTATTATCAAAATTTGAACTGCATATGGGCACACATAGAGCACAGATACGTGTTTGGGTGAGTCAAATACATAATTTTAGTTTTAATAAAGTTTAAATATTTCAGAGCTACAAAAAAAAAAACAAAATATTCTTAATAATTGCTACAAGTTGATTTAGTTGTCGCTTGAGATTTGTATACCTAGTTGTGCTAGACATATAAGGATGAAAAGTGAAGAAATTGCTCTAAGCCGCTACTGCTATACAACTAGGTATATAATATGTCGATAGACCTCCTCTTAGCCCCCCTTTTCAATTTCTGTAATTTTTTTATACTTTTTTATTAAATTTTTTTTTTTACAGTGTGTTGCAAATTTGCCAAGCATCAAGCCAACCACGCTACTGCCAATGCATTAATCACTGCAGCACCGTAACGGAAGGAAAGCAGCCGGCTGCAGCAGCATTTCGGTATTTAAATGGCAACGAACTTTGAATGCTTTGTTAGCAATATACATATTTTGTTATTGTTTTGGCGTGGCTACAAATTTTAGACAAATCGTTAGCAGTGTTTAGAAATACAACAAAATGCATTGCCAAAGATATTTGTTGGCGTTTAACGTTTTTTTTTTGTTTTAATTTTTTGTCATATCACAAAATTGGTAGAAAAGTGTTGGTTGTTTGGTTTGGCAAGTCCCCTTTGGCAAGTCCCCTTTTTCAACAATTAGCACAGATGGGAGTTGGTTTCTTCCTACACGGCTTAAACATTGTGCCTAAACTTTCTAAAAACCTATACATTTTTTATAAATTAAAACTTTTTGGTTTGAAAATTAAAACTTTTCGGTCTACAATTTAAACTTTTGGGTTTGAAAATTCAAATTTATTTTTGAAAGCTCATTCAAGATTGAATTTTGCCAACAACATTTATATGTGCGATGTAGCTCAGTGGTAAAGCAGACGGCCATGATGCGGGGAGTTTTGGTTCGAATTCCCGCCAACGGACAAAATAAAAAAAATGTATTTTATCTTTAAAAACCCCGATTCATTTAGCCAATTTTCATGAAAACTGGTCTAGATTGAATTTGAATCCAAATTTGGTTTGGTCATATATGTAGTCAAAAAAAGTTTAAAATTTAGGTTCAAATTTTTAACCGTGTGCCAACTGACACAGTCTTTATTTTTTTCATTATTAAAACTTTTTGGTTTAAAGTTAAAACTTTTGGGTTTGAAATTAAAAGTTTTCGTTTTTAAATTAAAATTTTTCCGTTTAATATTAATTAAAATTTAAATTAAAATTAAAGCTTTTCAAGTCTTTAAATAATGTTCACAACATTTATGTGTGCGATGTAGCTCAGTGGTAAAGCAGTCAGACGTGATATGGAGAGCCTTGAAATCGAACTTTCAACCCCACGCTTGATGAACCGAGATGTTTATCACTCGGCCATTTCGTCACTTTCGGCGACATGCCAAATGTTGCATTTGAGATATAGGTACTTTTCTTAGATATTTAAGCTGAGACACTTCTATGTTTTAGCTAATACAATCACCTATTGGTTCTATGCTTAGCTGAGAGCCTTCTGTGTTTACGTGAGACAATCACCTATTGGTAATTGTTAAGGAAGAGCTACAGAATCACCAAGTTTAAATTTTTTTCTTTTAATTTTTGGTACATTTTTCATTCAGTTTCTTCAGTGGGCCTTTTAAGCTTGTTTTTCAAAAAAATATATACCGCCATTTCTTAGTATGGGCAATGTCAAATTCAAGGTATCACTTAAATCAAAAATATGAATTGGCCGTTTGCTCGCAGTTTTACTATATTTTTAATGTATTTTAGCGTAACTTTTACTTAATTTTTTTGTGTAATTTTTTACTATATTTTTGAGTCATTTTCACTATTTTTTTGCGTAACTTTTATTTTATTTTTTGTGTAATTTTTACTTTTTTTCGATACTTTTAAAATATTTTTTGTGTAATTCTTATTTTATTTTTTTATTTTTACTATATTTTTACTATACTTTTACTATATTTTTACTATATTTTTATTAATTTTTACTATACTTTTAATATATTTTTACTAAATTTTTACTATAGTTTTGTTATATTTTTACTATACTTTTACTATATTTTTATTATATTTTTACTATACTTTTACTATATTTTAACTATATTTTTATTAATTTTTACTATACTTTTACAATATTTTTACTAAATTTTTACTATATTTTTGTTATATTTTTACTATACTTTTACTATATTTTTATTATATTTTACTGTATTTTTTACCATACTATTTTTAAAATATTTTTTGTGTAATTTTTTTTTATTTTTTGAATAATATTACTGTATTTTTTATTTTTACTATATTTTTCCTATACTTTTACTATATTTTTACATATTTTTATTATATTTTTACAATACTTTTACTATATTTTTAATATATTTTTATTATATTTTTATTATATTTTTACTATACTTTTAATATATTTTTTACTATATTTTTACTATATTTTTATTATATTTTTACTGTATTTTTTACCATACTTTTTGCGTTACTTTTAAAATATTTTTTGTGTAATTTTTTTTTTATTTTTTGAATAATTTTTACTGTATTTTTTATTTTTACTATATTTTTCCAATACTTTTACTATATTTTTACTATATTTTTACTATATTTTTACTGTATTTTTTGCGCAAATATTACTTTTTTTGTATAA
>CAXKVI010000005.1:101366966-101369466 GCA_964058755.1 Campiglossa producta
AATTTGTATAAAATTTATTATCACCTTTACTGGTCATCGAAGCAAGGAGAAATTCCGTTTAGAAATTCCCTATCTGCTTGCTTCGATGACCACTTAAGGTGATGACAATACAATACAAAGCGGTTTGACAAGATCCTTCAACAAGATCGAAATTGCAATCATCATTGATATTGTTTGATATTGTAGAATTTTTAGTTTGTTTGACTAAATTATAAAATAAAAAAAGATTAACGAAAATGAAACAAAGCAAAACAAAGAAAATAGCAATGTCATTCATTAACTTCCCAAAAAAAACCAAAACTATATAGAATTATTTTTTTTTTATTAAATTTCTTTGAGATAAATTTCCACAAGTAAATTTTGATTCTATTATTTTCTACACAAGTTTACATATGACCTCTGCTTCTTCTAAAAGTGCCACTTACTTACAAGCATTTCGCGAATCTTTTGTTCTCGGCTTTGTCGTGTCATAGTCTCAAACGATAGGTAAAGGTCACATAAATCTTAAAGATGTTGGCTTGGCATGTCGTGTTATTTGCCGCATGTATGAGAATTGCATGTGAGCTGTGGCATGCCACGCGCATCATATAAAACATAAATTGTTAATAAGCAAGAACAGAAGTAAAAAAAAAAACATAAAAAAAAAAGAAAAATATGTGTGTTGTTAAACACGATATCGATACTGGTCGTTAGTAGTTTAAACTTTTTTTTATAATATTTTTTACAATCGTTTTTACTACATAAACCAATGATTTTTTTTATTTTTAAATTATTTAAAAAAAATTTTTTTTTTTTTGTTTTATGTTTTTTTTTTCCTTACTATCTTTGATTCATTTGTTAGTTGCTCTTGGCCGCCAACATTTGGCCACTACTTCATATGTTTGTGACTAGAATATTTTATTGGTGATGACATTGTGCATGTTGCATATTGTTTGTGGCAATTTTACGAGCATAAGCGTTAACCTTAACGCGCTTGACATTGATGACCACATACGAGTAAATATACTATGAATTTTCAAATGTTGCTTACCCGCCAATCGTTTAATGTCCAATCAAGCGACATATACTTACTGTGCAATTGCTCTAGGTGGAACTAAGAATGCATATCTATTAACATATGTATGTATCTGGGTACGTTGTGTGTATTTGTGACATTTTCAGACATATGTATATATATACAGTCAGTTACACACAAAATGGTGCAAATATTTTTTTTTTTATTATGTAATACATTCACTTTTTTATTAATTTATTTTAATTTTTTTTTTTATTTTTTTGTATTTTCATTTTTTTTTTGTTTTTTGTTTTACTTAACTTTATTTTCTTTCATTTTATTCTATTTTATTTTATTTTCATTTTTTTATTTTATTTTTTAATCCATTTTATTTTTATTTTCTTTTTTTTGTTTTAATTTTTTTTTTTTTGTTTTTCTGCTTTTTTCGTTATTTTTCAATTTTTTATTTTTATTTATGTTATTTTATTTCATTTTATTTTATTTTATTTTATTTTTTTTTTTATTTTTTTTTTTATTTTATTTTATTTTATTTTATTTTCTTTTGTTTTATTTTATTTTATTTTATTTTATTTTATTTTATTTTATTTTATTTTATTTTTTTTTTTTTTATTTTATTTTTTTTTTTTATTTTATTTTTTTTTTTTTTTTTCTGTTTTATTTTATTTTATTTCATTTTATTTTGTTTTGTTTTATTTTACTTTATTTTATTTTATTTTATTTTATTTTATTTTATTTTATTTTATTTTATTTTATTTTATTTTATTTTATTTTATTTTATTTTATTTTATTTTATTTTATTTTATTTTATTTTATTTTATTTTATTTTATTTTATTTTATTTTATTTTATTTTATTTTATTTTATTTTATTTTATTTTATTTTATTTTATTTTATTTTAGTTTATTTTATTTTATTTTATTTTATTTTATTTAATTTTTTTTTTTCATTTTATTTTTTTTTTACTTAATTTTATTTTATTTTATTTTACAAATTTTTTTTTTTTGTTTTTTTTTTTCAATTATATATATATATTCAAATTATATAATTTAATTTAATTTATTTTAATATAACTTAATTTAATTAGATTTAGTTTAATTTTCCAATATATTTTCAGGAGATAGTCCCATTTAGCCTTCGCCGAACTGTAAATGCTTGTATGCAAACGGTTTGATATTTGCTAGTTAGACATTGTTGCCGCAACTTGACCTCTTCCTTTCATACCTTGACTTTGTGCGTTGATTTTTTAATGATCATACCGAGTGTGTGTATGTATGTATTCTGACCGTCACCAATAAAGTAAAGAAAATCGATAAAATTAAATAAGCCATTACACAGACACCATAAAAATATTAGCACATTAAAGCCCGTCTAATTGCATGCAACACCATAAAAGCACAAACATACATACTCGATTACGAAACAACATTAATATGTAGTGTGTTTTAAGTATACAAAGCTTCACATGAGCTATGAATATCACCTCATT
>CAXKVI010000005.1:101374466-101394466 GCA_964058755.1 Campiglossa producta
TTAATTACTTATCCCATATAAATATACAGCAATTCAAAAACTAAAAATGCGTTTTCTGTAATATCACATTTTTTGAGTTATGACGACGTTGCAGCAAATGAGCGATATGTTCGAACATTTATAAATTCAGCATCAATTATATATTTGTTTCCCCATGCATACATTTAAGAAAAAAATATGTTACGTATACGTAACGTTTGTCACTTTTATGAAAATTGACTTTTCGTTCAAGTTTACGCTAAGAGGGGCAAGTATGGGCTAAAATTTTTTTCAGAAATCAGTAGAAAATATTCCAAACTTTCATTTTATTACAGTGAGAATGTGTAGCACGCTCTAACACACAGACTTTTGTCAATTCAAAGTGGCAAAGATTTGTGAAATATAATTTTTGGTGGCTGAAATTTGTATTAATATTAGTGGAAATTTCAGTATTTTTTAAGGCTGAAAATGTATGAGTGGGTTCATGGTAGGGACCTGGAAATTTGTATGGAGATATGCAATATCGATACTATTCCGTGACACCTCGCACAGAAACTTCAGACTGAATATTTCAATGTGAGGCAATATGAAGATAAATAATATCACTACCTGCTGGATCTGATCTAGAAGGCTTTATGTTAAGGATCTGGAAAATATAATGGAGATATACATACGATATCAATGCCCCTCTCACAAAATTTTTTGTCCAGTTTTAATTATTTTTAAGCATAATCTGATTATATAGCACTTATTTACTCATCTCTTACGCAACTAACACATGACTCATGCGACGGTGCTGTCATGATCGAACTGATCACATCATTGACTGCCTGCGACGACATTGACACACTGACATTCAGAGGATCAAACGGCAGCATGAAGCGCATGCGCAGTAGCTAATAACTATCTTTTTTTGTTGTATTTACTTGATGATTTGTAAGTTAATAATTGTTTATGTATTTCGTGAGCAGTTCTGTTGTCTGAAATGAACAAGTAACTCGTGCATGTGGGAAAATTAAAAAATGAATAACAACAACAATAACTAAAATATGTATATATGCTTACTTACAAAAGAAATAAATTATTTTGCACATAAAACTTTGCAGAAAAATTACTTAATCATATTAAATAATTATTTTGCAAAAATCATGACTTGACGACTTTTATTGTTTTAAGAAGAAACAGCAGCAGACTTTGTTAAGAAAAACAAAAATCCAAAGAAAAAAAAAATAAAAAAAAATAAAAAAAAAACTAAAGAAAAAGAACATTAGCGAGTTAAATACACATTTGTTAGTAAACTCCCACAACAGCGTGCTCATATGTTTTCTTCTTTTTTTTTCTAATAATTTACATATGTGTTTTACACACACACACAAAAAAAAATTGTTGTCGTCCCAGACCATGGCATAGAAAAAATATTTTTCAATACTAACCCGTTGACTAACAGTAAGAATAAACAAAAGTCTTGACAAATATAATATTACATAAATATTGCCGCAAATCATTTTGTCAGTCAAGAAAATGCAAAAACACATTTACTACACAAACAAAATATTACTAAAAAAAATTCATATGAAAAAAATTGGCAGAGGTGCAACTTACAAGCTAATGAAACACCAAATTCACAACAGAGTTTACGAATAACTGAGTGTTAAGCTATGTACATTGAAGTGGCCCGTATTTTTAGCCAACAATTTATTTTATATGTCCTAACATAAAAACTGTTTTGTACAGAAAATTTTTAGGAAGGAAAATTTTCCGCGCAGTAAAATGGATCTTAAACCTTAAGTTGGACATCTAGCAATACAATGGTGAAAATTTCTTTTAATTTTATATTGCAGCTTTTAAGTGATGTGCGTACAAACATACAGACAAACCAACAAAAATTCTAAAAATCGTTACTCCCACTTAAATTACTCTAATAAAGGTCCGTGTATGCATTATTTACTATTTTCACGGTAAAAAATTTGTCTGTTACTCCACTTAGATCTAAGAAAAAAAAAATTTCATCTAAAAATGCAACACCCTAATGTAAATAAGTAAACAAAAAAATGGACATGACTAGCGTTAAGGCAATTGCTCGTCATTCATTGCCAAGTATGTAGGCATTGTAGTTGCTTTTGTTGCTGCTGCACCTCAAATATTCTAACAAACAATACGCATGCGCAAGTGATGATCACATCACTCAAACGCCATCAGTTTAAGGCGCATTCTATGTCATTATAATCGAATGATATATGACAACTTTTCGTTGCAATAACTATAATTTTGCCCACATAACGTAACTGCATAAAGGCAAAAAATAATCGAGATAGATATAGAGTTCCATATATGAAAGTTCTTAGGATGAAAAGAGCAGTTGATTAAGGCATGTACGTTAGTCTGTCCGTCCGTCCGCCCGTCCGTGTACACGATAACTTGAGTAAAAGTTAAGGTATATGTATGCATTAAATTTGTTATACAGGTTACTTTCTGGCCTGGCCTAGGTAGGTTGCTATTGAAAATTGCCGAAATCGGTTGATAACCACGCCCCCCTTTTTCGATATCGAAAGTTTCGAAAATCACAAAAATTGACATAGTAGCTGAAATGGTTAACATGATATAATATTATAAATTAGTCCACCTGACCATTCCTTTCTGATTTTTTGATAAATTTTTTAAAGTGGGCGTGGCACCGCCCATTTGTTGGTTAGGTTTTTTTAACAAATCGACTGGTCGTAACTATTAAGCTGATTACGGTAGAACGATGAAATTTCCCAAAAAGTATACTAGTATCTTTGGGAGTATACCCGATGAAATTTGATAAAATTACCACGCCTACTTTCTATATCGAAAATTTCGAAAATCAACTAAATTGAAATAATTCAGTAACGAAAATAGATAAAAATGATATATTTTGGTGGGATGAACACCCTAGTCATTATATATGATTTTGTTGGAAATTGGATAAAATCACCCTCCAACCACGCCTACTTTCGTTATCGAAAATTTCGAAAATCAACTAAATTGACATAATTGTGTACCAAAAATGGCTAAAATAATATAATTTGGTAGGATGAACGCCCCTAGTAATAAGATATGATTTTTTTGGTGCCACGCCCACTTTTAAGGAAGGCCTTTTTGAAAATTCGACAAGTCATAACTTGTTAAACTGATTACGGAGAATCATGGAATTTGACACAAGGTACACTAGCATTATGAGGAGTATACCGGATGAAATTTGATAAAATCGCCCTCCAAGCATGCCTACTTTCGATATCGAAAATTTCGAAAATCAACTAAATTGACATAATTCGGTAATCAAATGGATAAAATGATGAAATTTGGTAGGATGAACTCCCTAGTCATTGATTTTTTTTGTTGCCACGCCCACTTTTAAGGGTGGCATTTTTTATACCTTTCATGAACATGAAATGGTATTATAACTTTGGTCCGATGTTTGTAAATATGAGAAGAAGAAGAGATAGACCCAACAATAAGTATACCGAAATGATCAGGATGACGAGATGAGTTGATTTAGCCATGTCCGTCTGTCCGTCTGTCTGTCTGTCTGTTTGAACGCAAACTAGTCCCTCAGTTTTTGAGATATTTGGCTGAAATTTGGTATGCTGCCACCATTTTCCAATATAGGAATCATTTGTCGGAACCAGCAAGATCGGACCAATATAACATATAGCTCCCATACAACCGATTATTCCGATAAACGGATTTTGGGCTATAACTCCTGTAATTAAACACGAAGGTACGTGAAATTTTGTAAGTATTGCTATTTTTATATGTGAAATATCGATGTTGAAACTCATAGAGATGGGATAAATATTTCACATAGCTCCCATACAATCGATTATTCCGATAAACGGATTTTGGGCTATAACTCCTGCAATTAAACATGTAGAAACGTGAAAGTTTGGACGTATTGCTTTATATGTGAAATATCGATGTTGAAAATCAACGAGATTGGATAAATATTTCACATAGCCCCCATACAATCGATTGTTCCGATAAACGGATTTTGGTAGATAACTCCTGTAATTATATCGGTAGGAACGTGAAATTTCGTAAATGTTGCTATTTTAGAATGTGGAATGTCGATGTTAAAAATTAATGAGATTGGACCAATATAACACATCGTCCCCATATAATCGATAGCTCCGATAATTTCGGTATGAGCTAAAGTTAAATTCACACAGGCTGTACTGGGGATCAAACAGTGAAAATCGTGACGCTTATTCATGAAAGGTATTTAGCCTTCGGCACAGCCGAAGACAGCTTTCCTTACTTGTTTTAAATTGATAACAGTAGAACGATGAAATTTGGCACAAAGTACACTAGTATCTTTTGGACTATACCTGATGAAATCGGATAAAATCGTCCTCCAACCACGGCTACTTTCGATATCGAAAATTTCGAAAACTGAAAACTACCGCTGGGTATTTAATGTTCGGTTTAGCCGAACTAAGATTTCCTTGGCTGTTATTAATAAAAAATACCCTCCATTAAAACATATACATATGCCAACATAGTTCCGGGACATAAATTCAAATCTATATCACCTGCTTGTTCATATTTGAAGTCACAACTGTTTCAATCCACTTAGCTCTAATTAATCCATTTAACTTTGTATTTGATATAATTGGAACGAATTTAATTACAATATCTATAAACGATTATAATAATAAATCCAATGGCTTAAATGCATGGTGAAGCGTTAAAAGCACCTATCTGAAAAGAAGAAGAAAGCATCCATAAATACCTACCTACATACAATCTAAGCTCGTTCCATATCTATTTGCGCTAGATTTGCAATTGAGATGAACTATATAGTGTAATATCTCATCAATATACACAGCGACAAAAAACCAATTAATTCATAAAAGCTTAGTAGCATTTTGTAAAAATATGTAGATACATACTTTGCTCCGTTGCCTGTGTGTGCTTAGATGCATTTATGTATCTCTTTATGTGATTTTATTTGTTGGATGCATATTACAAATCATCGCCAGTGCCAATGTGGAGTACATACTCATAGGTATGTGTAAATATCTAGTGTTGTTTGACGGTCTTCTGGTCAATGTCAGTTCAATGCGCAAATATAAATTATTTCAAGATAAACAAGTTGCTCGTTTAAACTTCATTTCGACATGCATTTATTGTTTACACTTTTTTTTTAATTTTTTTTTATTTTCATTCGCTTGTTAGAGCATTACAATTGGATGTCTTTGGATGTGGTGTAAAAAAAATAATGGGGGTGTGAGTGCTTCTATTCTATTTTTTTTCATATTTTTAATTTTTTTTTTTTGTATACATTTTTTTTGTTTATTTTCTTTTATATTACTTTGTTTTATTTAATTTCTTTCGATTTAAAAATTTTTTGTTTTTATTTTATTGTTTATTTTTTTTTTAAATTTATTTTATTACATTTTTGTTTATTTAATTTTTTTTTTAATTTTTTTTTTTTTTTAATTTTTTTTTTTTTAAGTTTTTTTTTTTTTTTTAATTTTTAATTTTGGTTTTCATTCATTTCATAGTGCACTACAATTGGCTGTCTTTGGATGTGGTGTAAATAAAATAATGGGAGTTTTTTGTTAATTTTTTTTTTAATTTTTTTTTTTTTTTTGTTGTATAAATTTTTTTTGTTTATTTAAAAAAAAATTGCAAAAAAAAAAATTTCAAAAATTTTAAAGAATTGAATAAAAATTATTTATTATTTCATTGTTTATTTTTTTTAAATTTATTTTATTACATTTTTGTTTATTTAATTTTTATTCATTTCATTAAAATTTTTGAAATTTTTTTTTTTTTTTAATTTTTTTTTTATTTTTTTTTTATTTTTTTTTTACTTTTTTATTCCTTTCGTTTTTATAATTTAGTTGTTATTATGGGTCAGTACATGAGCTTGCTCGGTGCTACCAATTTAGCGCTAACTTTACTTACCCAAAATTATACAAAATTGAACCCAAAACGACCCAAAAATGATCCAAAAATGATCCCAAAATGACCACAAAATGGCCCGAAAATGATCCCAAAATGATCCAAAAATGATTCCCAAATAACCCTAAAACACCCTTAAATGTACCCTAAAATGAGCGCAAAATTATCCAAAATTGTTCCCAAAATAATCCTAAAATTATCCCAAAACGACCCCGAAAAGACCCTCAAATGTTCCCATAATGATCCAAAAATTATCCCACTATGATCCAAAAATTATTCCAAAATGATCCAAAAATGACCCCAAAGTGATCCGAAAATTACCCCAAAATTGTCAAAAATTTATCCAAAATTCAACCCAAATTGAATTCAAAATAGCCCCAAAATTATTCAAAAGTGACCCCCAAATGATCTCAAAATTATCCTAAAATAATCCAAATGTGATCCCAAAAATATACAATATGGTAAAATGGTAACCCTGGGCGGCTACCCTACTTGAAAATATTTTAGTTGGTATGTCGGCGAAAATACCTTTCATTTGATACCAATATTGATTGGCATATCTAACTCCATAATTTTTAAAAAAAATTAGATAGGTGGCAACCCTGTACACCCCCATCAATCATACTATCTATATGCCAAATTTCATCCAAATCGGTCAAGCGGTTCCCGAAATAGTCCGGATATACAAATATACTGCGGTAAGGTGGCAATCCTAGGTGGCAACCCTACTTGAAAATATTTTAGTTGGCATTTCGCTGAAAATACCTTTGATTTGATTCCCCTATTGGCATATTTTGCTACAAAATTTAAAAAAAAAGTTACATAGGTGGCAACCCTGTAACCCTCCCCAAGTGGCAAGCCCCAAGTGGATAGTCTTAGAATCAACCATTCTATCTATATTCAAAATTTTATCCAAATCGGTCAAGCGGTTCCCGAGACAGTGCTGATATACGAATATACTGCCGTAAGGTGGCAACCCTAGGTGGCAACCGTACTTGAAAATACTTTAGTTGGCATTTCGCTGAAAATACCTTTCATTTTATACCCATATTGGCATATTTTGCTACAAAATTTAAACCCCCCATATATTTTGAACTTTAAAAATTGTATGGCCTTTTGACCAGTCGAAGAATTTGTATCAAATTATTCTTTTGAGTTTTTGGCGAAAAAAGGTTGAAAAAATGCTACAAACAACAACTACAATGATTGCAATTTCGACCTGGTTGAAGGGTCTTATCAAACCGCTTTGTATTTTATCATAAGAAATTTTTCATCACCTTTATTAGTCATCGAACCAAGAAGATTAGGCACTTTGTTGTTATTTTATTATCATTGTTATTCTTGCCTAAGTGCACATACCCAAGGCGTCACTGCTGCTATTTATAGTATGCCTAGGATTTTTGTTGTACACTTAATCTAAAATCGTATGAGCTTTATTCATGCTAAACTTTTTGCCCGTGTCTGCTTGGTAAAGGTGACTAACAATTTCTAACAATACAATAGAAAGCGGTTTGACAAGATCCTTCAACAAGGTCGAAATTGCAAGCATCGTAGATGGTATCGTTTGTGGGTGTAACATGTTCAACTTGTTTTTGTCAAAAATTTTAAAAGATAAGTTGATAAAAATTATTCGACTGATCAAAAGTTCAAAAAATTTTCAGTTGTTTTTTTTTGTTTTTTTTTTTATATTTTTTTAATTTGTATTTTTTTCATTTATTTGTATTTTTTATTTTTTCCTTCTTTTTTAATTTAATTTTGTTATTTAATTTTTTTATCTGTTTTTTTTTTTTTTGTTTTTTTTTGTTTTTTTATTTTTTTTTCTAATTAAAAATTTTTTTTTTACGACTGCTTACCAACAAACAACAACAACGGCAACACGAATAGTGACATTGCCACCGCACTTAATTGCAACATTTGTACAAAGCCAATGACAGTAGCCTTGAGCGCTTCAGCAACAAAAACCAAAGTTGTTATGAAAAATTGAAGAGCAGTGCACAGTGGCAGCCCCTTTTTTGTCACCTTAATTATATGATGCATGTCTGCATATGTGTAACGATTTTGAAACAAATGTGGCCATTGAGCGGCTTTTTTTGTCTTTTAAATTAGCTCAACGGAGTCATTAATCTTGAGGGATTGAACCTCTAAGCGATTTGCGACATTTATTATTTTATACATGGAAGCACATACCCAAACACACATACAAACATGTTTTAATAAAGTACAAGTAATTTACTATCCAAGACAGAAACGAATTGTTAACGTTGTTCTTGTTGTTGTTGTTGTTGTTGTTGTTAGACTGCCTCTAACGCTAGATTTTTGCTGATTGTCATCGTTGTCGTCAGCCAAATGTTATGGTATTTTTTCTTTGTGTTGCTCAAGCTAACTAATTGGAGCACACTAAACAAGCTGCTAGTCGAAGTCAATGTGAACAGTTGCCAGTGGCACATTCCACGGTGATGGGTGTGATATTTTAACATTTAATTCACGAACTTTTGATATGGATTTGTGGAAAGTGCTGGAGTTGTACAGAGGCCCGTCATACGATGACTTGAGTGGGTATCTTTCATTTAAGATTGAGTTTACCATAGCTAATATATTACAATTTTCAGTTTAGACACAGTGGAATTACCCTTCACATAAAAGCATTTTCAAACGATTGTTTTCTGTTATTGGTAATCAACTGGCTTGACGACGCTTTCGACGCTTATTTGCTGGACACATTGTCATGGGCAGTTAGCCGGTTGCTTTGATTGCATTTAACAACAACAACAACATTGCCAACAATATGGTCAACTATTAATGATTGCGCTTGGCACCCCCCGGGGCATTTGCACCTTGAAATTTCAACTCTGAAGTCAGTGATTTACGGGCATATTTAATATCTTCCGGGTCAAGTTGCAATTTACTGTAAATTAACATTGTTGCTACAGTTTGCGTTAATTGGGTTAGTCCTCAAGAAACATTACCGTCTCCAGTAGTAGTTTAGAGAAATCGCATGATAAGGATTCGATTGGAAGAGTGTGAATGATAATAAAAGTGAAAGTAAGAGGAAGAGTGGAACTTAGAGTTAGAGTGAAGGCTTTAGTGAAAGTGAAAATGAAAATGGGAGTGAGAGTGAGAGTTAGAGTGTGAGTGAGCATAAAAATTTGAGTGAGAGTAGAGCGAAAGCGTGAGTGAGGATTAGGTTGAGTTTTATTGAAAACAAGAGACAGTTAGTGAAAGTGATAGTTAAAATAAGAATGAGAGATAGTGAGAGTTAGAGAGTACCAGTGAAAAAAAAAGATTTGATTTATTAAGGGTATTCATACATATGTAGCTTGGACTCATACTAATAGAGTCAGATTTAAAGTAACAGTGAAAGTGAGAGGTAGAGTGCAACTGAGAGTTAAATTAAGAGGAGAGAGAGATAATGTGGCATTGAGGGCTAGAGTAAGAGGGAGAATGACATTTTGGGTTCGAAGAAAGTGAAAGAAAGTTGAAATGAGGATTAGGGCGAGAGAAAGCAGAAAAATAATATATAGTAGATCGGGACTAAAACTAACATTAAGTAGCGTGGGATTGAGACTTGGTGTGAGAGGTATAGAATAAGTGGTTGTAGGGTCTAGAGTGAGAGGATGCTAGTTAAAATGAGAGTTATAGTGAGAGAAAGCATGAAGAGGAAAGAGTATTACTAAGTTAACGGTAGAGTGAAATTTAAAAAAAAAATTAGGTAAGAGTTAGACTATTAGTAAAAGTGATAGCATATAGTAAAACTGAGAGACAATGAGAAAGAGAGAGATTTAGAGAGTGATAGGGAGAGTGTCTTAAAAGTGTTGCGGAAAATACTAGAAACTATGGGGCATATTCATAGACGAAATAAAGTAGGCACTTAAGATAGCGTCAGCATTTTTGACAGATAGGCCGTTAGAAATGGTGCCAAAAAGCTGAAGCTTACTTTAGTGCCTACTTTATTTCGACTATGAATATACGCCTATATGTTTAATGGCAAAAATTCTACAAAATATTAAAATTGTTTTAGAAAGATTCAAAAAATTATAGAAAGAATAAAACTAACAAAGACCTTGAAAAGTTGCGCTTTAAGTTACCAATATAAAGTTTTGCAAAACAAAAACTATCTAAAACGCGTACCATCAGTGTGAATAATAAAACTTAACCATCATTAAGACACAAGACGTTTGCGCTTGAGGCATTGAAAATGCTGAACTCCCGCGCACAATATGAACATAATTATGCGCAAGAATAATGATGGGAGCGTCATGAATAATTACGTGAAACTTAAGTATGTCCATATCTACTTGTATACTTTTAAATTATTGTTTTTTTTTTTTTTTTGCTGTAAGTATGAGCTCATTTTTGTTTTAGTTTGAACTGGTGACGGTGAAGCGCAACAAAACTGTTTTATTTTTTATTTTTTCATCTTATTTGAATTCATTTTATTTATTTTTATTTCAGTTTATTTTATTTCCTTTTTTAATTCAATTTTTTCTTAGTTTTTTATTTTATTTTATTTTATTTTATTTTATATTTTTTATTTTATTTTAGTGGATTTTATGTTATTTAATTTTTTTTGTGTTATTTAATTTTATTTTATTTATTTTATTTAAAATAAAATAAAATAAAATAAAATAAAATAAAATAAAATAAAATAAAATAAAATAAAATAAAATAAAATAAAATAAAATAAAATAAAATAAAATAAAATAAAATAAAATAAAATAAAATAAAATAAAATAAAAAAAAATAAAATAAAATAAAATAAAATAAAATAAAATAAAATAAAATAAAATAAAATAAAATAAAATAAAATAAAATAAAATAAAATAAAGTAACATAAAAAAAATTAAATAATAAAAAATATAAAATAAAATCGATAAAATATGATATTTCAATTTATAAAATCGAATTAAAAAAGGGACCAAAGTGAACCTTAGCAAACTGTTTTTTTTTCGATTAGATTAATAATAACAACCTAAGATTTTGATTCCACTGATTCGAGAATCGAACCAGGGACATAAGGCAAACACACTATACCACGTGGACCGCTAAGAGTTGTATCTGGCAAAGATTTTCATGGCTAAGGTTTTACATAGCCCCAACAACTAAAAACTAATGTGCATCATTAAAAAAATTATCCAACACATAAGTTGCAGCTAATTATCTTAGAGCTTCAAGTATATACAACAACTAATTACACTTTAACTGACGGCTATATATTAAAAGTTCTCAGATAGTTAAAACGTGCAAGATGTAACTATTCCGAGGTTTTTTCAAATAAATATTCTAATGTTTCACGAAAGGCTAAGATAAAATGCATTTGCCGACTTGAACATATCATTTGTGAATACATAAATTCACACTTGTGTATGCTACGTTTTAAATGCAGCATTTAGCCAGAAGTCAGCACGTTTTTAGCCCACAAAAAGCTGCGTGAGAATTACACGAATTTGTTAACATTTTCATATGCAAAAAAAAAAACATAATTATTAATCTTATGTTTACAGGTATGCTTACGATAAATATGTACATACAAATGCAGGCACTAATGACCTTTGTTTGTGTCGGCAAATAAAATATAAATATCAACATATATAAAAAAAAAAAACTTACATACTGATATGGTTTTTGCTGGTGAAAAATTTATACATCAGAGTGTTTGTGCTCATATGAATAATTGCATGTTAAAACATTTGTTTTTTTACAATGACAAACATATAATATTTACGTATTTATTTATATGTTTACTTTAAGTTGACAATGACTAAATACTAAAAATAAAATGTAAAAAGTTTGAAATAATATAGAAGTCATCTAATGTCACCAACGGCCATGCCACGCATTTGACCCCATCACAGCGCGTTTTGAATGGCTAAAGTCATGAACAACATAAAGTATCAGGGGTAAATAATATTCAATTAAGTAGAATTTACAGGGAGTGTGGAAAGAACTGGTGCGATAAAAAAATAAAGTAAGATACAAAAAAATAAAATTATAAAAAAAATAAAAATAAAATAAATTTATTTTGCTTAATTATCCAAGTAAGTATTTTATCTTCGCATAAACTCATTACCACCTTAGCTCATCACTCTTTCAAGATGATTAGTGCATCACGTCTGTCGGCCGACATTGAAGTGGGCTAGGCTGCTAGAAGTGCTTTGTTGGAACGATGGAAAATTTATTAACTTTTGGCATATTAAACAAGCGCGTGACTAAGTTTGATGGTAATTGTGAGATGTGCCGCTATACAATGCTAACTGCCGCAATAGAACTTCTGCTTCAGTTGCTTACTAACAAACTTCCTCGAACCGCTAGAGCTGACAGCATATTCTGTTTTTAGTCATTAAAAAGCGCTTGTTCTTTAGTTGTAATTTGTGTTTTTTTTTTCTTTTTTTATTTCTTATAAATATATCATTAATAATAATAAGTTTTTTTTTTTGTGGAGTAATAAAGAAGCGCATAATTTTATTCTATGATGGTTTTGTTTACATTTGCTGGAAGCTAGGCAAAAAAAGTTCTTTTTAATTGCTCAAGGTCGTCATTAAGGTTTGGCGCTGACAATCGCTACTAAAAGCACTGCAGGCTACCAACGCCATTAAGTTCAAATACTTAAAATTAGTTTTTTTCGTACAGAAATCTTAATAGATAGAAGTGTAGCTATTGGTGTTAGGATAAGCCATTCTAGTTTTAATATAAAATGTAACTCAAGAAAGTCGAAAACATGATCACAACAGATTTTTTGTCTTCAGTTATTCGCCTGTTAGACTCCTTGGAGAGCTTGTGCCTACATTCAGTGCTAAAGAAATGGACATCAGTAAACAGATTTTTGACTAACTTAAATACAGTTTGCAACCAAAGTTTTCACTTTTACGACTGATATTCAAAATATTTTGATACAGTGAATCTCAATCAATCTGATCTGATCTATTTTTATACAACCACATATCAGGAAACAATTCCTTTACTATCTAGATTGAAGTGCACACCAAACTGTTAGTTGCGTCAAATACTTTTAATACAAGTTTTACTTAGCGCAATGGATTTTAAACCATCGAACAATTTATAGATTTTTATAAATCAGTTGATCTAATAAATTTATATACAACGGCATATCAGGGAACTATTCCTTAACTACGACGTTTACAGTGCATAAAAAACTGTTCTTGATGACGGCTGCTATTCCAACGGTTTTCCGTCGTACAGTGGATATCAGGCAATCGATCAATTGATCTCACAAAGTTTAATAACATTTTTATCAGAGAGAAATCGCGTGACTACATCAATTTCAGTACCAACCAAACTGTCCAGAATGATAGCTGGTATTCAAACTGTTTTACAGCGGATGCCAAACAATCGGCAAACTGATCTGCTAAATTTGTATACTACCGCATAAGATAGAACAATTCCTTGAATAGTTTGAATACAGTGCCCATCAAACTGTGCGCTGTGACCACTGACATTCAAACTGTTTCCGTATTACAGTGGCTCTCAGACAATCCACACTTTTTTCACAACCGAGCATCAGGGAACAATCCATTGACTTCCTGGGCTCCAAAGCCCAACAAACTGTTTTTTGCTGAACAGTAGCTCTCTGAACCTTCCTTTGTTACAAGGGTGTCACAAGCTTCAAAAAGAACTTCTTTCGAGTTACCACATTGTTCAAATAGTTTTTTGAATATATGTATTTATCAGCATGATATGACAATTGCAAACATTTGCCAGTCACAACAAGCGGCATGATAGCTAGTAAAATTTTAAAAGTAGTGTCAATGTTTAGGTATGGGTGCCATTTATGCAGCATGAATAAGTCATTAATATGAATAAAAAATGTGTTTGAGTAAATATTTTGATGTTTAGCTATAAATAAAATATTATTTTGATTGTATTACAGAAGACCTTTTAATCATTAAACATATATCAAACGCGCGCTGTATACCTAGAAAATTAGTAAACAAAGAAGCAGCAAATATTAAAAACAAATTTTATTTTTATCAACACTTCACAATCAGCACAATCGATTATTAAGCTTCATTTTACAATAATTAAAGCAATAGCAAAAAAGAGTTCGATCAAGTTCGTTTCTTAAGTCTTTTGTTCTGTTTTTAGTATTCAGGTGTTTGTGTGTGTTTGTGACAAGGGCATATATTTCTCACTTATGTACAGGGCATGCATATATATTAGTCACATTACCACTACTTTGTAATTGTAATTAATATGCATTACTGCCTGCCACACGCTATATGTGCGGAATTTTTAATTTATTGCTTGAAAATCGATCAAAGTAAGCGATTTGTGTTGCACGCGCAGTAGATAAGCGAAGAAGAAGAAGAAGTGTAGCTGTGTCTTAAGAATGTAAATTATGTTTAGTGCTTTGCTTTTGTTTCATTCGCTCCATACATAATTGGTATTCTAAGAGGCACGCTAAGCATATGAAGTATTAACTAATTATTCTTACTTTAGTTTTTTTTTTTTTTAAGTTTCATGTTCGTTTTGTATTATATTCGAATGTGTGGGTGTCTTTGAATTTATGATTTTGAGGAGATTTTATCTTTAAAATGTGGTATGCATAAGATGTTGCATAATATAATACTTAAATTTATAGTACGAGTATGATTAGAATTTAAAATTTAAGACCTCGCATATGCGGTTAAAGTTGTATTAGAAAATCAAGGATATTTAAAATTATCTGGCTACATTTGCATTTCTCTGGTATTTCCATTATGGCTAGAAATATTAGCTGAAGCATGATGCTTTGGATACACTTAGCTCCAACTTTTCAAGAAACCTAACTAAAAAATATGTTGCACCAATAATTTTTAAAAAATTGACTTTCTTCCTTCACTGAAAAATTTAACTTAGCAGTCCAAATGCCGATCAAATATCACTGAGATATTTTTGAAGAAACTATTAGAAAACGCGCACCATCATGGCCTTCCAGTACCAAACAAACTATTCACCGTCACAACTGATATTCAAACTGTTTATCATGCCGGTGTTATCCAAACTATTTTCCGCATTACAGCGGATCTCTAACAACGGATTGATTGCTTGATTTAATCAATTCTTATACAACCGCATATCAAGGAACAATTCCTTCACTATCTCGATTCCATTGACAAAAAAACTTTTCAACTTATTCCATTGAGAAACAAACTTTTCAACTTAACAACTGATATACAAACTATTTCCGTATTTCAGTGGATCTCAAATTCAATTGGATCTGATACATTTTTATACAACAACATAGCAGACAACAGTAGCTTGAATATATCGCCTTCAGTGCCTACCTTGACTATCTAGATTACAGTGCCCACCAAACTGTTTACCATGATATTTGAACTGTTTTTCGTAATACAGCGAATCTCAAAGAATCGATTATTCGATCTGTTTAATTTTTATGCACCACAGTTTCTTAACTACATATCGTCGATGCCTTTGCAAAGCCACCTATCTGAAGCAATCAATTTTCACAGTGAAGCAAAAAAAAACTAATTTTAAATTTTTGCAAATAAAATTTTACTATACCCCTTACATTCGCTAAGCATTTTACGGTTTTTTGGGTAGTGTTTTTGATGATACTCGATGCCTGGAACCCAGGGTTACCAAATCTCATTTTTGCCACCTTTGGTCGATAGGTAGGTTTGCATAGGCAACGACGATATAATCCAGTGCCAACAAAACTTTTAATTGGGAAAACTGCTTTTAAAATGGTTTTTGTTGTACAGTGGATCTCAAGCAATCGATCAACTGATCTGATAAATTTGTATACAAGCGCATATCAGGGAACGAACAGTTCGTTGACTACCTCGATTACACGGACTACCAAACTTTTCGTCGTAAAAACAGATATTCAAACTGTTTTGCGTAGCATGGTGGAATTCGAACATTCTTTAGGTAAGGTGGAGAACTCATAGTACACAACACTTACAAATATTTAGATTATACCTTGGTTCAGGTGCCAACCAAACTTTTAACCGTGACGACTGCCATTCAAACTGTTTTCGGTATTACAGCGAATATCGAACAATTGATCTGATACAAGTTTATACAACAACAAATCAGGGAATCAGCTTGATTAAGCTTTCAGTACCTACTAAACTGTTCAAGCTGACTATTGTTATTCAAACTGTTTTGTAGTACAGTGGCGCTCAAAAGTTATTCTCTGTTTTTTGCTACACCCAGTAGGAATATTAAGATTCGAAGAATGCTAAGAATTCGTTTGAAGGCCCCGCTGACAATGACAAACAATTTTTGCAAACATGCCCTTACCTTATGAAATAAACAGCAAATTACCTGAAAAGAAAAAATTCTACGTTAAAAATGGTATTTCTTGTGTAAAAAAATAAACAAAAATAAATTCAAAAGATGGCTCAATAATGCAACTTAAAAAAAAAATATTCACGTAAATGTCAAATCACTCAACATTAACCTTCATAAATCAACGCCTCATCAAAGAAACACCTCAGCAACTAAATTTGTCGATTTTTCGTAAACTACTTCATGATTTATTTATCGTATGCCGCTGAGCGCATGATACACCCAATCAATGATACTAGTTGTCAAGTAAAGCAAACGATAAAAATTGAATGAGTTGTAGCACAAAAAATAACAATTCTTTAAACAACAAAATCATAAGAATTCACAATTATTTAAACAAAAAAAAAAAAAATTACATTGATAGAAAAGTACTAACAAATCATTCTAAGCGCATCACTCGACTCTATGTCATGCTGTGACGCCTTTTTTGCTATTGAAAAAAGGTACTCAAAAAAAATGAGTGGCTTCTAGCCAAAATTGAAAATTGCTGTCAAGGTTATGGCAAAGAAACCATAATAATAATAGAGGAAAAACAAACAATTATGTAAGCTATGTCATAGATATACACACTTGACCTTTGCCACTTAAAAACGCATAGTGAGCTAGTGATTTATTTAGAAAAAGATTTAACAAAGTATAACATTTTTTAAATATTCATTAAACAAAACTGTAATTACAGCTGATGGATAAGCATTTAAGTTCAAGATTTATTTTGTTGTTTTTAATCAAAATAATATCTGTTAAATGTATAAAATTTGAAAATTTGGAATTTGAGTTTTTTTTTTGTTTGAAAATTTATTGGTTCTATTTTTTACATCTGCATCTAAAAATTCAAACCATTTGGCATATTTAATTACTATAACTACACATAGTTAAAATTAATTTAGGACCGATTAAAAATTAATAATCCCAATATGTAAGATAAATGTGGAGGAGGATAAAAGCCGGCAGTATCCAATGAACTTATGCTGTCGTGGCCATTGGTCACTGTCTGTGTGTTGTCATAAAGCGGACAGCTATTTTGTAGCAACGCAAACTAGGCGACAAAAATGCGAACAAATACACATACGTGTAGTTCAAAGCTCAACAACCAAACCAATTCAACACTAAAGCCGTTTGAAGCGTTTTCAACCACCAAAAAATATGTAGGTACATCTTTTTTCAATGATCAACCGATAAAAAAAAATTGGAAAAAAATAATTGAACAAAATTCAATTAAAACCATCCTAATTTATTTATTTTATTTTTAATTTTTTTTTTCATATTTTATTATTAACTTTTTTTAAAACATTTTTTTATTTTATTTTTTTTTTTTTCTCATTTTATTGAATTTTTTATTATTTTTTTAAACTTTTTTTTTATTTTTTTTTACTTTTTTACTTTTTTATTTTATTTTTTTTTTATTTTTTTTTTATTTTTTTTTTATTTTATTTTATTTTATTTTATTTTATTTTCCATTTCATCAAAAAAATATGTAAATCTCTTCTTAGTTGATCAGCCGATAAAAAAAATTTACAACAAATAATAATGAAACAAAAAATTCAGTTAAGTCCATTCTAATTTATTTTGTTTCATTTAATTTTTTTATTTCTTTTTATTAACTTTTTTTATAATTTTTTTCTACTGTTTTTTAATTAATTTATATTTTTTTCATTTTATCAATTTTTTTAATTTTATTTTATTTTCTCTTTTATATTTCATTTTTTATTTATTTCATTTTATTTTATTTTACTTTATTTTATTTTATTTCATTTCATTTTATTTTGTTTTATTTTATTTTATTTTATTTTATTTTATTTTATTTTATTTTATTTTATTTTATTTTATTTTATTTTATTTTATTTTATTTTATTTTATTTTATTTTATTTTATTTTATTTTATTTTATTTTATTTTATTTTATTTTATTTTATTTTATTTTATTTTATTTTATTTTATTTTATTTTATTTTATTTTATTTTATTTTATTTTATTTTATTTTATTTTATTTTATTTTATTTTATTTTATTTTATTTTATTTTATTTTATTTTATTTTATTTTATTTTATTTTATTTTATTTTATTTTATTTTATTTTATTTTATTTTCTTTATTTTACTTTTTTATTTTATTTCATTTTATTTTATTTTATTTTATTTTATTTTATTTTATTTTATTTTATTTTATTTTATTTTATTTTATTTTATTTTATTTTATTTTATTTTATTTTATTTTATTTCATTTTATTTTATTTTATTTTATTTTATTTTATTTTATTTTTATTTATTTTATTTTATTTTATTTATTTTCTTTATTTTACTTTTTTATTTTATTTCATTTTATTTTATTATATTTTATTTTATTTTACTTATTTTAAATTAATTTAATTTAATTTTATTTTATTTTATTTTATTTTGTTTTATTTTATTTTATTTTATTTTATTTCATTTTATTTTATTTTATTTTATTTTATTTTATTTTATTTTATTTTATTTTATTTTATTTTATTTTATTTTATTTTATTTTATTTTATTTTATTTTATTTTATTTTATTTTATTTTATTTTATTTTATTTTATTTTATTTTATTTTATTTTATTTTATTTTATTTTATTTTATTTTATTTTATTTTATTTTATTTTATTTTATTTTATTTTATTTTATTTTATTTTATGTTATTTTATTTTTTTATTTTATTTTATTTTATTTTATTTTTTATTTTATTTTTTTTTATTTTAGTTAATTTTATTTTTTTATTTTATTTTATTCTATTTTACTTCTTTAATTTTTTTTTTTTTTGTACTTTTTTATTTTTTTTTTATTTCATTTTATGTTTGTTTTTCCTTTTTTTTTATATTTCTTTTTATTCAATTTTTTTATTTTATTTTTATTTTTTTATTTTATTTCATTTTCTTTATTTAATTTTTATTATTATTTTTTTTTTTTCAAGCTACATCTATTTTTGAAGTGGTTTACGCCTGTTTTCAATATCTGGTCGCTGGCGCTATGCTACGATTTCATTCTGTTTATATTTTTTAAGCTAATTTCCTTAGGTATTTGCGAAGTCAATTTAAATGCTAATTTGTCAACGGACACCCAAAGTCTGCAAGCAACAAAAAAAAATATAATATGAAAAGGCTTTTGACATTTTAATAAATACGAGTAGGTTCTCCTTATTTGTTTCTTTGTGCTGTAGATCGTTAAGTGGTTATTTTTGCTAGTTTTTGCAAGTGTGTGTGTGTGTGTTTGTGTGCTCACGCATTTTATATGCAAATTAAACACCCGCTAATTACTTTCGATTGCACTATTTATTTCATTCACTCAATCAACTACGAATTATGCTAATTTTATGCGCTGATAAAGACCAATGGACAGTGTTTGTGTGAATGTTCAGTAGCTCTTTGTCACGTACTATAAGTATATGATTTATTATAAGTGGCAGTAATTGTATGTCTTAATAAATAATAATTTTAAATTAGACAGAAACATATTTATCCACAGTTGATTTAACATAGTTTATGATAGATAGGCAATTCATAAGATTACAAAATTTATTAAAAAAATAAAGCAAATTAAAAAAAAATAAAATACAACAAAATAAAATTAAAAAAAAAAAATATTATTATTAAAAAAAATTAAATAAAATAATAAAAAAATTTAAAAAAATAAAAAAATAAAATAGATATAAAAAAACTCAATCAAAAATCTATCAGAGCTTAAGGCTTTGGTTCGTCAGGGCGTATGAGTAACGTATTGAGATACTGTGTATGTACATAGATAAAAGTTAACATAAAAATTAAATA
>CAXKVI010000005.1:101399466-101406966 GCA_964058755.1 Campiglossa producta
GAGACGGGTACCGCAGCTTCGATTCCAGTTTGGGTGTTGGTTCTTGTTTTCTCTCAGTTTCGTTTTCACTTTTGCTTCTGGTTCCACTTTCGTTCGGTCCCAGTCTCAGCTTCGATTCCAGTTTGGGTGTTGGTTCTAGTTTTGTTTCCGTTTCGGTTTCACTCTTAGTGGTTACATACAATACCAGTTCCATTTTCGGTTACGTTTTCTTTTCGGATTTATATTTCGCATCCCGTTTTAGTTTTCGCTTCACTTTCGAGAATGGCTTTGTTTTCGATTTTGGCCGCGGCTCTGAAATTTTAGTCACAATTTTGACTCGACTTGCTCTTTTAATTTCGCTACGATTATAGTTTACATCTCTTACTAGCTCGTAAATTTGTTCGAAAGTTTTTGTCGGCAGATTAAGGAAATAAAAAGTTTAACACGGTTGTGGCCACATATATTTCCCTAACTCAATAAGCATACAAATTTCATTGTGATCAAGCCTTATGCAAAAAAAACTCCATAATTAAATAAAATAATTCAAATTAGCTCGCACCATCCCACAAATTCAAATCCATATAGGGGCCATTAATCTTGCTAGTTATATGACGAAAATTAATTGTTTTTTTTTTTTCTTTTAACTTTCACATATTTTAGATAATCAGCTAATCGAGGCGGCGGCTATGAATTGCCAAACAATCGAAACACGCACACAAAACAAAGCCATCAAAATAAACAAAAATCTATGAAATGAGTGTAAATTGTGAGTGATTGCGCGTGAATAATTGATCGTTTGGCTTTTTAACCTTTTAAGTGGGTATGATATAATTTTTTTTTTTTTTGGTCATGTAGGAGTTATGTAGCTTTGAAATATTATGACAAAAGAAGTACAAAAAAAAAAAAAAAAAAAATATTGCAAACTTTGTGAGTGACTCAATAAACGGCAATAATTGGCATGAATTCCATGAAATATATGCTTGCGGATATATAGTTATGTTGCGAATGTAGTCGTATATGTTGGTGTCTGTATTATTTTAGCATATGCTACCCCTTAGGGTGGCGAACATGTGTTGGACTGCACAGTGGCAGATCCAGGATTTTGGGAACGGGGGAGGACATTTTTGATTTACAGTTTCACAAAACTCAACTTTTATACCTACATTTGTTGGTGTGGCAATTTCAAATTCAAGATGTCACGTAACTTTTACTATATTTTTTGCGTAATTTTTATTATTTTTTTGTGTAATTTTTACCATATTTTCATTTAATTTTTAACATATTTATGGTCAATTGTTACAATAATTTTATTTAATTTTTACTATTTTTTTGCGTAATTTTTGCCATATTTATGGGTAATTTTTTACTCTATTTTTGTGTAATTTTTACTATATTTTCATTTAATTTTTATCATATTTATGGTCAATTGTTACAATAATTTTATTTAATTTTTACTATTTTTTTGAGTAATTTTTAATATATTTTTTGCGAAATTACTGTGAAAATTGTGACCGAAGGGGAACCCAAAAATCACCCCGTGGATCCGCCCCTGGGTTTTCACAATACCTACATATGTTCAGTACTGAAGTAACTTATGCTACGTTCACACTCCAAAATAGGTATCATAATTTTGTACGAAAAATTTCAACAAAATGTAGATATGTGGGTATTAATCTGTAGAATAAATGTAATATATGATAAAATAACTTTTTTTTCAATCCGTTTTGGAGATATCAACCAAAACATGAATAAAATTTATCTAAATTTTTCTTACCTGAATGTTACTCATACGCCGTGTATGACCTAAAAAAATTGCACCATAATTGCAAAATTTCAAGATATACACAATAATTTTTGCTACAAAACGTTTTGCTTCGCAATCTACCAAAATATTTTTCAAATTCCAATGTCATCCTCCCGTGAATATATTTTTCCAATATCCTTGTAAAGGATCCTGTTGTCCTTATAAAAAATTCAAAGGTGTAGATTCGTTACATAGACCTTTATATGTAAGCAAAATATCAAAGTTTTATAATTTTCAAAGGAGTTTTTTTGCGAACTAAGAAACAACAAAACTTCACACACATGTTATTTACGGTAAAACGCACCGATATAGAGATTTTCAAATACAAAATTTTCAAAATAGAAAATAAATTTGACAGGAAGAGAATGGACGGGGAAGTAGCATAGCCGCCTGCCAAGATTTTCAGTCTACCGCCCTAGTTTATGTTTTAAGGAAAGAATATGCCCATGCTTGAAATAATTTAAAAGACTTAAGAAACGAACTCGTGCTTGAAATTTAACGAAAGACTTAGGAAACGAACTTGAATTAATTTTGTCATAATGTTTTAGGTGGGAATATGTTCGTGCTTGAACTAATTCAAAAGACTTAGGAAACGAACTCGTGCTTGAATTTATCGAAAGACTTAGGAAACGAACTCGTGCTTGAATTTATCGAAAGACTTAGGAAACGAACTCGTGTTCGTTCATAAGATATTTTCCATACATTTTTGATACGCTCTAAAGTTTATTATTTTAAATAAATCGCATTTTGAATGATTTTGGAGGTATGCAAATCTTCAAATGAACTATATGAACATGGTATAAGGTTCGAATGACAATATCTTACAAAATATGGTTTATTTCAAATGATAAATAGCACACGAGCATTTGAGTTAGCGTAAAAAATTGTACAAATGCGTTTAACAATCGAATATGATGAATGAGCTACCTTACGCCCCCTTTCACTCAGAAAAAAAATTTTTTAATTGTTTGTTTACTTTTTTTGAAGCTTGGACATGCATGTCTCAAGACAGTTTAGTCCAAAGGAGTACCGGCAAAACCCTCAACAACATTCGAAAAGAGTCAGTGACCTCGTTTGTCCGGTGAACGCCACCATACAAGCAAAGGTATGAACTCACTCTGTCGCAACTTTGGTTTGGATGTAGTACGGGGTTAAACGCACGACATTTGGTGTGTCCACTCATGATAGCATTAATTTCTAACCACAACCAGCTAAATGTCAACTGTTATGCAATCTTTAGTTGATTTCCTCATTGCTCTTTTATTGCGCAATAAAATCTTGCAACAACTACAAATCACCGAGAATCGACTCATCTCCGCTTATGCAGCTTCATGAATTTCTATTTGAATTAAGTATTCAATCGTGTATATTTGTATATCCATTAGCATTCATAAATTTATGCATTCGAGCATATAAATAAATTGTATTGACAATCATTAAACAATGATGCACATCAGTACAATAAAATTCTACAAACTCTTAAGCATAGCAGCTTTTTTTTGTGATGTCTTGAGTTTTTATCATGCATAAAACATTCGAGATGCGCTTTTACTGTAACAAAAGATTACAAAATAAATGTGCAAAACGTTACTTTAAGTCCGTTAAAAGGAGTTATGTAATATTGCGAGATTTATTGTACAATAAAAAATTTATTGTAAAAAAATTGTTGAATATTGATTAGATTGTGGTGTAATTTTTGATGAGCAACATTTTATAATGCATATAAAAATGTGTTAAAAATCTAACGGTATTTAGTAATGTAATAAAAACGAGACCGACGTTATTGAAAGTTATAGAACAATTGATTTTTTAAATGTATATTGTATACTTTGTAGCGAAACAGATTTTTAAAATAGAAAACTATTTTAACAGGAAGGGGGGCTGGGGAGTGCCAAGATTTTCACTCTACCGCCCTAGTTTTAATGTTTTTAGGAAGGAATATGCTCGCGCTTTGAATAAAACAAGAGACTTAGGAAACGAACTCGTGCTCGAAATTTATCGAAAGACTTAGGAAACGAACTCGTGCTTGAAGTTTAACGAAAGACTTAGGAAACGAGCTCGTGTATGAAATTTATCGAAAGACTTAGGAAACGAACTCGTGCTTGAAATTTATCGAAAGACTTAGGAAACGAACTTGTATTAATTTTTTCTTTGCATAGCTCCTCGCCAATAGTTTCACACTAGTTAAGTAGTTTAGATGTTTTTCGGAAGGAATATGTTCGGGCTTGATATTATTCAAAAGACTTAGGAAACGACTTGTATTAATTTTTTCTTTGCATAGCTCCTCGCCAAGAGTTTCAGACTAGTTAAGTAGTTTTGATGTTTTTCGGAAGGAATGTGTTCGGGCTTGTTATAATTCAAAAGACTTAGGAAACGAACTCGTGCTTGAAGTTTATCGAAATACTTAGGAAACGAATTCGTGCTAGAAATTTATCGAAAGACTTAAGAAACGAACTCGCTCTTGAAATTTATCGAAAGACTTAAGAAACGAACTTGAATTAATTTATTCATTGCAATCAGAACTGTTAAATAATGATTACACGTTTTTATGACTACATGGTGCCATCCTAAGAAAATGATTAATGTTTAATTTATTTATTTATTTATTTTAATTGCAGGATTAATATGAAAAAATTTTCTCAATTTTTTTTTTTTCATTGCATAGCTCCTCGCCAAGAGTTTCACACTAGGGCCCAAGTTTTGATGTTTTTAGGAAGGAATATATTCGGGTTTGAAATAATTCAAAAGACTTAAGAAACGAACTCGTTCTTGAAGTTTATCGAAAGACTTAGGAAACGAACTCGTGCTTGAAGTTTATCGAAAGACTTAGGAAACGAACTCGTGCTTGATATTTATCGAAAGACTTAAGAAACGAACTCGCTCTTGAAATTTATCGAAAGACTTAAGAAACGAACTTGAATTAATTTATTCATTGCAATCAGAACTGTTAAATAATGATTACACGTGTTTATGACTACATGGTGCCATCCTAAGAAAATGATTAATGTTTAATTTCTTTTCTTTATATATTTTAATTGCATGATTTATATGAACATTTTTTCTCAAATACATGCTGCTATACAAGTTTACACTACAAAAATTCTATGGAAGTACTAACTAATGAAATTATAATGACTTGACTCAATTAAAAGATTCATAGAAAAATCTAAAACCTGCGAATTCTTGCCATATACAAAGTTTTGAAACTATTAATTTAGTCTAAAAAAAGTCTACATACAGTAAAATAAAATCATAAAATTTGTTGTGCAAGCCAATTATGAAACCAAGAAAATTCTCATAATTAACAAATAACTATTATCTAAGCGCATAATGAGACCCTTATGCAGCCAATTCAAATGTTCGTGGAAAATATAAAAATATGTATGTATGTAAGTGAAGCGCATGCTTTAAGTAGGTATCTAGGTCTGTGTAGTAAGCTAGCCTCAGCATATTATCTATGCCAACCATATTTGCATGAGCGCACATAATCAAAAATTCAATGCACACGAGACATGCTCTCATGCTTATGACGTTTAAGTGCTTTAGCACATGATTATAGGCTCATAAGTAATGAGCGAGCATGTATGTAAGTATATATTTAGTCTTGAACAAAAAGCACGCAATCTAAGCGCAGTGTAATGACGCTGAAATATTTGCATTAGCTTAGCTTTTAGTTAGCCGCATATACAACCAACCAACCACAACGACAATGAGCCAATGCGCTATCTGCCATCTCTGTGGCGTAGTGTAACGCAATCATTTGTCAATTTTTGGCTGCTGCAGCTCGGATGCAGGGAAATTGTGTCAGCGTTGATTGTTGTGCTCAGACACCACTCATTACAAAAAAATTTTGTAGCGACATTATATTTATAAAAAAATTTCAAATTCGCACATAAAATAATAATTTTGCTTCATTTGTTTTTTTTTGGTTTGGCAAGTTGGCAGTCACGGCATCCCACTGTGTGATTTGACGCGCAGCTGCCACTGCTTGCTATTATTTATATCTTATCGTTGGTGTAATGGAGCTACACTTTGCGTGCTCATTGAATTTTTTCTAAGTAATTGAATTGAATATACAAATATGAATGTGGGTAAGTAAATAAGCTTTTAATCTACACCAGCGCCCTTTTGCCCTCGTCATGGCATGTGAAAGTTGCGCAAGCGTAGATAATTGCGAATTCCATGATGTGTGTTGTTTGGTTCATTATGTTGAGTTTAAAAAAAAATTTACCTAAATATAATATAATAAAATGAAATAAAATAAAATAAAATAAAATAAAATAAAATAAAATAAATGAAAATAAAATAAAATAAAATAAAATAAAATAAAATAAAATAAAATAAAATAAAATAAAATAAAATAAAATAAAATAAAATAAAATAAAATAAAATAAAATAAAATAAAATAAAATAAAATAAAATAAAATAAAATAAAATAAATGAAAATAAAATAAAATAAAATAAAATAAAATAAAATAAAATAAAATAAAATAAAATAAAATAAAATAAAATAAAATAAAATAAAATAAAATAAAATAAAATAAAATAAAATAAAATAAAATAAAATAAAATAAAATAAAATAAAATAAAATAAAATAAAATAAAATAAAATAAAATAAAATAAAATAAAATAAAATAAAATAAAATAAAATAAAATAAAATAAAATAAAATAAAATAAAATAAAATAAAATAAAATAAAATAAAATAAAATAAAATAAAATAAAATAAAATAAAATAAAATAAAATAAAATAAAATAAAATAAAATAAAATAAAATAAAATAAAATAAAAAAATAAAATAAAATAAAAAATAAAATAAAATAAAATCAAATCAAATCAAGTAAAACCAAATCATATCAAATAAAATAAAAAAATAAAAAATTAAATAAAATGAAATAAAAAAATAAAATAAAATGAAATAAAAAAATAAAAACAAATAAAATTAAATTAAACCAAATACAATATAAAAAAAAATTCGATAAAAATATTAAATTAAATTAAATACACTAAAATAAGATGTAAAAAAATTAGCGAGGCAGTGTTTCGCAAAATACAGACCTTTAAAAAATGTCTGCATACATTTTTAAATGATGGGCTTACAAACAGCAGTAATTTTCTTTTTAGGTTTAATTTGAACTAATACATTTTTCGTTAATACCACTCAACTTCATTATATGCAAAAATTACTTAATAAAAGAAGTTTAAATTCATTAAAGCGCGATAAATTTTGCACAAATTTCTTCATCATTAATTTACCACCCGCTGTATCGTCGATGAACTTGCAAAATCTCATGGTAACTAATCAAAGCAGCATAATAGCATTCAAGTTATTAGTAATTGAAGTTAAAAAAAAAAAATTGCAATTAATTTCGTTTGAAATTTATCACTAGGTGGGTTATGACCTGTTTACAGAGTTAAATGCAAAATTAAACAAACATTTGGCTAGTTTGAGAAAAAAAAGCACAATTTGAAAACTCAAAGGAAACGCTGGCTACAAAGCAATTAACCTTTTAAACTTTTGCTAAAATATTTTTGCAGCTTTGTAGTTAGTGAATTCATATAAAGTGGGCACAGTAGTTTGTTCTGCTATGCAAAACAAATTCAAGTCAGGTTTTGATGGGTTAATAAGTAACCGCGCTGGAATGATGGACGAATAATGGCAGTTAATTGGTTGGCTAGTGATCTTTTTATTCAAATACTTTTCTCAAGAATTCACA
>CAXKVI010000005.1:101414466-101419466 GCA_964058755.1 Campiglossa producta
TTTTGGCAGATTTTATTAGAAAATTTTTAAATATGTGAATTCAGACGATTTTTTTTTTGTTTTTTTCCAATTGTTGTTGTTTTGGCAAATTGTTCTTCCGGCAAGTCTTATTCGAAAATTTCGAAAGGTGTAATTTGATGAATTCAGCAAATCGTTTACGAAAATTCCAAATTTGTAATTTAGCAAATCTTTTTTGAAAATCTCGAAAACAATATTTTTTGTCAGATTTTATTCGAAAATTTTAAAATATGTGAATTTAGACGATTTGCCTTTGTTTTTTCATATTTTGGCAAATTGTTCTTCAGGCAAGTTTTTTTCGAAAATTTCGAAAGATGTAATTTGAGCATATCTTCTCCGAAAATTTCAAAACGCGTCATTTCAGAATTTCTTCAGCGAAAATTTCGAAATTTTGAATTTCGTCAGATTTTCTTCGAAAACTTTTAAAATTGTAAATTAGAAAATATTTTCGAAAATTTTGAAATCTATTTTTTTAAAAGATTATATTACATGTTAGTTGTGTTAGTTTAGCATTTCCTTTTCGAAAATTTTTAAACGTATTTAGCAGATTTTTTTTTCAAAAACTTTAAAAACTTTTAAAAAATTCGATGAGTTGAACACCCTATTATGTTTGTTTGATGCACACAAAAATATTCAAAATTAATTTTGATGAAATTATATGCATTCGAAATTCAACAAATAATATCAAATTGTATATTTAAATACTAAATGCATTTTTTGTTTTTCTATTTTTTTTAGTTGTTATTGTTTTTTTTTTATTACTCAAAATTTGTATCTCATTGTGTGTGACATAATTAGGTGTTGAAATAGTATTACATATTTTGTTTAGCTATCTTGATTTAACTAATTTACATATTAAATTGACATCAACTTTCGTTATTTGGTAACAATTTTGTAACATTTTTATTGATTTTTTATTATGCTTGTCGTTATTACATTTTTTTAATTCGGTTAAGCTTTGGATTATTCAATTTGAGTAGGTGGTCCATAGTCCAGTTTTGAGGCAAATATGCATGGAAAATGTATGGGAAACTGTTTACATTTTGGAATATTAGATAATTAAAAATATTGAATACATAATTAAGTGAATTGAGGGCATCGTGGCATTGTAAAAAGATCACCAGACTCAAAGGTCACAAGCACAAACCCCACTAGAAGCCAATAGCTAAAAGGTTAAAAAGTCAGTTACTAAGTTACAATACATAACTAGGTCATTCAAACCGCCTAGCATTTTCAGAAACTCACTTCTAATAAAAGTCCTGAGGATGCACAGGATATGGACAGATGATATCCTAGAAATAGATTTAACAATATGGGTATCAAATGAAAGGTTATCATGAGACTCTGAAGTAAGTTTTATTTTGATATCTAAATCCGTTCAGGAGATATCAACCAAAACATGAATCAAAATTATCTAAATTAAATGTTACTCATACGCCATGTATGACCTAGAAAAAGTGCACTATAATTGCAAAAATTTCAATATATACATAATGATTTTCGCTAGAAAACATATTGTTACAGAATATACTAAAACACTTTTAAAATTCCAATGTTCCTTTTTTCGTGAATACGTTTTCCAATAGCCTTGCAAAGAATCCTGTTGTCCTTATAAAAATTCAAAGGTGCAGATTTACTAAAATTATATAGTTTTCGAAGCCTTTTTTTCCAAGTTTTCAAAAAACAATTTTTTTTCCAAATACAGGGTGTTGGTTTTAGTAAAAATAGAATAAAAGCTTAACTTGGCATGATGGGCTAAAAGTTTATATGGATGAAATATTGCCTTGGTGAATACCTTTCTAAAAATGTATCACTTTTGGAAATCGAACCTAAAATATATAAACTATAGAAAAAAACAAATTTCGCTGTTTTTACAGGGTGAAAAAAAAATAAAAAATTTTAAAACCTCCCCAGGTAATTGTTCAAACTGGGGGGAACATTTTCAATTTTTTTTTCCTCCTTACACCGTGATACGCTCTAATGTACATATTATTATTATAACCTGGGAAGAGATATCTCCGGTCCCCACGGTCCCTTGGACTTATAAAAAAAGTTTACTGCAAATTTTATTTTCAACTTAAAAAAATAACATATCTTCTCGGAACTATTCAAATAACAACCTCGACCACTCCTACAACATTACTTTCTTTAAACACAAATATTTCAGTAAATAAAAAGCAGCCATTGCCGAAATTTTATTTTCCTAATGTTTAAATCGATTTAAAAATATGTAAAAAAAAAAATACAAAGAAAATCCTTGACAACAGGATCCAGTTCCATAGACTTTTTGTTGGTCAGAAGTTTCCTGCAGTCTATTTGAAAGATCTCTATTGATAGAAACCCTATCACTTCTAATAGAAATTTGTACTTTTTATAAAAGTTATTTGCTTTTTCTATAAAAATTATTTGCTGACAACAGAATCCAATTCTATAGACTTTTTAATAACATTGGTAGAAGTCCTATCAATTTTCCTAGAAAACGCAGAACTGTAATTTCTATAAAAATTGTTTGCTTCATCAGCTTTCACTTAAAGAATTCCAATAGGTAGTATTGCAGCACCAATTATTTATTTCTCTATGTCTACATCTTCGTTTAAAAAAAAAAAAGTTACGTATACGTCATGTCACTTTTATGAAAATTTGAACTTTTCGTCATTAAATCATGGGGGGGGGGGCAAATATGGGCAAACATTTTTTTTAGGATTCAAAAGAAATGTTTTAACTTTTATTTTATTATAGTTAGAACGTGTAGCACGCTGTAGCATACATACTTTTTGTCCGTCTAAAGTAACAAATGTAACATGTGTAAAAATTTTAACAAAAATGTTTAATCCTTGACAACAGGATCCAATATAGACTTTTTTGTTGGTCAAAAGTTTCCAGCCGTCTATCATTAAGATATGTATTAGTAGAAATCCTATCACTTTTCCTAGAAACTTAAACCAGCACTTTCTACAAAATCGAATTGCTTCTTAAGCTTCATCTTAAAGCATTCCAAGAAGTAGTATTGCAGCATCAATATGTCTACATCTTCCATAATGAACAAAAAGTTACGTATACGTCATGTCAATTTTATGAAAATTTAAACTTTGAGTCATTAAATCATGGGGCGCAAATATGGGCAAACACTTTTTTTAGGAATCAAAAGAAAATATTCTAAGCTTTTATTTTATTATAGATAGAATGTGTAGCACGCTGTAGCACACAAACTTTTTGTCTGTACAAAGTAGCAAATGTAACATGTGTAAAAATTTTAACAAAAATGTTTAATCCTTGACAACAGCATCCAATATAGACCTTTGTTGGTCAAAAGTTTCCAGCCGTCTATCATTTAGATATGTATTAGTAGCAATTCTATCACTTTTCCTAGAAACATAAACCAGCACTTTCTACAAAATTGATTTGCTTCTTCAGCTTCATCTTAAAGCATTCCAATAAGTAGCATTTCAGCAAGAATATGTCTACATCTTCGTTAAAAAAAAGAAAGTTACGTATACGTCATGTCAATTTTATGAAAATTTAAACTTTGCGTTATTAAATCATGGGTGGGCAAATATGGGCAAACATTTTTTTTAGGAATCAGAAGAAAATGTTCTAAGCTTTTATTTTATTATAGATAGAATGTGTAGCACGCTGTAGCATACAAATTTTTGGTCTGTCCAAAGTAGCAAATGTAACATTTATGAAGTTTAATTTTTGTTGGCTTGTATTTGTTTTAATATTTGGTCGATTGGACGACATCTGCTAGTCTTATATGCGATCATAGTATTCGAAGTGTAGCATTTGAAGTCATTCATCTTCTCATATACTCACACCACCTTACAAATCAATATATTACATAATTTTTCAAAACTCTAACTCAAACCCAAATAAATTATAAGTTGTGCAATACAAAATATATAATTTATTTTCGTCTATCAATACTTAATTAAATTATGCATTCAAAATAAAAACCGCACATTTATTATAGTCTTTTAATTTCTATCTTCATCGAACTCACCTTTTTTAGCAGCATTTTGTGTTGTCTCCTTCAGCTTTGTTTTGGTGTCAACGGCTTTTGCGGAAGCAGCAACATCAACAATATGTTGATGCAGCAAAAGTAAACAAATGCCAACAATTAATTGTTGCTTCAGAAATGCCATTTTTCAGTATTTGATGTTGAAAAAAGTTGTTGGCGATTATAGAGAGAAAGCAAATTTTAGACGCGCACAACGAAGTTTAAAACGAAACAAGTTTTTTTTTCTTGGTTGATATTTTGGTTAAATATTAAAAATTACTGTAGTTATGCTAAAAAAGAGGTAAACAAAAAAGAGAAATAAATTGAGAAATAAATTGAGAAAAAAAATTAAATTGTTTAGTCACAAACACAGAGAAATGCGTAATTATACGCAAAAGCGAAGCAAATATTATAAAAATTTCACTTTTTTGTGATAGAAAAAAAAAAAAAAACAAAAAAAAAAAAAAAAAATAGAAAAAAAAAAATGCTTTAATTTAAACCAGTTTTTCACAGTTTAGTGGCGACTGCCTGCTTGGCGTTGCTTTCATTGTAATCTATTTTCTTTTTTTATAATTTTTTATTATTATTTTTTTTTCTTGCATTCACATTCGAGTATTTGTTTTTGTTTTTTGAGTGTTTTTGGTCCACTATGGTCCACTTGGCATGTGTGGGGTCAGTGTTGCGGCCAACGCACTTCAGTTCCATAGATTAGCCGTGCAACATGAAATAGACAAAAAGTAATCAAAAGTGGTCAGTAAGTGACGGCTACTGTACGTTGTGAGATAATTACGAGCAGGAAAAGTTGGTTTTATTGCCGGTCCAAGCAGGTATATTAGTTTTGCACAAAGTTAATGCTTTTTTTTATTATTTTTTTTTTTTTTGTACACAATATTTTAGTTTTTGCATATATTTAAAATTTTTTTTTATTCTCCACACTTCAGTTTGGATTTGCAAAAATTGCGCGAACACGTTTCGTAATTCAGGC
>CAXKVI010000005.1:101421966-101424466 GCA_964058755.1 Campiglossa producta
CACTGAGAAAAAAACTGTTTTAAAATAACGCAGAAAATTCGAAAAACTGAGCATGCCACACAATTTTTCTTGATATTTTTTTTTGGGATTTCTTTGCACACTCAACATGCATAAATTTTCATTTCTTTAAAAGATCAACGATCAACACACAGTGATCAGAGATCAACACTCAGCAACACTAATCACAATTTAATTGTCGTGCACACCTTTTGCACTTTTTTTTCAAGTTGAAATTTGCTGTATTTTTTTACATTTTCCTTTTCAGTCAGCAATTTTTGTTGTTATGTCTAGACTAGTGTATGTTCGTTATAGCAATCGTGGCACACACACACAAGTGGCAGCAATGAAAACGCTTTCGATTTTTTAACAGCAAGCAAAAACAATTTCCTATGCGGCAAGAAAAAAAAATCACAAAAATGGGTTTGATGATGATTCCAGTATTGACTTTAGTGATGAAAGTTGTTGATGTGACGTGATGTCATGTGTGTTTGTAGCTGCACGAATCGCACTAATTTATTTGTTTTTCCTTTTACAACAGATGTAGTTACATTGTAATCACGAATTTCTTGTGTTTAGAGCACGCTTTTCAAGTTAAAAGATTGAAATATCGTTAAAACGTGAGTAAAAGCCAAAATTATGATTATTGTATTTAGATATATCACACTCAACTATGTTCACAATCAAGTGATCGCATGCACATTTTAGATGGTTTTCTTTTGTGAAAAGGTTTTTCTTTAACTTATTTTTTCACTTTCTTTTTCCAGTTTCACCTTTAACTTTCTTCACTTAATGCCTTTTTCGTGCCTTTCCTTTATTCACACCGTGTTTACCTGTTACAACGATTAAACGCATGCGCTCTTCACGAAAGCGCAACACCGTCTGTTTGTTGCTACATAAAAGTTGCTATATTTTAAGTTGGTTGCTATTTGAATCACAGCTTCGCTCTCTTACTAGCTCTCTCACTCTGGTAAAGATATCTCTCACATTTCTTAAACATTTCTCTCAATTACTCTCATCAAATCGCGAAATGAACACTCTCATGAGCGAATGAACTCCGACTCGCGATCAGTGCGCCGGTTTTTATGAATGAAAAATGAAAATTTCTTACGCTTTTGTTTACTTCTTTATTATCTGTTTACTACCGCTTTTGTTTTGCTTCTATTTACTATATCATATTGTACACCTGGGCATGTGCGATCAGCTGTTTTTGAACCGGTAATTTTAGTAAATGACCATTCGATAGCACGTATTTATTTGTGTAAGTATGTCTGTATGTTTTGCTTTTAGTTGAGCCGGCCATTGTTAAAGTCGCATTTTGCTGTTTTCCACGATCTGATATCACATCACGTGATTTTAAATAATATCGCAATTAATATTAGTGATAATAAAATATATTATGGCGGCAGCTGTTGCGAGCGCAATGTGATACGACGGAATGATGTTTGTGATTTTGAGAATATGTGTTTTCTTTTTTTTCACAACATAAAATTTCATATGAAATAAATCATCATTTCAAATGCGTTATCAAACCACAAATATCATATGCAATAAATAAATTAGCATTTTAATTCAAAATAATTCATCATTTAAATGTGATATCACATCATGAATATCATATGAAAGATATCAGCATTTTAATCTGATATCATAATCGACATTTTGATATGATATCACATCATAAATATCATATCATATGAAATAAATCAGCATTTCAATGTGATATCACATAAGAAATATCATATGAAATAAATAATTTCAATGTTATATTACATCATAAAATTTAATATCATATGAAACATAGCATCATTTTAATGTGATATCACAAATATCATATGTATGACATAAATCGTAATAAATATCAAATCATATGAAATAAATCATCATTTAAATGTGATATCACATCATAAATATCATATCATATAAAATAAATCATCATTTCAATAAGATATCAAATAGCATATCAAATAAATCATCAATATGACATCATAAGTATCACATCAACATCATAGCTATCATATGAAATAAATCACCATGTGATATCACAACATGAATATCACAAACAACAAATGATATCACATCACAAGTAGCACATGAATTAAATCATCATGTGATATCACATGAAATAAATCACCACCACATGAAATAATTCATCATGTGATATCACATGAAATAAATCACCACCACTTGAAATAATTCATCATGTGATATCACATGATAAATATCACCTGAAATATATCATCATTTCAATGTAATATCACATCATAAATATCATATGAAATAAATCATCATTTCAATGTAATATCACATCATAAATATCATATGAAATACGCCATAATTTCATTGTGATATCACATCAAACAATTTGATCACGTATAAGACATCGCACTGATATTTATGTGCTTGATTTTAAGACTTAAAAATACATACATAGGTTTCTGATAAGATGTCATAGGTGGCTTAAATATCGTTTCATGTTACCTTACATGCATCTTAGCCTAAA
>CAXKVI010000005.1:101434466-101474466 GCA_964058755.1 Campiglossa producta
AAATTAAAATTAAAATTAAAATTAAAATTAAAATTAAAATTAAAATTAAAATTAAAATTAAAATTAAAATTAAAATTAAAATTAAAATTAAAATTAAAATTAAAATTAAAATTAAAATTAAAATTAAAATTAAAATTAAAATTAAAATTAAAATTAAAATTAAAATTAAAATTAAAATTAAAATTAAAATTAAAATTAAAATTAAAATTAAAATTAAAATTAAAATTAAAATTAAAATTAAAATTAAAATTAAAATTAAAATTAAAATTAAAATTAAAATTAAAATTAAAATTAAAATTAAAATTAAAATTAAAATTAAAATTAAAATTAAAATTAAAATTAAAATTAAAATTAAAATTAAAATTAAAATTAAAATTAAAATTAAAATTAAAATTAAAATTAAAATTAAAATTAAAATTAAAATTAAAATTAAAATTAAAATTAAAATTAAAATTAAAATTAAAATTAAAATTAAAATTAAAATTAAAATTAAAATTAAAATTAAAATTAAAATTAAAATTAAAATTAAAATTAAAATTAAAATTAAAATTAAAATTAAAATTAAAATTAAAATTAAAATTAAAATTAAAATTAAAATTAAAATTAAAATTAAAATTAAAATTAAAATTAAAATTAAAATTAAAATTAAAATTAAAATTAAAATTAAAATTAAAATTAAAATTAAAATTAAAATTAAAATTAAAATTAAAATTAAAATTAAAATTAAAATTAAAATTAAAATTAAAATTAAAATTAAAATTAAAATTAAAATTAAAATTAAAATTAAAATTAAAATTAAAATTAAAATTAAAATTAAAATTAAAATTAAAATTAAAATTAAAATTAAAATTAAAATTAAAATTAAAATTAAAATTAAAATTAAAATTAAAATTAAAATTAAAATTAAAATTAAAATTAAAATTAAAATTAAAATTAAAATTAAAATTAAAATTAAAATTAAAATTAAAATTAAAATTAAAATTAAAATTAAAATTAAAATTAAAATTAAAATTAAAATTAAAATTAAAATTAAAATTAAAATTAAAATTAAAATTAAAATTAAAATTAAAATTAAAATTAAAATTAAAATTAAAATTAAAATTAAAATTAAAATTAAAATTAAAATTAAAATTAAAATTAAAATTAAAATTAAAATTAAAATTAAAATTAAAATTAAAATTAAAATTAAAATTAAAATTAAAATTAAAATTAAAATTAAAATTAAAATTAAAATTAAAATTAAAATTAAAATTAAAATTAAAATTAAAATTAAAATTAAAATTAAAATTAAAATTAAAATTAAAATTAAAATTAAAATTAAAATTAAAATTAAAACAAAACTTAAAATCAAGAATACCAAATTAAAACAATTAATTTAAATATTTTTAAAAATTTAATGTATTTTTACCTCAAACTGAATCCAACCCCTTCACAATTATTTTGCTTACACCCTTGCAAACAAGCTACTATTAATTGACTGCATTGAGCATATGATTTTTTTGACGATATTTGCTTTTAGTTAATAACAGCCAACGACAGCAAATGCAAGAGATAATAGCCATGGCTTGCATCGGATCGTCACAGCTAATTGCTTTTCACTTGAATTTTCACAATCCCGGCTTTTGTCTGTGTTTCTTTTTTTTTTGAAACCCGCTTTTGCTTGAACTCAGTAGATTTCCAATTCAAAATGCAGTTTTCATAAAATAATTATATATAAGCGTTTTAATTATCCACTACGAATGTTTGTGATGTTATTATTAGTCATGTTTTAAATGCATTTCGATTAAATAATCAAATACTTAGTTAATAGTGGAGTTGAAGTTTTCGAATTAATTACTTGTGTTGCTGGTTTGGGAGAGTGATTTATTTTTTTTTTTTTTTTTTTTTTTCAATGATATCAAGAATTTTTTTTGGGTAAGCTTACATAGGTCCATAATCTGCACTAACTTGTTAAGGTCGTTTTTCCGTTCTCTGCCTATTTTCCATATATAAATATGTATTTTGTGTTCCTATCTCAGTAAAATGCCTTGTTTACTCTTTTTTGAAACTGCTGTTATGCTGTGTTTTTTTTGCAAGTCTTCGGCCATGAAGTATTTAAACGGTAAAAGTTAAAATGAAAAGCTTGTCGGCCATGAAGTATTTAAACGGTAAAAGTTAAAATGAAAAGCTTGAATTGCATAAAAGCTCAGGACAATGTGGCTAGCGACATCTGGCGGCATTCTCTGTTAGTGTGTATGTGTTGTACATTAGGGGAATTTTAACATAGTCCTTGGGATATTTTGAACAGTTAAAAAATTCACCATTTTCCGCTATAAAAGTAGCCACAAAGGGTGTTTATAATTTTTTTAGCATAGGTTTACCACAAATTTTTTTTGGAGACTGGAAAGGGAAATTTTTTATCAGAGTCTTTTGATAATTAGAACAAAGGAAAAATTTAAAATTGTTATAGGCCATAAAGGTAGCTAAAATTTGATTATAGGCCATAAAGTGAGCTAAAAGGACATTTCTTTTACTCATACATTACCCTGCAAAAAATGTGATCAGTCTAGGATATTAATTGTAATTTAATTTTAGATTTGGTTTTAATTTAATTTTAATTTTAAATTTAATTTTGATTTTAATTAAATTTTAATTTTAATTTTTATTTTTATTTTTATTTTAATTTTAATTTTAATTTTAATTTTAATTTTAATTTTAATTTTAATTTTAATTTTAATTTTAATTTTAATTTTAATTTTAATTTTAATTTTAATTTTAATTTTAATTTTAATTTTAATTTTAATTTTAATTTTAATTTTAATTTTAATTTTAATTTTAATTTTAATTTTAATTTTAATTTTAATTTTAATTTTAATTTTAATTTTAATTTTAATTTTAATTTTAATTTTAATTTTAATTTTAATTTTAATTTTAATTTTAATTTTAATTTTAATTTTAATTTTAATTTTAATTTTAATTTTAATTTTAATTTTAATTTTAATTTTAATTTTAATTTTAATTTTAATTTTTATTTTAATTTTAATTTTAGTTTTAATTTTGTTATTATTTTAATTCTAATTTCAATTTTAATTTTAGTTTTAATGTTAATTTCAGTTTTAGTTTTAGTTTTAATTTTAATTTTAATATTAATTTTAGTTTTAGTTTTAATTTTAATTTTAATTTTAATTTTAATTTTAATTTTAATTTTAATTTTAATTTTAATTTTAATTTTAATTTTAATTTTAATTTTAATTTTAATTTTAATTTTAATTTTAATTTTAATTTTAATTTTAATTTTAATTTTAATTTTAGTTCTAATTTTAATTTTATTTTTAGGTTTAATTTTAATTCTATTTTTAGTTTTGATTTTAATTCTAATTTTAATTTTAATTTTAACTTTAGTTTTAATTTTAATTTTAATTTTAGTTTTAATTTTAATTCTAATTTTAATTTTAATTTTAATTTTAATTTTAATTTTAATTTTAATTTTAATTTTAATTTTAATTTTAATTTTAATTTTAATTTTAATTTTAATTTTAATTTTAATTTTAATTTTAATTTTAATTTTAATTTTAATTTTAATTTTAATTTTAATTTTAATTTTAATTTTAATTTTAATTTTAATTTTAATTTTAATTTTAATTTTAATTTTAATTTTAATTTTAATTTTAATTTTAATTTTAATTTTAATTTTAATTTTAATTTTAATTTTAATTTTAATTTTAATTTTAATTTTAATTTTAATTTTAATTTTAATTTTAATTTTAATTTTAATTTTAATTTTAATTTTAATTTTAATTTTAATTTTAATTTTAATTTTAATTTTAATTTTAATTTTAATTTTAATTTTAATTTTAATTTTAATTTTAATTTTAATTTAATTTTAATTTTTATTTTTATTTAAATTTTAATTTTAGGGCAACTTTTCGAATTAACTCTCCAGTTGAAAAGTCGTGGAAGTGGGCCTAAGAAAATCAAATTAGAAATCCCAATATTGGTCCAAACAGAAGAAATCCCAATATTGGTCCAAACATATTTAGGAAGGGTTGCCGCATTGGGTTGCCACCTAATCCATGTCGCTATCATTTCGGAAACGACTCCCCTCATTTGGGTGAACTTTTGCAGATGCACTATGTCAAATTTAAAGCTTTCCTACTCAAGTGTTGCCACCTAGGTATATTTCGACGTATTTGAACAAAAATATTTCCTGGTAGTGTTGCCACCTAATTCCATTACATACTCTTAAACTAATTGACCCAAATTATTTAAGTACACATAGTGATTTTTTTTTATATCAAATTTTATTAACGTTCATCAATCTATTCAAAATCTATCACATAACAAGTGCTTGTAAATGAATACATAAAATGTGATATTGTCATACTTATAAGGTATTTGAGCTCAAGCGAGCTCTCGTAAAAAATGCAACCTGAAAAATTGACTCTAAACTACGGAAAATAGGTGCAAAGCTTTAAGCTTTAATCTCTTCAAAAAAATAAGTCGAAGGCTGAGTGGAAGATCAACATATTTTCAAAATGATTTGTAGGCATAACTCTACTGCCAGGGGTTGCCACCTTGTCATATTATTTATTTGTTTGCATATCCGCTAACATCTCGATAACGACTTGACCTATTTGTATGAACTTTTGCAGATACATTTAAAATCTATGTAGAAGTTGCCACTTAGGAGATATACATATACAGGGTTGCCACCTGTCGAAACTTTTCTCAAATGAAATAAGATGTGTCGTTATGAATATCATATTTAAGGTATTTTACGTCGCATATGGAAAAAATAAAAAATTTACAGGTAGGGATACCATCTAGGGTGGCCACCTAACTCTAATATATTCCAAATTAGATTTAAAAATACCCTATCTCAGTTAAAATATATTTATATAGAAATTTCGTTTAAATATAGTGTTTTTGAAACAAGTTTTGAAATAGGGTGTTATTGAAACAAATTCTGAAATATGTATGGCTTTTTGGATTTTTTTTTTTAAAAAGGCCAATCTTCCACGCATCCTTCAAAATGCTGTTATTTACTAAAAACTATGAAAAATTACGCATTTCAAAATACATTCAATGCAAGGCAGCAACAGCTTTGAGCGCGGCATCATCTAAATCGGTAGCCGTTTGTATGGCCAAACCGGAATCCTTTAAAATTTTGCGCGCCGCATCCACATTCGTACCCTCCAAGCGTACAATTAGGGGCACTTTTAAATTGAGCGTATTCGATGCAGCAACAACACCATTCGCAATCGTAGCACAATTTACAATACCACCAAATACATTAACCAATATAGCCTTAACTTTCGGATCGGAGGTGACAATTTGAAACGCCTTCAGCACTTGCTGCTCTTTAACGCCACCGCCCACATCCAAGAAGTTGGCCGGTTCACCACCGTTCAATTTTATTATATCCATTGTGGCCATAGCGAGACCAGCGCCATTTACCAAACAACCAATATTGCCATCCATTGCAACATAATTGAGATTATTTTTAGCTGCTTCCACCTCACGCGGATCGGTATCCTCCTCGGCTGTGTGCATTGCGAAAATCTCTTTTTGCCGATATTCGGCATTATCATCGAAATTCAATTTGGCATCCACGGAGATCACCTCACCCGTATCGGTTTCAGCTAATGGATTGATTTCGATTTGTGTGGCATCGACTGCTTTGAAAAGTTCGAAAAGCTTTTGTATCTCAGCAGCAGCACGTTCTACGGACGCGGGATTCTGGAACTCTAAGAAGCGTGCTATTTCTTCGAGTGTTTTTTGTGGTATTGGCTGGTCGAGATCTAAGGGTACAGTCTTAATTTTCTCTGGTGTCTTTTCAGCGACCGCTTCAATATCCATGCCACCTGCGGGTGAGGCAATGAGTACTGGTCCATTGTGTTCGCGATCCAAAACAATTGACAAATATGTTTCACGTATTATATTCACACTGCGTGCCACCATTACTTTGTTTACGACTATGCCAGATTTTGGAGTCTGCTTGGTTATTAGACGATGGCCGAGCATTTTATTTGTGAGTGCGAGTACTTCATCTTTCCTGAAAAATCAAGTTTTTTTTAGTATGTACCATATATAAGGTTTTTTTTTTGTATATTTGTATACCGAAAAGGACTATTCACGATACTAAATTCTAAGAATTGCTACGTAGGTGCTGCCGCTCGGGATGTTTTTATGAAATAAGATATACCTGCAATTATGTCCATTTTGAATAATCTCTGTTCGTACCGGGTGGGAGCAGATTCATCCAACTTGTTATTTCCCCCTTACTCCTTTTCAAACCACTTACTTCCTATATGAACTTATGAAATTTGGAAATATCCAACTCAAACGAAAACCTTCGAAGAATCGTCTCGTTCGAGCATCATATAAAAAAAAGTGAAAGATCAATTTCCCTCCCCCAGTCTGTCACTTGCACCCAGTAAACTGAATACCCTGTAGTCCTGGACATCACCGAAGAGAGTGGTGGGTCGACTTCACTTTCTTCCTTTTCCCCCTCAACCTGGCAACTTCTGAATAGGGTAGTGTTCGGTATACAAAGTTCGGTCAATTGCCCTTTCAATCGGGCTTCGAAAACCCTACATTTCCAATGGTGGTCGCTTGGAGTTGCCGGCCTAGTAAATATCCAATTCGAAGCCTTTTTTGTCATCTCATCGGCTATTTCATTCAAATCAATGTTGCTGGTACCATGGTACCAGCCAAGAAATGTTAAGATTGCGCCGAGCCTTAGTCGAAGTTCGGCAACTTCGCACCATGCAAGATTGTAAGGCATCTCGGCTGTCTAAGTAGTTCGTTTAATGCTTTGCTGGTTCTTTACTCTGCCGTAGCGATCTAGCTGTCGTTTCTATAGCTTGAAAGACAACGCATGAACCTGGTTGTTGTTGTTGTAACGAGGTGTAGCCCTGCCTAAATGTCAGACAGGGTCATCCCGAGTGTATTGCTCTTGGCCGGGTCGATATGAGAAAACAGCCCGGGTCGTTTTGGCACGATGGGTACAGCACAAGTACTGCTACTGTTCTCGTAGAACCGGCAATACAAGAAACTAGCCGTGTAGGCCATGTAGCGTTACCCAGGGTGCACCAACGGGGAGGCGACCTACTCTTACACCCCTAACCTGGTAGTTGACATGACTGCCTGGCTCGCAGATTTTAAGAGTATAGCTCAGTCATGTTTGACATACTTTCCTAAAGTAACTTAAGTCCCCTTCCCTGTCCCTATCTTCATCCCTATTATTTTCCCTAGCCATTTAGGACGAGTTCAGTCACACACAATAATTAAATATGAAGATACTAACTCTTTCGTAAGATGTACGCCTCCTTTAAAGCCTGTATCGAAAACGCCTTTACCACGTCCGCCTGCCAATATTTGCGCCTTCACTACATACTCCAGACACTCTAGAATAAAGTTTGATTTAAAAGTTTAAGCTAATCGAAAGCAATAAATCAGCATACCAAATTTGGTGATTAGTTGCGCATCGTTCGACGAATTCTCAAGGACTTTAAACTCTTGTATAGCGACGCCGTATTTTTGGAGCAACTCTTTGCTGTTGCACTCGAGCAAGTTTAGGCGGCGCATTTGTTGTAAATGTGTAGTCTGAAAAGTATTTATGCAAAATAGAAACTGTAAAATAAAACAGCAACAAATATCCATATGCGATTACCTTAACATGACGGAACACGCGTTTGATGGAAGCACCGCCGACAGTTGCACGTAACAGTGGATGCATTTTTGTATTCCTTTTGTTGTTTGTATTTGAAAACAAGCGAAATATGAAAACACAATTATTATTTAAATAATACAGTGTGATAAGCTAGTTGGATTTTGAACTATTTCTTCGTAATCTCCATAGATAATTAATTTCTAATCTTTTTTTTTATGTAAAATAAACAAGTTTTCTTATCAATTAGAGCACGCGAGAGGCGAATTGAGAGATATCAAATTCGCTTTTGCCGGGAAAACAGCTGATTCAAAGATGTATTTTCAGCGTACTTTTTATACCCAGTTGTTCGGGTTTCGAGTACAAAACGATGACTGCACAATTGAAGACAGCAAATCGTCGGCTTAAGCGGGAAACAGAATTAGTCCGCCAATACGTCAGTTGCGTGACGTACGTCAATTTTAGAGCAAATTATATTTTGACGTATCTGTCGTATCTGGCGTTACGTACACAAACAACCGCAGTCTACTTTGCTGTCAGTTGTTTCGACGTACTGACGGATTGATTCTGCTGAACGCTTTAGGTCGCAAAAGTGCTAAATAGTCAGCTTCGCAGTGGTCGACTCAGACAGTGCCACTCTAAAGGGTCAGTTACATAAAGCTTTATTTTGACTTTACCTCAAACTCTGACTTTGACAGAAAAGTTAAGTATACGTTTTTAAACGAAGCATGGCAAATTGGAGACCTCAAAGTTGAAGCAAGGTTAAAATTTGGCAAACTCTCAAATTTTGCTTGCTTTGCTCGCTTTGACAATCAGATGTTGATGACTTCGCTTTAATTAAAGAATAAAAAGTTTGTGCAAATAACAATTAATTCATTTATTCTCTATTAAATTAAGAAATTGACCAAAACACTCCGAATGCAAAGAAATAAATAACGAAAACAAATGTATAAAAGAGAAGCGTCAAGGCGTTCATTGTAGCATACCTCTGAAGTTGGTCGCAAAGTTTTGAGGTAGCAAATGTCAGGCGAGGTTAACAAATCTTTATGTATTTCACTCTTAATGGGTCAGTTACATACAGCTTTATTTTGACTTTACCTCAAACTTTGACTTTGACAGAAAAGTTCAGTATACGTATTTAAACGAAGCATGGCAAATTGGAGACCTCAAAGTTGAAGCAAGGTTAAAATTTGGCAAACCCTCAAATTTAGCTTGCTTTGACAATCAGATGTTGATGACTTTGCTTTAATTAAAGAATAAAAAGTTGGAGGAAATATTAATTAATTCATTTTTTCTCTATTAAATAGTTAAATTAACCAAAAAACTCTGAATCCAAAGAAATAAATAACGAAAACAAATGTATAAAAGAGAAGCGTCAAGGCGTTCATTGTAGCATACCTCTGAAGTTGGACGCAAAGTTTTGAGGTAGCAGATGTCAGGCGAGGTTAACAAAGCTTTATGTATTCGACCCTTTATGTATTTGACCCTTTTGCCAAATTTTAACCTTGCTTCAACTTTGAGGTCTTGAATTTGCCATGCTTCGTTTAAATACGTATACTGAACTTTTCTGTCAAAGTCAAAGTTTGAGGTAAAGCCAAAATAAAGCTTTATGTAACTGACCCATTAGAGTGGCACTGTCTGAGTCGACCACTGCGAAGCTCGCCGGGGCATAGTCGGATTTTGATCCATCGGGTCACAAATCGCCTAGGCGGTTATGGTCCAGTTTTCGGACGTTTTTGAAACATTTTGCAGAAAGCTTCTGGTGATGTAGTGTCCTTTTTGAATTTGCAAAGTGAAAGGTCACACGACTATCCGCCATATTGTATAGTTCCAGATTATTGGCAACTTCAAATACTTTATGCATGGAAGATGGATATTTTTGTCGACCTCTGATGCTGTTGATATTTTTTATGTCACAGTCAATGACCGAGTTGGTTAGAAAGAGGAGTTTAGGAATAAGTCTCGCATGGACTTGGTATATTCTTTCTTCAATTGTTGGTAGGCCAGCCTCTGCTAAAATGTTTTGTATGGGTGTTGTACGAAATGCATATACGCTTGCCCGCGCTGCTTGATGATAGGCTGGTTTAATAATGTTGATTGCAGATTTAGGTGAGTTCCAAAAGAGGAAGAGCCCATAGTCGATTTTACTTAAGATAAGCGTTTTCGTTAGATACGTTAAAGTGTTAATATGTACATTTGGACGGCCAAAATCGCCTAGGCGCTTCAAGGCTATTTTAAGTAAGTAAGTAAGTTAATATGTACATGGCATTTCTTACTAGCAAGGTAAGTAACAATATTAATTCTGGCAGCTAATGCTTTTTTTAGATGAGTAAAGTGACATATCCATTTTTAAGGGTCAAATACATAAAGCTTTGTTAACCTCACCTGACATTTGCTACCTCAAAGCTTTGCGTCCAACTTCAGAGCTATGCTACAATGAACGCCTTGACGCTTCTCTTTTATACATTTGTTTTCCTTATTTATTTCTTTGCCTTCAGAGTGTTTTTGTTAATTTATTAATTTAATAGAGAAAAAATGAATTAATTATTATTTCTACCAACTTTTTATTCTTTAATTAAAGCAAAGTCATCAACATCTGATTGTCAAAACAAGCAAAATTTGAGAGTTTGCCAAATTGTAACCTTGCTTCAGCTTTTTTGGTCTCCAATTTGCCATGCTTCGTTAAAATACGTATACTGGACTTTTCTGTCAAAGTCAAAGTTTGAGGTAAAGTCAAAATAAAGCTTTATGTAACTGACCCTTTAGTTATGCGAGAATATAATACCATATTAGTTTTTTTTATTTTACTTTATTTTATTTTATATCTATATTATTATTATTTTAATTTTATTTTATTTCAAGATTTTTTAATTTTTTTTAATTTTCTTTATTTTTATACATTTTTATTTATTTTAATTTATTTCACTTAATTTAATTTTATATTATTTTATTTTAATTTAATTGATTTAATTTAAGTTAATCTGATTGAATTAATTTAATTTAATTTTATTTTATTTTATATTTTTTTATTTTATTTTTTATTTTTTTTTATTTTATATTATTTTATTTATTTTTTAATTTAATTAAATTTTATTTTATTTTAAATTTTAAATTTTTGTTTTTAATAACTATCGATTTGCAGTAGCAATAAAACATCGATAGTGACTCAACAACAATACAATCGGTTTTATCATCAATGCTTTCCCACTACTAATCACCCAAAAAACCTCGCTAGATGCAAAATTTTACGTCTTCAACAAAAACTGCATTATTCAACGTTATTTAAAGAATTATTAAAAACTTTTAATACAAACATGACCAACAGTGGCACAGTTGTTGCAGTACAAAGTGCTGAGGAATATAATAAACTAATTAAGTAAGTCGGTTTTGTTTATCAATGCAAACACTCGTTGAACAATTGACATGCATTTTTTTTAGTGCGGAAAAGACCACTGTTGTGCTCTTCACAGCCGACTGGGCCGAGCAGTGCAAGCATGTGCAGGATGCGCTCGAAGAATTGGCCAAGATTTTAAGCAATAAATTGCAATTTGTCAGTATAGTCGCAGAAAATTTTCCGGAGATTTCCATGAAGCACCAGGTACGTTTGGTGTGCAACCTTTGTTTAATTACTTTTTGCGCTTAACTACAATTTAATTTTTTTTTTGGCAGATTGAAGCTGTACCCACAATTATATTCTTCACCAAAGGCACTGCAATCGAACGCGTCGATGGTGTTAATGTAGCCGAAATCACGGCCAAATGTAAAAAGCTTGGTGGCTCTGTTGCCGGCGAAACGCTGGAAGATCGTTTGAAGGCACTCACGCACAAGGCTGATGTGATGATATTCATGAAGGGTGATCGTAATGCTCCACGTTGTGGTTTCTCACGCAAATTGATAGAGATTCTGAATGAAACTGGGTATATTTCCTTTAGCAACGTATTTAAAATTAAACTAAACCTTATACTTTTTTAGCGCTGCCTACGAAACATTTGATATTTTGAACGATGAAGAAGTACGTCAAGGTTTAAAAACATACTCGGATTGGCCTACATATCCGCAAGTCTATGTCAAAGGTGAACTCATTGGTGGACTGGACATAATTGTAGAGATGAAGGCAAATAATGAGCTAGAGGCTGCGCTGAAGGCTTAAATTACAAACATTAATCAGAAGCGCGTGACTCATATTGACTTTCATAAGTGTAAATTTTAATTTATTACGCTAATAAAATCGGCAACTGGTTTTTGTAACGAAAAGCACAAATAAAAGGTATTTGGTTTAAGTAAACATAAATTAACTTAGTTGCAAATTAAACACTTTCATTTACAAAAATGAGTATAACGTTAAGGGTTTATTCATGAAAAGCGTACAAATATGGCTATAAAATGTAAATATGCTAATATATATATACGAATATGTATCAGTGGCTGCCAGCATGAACGAAAATATTTCAAGACCCTAAATCAGAATTTGCTTGAGAAAAGCTTGTTAAAAAGTGAGGTCTAAACTGCAGCACGTCAGACTTGAGTCTAAGATATACTGGCAGCCTTAATAGGACGATCTTGTATTGAGACGTATACGGCCATGCGTAGTAGGTTAAACATTAGTCTTAATATTAATTTGCCACTTGAAATTTGTATAGCGTACTTATAAAATTGAAAATTCTGCTATTATTGCAGCATAAACACTTGACCTGACAGTCAGTCTTCAGCTATTTTTCGCAGAAATTACAGCTCTTGTCTCAAAAGAAATCTCGCAGCTACTGCTCAAAGCCCCACAGGCTCGAAGAACTCCTTGCGCTCCTCTAGTAATTCCAATACAACTTGTTCGAGTATAATGAAGGCTGTGTAGCAATTGGTAGTAGTAGAATCCAACCAATAAATCCAGCGAAATAACAAATTATCAAAATGATACGACGCACTAAATGTTGCTGCCATAAATCTTGAACATCAGGCAACCCCATATGATTACAAAATGCATGCACCAGGAAGGGTGCTACAAAATGGCCAGTACGCGCAAACAAGAAGGCAGAGTAAAAGCCAAAAATTGTAGTATAAGTTAATTGGAAGCCTGAAAAGTGGAGAGGAAATTAATTAAGCGAATAATAATTAAAACACAACTACTTTTGAACCTACAAGAAATTACTAGTGCAGTTTTAAGTTCCATGCCCAAAGTGAGCCGTTCCCCAATGTGATGTATGTGTGCAGTTCCAAAGAAAAGTGGCGTTATAAATACAGCTGTAAGCGGTGAAAAACTTTGTAGTATAAGCGGCATCATGCAGGCACGGAAAACAAATTCTTCGCTGAGTGGCGCCATTACGTGATTGCGTATCCAGAGAATATTTTTAAAACAATCCAACCAAAATTCAGGATCTATAGAAAATAATATTGAGATTAGAATGCATACATTTTTTGCAGGAGAACATCAAGTCAACTCACCCAGGTACGTTTTCAATGTTTCATTTTGCATTTGCACACACAGCGGCCCCAGAAACAATAGCATTGTTAACAAATATGGTATCACAACAGCTGCGAGTAGACCCTGCCAACGTAAACCTAACAGCTCGGTAAATTTAACGCGCTCCAAAAGCTCTGGTGATGAAAATTTATATACAAAGAGTGGCGCTATCAACATTACAACAAAAACGCTAAAGAAGCGCCGCTTGACCGTCGCCGGGTGATCACGATTGTGCTTGGTGTTCCAAACATATAAACTGGCAACATATACAATGGATAGTATGAGGCAGCAGCTCACTGAGGTTACGATTGGTATATGCGGCAGTTGTTGAGGTGCGGTGCCAGCGGTGGCTTGGCTAAAGCTATCTTCGCTGCTATTATTCATGGCATTTATTTATATATTTTACTAATCTACCATAAGAAAAAATTAGAAAAAAATTTCTGATTCAATGTGCAAAAGAAAATTTAACAGCTGTTTCTGCAACCGAAATGTCAATGGGAAAATGATAACATAAAATAGTAAGCAAAACAAGTGGCAAAAAACTCACATTAGGGGTGCTCTGCAGGTATCAGTGTTGGTGATTTTTATCATAAAGGTAACCCCTGGTTTTCATTGGGTCAAATTTTGAAATCTTTTACCGACTTTATCGAAATAAGCATGTGTAATAATGTGTTTTTAAGGCTTATTTACACGGGTCGATTTGATGGTCGATTTTTAACGAATCGATCCGTGTAAACAGCAATTCGATCGATCTTCACTTTGTATTTAAGGGTTGAACACAAGCGGTTCGACAAAAATCGACCCGTGTAAATCATCCTTTATGGAGCAGAGTACACCAAGCGACCGCAGCACCAGGCGACACGACGCGACCCAACAATGTTGATCAAAAAGGCAACTATTTGGTCGGGTCGCGTCGTGTCGCTAGGTGTACCAGTACCTTTAAGTGAACATTTAGCGACACGACACGTAGCCAAACAAAGGTTATGCTTACTGTAACCCTCAGTCGTTTTTGGTATTGCATAGCACTATTTTGTAATTTTGTTTTCATCATGGCCAGCCCTGCATTCTCTAAAGGATGATTTACACGGGTCAATTTTTGTCGTTCCACTGCGTTCTACCTTCAAATACAAGGTGCCTTAACAGTGAGGTTTGCAATTTTCACTTTTTCTTCATTTAAAATATATGGGAATAATATAGGCCCTGGTCGACAGGAACTTTACTTTAGTTTTGGTTTCTGGGTATTTTCTCATTCTCAATAAATTCTATAAATTTGACAAAAATTTTCCATAGTTCAAGTTGTTCATTTGAAATAATGAACTAATTAGTTCATGAACTACCCAAGTCTATAGCGTTCAGCAGAATCAATCCGTCAGTACGTTAAAACAACTGACAGCAAAGTATACTGTGGGTGTTTGTATGCATAACGCCAGATACGACGGATACGTCAAAATAGAATTTGCTCTAAAATTGATGTACGTCACGCAACTGACGTATTGACGGACTGATTCTGTTTGAGCTATAATTGCAAGCAGAAGAGGTAGATACGAATTTTATTATTCTTTCAAAATAAAACATATTTTTATGAATTAAGTTCAAGTTAAAACAAAAAATAACATTTACAGCACTTTGCCATGTCAAAGCCAACGATATTGATCATAGAGCCCTTTTTCGGTGGAAGTCACAAGCAGCTTATAGATACAGTTATTGAATGTGAGTGCAACGATGTGAGCTCTCGAGCTGTGCCGGTTGCTGGCTGCATTTCCGCTGTAGTTTTCATTAGAATATTTGATTATAAGCATTTGTTTATTACCTCCCGTTTAGGTTTAAACGTCGGCGACTATGAAATATTTAGTCTTCCAGCAAAAAAATGGCATTGGCGTGCGCGCACTGGAGCGCTCTATTTCTCGCAAATCATACCAATGGAACACGAATACAAAGTACTTTTTACAAGTTCTGTGCTGAATTTGGCAGAGCTATTGGGCGTGCGTCCCGACTTGGTGGGCTGTAAAAAGATTGTTTACTTCCATGAAAATCAATTGGTGTATCCAGTGCGTGAGGTGAAGGAGCGCGATTGTCAATATGGTTTGAATCAAATACTTACATGGTAGATATTTGTTGTAATTATTATTGTTCTATATTATAATGTACTTACCTTACTACCAGCCTTGCCGCCGACAATATTATATTTAACTCGAATTTCAATCGGAGCTCATTCTTGGACAGCATTATGCCTTTTCTTAGCATACAACCAGATTTCAAATTGAAGCATATAAGCGAGAAGATTGAAAAGAAATGCGAAGTTTTGTATTACCCAATCAAATTTCATGCCTTTCCCAATAAACGACTGATGATTGGCGGTGCAGAGCCATCTCTAACTTCCTTAATGAGTGATAAAGACTGTTTGCACTTAATTTGGCCACATCGCTGGGATCATGACAAAAATCCGAAGCTGTTGGTAGAAGTGTTGTTGGAGCTTAATAAGCGTCAGGTGGACTTCAAAGTGACAATATGTGGTGAGAACTATCAGGCGGCACCAGAATCGTTTGATGGCTTGCAAGACAAATTGGGTGCAAAGTTGATCAACTTTGGTTTTTTGCCGCGTGATAAGTATATAAAAACTTTGCTATCGGGTGATGTGGTCATTTCGACGGCAGGACATGAATTCTATGGCGTGGCTATGTAAGTAGGAGTGTAAATGAAATTACAGTAGGCGTAAATGAATTTGATCTATGCGAATTGAACATCTTATTTGATTTGGTGCTGTTCAATTTAATTCATTGGCATTTAACTTAATTAAATGTCGTTTACATGTGATAACAGTGCTTAAAGGTGCATGAAGGAGATCTCATAGATCAGATTTGTTTCCCTACAAACTTTCATTACTTGTACATAAACAATTTAATCTCCAAAACCTATAAATTTCAGGCTAGAAGCAACATATTGTGGCTGTATGCCAATAGCGCCCAATAAACTTGTTTATCCTGAAATATATCCCAAAGAGAATCTCTATAATACATCCAATCAACTTATCAAAATGTTATACAATTGGTGTCGCAATCCGGAATTGTTTCGACGTCAAAGAGATAAGTTTTTCGAATATTTTACATTCGATCGTTACTCAGCTCAACATTTAGTGCCTAAATTTCTAGAGAAATTACGTATTTAATAAATGCATAAGGGTTTGCATGTATGTATGTAGGTCCTTAGAATACGTCCTTAAAATTGCCAGCTAAGAAAAAGGCTTGGTGCAATATTTGCCGAAGCATACAAAAAATGTATAAGTTCAAGAGGTTCAAGAGCTATGAAATTTGAGCTTTTTTGGAGTGTTATTTTATCCAAAAAATATCCTATTAATAAATAGTTAAGAAGTCATTTAGAACAATTTTGATTAGCCGGTATATATCATCTGAAACAGATAAAGCGTATATCGACTGCCGACTGAAAGATTACCTTATTTCAAAATATAAAAAAGCGGTCAATATGAGACATTTTTCAATAACGCTTTATTCCGAAATCGATTCAAAAATGCCCAATCTCTGCTAAAAATGTAATGAATTTCGAAACTCATTGGATTCTTGAACTCAACAAACAAATTTTGGAGAGAAATATTTTGATCCTTCACGCCGCCGTCGATATATCCCTAACCAACACAGAATCATACATATTTCATAGTTTGAAATTGACCAAATTTACTGAAACTCTAGAAAGAATTTAACCTGAAATAAGCAAGCAATGGTAGCTTATTTAGTAGCACACATGCTATCTGTTACAACATTTACACCGAATTACTATAGAAAAAAATTATCATTTCACAGTTAAACTGCAACAAATATAATGAATTGTTTTGTTATTTTTAAATATACATATCTAATTATTGTTCGATTCTATCTTTACAAAGCTGCAATCTATGTAAAAGTATCCTTATAGATAAACTTTAAAAAAGTACAGTGAAACCTTGATGTAAAAAACTTAAAAAAAAATACCATGATAACCGCTACTCCTAAACAGGCTGGGGTATAAAAAAATTGCCACCACTCTGCTCCAACGGAAGTTCTATCAGATAGAATCATATACACCACAAATCGGTTCAAAGTTCGATTCTAATAATAATAAACCCCTTAAAAAATATAGTAGAAAATCAGCAAAAAACTCGTTCAACAACTTATTATCGATCAATACCTAACATTTTAGGGGTAAGACCAAGTCGACATTTTTTTTGAATCACCCTAATGTACATACTCGATAAAAATATCTATATAGACCAAAAATCTGTAAACATAACTCCATACTCCAAAATATTCTAGAACGATTTTTTTATAAGAAACTGATATTGATTTTTAAAATCACTTAGTCAAATTAAAATTTATAATAGTTTCGTGCTATCACGGCTCTACTGTACTTAGAGTATAACATGTTAAAAAAAGTTCATTTTATCAAGGTTTCGCTGTACTTATGTATACTCTAAGCTATTACAAAGTTACTGAATCAAACTCTTTTAGTCGTTTTAATTCAATTGTTTAAACATTTGCTATACTTGTTTCATTTTTAATGCCATATTATTTTTGCTAATAATACATCTTAATATATGTATGTTGTATGTAAAAATAATTACCACACTTTGTTTGCTACTTATTTTCCTTCCCCAATTGCACTGCCTCGAACTAGAAATGATTTTCTTTAAATTTCGGTGGCGCCGAATATGCTACCTTTTCATGAGCACGATACTCTTCATCATCATCGTGCACCTCACGCCAACATTGAGCACAAAATAGTTCATCTTCACAGCCTTTGCAACGGCACACAGCATCTTCATTGCAAATATTACAAAAGGGTAGTTCTTCCAACTCATCGGGGCGTATATTGGCTGGTGGAGCAGGTATGCCAGCGACCAACTCACTTTCCAAGTCCGAGGGTGGTGCAGGCAAGCGTGATTCAGCCAAGTACTAGGGATGAGTAAAAATAAGAATTAGATAAATAATTGACCATTGCTCCATCTATGTACATTACCTTCTCCATAATCGCCTTCAGCACAGTTTCATCATCTTCATTATCACTTGGCGTATTTGTGTCTGGTGAGTCTTCGCGACGACTTGTTGTTGCTGCTGCTGCTGATAAATTGCTGCTACTGCTTGCTTCATCAATTGGCTGCTCTCTCAACGCTCGCAAACGTCGTTCAATATCTGTGAGCGCATCATTGCGCGTATTTGCTACTTGTTTATCTATTTGCGTCTCACCCATAAACTGCTCTAAGAGATCTTGCATTTTCTGTTGATCCGTGCGTTCATCCAACGAGAGTAGTATATCTTTTTTGGAATAATCTTTTTGTGGCATGCCACTCAAGTTTGCGAGACGTGCGCGTATTTCTGCATCTGTGCCAGGATTTTCAATTGTTTTTAGATCTTTAAGTCGTTTTGATATCACGCTATCAAGATTGCCTTCGATTTCATCGTTATCTGGATTGGAATGCGTGGTGGCTGTGCTGGCAGCAGCAGTGCTCGTAGTACTCGTGATTGGGGCTAACACATCACCCAAACCTGGTGGTGGATCGTCTCTGGAATAGTAAAGTGTATGATAAGAAGGCTATTTTTACATATACAGTATTTTTTTTTTATAAAATTTGTATTACTCAAGCAAGGCAGCCGCTGCCGCCACCAGTGGATTATCTGCTGCTGTTCCTGTGCTTTGTCTGCTTTTTGGTTTCGTTACCAACGTCCCGGGTAACGCATCGATATCAATAACCTTCTCCGCAGCTTGCAACTTGGACAGCTTGTCACAGCATATTACACAAACGTTCATAACTTTTCCTGCATGCTTCGGCACTGGCATTGGTCGCTTGAGGCATTTGATGCAGTAGGAGTAGCCACAATTAGGACAGCCGTGCTGAAAATGCAAAAAAGAAAACAAAACAAAGCAAATTAAACCAAGCAAACAAACTTTACGCTCATTATTTACCTCCTTCGTGAAGAGCCCATACTTTTTGCTGCACCCAAAGCAGGACATTTTCATGAATTAAAACATATGTACAAAATATATTCAGAATTATTTTTCTTGTGTAAATTGTTGATTTCTGCAAAAATTTATTTATTTTGACAAATGATTTTTCATTGCTAATCAGCTGATGAGTCGCAGGTGTTAGCTCTGTTCGAGTACTCAACTCTCAATGAAAATTAGCAAAAATTGTATTGAGTCAAAGAGAATATATCAACAAGAGCCACCACTCGTTATGAAAGCAACGAACAAGATGGATGCCGTTTTCTTTCAGGGTTTCGGTAATTTCGATATAAATATGTAATTGTCTAATCGAAACAAAATGTGTAAAAGAAAATAGACGAGAACTTAAATAACACAAGAGTCGGAACAAAAATTTAGTAGCTGTCGTATTTACAAAACTGAGGAAAACAAAATTACCGAAACCCTGAAAGAAAACAGCATCCATCTTTTTCCTTGCATTTATAACGAGCTTTGTTTCTTGAAATCTCCAGCAAAGAACTGTCAGCAGAAGAGAGTCTTGTAAAAAGCTGTCAAAACCTCATTTCTGCTAATTTTTCGTCGAACAGGGTTCAGCAGAAACTAGCAGACAAAACAGCGGTTACGTTTCTGATTGGCTAACAATTTGAATTTACATTTTTTGTTGTTGTTTTGCTATGTCACCGATCAGCTGTTCCTGCTTGCTAGTTTCTGCTGGACGAAAAATCTCCAGCAATAACTTGCAGCGAATTGGCGCTCTCTCTCTCAGTTAAATGTCAAAAAGCTGCTGAATTCGCTGCTAATTTTTTCAAAGAACACTTTTTTAGGAATAATTATTCATAATTATTCATAATTAGCAGGAAAGAAACAAAGCTACGAGTGACGGCTCTTGTTGATATATTCTCTTTGATTGAGTTAAGGCGTTCGCGTATCAAAAAAGTTGCAAACTGTGGTATGGAGAAGCGCAAAAATAGCACTTTGAACTTTTTAATCTTTTGCTGGATAAATCAACTATTTTTTGTAAGAATAAAATGTGTCAGAAAAAAATTGAATTTTTTGCTCGCAAGCCGTTTGTCTATCTTATATCACCTTTTTTTGTTTGTCTGTTTGTTTGATGATTTATGTTACTTCCATTTGCAAGTGAAATGGAAGATTTATTTGGCCCGGCTTCAACTGAAGCTATCACCTTTTTTCGAATAATAGCCGAACATAAGGCTGCTGGAAGGCACGCGAACAAAGCTTTTGCTTATCATAAGTGCAACTAGCGCGACACCTATGTGTCGTTCCTCAACTTGCATGACCCCTGCAAGAGCACTGACCATCATTTGTAAAACTTATTTGATAAACCTAATTATGGGAAATTTTTATGAAAATAATCGATTTTTGTTCATACTAAAATTTTTTTATTCGAAAAATGTCTATTCAATGAATTAACCTTAGTCCCGTTAGTTGGGTACCCATGCTCAATTTTAAGATTAAATTACGGGGAATGCGGTTTATTTTTTGCAGACTGATGTATTGTAGTTTTCTTTAGAAGTGGTCAAAATGTTAGGTGTATAACTCTTAACCCAAGACGGGAAAGGCCTTTTATACAGTGGGTACTTTGTACGTAACCACCCAGCGCTAGCCATGGTAAAAAACAAAATCACAAATTAGTGCGGTGCAATACCTAAAATGAGTGTGGGTAAAAGTAGGCATCGAAATACCAATGTATATCTCGATTTAACTCGATTGTTCCATAATTTCCAACTCTACTTAGTAACTTCAACATGGATAGAAAAGGAAGCCCTCTAAACAAAACTATTCACTTCTTTATCCTCTTTTTTGAGAAGCGCGATCTAGTAATTTCCCAAGAAATTATCCGTAGATGGTTAGCGGGGTTGTGGCACTCAGTGCCCATAACAATTCATCACATATTTTCTTTTTCTTTACAGTGTTTGCTTTCATATAATTTTATTTTACTTTACTCCCTTTTTCTTTTCAGCAGAAGCTATTTTTATATTGTAACGGTTCTTTCGAAAGCTACGAAAACTTTGAACTTTCATTTTTTTAACTTTTTCTTTAGTTTTATTTTTTATTTTTTTTTTTGTATTTTTATTTATTTTTTATTTTTCTTCTATCATTTATTCATTTTTTTATTTTAGTTTATTTTTCTTGATTTTATTTTATATTTATTCAATTTCTTTCTATTTTGGATTTTATTTTATTTTATTTTCATTGTTCTATTGTATTCTACTTTAACAAATTTTTTTTATTTTTTTTATTATCATTTTTGTTATTTAATTTAATTTTATTTATTTTTTATTTTTGTTTTATTATATTTTTGAACTTTCTGCACTTATTGCCATGAATAGACATATTCGTTTGGTGCGTAGAAAGGTAAAAAGAGTAATAGAGATCTCATGTATACTTGTATGTAGGACAAACCATTGTTCGACCTTTAAAACCAATGTCTTACTTGAAGGCTTTCATTATGTCGAGATATGAGAGGATAAGAAGAAGAGGCGAGCCTTGAATTAGGTAAAAATATGAAGCTATTATCGTAGAAGCCTTTTCACTTTTCATTTCATTTTTAACTCTCACTCGCCCACTTTCAAATTCCAGTTATTTTGCAAAAAAAAAAAAAAAATGCGAAACCTTCAACTAAAAGCACGGTTGCCTACCTTTAGGCGCATTGACAGCTTAATAGGTTTTCGACTTCACTCAGCCAGTGCACAGTGCATTCCTCCATCAATTAGTAAATATGTACTTATCTACACATCAATTAGTGAATTTTTTGTAAGCTGCCTTGACAAGACTTCGACTAATAGATTTGGCAAATATTGAGGCCATGGATTATTGCCCATACGACCCCCAACTTTTTATTGGCCACTTTGAAGGTATTAGAGATTGCACTTAATGGCTGTCTGCGTTATCAACCGGCGTCAAGTTGCCCCAAAATTTTTGGCAGGATTATTTGACCTGAAATGCTCACACATGTGCACTTGAGCTTAATTCCTGCCTAACCTCAGCCAATTCTAATTGGTCATGCTGAAATACGTTAAGCAAACATTTTTCTTTCATTACCATGAGACTTATCGGCAGTTTCTTTGTCTTCTTACCTGTAGTTGTAAGGCATATCGATGTGTGTAGTAACATGCTGACTGCAATCGAACTACTCCAAAAGGGACTTATAACTACTACAAGCTAAATATTTTCTTAGCTTTGTTTTTTTATTTTATTTTATTTCTTTTTATTCATCCAAATATTTTTTTTTAAATTTTTTTATTTAATTAAATTTAATTTAATATTATTATATATTTTTTTTTTTATTTTACTTTATTTTATTTTATATTCTTTAATTCTGCACTAATTAGCACCTTCAACATGGGTAGAAAAGGCGCCTCGCTGAACAAAATTACCCACTTTTTTATCCTACTTTTTGGGAAATACTACCCGGTAATTTTCAAAGAATTTATCCGCTGCTGGTTAGCAGGGTAGTTCAAGGTATTCAACAACAAGTGGGCAATTCCATCTCAAATGGGCCATATTTTCACATACTTAGTTATTTTTCTAGTCTTTGAAAATATGAGTCTGCGCTAGATATTAAGTCCATTATATTCTCTTGATCTGACTAATCGGATTATTATTCTTTTAGCGCCGCTTGCATAAAAGCCGATAACGACTAATCGGTGATTAGTTTGACAGCTAACCGAACAAAATACGTCAATTGAACTCCGGTAACCGGGCGATTAGTCGTTATCGGCTTTTATGCAAGCGGCCCTTAGTTTGGAATTAATTAAAAAAAAAACAATCTTCATATCAAAATCCAGACTGAAACGATAACGTGAAACGAATTCAGAGCTACAACCACCGAATACGAAATTGAAACCGGATCCGAGACCGTAAAGGTGCAGAAACTGGACTCTAGAAAAAATATTCAAACCTAAACTAAAACCGAAAACGTAAGTGAAACCGAAATTTAAAACCAAGCATAATTTGGAAATGAAACTAAACTGAAATGAGACCCCCAAGTGTGTGTGAAATCGGAGTCAAAACCGAAACCTGAAAAACCGCATTTCAGACATAAACTCTAAACAAAAATTAAACCGAAACCGGCTAAATTAAATCGAAACATGGGTCGAAACAGGAGCCGGAACTTCCGCCGAAAGCCATATAATTAATATTAATTATAAGTGATATTAATTGTAACGTACACGTATACGTTGATCCGCCCCTTTACGCGCTACCCACGTGGAACGGCCCCAGCTAGCTCAGTTCAAGCGGGCGTGTTCCTTAACCCTTGGCCACATTGATAGCAGGGCGGATGTCACAATTATTCTTCATCGATACTTACTTGATTTCACCCAAGAGCCCAAACGGGAGCCGGAACTTCCACCGAAGCTGGCTAAATTAAATCGAAACATGGGTCGAAACAGGAGCCGGAACTTCCGCCGAAAGCAAAGTCCGAAACAGAAAATGCAATTAAAACCCAAAATGGAATTAAAAACGTAAGTAAAACCGAAACTTAAAAACAAGTATAAATCGGAAATTAAACCTTAACTGAAATCGGACCTCCGAGTAAAAAAAAAATAAAAATAAAAAAAGGTCGGACTTTTTTTTCAAAAAAAAAAAAATTAATATATCTGGGCTTTTAAAAATTTTTTTATTTTTTTTTCCGAAAACTTAATTTAAAAACAAAAATTAAAAAAAAAGATCCGGTCGAAACCAGTGCTGGAACTTCCGCTGAAAGCAAAGTCGGACACGAAAACTGAACGAAAATATATATAGGCAACTCAAATCAGGAAACCGAAATCGGGACCGGAACCTAGGTCAAAACCGGTGTTGGAAACAAAACATGACAGAAGAAATATATATATAACTAAAATCGGCAACGGACCCTACGTCGAAGCCGCAGTCGGAACTTCCGCTGAAAGTAATTTCGGCAACCAAACCTGAACGAAAAAATATATAGGTAGGATACCAAAATCAGGACCGAAACATACTATGTGGAAAGCGGAACCTGAACTTTCGCTGAAAGCAAAGTCGGGAACGAAACCTAAACGAAATAATACATATATAGGAAACTCAAATTAGGACCGGAACTTATGTGGATACCGGAGACGGAACTTCCGCCGGAATCAAAGTCGCATATGGAAACTCAACGAAAAAATATAAAGGAAAAATATATATATTTAACATACTAACTAGTCAATCAATACACTACTAGTCAATCTAACTACTGGCGTCTACATATGATTTTGTGCATGAATGTGCAATAGGTTAATAGTCTGGCAATGTTTGTGTGGCTAAAGTGGTCGGTCAGTGCTTTGACTTGTGTACGGTCTTCTGTACATTAATACTCAGCTTTCATATATGCTTCTTTCGAGTGAGCAGTTCATGCATATGGATAAATAGACATGTAAAGACGTATTGGTCATTAATCATAAGACGAAGGTCAATATGTTGAAAGCCAAAGGACTTAAAGAGTTTTAAATCCCTCTACTCTATTTTCTGCTCTTTCAAGGTTGCCTTAGGAATTTACGTCAAAGCAAACGCATGCACTTGCATATACATACATACATATTGTTCTTAATACAAAAAAATTGTCTACGGGGAAACTTTCGTTTTATCATTTAAGATCTTAGCCTTGGCTCGATGCATTCCATTTACTTCTTTATTACTATTTTGTGTATAGAACACAGTTCTTAATTAACTTGTTTGTATCACATTCATTCCGCTAGACGAAAACGTTTCAGAGCAATGTGTAGTCGAATGCTTGTGTTGAACGCTGATGTTGTAGGTACAGTTGCCTACTTAAACATAGGCCAAGTTTTGTAAAGATTTTTTGATTAAGTCTTCTTTCAACGAAGACACAACGAATCCTTCAACTGACATACTAGTTTTGAGGATGATATACCACTGGAGATGTATTGATAGGATTTTGAGCTATGTTCCAAGGGTCGCGTCTCCTGTCAGATAAGAGCCTGTTTAAACACAGGGTCCAGGAACACGGATTTTTGTTTCATTTTAAATAAAAGTCCAAAAAAAAAAATTATTTCCGCAAAACCCCCCAACAAAAAATTCATTAACATCGGAAGAGGTCGATTTCAACGATTTGGCTATTTGACATGGAATAATCCAATGGTAAAAATTAGTAATTTTTGAAAGATTTTTCAACCCACTGCTATGCGTTAACAAGTTTATTTAATTTTTAGTTTGCAGATCTCATCTGTTGCCTGCGAAAATTAAAAAAAAAAAATGGACCATAAAAACTGGGTTTCTGCATAGCTCGACTTCAGCGCCATCTAGGTGGTTTTATTTTTTGTAACAAATTTTTTAATTACATATCAAACTCGAGTGCCAAGAACGAACGGAATCGGATTACGAATTCGCAGTTTGCAAATATAGCGACTGCAGCACCATCTAGCGGGAACAACACAACTTATGTAAGGGGGTCTTAAAAAAAACATTGTCAAAACTTGCCGAAAATACGTTTAGTAACTTCTCAGCTAATTCGTAACATAAAAACCCCCTAAAATTTTAGTTAACTTTAAAAAAGTGGACCATAAAAACTGGGTTTTCTGAATATTTCAACTCCAGCGCCATCTAGCGGGTTTTATTTTTTACAACAGATTTTTTTGATTTTCATCAAACATAAATGCCAATAACGTATAGAAACGGTTCAGAAATTCGGAGTTTGCAAATAAAGCGACCCTAGCGCCATCTAGCGGAAAGAAAGGAACACACTGTCAAAACTTGGCGAAAATACGTTAAGTAACTTTTCAGCTAATTCGTAACACAAAAACCGCCTAAAATTTTATTTAATTTTAAATAAAGGGTTGGTTATTGAAAAAGCAAGGACCGAAACCGCAACCGTAACCGATTAAAAAAAAATTAATTGTTCAACACTGAAATAGAACGAAACCTAAACCGTTTCAAAGGCCGGAACCGGTTCCAAACGGTTTTGAATTTTTTAAAAAAAGGTACCCTGAAAATTATCTATGGAAGATTGTCGAGCAAGGTCAAAAAATACGTTTTGACATCAGTATCAAAATTCTAAAAAAGGGAAATTTTATTATAATTGAATGAAGCCATCGAAAAAAATTACGAGATCAAAAAAAAAATATGAAAAATTCAGACATATTTCGAAGCTACACACATACTTGAGTTTTTTGTAGTAACATTTTTTTGTGTTCGTATTTTTATTTGGAAACCGGAACTAGAACCAAACCGAAAATGTTGAGGACATAAGCGGAAGCGAAACTGAAGCACGTTAAAAAGCACGTAACCGAAACCGGAACGTTATTTTAAAGGGTTTCATTCTTTGTGACAAAGCGACATTTTTTGGGCCACAAAGAGTTTTTGAATTATAAAAAATAATAAAAAAATTGCTGGTAACCCTGGTTAGATTTATCAGTTACTATCGGTCTTTAAAAAAAAAATGAGCAAAATTAATTATTTTGAACCTGGGTGACAAAAAATTTAAAAATTTTCTTCAGAGATGTTATAAAGCCCCGTATAAAATAGAAATAAAAAATTGCTTTTATTTTCCGACCCTGAAAAATTATAAAATTTTAACGAATTTTTCAAAATATCTATGTCGAGCTGTGCACCATCTAGCGGAAGTTCCTCTCTTCTTCATCGTAGACTTATAAAATGTTTTTCCTGCACTGAGAAGTACTCTTACTGTAATAAACATGTGATTTTCAGGCATCCATAACATAACTTTCCAGTACAATGATGCCGCTTTAATACAATTTATTCGAAATTTAATTATCACACATACAAATATTCATCGGCATGTATGTACATTGCACAAGCCAATTTGCACACCGAGACATTTGTAAAACAATTTAAATTCAAAACGATTTTCTTTTCTGATAAGACGCAATTTTTGCATACGAAATAATCACCCAAGGCAAACATTTGTATTTGAACACTGATGGGCGGAAGAAAATCACTTTAGTGAAAAACAAAATGGCTGCTTTAAATTCTTTTGTCATAACTTTCAAAGGTATTTTTTGACACTTCTATCCGATTTTTCGAAATCACATAAATATTTCGTATTTGCGCCTAAAAGTATGCAACCTTGGCAAGACATCCACCTGGCAAGCCCTTCAATTGCATTTGGGCTGCTAAACTGTGCAATCATTAAAGATAACGTTCAGGTAATACCCCTAATTAGTATTTTTAATTATCTTTAACTACCTTTAATTAATCTTATTACGCAATTTTATTAATCACATTAACAGGAATTGGGAAGAAAAAAACACTTAAAACTTCATGCACGCAATATTGATTATACTAACAGATAGACGTGCCTTGTACACTAAAAAAATTTTACTAAGCGAAAAATGGCTTTCTAAAAACAAATTAATTCTACTTTAAATCAAAGTATAATTCTCCGAATACTTTTCTAGTATTTATATAGTATTTGAAGACATGCATGGATGAAGGGGGTATGTCCCACTTTGAGTGAAACGAGAAAATCGGCTTTAAAGTTTTGCTTAAACATTTGAGGTTTTTTCGAATCTTTATGGAAAACTGACAAAAAAATTATGCAAAGCCATAAAAGACGTTACATAATATACAATAAAAAGCATAACTTTATATTTAGTGTTTTATATGAAAAAATCGGAACATACCCCCTTCTTCCACAATTCATATTGAAAAGTTGTGCACATACCCCCTTCATCCATGAATTATCTTCTACAATTTTCACGATAGCCAAGTTCTGATAAGACAGAAACATAGATAGGCATAAAAGCTATTCGCCAATGCCAAAAACAGAAATTGAGTGAGAATGCGACAAGTTATGTCACTCGGTGTGACTAAAACAAAAAAATATATTTTTTGGGGAGCTGAAGGCTCCTTTATTGGTTCAATTCAAACTTAGAACTGACTTACAAAGATAATAAATTCTTAAACCTAGCTTACGCTGCCGCCGCTCTGTCGTCGATTCTGCTCTTGATTTGCTGACGGCGCGGTTCCCACCGATCGCCGCATTCCTTCTTGTTTATGAGGTGTTGTGTTTCTGATGAAGCTAGCGCATGCAAGTCTGTGCAACAGGGTGTCGTTTTGCACTTAGGAATTTTGTTGTCGAACCAAGTTTGTGCATGTGCCATGCTAACAGCTCCCCCCCTGAAATTCAAACGTCCTCGTTTGAGGTCCTAGGTTTTTCAAATATCTGGTTAAGTCCTTCTATTGCTGTTTCGGTTAATTCGATGGTCGGTTTTTGTTCGGTATTTTTCTTCGACCATATTTTTAGCGCAATTATTAGGCTCAGGATTAATAGAATTGTGATAAGGCTAATGTTAATGGCGTGCTTTACTTGACTTGCCGCCTCTGCATAGCCAATTTGTTTTATATTGTTCAGATTCAGCTGTTTTAACATTTGTAAGGATAATACCTCTTCGGTATTGCTGGTTTTTGAAAAAGGTTGAAGTATAGCTGGCAGGGGATTGCTAGTTAGTCTGGCCTTGTTGAAAAATTCGTTTCCGTTAATTTTTACTGTATCATTATCGTAATGGATTAGAAAGGTACCGTTTAGGTGTATGGGCTCTTCGTCAATTTGGATCTCTCCTTCGAAATTGTTTAAAAATATTATATCTGGTGCTATCTCTTCTATTTCAGGGATGTGCTGGCTGTTGGTTACTGTGCAGTTCGGCGGGCGACTTCTTAACAAGCTACTTATACAGTTATCCCTACTTATCTCTAATACACTACTTCTAACACATATTTGGAGCGAATTGTATTCTTTACAGGGTTTCAATATTCCGTACAGGGTTTCTTTGCAATCTAGTAATGAATGGAATTTAATTTTGTTAATGTTATTATCTTTCTTAACCGCTCTTACTTCTATTGATTTACAAATTTGAGGTCCCACTGTGGGTAAGTTTACTATGTAGATTATTACTTTACTGTTTGTTGCTATCTTTACTTCGGAAAATTCGAGAGCTTCATCTAGGTTAACAAAAGGAATTTCATCTTTATCAAAAATTTGCTTAACGATATCTGTTTCTTCGTTTGACATAATGTAGGAATTTACTATATTGGCCTTCGCCCAATGTATCGCATAGGCGATATTTACTATTTCGTCTTTTAAAATTTCCAATTTATATTTCAATCTGAGGAATGCTTCTACTCCCTTGTTTTTATCATTTTGCAATTCTTTAGTAATGTTATTTGTAATGTTCGTAATTTCGTTAATTTTTTCAATTGTAAGCTTATTGATAAGGATTTGATTGTTGTTGTTTTCGAGGACATTATTTAATTTATTTACGACTATTTCATGATCTTCATGATCCGGATTTCCGGCAATCCATTTCCATGCACTGCCAATGAAATTTAGGGATCGTTTAGATCGACTTTCTATTTTCAGATTATTTAGGTGGGTCCGTATTTGGGATATAAGGAGGGATATGAATGGGTAGTTTGGATTTTTGGAGAGCTCTTCCATATGTGCCCTGGATTCAATGTCTTCCAGGATGTAGTTGTATTTTTCTATGTCAATTTCGTGTATTATTCTAAATGTTCCAGTTTGTAGTTTGGCTGTCCCTCTTTCTACTGTAACTAGTTGTGCGTTGGAATAGTCAAGGATCCTTACCTCAGCGAGGCACAGTCGCACCAATAACAGTCTGAAATGAGATATGTCAAAAAGCGTTAGTTTCGTATTCTGCTCTTGTGTATGACTTGACCTTTCTCTGTTATAACTGTACTATTTCTATTTTCTCTAACTATCTCCTTACTATACTGTTTGCTTAGCTTAGTACCTAATCTTCTATTTTTCTTAACATAAATTATCTGTCCTGGTAAGTACGTCTTAATTTCGTGTTTACTCTTGTTGTGGAGCTCGATGTCCTTCCTTTGCTTCTGGGCGAGTTTTTGCAAGTTGTTTTGTCGTGTCCTTTCTATGTCCTCTGGCGTAAATGTCACGTTTCTGCAAAAGAACAGGTCTACCGGTCTCTTCCCTGTAACTGTATGAATGGTGTGGTTGTATTCCGAAACCGATCTTTCCAGAAGCTCTTCGAAGTTTCTGTGTCCGCCGTTTTCTTTGATGCAGCGCATTATCTCCGTCAGTGTGGAGTGGAATCTCTCCACTTGTCCGTTTGCTTGACTTCTGTATGGTGGTGTAGTATAGACTTCGATTCCCAATTCGTCCTTCATCATGAACATAATAGAGTTGGAGTTGAGTGATGGCTCGTTATCGATTACCACTATCCTTGGGACACCGAAGTTAAACAAAATGTCCCTTAGAGGTCTCCTAACGTCCTCTATGGCTCTGCTATTCAACATTTTTGTTACCGCATACTTTGTGAACTTATCCAATGCGGTCATGACCCTCTTGCCTTCCGTCAGAAAAATATCTATGTGTACTGTATGTCCCGGGAAAGTTGGTAGTGGAGTTGCTGCTAGTTTTGGCTTGTTTGGGTGTCTCTCGTATTTATTTTCTTTGCACACCGTGCAGTTGGTTATGAGTCGTTTGATTTTGTTTACCATTCCTGGAAAGTAGTTTTTTTCAAGGATCTGAATCTTATTCTCCTTTGCGCTCCTGTGCGCTCTCAAGTGCTCCCTTAGGATAACTTCTTCCTGTTCCTGTTCGCTGCTGATATCGTCCACGATTTTCTGGGTGTATCTGCACTTGTAGTTGCTAAAATGTTCAGGGTAGATATTTTGAATTTTCCCCATTGTGCTTTCGCTCGTGCAAATTCCATTAGTCACCGAAGGATTCAGATATCTTTTTAGTAGTTCTGTTAAGTTCTGTTCGTTAAATTGTGGCTCCTCAACTATGTGTCGATGAACGGTTGGGAAGACTATTTTGAATTGATAGGATGCTGTTTCTGCCTCTTTGAGAAAAATTTGATTTTTAAAAACATTCACAGGCACTTCTGTACATGGAATAAGGTTATGATTGGAGCTATCGTCGCTATGAATGGTAGGAGTAAGTGAATTAATTTCGTTCGGTATTCTTGACAGTGTATCTGCTACTACGTTCGATTTTCCCGGCTTATAGATCAATTCATGGTTGTATTCCTCTAGTATTGCCTTCCACCGTTTCATTTTGCTGTTTGCGTTTTTATGGTTAAGGGCATACGTTAGAGGTTGGTGGTCGGTGATTATTTTTACTTTCTTAGATCCGTACAAATAGCTTCTTAGCGCGTACAGAGACCAGATTATCGCAAGCATTTCTTTTTCGTTGGTGGCGTAATTTTCTTCCGTTTTGTTAAGTGTCCGTGAAATAAAGGTTATAGGGCGGTCGCCCTGCGACAGGATTGCTCCTATTGCGAAGTCAGAGGCATCTGTGGTAAGTTCGAATTCCTTTTCGAAATCTGGGTGGGCTAGGACTATGTCTCTTGAAATTAACGTGCTTTTAATTTTGTTAAAGGACTCTACCGCTTCTTCGTTCAACTGAACATCTATTCTTCTGGAGTTTCGCTTTGAGACATTACCGGCTTCTCCCCTAAGGATTGATGTTAGAGGCTTAGCTATTTTCGCATAATCCCTAATAAATCTTCTATAGTAACCCGACATGCCCAAAAAGGATCTCAGCTCCTTCAAATTTCGAGGAACTGGGAAATTCGCAACGGCTTCCACCTTTTTAGGGTTGGTTTTAATTCCATCTGAACTGACGACGTATCCCAAGAATTCCACCTCTTGCTTGGCAAATTCGCATTTATTTAACTGCACTTTCATATTAGCGCTTTCTAAGGTTTTGAAAACCAGTTCCAGATTTTTTAAGTGCTCTTCTTCGTTTTTTCCAAAAATTATTACATCATCGATGTAAACATAACATCGAACTCCTATGTGCTGCCTGAGGATATCGTCTAAAGCTCTTTGAAATGTTGCTGGGGCATTCTTCAGCCCGAAGGGAAGTCGGAGGAATTCATATTTTCCGTTATTAACGGAGAATGCGGTTTTTTCCACGTCTGATTCGCGTAGTGGTATTTGGTGAAATCCGCTTTTCAAATCTATTACAGTAAATAGACTATTGTTTCCGAGGTTCGATAGGACTTCATTAATTTCAGGAATGGGGTATTTGTCTGGGATGGTCACCGAGTTAAGCTTACGGTAGTCGATAACCATACGATATTTTTCTTTGCCGGATGCATCCGGCTTTTTGTTAACTATCCACACGGGTGAGTTGTATGGAGATTTAGATTTTCTAATTATTCCGTTGTCGAGGAGCTCTTCTATTTGTCGTTCGATTTCTTCTTTGAGTACCATAGGATAAGGGTAGGGCTTAGAGTAGACGGGCGTGTCGCTAGTTGTGCGTATCTCGCCCTTTACTAGGGTAGTAAAAGTAAGTTTCTCATCTGGATCAGAAAACAAATTCGGGCACTTCGTAATGATATTCCTAATGCGCAGTTGTTGTTCTGCAGAGAGATGTGGGGTGTTTATATTGACGGTGTTAACTTGCTGAGATGCTCGTTGTTTTAAAGGGATGATGACTCCCGGAAAAATGGTCATGGTGCTTTTCTCGGTATCTATTATAGCCTTAAGCTTCCTCAAAGTGTCATTCCCGATGATTCCATGGAATGAGTTTAGGGGTGGCAGAATAAAGAATTTAATTTTCCCCACGTTGGGTCCGAATACGTCTATGAATGCGTGTTGTGTTATCTCGATAGTTCCTGCCACTGATTCCACCTTGAATGGTTTGTTTGGCAGTGGGTTTCTTATCCTAGTTGATTGTATGTAGTTTTTGTTGGACCCTGTGTCTATCAGGAAATCCACTGTGTCCCCGCGTCTTGTCACGAATTCATAGTAAGGAAGCGAGGACGGCGTTAATCTAAAAAATTAATCAAGTCGGGCTCAGTTTGGTTTTGATCTTCGGAAGTAAAGTTTATTTGTCCCCCTGTAGTCCCGTTTCCTTGTTGGGATGTTCCGTAATAGTCGTCTTGGGGGTAAGTATCGTAGATCCGGTTCGGGTCCGGATCTCCTTGGTAATCATTCAAATTCAATGGGCCTGTATTTGCGTGAAAGTTACGCTGCATTTTGTTGGGAGGGCGAGTATGTTGTGAGGAAGGTGGGCGTTTCTGGGCTTGGGGCTGGGTATTATAACCGGTGTTAGGTCTATTTTGGTAATTGACCTGCCTAGAGTGTAGGGAGGGGTCTACTTCCATTGGGACTGGTGGCTTTGGTGGTAGGTTGGGCCGGTTGTTAAAACCCGAATTGTATTGTTGTTGTGGTATGTTGGGCCGGCTGTTGTATTGTTGTTGGAAATTATTATTTGGGCGATTATTAAAGTTCCCTTGATTTGGTTGTCCTCGAGGATTCATGTTGGACGTTCTATAGTTACTGTAGTTTCTTAAGTTGTTGTTGTTGTTATAGTTCCGCGGTAAGGGCACCGAATAAGTGAGTTCAGGGTAAAAGGGTCTATTATTATTCGTGTTAGTTAGGTCAGGATAAAAAGATCTGTTATTATTTATGTTATATCTGGGGGGTCTTGGAGGTAGTTGACTAAGGGATTTATTTACGGTGTGGGCATGATTCATGCGGAAGGACATGTTATCCAATTTTTGGCACAAGTTTAGAGCCTGAGGCAAGGTGGTGGGCTCGCGGATGCTGAGAAGGCGAGGTAAATCGCCGTTCAGCCCGCGTACGAAGGTATCGAGAGCTTTCTCCCGATACGAATTTGTCATCGTCCTTATTGCTTCTTCGCCAAGGTCAAGACATGCAATCTTGTCCAAGATCAGCGACAAGTGCTGGTAAACCTTTTGGTAGAAGGTAGAAATATCATCATGACGTTGAGCCAACGTCGTCATCTGGTACTCGAGGGTACCGATGTCTCTCTTATCGGAATAGTGCATCATCAGGCACTTGCGGATTTGATTCCATTCGAGTGGGGTACTATAGGATTCAAGGGCAGTGTCGGCGTCGCCGACAATTTTGTGCCTTATGGTGTGCAGAATGGAAAAATATTTGGGAGTATCCTTCAAGGCTTCGTATGCCTTGAGGATTCTGTCGACGCTCTTTCGCCATGAACTGAACTCTCCAGGTTTACCGGAGAATTCCCGTAGGCATTTGACCATGTCTGGTATTCTGTCCAGATCATTCATGTTAGTTCTATTCAGTATAATATTTGATTCTATGCCCGTGGAGTCACCGATGACAGGTGCGTTCATCCGCTCAAGCACCTCTCGGACCACGGACTCTATTACGTTAGGATTAGGAACAGAAGGGTTTGGGGGGTCTGAGGGGGGGTCGGATCCACCTGCGTAATCGAGTCGCATCTGGTTAATCCGCTCCACCAATTCTTCTGCGGAAGTACCTGGCATTTCTTCTTTGTTGATATATAAAAAGGAAACTACTCACTCTTGTTCTGCTACTCTTACTCACAAAATTTGATTTGATTGATTTCCTTTTGCTTTAGCGATTACACTTTTTTCTTCTCTATAATTGACTTTTAACAATTTTTCTTTAGCTTTTCAATTTTCCTTCTTTTACTTTCTTTTTTATAACTAAATTTACACAATTTTTTCGATTTATTTTTCTTTTCGCATTAGCGACTTCACGATTTTCTTTAGCTTTTCAATTTTCCTTCTTTTATTTTCTTTTTTATAACTAAATTTACACAATTTGTTTCAATTTATATATTTTTTTTCGCATTAGCGACTTAACAATTTTTTTTCTTTTTCTTGCTTTTTCCTCTTAACAATTTTCTTTAGCTTTTAAATTTTCCTTCTTTTACTTTCTTTTTTATAACTGAATTTACACAATTTTTTCGATTTATTTTTCTTTTCGCATTAGCGACTTCACGATTTTCTTTAGCTTTTCAATTTTCCTTCTTTTATTTTCTTTTTTATAACTAAATTTACACAATTTGTTTCAATTTATATATTTTTTTTCGCATTAGCGACTTAACAATTTTTTTCTTTTTCTTGCTTTTTCCTCTTAACAATTTTCTTTAGCTTTTAAATTTTCCTTCTTTTACTTTCTTTTTTATAACTGAATTTACACAATTTTTTCGATTTATTTTTCTTTTCGCATTAGCGACTTCAGAATTCTCTTTGGCTTTTCAATTTTCCTTCTTTTATTTTCTTTTTTATAACTAAATTTACACAATTTTTTTTATTCCAAATTTAGCGATTACACTTTTTCTGTTTTGATTCAGAACTTTTTTCCTTACACTATTATTCGCATCGCCGCGCTGGAGTTGGGGTTTTTAGCGACCATAGGGTTATCTCGTTCCTTACGTACTGAAGCCCTTTTGACGTATTTTGTTCCGACTCCTTGTCGAATGGTAGCTGCTGCTTTTGATTTTTTTCGCGGTGGTTATCGATTCGCGGCCTTACTTTTTGATTTTCAGGCGTACTACCTTTCGACGCGCTGGCGGTCCCTGCTCGGGCGCCAGTTATGTCACTCGGTGTGACTAAAACAAAAAAATATATTTTTTGGGGAGCTGAAGGCTCCTTTATTGGTTCAATTCAAACTTAGAACTGACTTACAAAGATAATAAATTCTTAAACCTAGCTTACGCTGCCGCCGCTCTGTCGTCGATTCTGCTCTTGATTTGCTGACGGCGCGGTTCCCACCGATCGCCGCATTCCTTCTTGTTTATGAGGTGTTGTGTTTCTGATGAAGCTAGCGCATGCAAGTCTGTGCAACAGGGTGTCGTTTTGCACTTAGGAATTTTGTTGTCGAACCAAGTTTGTGCATGTGCCATGCTAACAGACATACCCCCTTCATCCATGCATGTCTTCATTTATCTTCGATCTTAGATCGTTTAAAAATACTGAGTTTGAGTACAACTTGATTTTTTCTCTTAGTGTATGCCAATTAGTTCAAATACCTACCGGTCTTTAAGCCTCGCCATTGTCTGCGTGCAATTAATAAATTTTGCTCTTTTTTTACTGCCTTTTAAGTGTATATTAATTATGCGCAATTAAAAAAATTTTTTTGTGAGATTGTAAAACAAAGTCGTTGAATTGTGCAATATTAAATCCTTAATTCCATGTAATGTGCGTGCTGCAAGTCAAAGTTTCATGGAAGCTATATTTTTTACTCCATACACTATGCAACAAGTAAGGAAATCTGGTTTTGGGTAAAACCGATCATCATACACTAAGTTATTCGTCTCTTCAAAACAGTTGCAGTGATGCTTTGGCTATTTGGGTGCTAGGGAGGTTATGTGCCAGAAGACTTTTAAAGCAAGCATCGGCGCCCCATAGATCTTAAGATCAGTCAAACAAGTTGGATTCATCACACAGACACGTTGTGCTCTTTGTTTACCAAATGATTTAGTCGTCGCTGGGCAAGGGGCGAAACCACATCGCTTGTTTGGTCAGCGAATGTCAAAAATATAGTTCGAACGATCACAGCGCGTGTATAAGCGTTCTCACTTATACACCTGCATTTACAAATCTGCCGACCCATGTTTTAAAGTTATAATGATGATAGTGATGGTGACGATGATTTTTTGTATTGTGATGTGATATGATGGTATATGAGGAATTTTATTTTTTATTTTTTTACTGTGATGTGATGTCATCATTTTTTTTTTAAATATTGTGATGAGATGTCATATGGAGAAATTTTTCACTTTTTCTTGTGATGTGATGTCATATAGGAAGATTTTATGTATATATTTTATTGTAATATTTCTAATGTATTAGAAAATTTTTCATATTTTGTGAAGTGATGTCATATACAAAGATTTTATATTTTTAATTGCAATGTGATGTCGCATGAGCAGATTATATATTTATTGTGATGTGATCTCATATAAAGAGACTTTATGTTTTTTACTGTGACGTGATGTCATATGAGGAATTTTTATATTTTTTGTAATGTCATGTCATATAACTAACTACATATTTTTACTGTAAGGTAATGGTTATATATTTTGTGTTGTGATGTCATATGGGGAGATTTTAAGTTGTTAGTGATGTGATGTCATAAACGAATATTTTATATGTATTTTTATTGTATAAGAAACTTTGTATTTTTACTGTGATGTGAGGTCATATGATGACATATTTTTTGTATATAACATGATTTCGTATCAGGAGACTATATTTTTTTACTGTGATGTGATGGCTTATGATGCAATTTTATATATTTTAATTGTAATGTGATGTCATATGAGGAAACTTCATATTTATAGCGATATCAAATAGGAATATTTTATATTTTTAGTGTGATGTCAAGTCACATAAATGGGTATTTTTTATGAAGAGATTATTTTTATTGTCATGTGATTATTTTTATTGTCATGTGATGTCATATAAGAGGATTTTAGGGTCTAACAGCAATTACGTCCTCTTTAAAAAAATGCGCACCAAGTATGTATGTAATTCAGATGTAGTCATGTAACCCATTTACACAAATCTGCATGCATACATAGAGATACATAATATTTGAATGATTGTATTAATGTCAGAGCTGGACAAAATACATATTTATTTTAATAAAATGTCAAATTGCAAGAAAAAATTTTAAAGTTCGAGAAAATTTGAAAATATTGATTCACTAAAAGAATATTGATAGACTCAGTCTGCTTGATATCACATATATCCATCTGGCGTACCGAACGAGGCTTTTCTTCACAAACATTTTAACTCAGCTCTGGCATGTACGCGTGTAACATACAATCGTAGCGGCACAAGTTTTGCGTGCTTACACAAAGCCCCATTAATAGGTAGAACCATATGAAAGCTCTTTAGTGGCATGTGTCTGCCAAAGCTGTGACTATAATGCTTTAATTAACGGTAAAGTTTGAGCTGCATATCAAGGACACTTTTAACTGATAATTTAACTTTTGCATAAAGGAAATTAGTTGTCAAGAAAGTGTGTATGTATAAACAGCTAAGGTACTTAAGTGACAGGTAACGATGTGCTAACAAACTTATAAAGTACACAGTCAATGAATATTTGTCTAATCACATGTGATGGGAAGGAAAGTTTTTTACACTTTGTTTTAATAATCGATTTTTAATGGCCAGTTTTGCAAAGGTTGTTTTGTATTACTTTGTATTATATACATACAAATATAAAATCTCCTTCTATGACATCACATCATAATAAGTATAAAATTTGATCATCTGACATCATACCACAGTCAAATATATAAAATCTGATAAATGACATGACAACAAAAAATTTCAAAAAAAATATCTTATCATAGACAGCACATCAGAAATATAAAAAAAATCTCTCATATGACGGGCCGTGCCAAAAAATATGTATATAAAATCTCATTATATGACATCACACCACCAAAAAAATAAAATGTTGTCATATGACATAAAAATTGCATTATATGACATCAAATCACAACAAATATAAAATCTACCTATATAACATAAAATCTCCTTCTATGACATCACATCACAATAAGTACAAAATTTGATCATCTGACATCATACCATACTAAAATATATAAAATCTGATAAATGACATGACTACAAAAAATTGCAAAAAAAAATATCTTATCATAGACAGCACATCAGAAATATAAAAAAAAATCTCTCACATGATGGGCCGTACCAAAAAATATGTATATAAAATCTCACTATATGACATCACACCACCAAAAATATAAAATGTTGTCATATGACATAAAAATTGCATTATATGACATCACATCACAACAAATATAAAATCTACCTATGTAACATAAAATCTCCTTCTATGACATCACATCACAATAAGTATAAAATTTGATCATCTGCTAACATACCACAGTAAAATATATAAAATCTGACAAATGACATGACATCAAAAAATTGCAAAAAAAAAATATCTCATCATAGACAGCACATTAGAAATATAAAAAAAAGCTCTCATATAACGGGCCGTACCAAAAAATATGTATATAAAATCTCATTATAAGACATCACACCACCAAAATATAAAATTTTGTTATATGACATAAAAATCACATTATATGACATCACATCACAACAAATATAAAATCACCCTATATAACATAAAATCTCCTTCTATGACATCACATCACAATAAGTATAAAATTTGATCATCTGCTAACATACCACAGTAAAATATATAAAATCTGACAAATGACATGACATCAAAAAATTGCAAAAAAAAAATATCTCATCATAGACAGCACATTAGAAATATAAAAAAAAATCTCTCATATAACGGGCCATACCAAAAGATTTGTATATAACATCTCATTATAAGACATCACACCACCAAAAATGTAAAATTTTGTCATATGACATAAAAATCACATTATATGACATCACATCACAACAAATATAAAATCACCCTATATAACATAAAATCTCCTTCTATGACATCACATCACAATAAGTATAAAATTTGATCATCTGCTAACATACCACAGTAAAATATATAAAATCTGACAAATGACATGACATCAAAAAATTGCAAAAAAAAAATATCTCATCATAGACAGCACATTAGAAATATAAAAAAAAATCTCTCATATAACGGGCCATACCAAAAGATTTGTATATAACATCTCATTATAAGACATCACACCACCAAAAATGTAAAATTTTGTCATATGACATAAAAATCACATTATATGACATCACATCACAACAAATATAAAATCACCCTATATAACATAAAATCTCCTTCTATGACATCACATCACAATAAGTACAAAATTTGATCATCTGACATCATACCATACTAAAATATATAAAATCTGATAAATGACATGACTACAAAAAATTGCAAAAAAAAATATCTTATCATAGACAGCACATCAGAAATATAAAAAAAAATCTCTCACATGATGGGCCGTACCAAAAAATATGTATATAAAATCTCACTATATGACATCACACCACCAAAAATATAAAATGTTGTCATATGACATAAAAATTGCATTATATGACATCACATCACAACAAATATAAAATCTCCTTATACATATGACATCACATGACAAAAAAATATAAAGTCTGCTTATATGATATTACATCACAAAAAATTCAATCTTTCATCAT